>CM052807.1:90237764-90417416 GCA_028533885.1 Nasua narica
CCCCCCCCCCCCCCCCGCTGGCCGCCTCTGCCTACTTGTGATCTCTCTCTCTCTGTCAAATAAATAAATAGAATCTTTAAAAGTAGTTTTGAAAGCCATTGAGTTTTGCACTGGCTTGTTACACTGTGTAGCTGACTGATAGAGCGTGCACAGTGCTCATTGCATGCATTACCCTTTAAAAATTCTGAGTGTTAAAATAGCAATTCAGGTGAATTAAAAGATAAAGCTACCTGAAACTGAGAGAACCGTACTGCTACTGTGATCATTTTCTTGTGTCATCCGGGTGTCTACTCTTAAGTACCAATTTTAACTCAGTAGATTAGATATCGGGTATTATAAAGTCAGTGCCCTGATATAGTCTTGTCTTGCATAAATTACTAAAGAAAAACATCTTATTCTTTTTTAACTTATATTCTTATTTTATTTTAGTAACATATACTTATAAAAAGAATATTTACTATGCATGTAGGGCATCTGTATAACAGTATTATGGATTCCTAGAACTCCCTTCCCAATGCATGCACTAGAACATTTTCAGTATTTAGTATCTGTATTCCTCCCCTATTCTATCCCTCTGCTTCCCTCTTCCTAATTAGTGAAAATAATACTAAACACAGTCTTTGGATTCTTTAGAGCAATTTATATGTCATCTCTATTGTTTCTTGATGCCCTACTTTGTTTCTGTTGTTGTATAATATTCAGTTGTGATTATGCACCATACTTTATTTTTATTTATTTATTTATTTATTTATTTATTTACATTTATAAGTTTCTTGTCAGTGGATATTCTCAAACTCTGCTTTCCTTGCCACAGTGTTGTATGAATAGGGGTATTCATATGGTGAGAAGAAAGTATAATAACTTATTGGTTAGTTTCATCCTGACACAACGTGCAGGATCATGGTAATCATTTCCAGGAAATGTGAGTTATTCTAATAAGAGTGCTTCAGTTCTTATGACATAGATTTTGAGTACCATTCTCTCTCAGATTACAATGAGCCTAATAAAATTGCCATCAGAAGCAGGTAAAAATTTCGTCCTTCAGAGGTTAGGTAGGTGCATTTATCAAAAGAAATAAACTGGCATTTGTTTAACACTATTAAATATACAGGACATTAGACTTTCTCCTACTGTAGATGTGAAAAAGAACTCTTAATGGGTGCAGAATATGTGTTAATATTTATACGATTAAGAAAGTTATGTTCAGTTAGTACTCCAAGAAAAGAAAGTGATTCTTTCCACAAAGACACCTTTAAAACATTGTCACGGTGCCTAAAAAACACAATGGAAAGAAAAATATAAATACTTGACAGAAAGCTCAAGCTCAATTTAAAAAGAGAGACTATGAGCCACCACAAAATTTAAATATTTCTATTAACAAGCAACACCGATATTTTGATGAGCATGATAGAGGAAGGAAAAGCGTCCTATAGAAATCAATTAATCAAAATTCAGAAACAAAGACCTCATGAGATAATACATAAAACTTTCTGTGATTAACAAAGAGAATTCTGAAATAATAAACAGATCTTCTAACCATGGTAGTTGGGGCAGGATAATGTGGGGCCCTCCAAAAAAATCATTTTAGGTTTATTAATAAGAAAAATGCTAAGTTCACAAAAATAATTATCAATAGTGTTCTATCTGATGGAAGTGACATTGACATCATAATCCTCCCCTCTTTATATATTTCCAAAAATCAAGTTCAGTCACTCAAAAAACACTTTAGTCACCTTCATAGATTTCCAAGATTTTAAAAAAAAAGGCTCTAGATATTGAAATATGTAGGCAGTGCATGGACAGGGTGAGCAAATCCTCATTATTAGAGTTGAAGTTCTGATGCTCAGTGTGAACTTACTCAAGTAAGCATACCCTTCTTACATAGTACCTTGCAGCTTAGGCCTCTCCAATATGCTACTAACATTGTCACATAGCTAGCTGATCAGAAGCAAAAGGTACAGAGCTTCAGATCATTAGTTTAGTTCTCTTTCTTCCACATCTTGCTGTATAAGCACCTATCCTAATTATTAATATCTACTAAAAAGAAAGTGTTGAGACCCATTGCTCCTAAAACTATATGTATATTTTACTTAGGTAGCTTGAATGGCCACATGCAAATTAAGATAAAGTCACTTCCAGGGGTGCCTGGATGATTGTCAGTTAAGCATTTGACTTTTGATTTCAGCTCAGGTCATGATCTCAGGTTCATGGGTTCAAGCCCTGCGTGGGGCTCCGTGCTCAGTATGGAGTCTGCTTGAGATTTTCTCTCTCCCTCTCCCTCTCACCCTGCCCCTTCCCCCATTTGCATGCACTTGTGCTCTCTCTTTCTAAATAAATCAATGAATAAAATCTTAAAAAAAAAAATCAAAGTCACTTCCAAAGAGAAAGACTGTACTTCAACCTCTGTTAGTTATTTCTAAACTTTATGCCACTGGTAATAACATAGACGGAGAGAGATTATGAATGGATGAAAGCACATCCATAATCATTAAAGGAAAACCAACTTTTATGCATGCTATATACTGCTGTTAGACAATCTGTACCATCTTTTCATCTATTACATTATATGATATTCTTTGCCAAGGACAATTAAAAGTCCTAAATATATAAGGGATATATGCCAAGGATATCTTAAGCTGCTAGCCATCTGGAGATGAGTTTAAATTTTAGCCAATGGGATTAGGGATGCTCATAACCATTGATGTTAATATTGATGAAACATTCCTGGACTATAGATTGGTAGACAAGAAATGTTTGACCATATACTGATGTGAGATTAGGAGCAATCTATTAGGTTTCCAGGGGAGACTTATACCTTCTTTTCTGGGAATTGTTGGTAGATGCCTTGCAATCTGGTGAGGTGAAAAAAATCTGTCCCCTCCATCAGAACAGATGATCTCATGTCTACAGGTCTGTTCCAAGCCTATGTCAGAGAACTAAAAAGACAATACAAAGAACAGAACAAATAAATTTTTCATATCCTTTTTGAAGCTTATTACCTGCAACAACAGATTAATGTGTGTACCTGTTATATGAATAACACAAAACATCTCATAATTAACTAGTGTATATAACATGTAGTTAACCTCACAGCTATTATCCTTATCATTTCATCATAATTCAAACTAGATTAAAAAAGAAGAAAAACAGATTTGGTAGTAAAACTCCTGTTATGATTGCAACATCTTTCTGCAGGGTATTGTGGACGATGGTGATGATTTTACAAGATAAAATACTATATTCGGGGAGTTCTTGGCACATGTCAGAGTGACTCCTTTAATAAAGCTAATAAAGTTCTCCCTTCCCTATATTTGATTTAATACAGGGGTCTAGCTTTACCCTATTTTGATATCACGTTTCACACACTATAGAAAGCTTTAACAGCAGCCCTTGTAAAGACATACTTCTACCCCCAAGCTTCTTTGCTCTCCCACTGCTTCCACATCAACTCAGATCTTTCAGTGTGTCCTTTTTTTTTTTTTTTTGACCACTTTGGTTCAATGGCAGTTTCATCCCCTTGAAAGCACATTATAATGTTCAGAAAAACAGGTACCACGCTGCTTTCACTTCTGCGGAAATACGCTGTATTGCACTCAGCCTATAAACTCTTCAACATGACAGGACGCTCTGAAGTTACCTTCACTCTCACTGTTTCAAACAAACTTTTGCAACCACAGATCAAGACTTTTAAAAGTTCACTTCCTGATTTGTAGCAGCTCACTGAATGTTTTCCCAGCTTCAGACATGCTGTTGCAAAGGAACAGTGAAGCTTCTAATGTTTGAAAAGCAGTGGGGATTCAGTTCTTTAATGGAGAACATTCAAATTTGCAGTCCCAAGCCGGCGGTGCGGGGGTGTCACATTTCCCACAATCTGTTGTGAGGCCCACAGGTGGAACAGCCCTGCCACATGTCTAAATGAGCACAACTGCTCCTTCTATCTGCTGCAGCATTGAGGATTGATCTCCCCCCACCCCGGCTGATCGACTCACTTGCTACCAATCATTTTCAGAAAGGCAGTCAAAAGAATGCACTAAAAATCTCACATTTCTGCTTTTTTAAAATTGTGACTGTCCTGATATCCCTGCCCATTAACAGGCAAACCAAGTATCATTCTCCTGCATTTGGTAAGACTGTCTCACTAAACACAGACTAGAAATCTAGTCATCTGCTTTCTGTGTTATCCTGTCTAGCCTTCCTAATTTTCCAGAGCTTCTGTGTTCTTATCTGTCAAATAAAGGGGAGATTAGGTTAGTGTAAGAAATAAATGAGGTTGGGGTGCCTAGGTGGCTCAGTGGGTTAAAGCCTCTGCTTCGGCTCAGGTCATGATCTCAAGGTCCTGGGATTGAGCCCCGCCCCGCATCGCATTGGGCTCTCTGCTCAGCGAGGAGCCTCCTTACCCTTCTCACTCTGCCTGTCTCTCTGCCTGTCTCTCTGCCTGCTTGTCATCTCTCTCCCTCTGTCAAATAAATAAATAAAATCTTAAAAAAAAAGAAAGAAATGAGATTATGTCATCTATCAATCCAATGAGAGTTAGACAACACCTTTTGAAGACCAATTTACTCTATGCATCAGATTAAGAGGTATAATAATAAATAAGACAGAATACTGATCCTACTGATCCACAGTGAAAAGCACTATGTTAATCATAAAACATTATACTTTTATGAGATGTCTCTGTTACAACCTAAGATGGGAGTTCAGAACTAGCTAAGTAGTCAAGAAACAGTGTTGATAATAGTAACATTTATAATCATAGACAATAAACACCCAGTAGTGTAGGCACTAAAGTATGAAATTTGGAGAAAATTGTCTTTTGTAGTAGAGATTCTGGAAGAAAATCAGATGTGAAAGAAACATTTTCTTCTTGTTTCAATTCTAGAAGATATAAAAAGCAGTTTGTGTGAATCAAATTATTGTTTCTAAAGGCAGATAACAGTTACAAAGTTATATTTTTGCTTTATTTCCAAAGCCCGTTGCATACATACAAAACTGCCTGAACTTATCAAATCAATGGACAGAAATACATCTTCAACCTGTAACTGTATCAAAAGAGAATTTAATATAATTCCATTTTTTTTTCTTTCACAGTGAAACTATAGCTAATAAAAACTGAGGCAATATTATTAAATAGCAGCTGGGCCCAACACTGTGGTAGGCCTTATAAAGAGGTGCTAAAGTAAGTTGAAGCACAAATTTTATTTTTAGGTAGCTTCAAATCCGCTTGAGAGAAATAAGCTTGACATCTATGAAACAACTATAAATACTGTGTTACATATCAGGGTAGCACACAGAAGTCCCTGGATTACAAACTCCAGAATACTTACACATAAAAGAATGAACGTTGTTACATGGAAATCTCAAAGACTTCTCTGAAGTATAAATTCTATGAACAATTCACAGATAGGGCTGATGTTTTAGTCTCCTTCGTGTCTCCCTAGTACTTAGAAAAGAATCAGATCCTTATGCATACTCAGTAAATGTTTAGTGGAATGTATTGTCACTCATTGAACTTGTTATGTCAATGGAATCATTTACTATGAATCAGATTAGGAAGATACCAAAGCAAAGAAGTTGCAACCTTCTTTGAAAGGTTTGACACATAAACAAATAACTGTGTCATGCTTTCAGAGTAGTGACATGTATGAGGCATAGTGGTGGAGTGAAGGAGAAAACAAGCACTTCTCTCCTGCATAATGTCTCCAGGGAGATCTGGTGAGATACTAGGATTTCTTCTGGAATGCAAGGAGCAAAGCATTAAGGAAAAAAAAAAAAAAGAAGACGACGGCCCAGAAATGTGAAATAGTGATTTTACGTTTGGGGATATAAGAAACTCAGTATGGCTGGGATATTGAACATATTTACTCTATTCCAGATAAGTTCAAACGTTTCAGTGTTCAGCAAAGTTTCAACCTAATAGGACATGTAAATAAGTCAAACAAGTAAGAAAACCTTTCATGGAATAATATGGAGAAAGCATTTGAGCGGTCATGATGGGGAATGGGAGTAAGGGTGAGTGAGGTAGGTAGCAGGAAAGATCAGGCACTACTATGCCCAAGATCAGTGATTCTTAAACTCTAGTGTGTATCTGAATCACCTAGTTTAAATGATATTGTTGGGCTCTTACCCTCAGAGTTTCTGGTTCAGTAGGCCAAGGGTAGTCCCATCATTTGCATTTCTAAGAAGTTTCCTGGAGATGCTAATACAGCACATCGGGAACCACACACTGAGAACCACAGGTTTAGAAAAATAAAATTGTATAAACAGCGTAGGACTCAACTGATGAAAAGGTTTAATTCTTGAGATCAAGAGTGTGGACTAATCTTATCGATATTAGTAAGTCATAATGCCTTCTTGAACTCTATAATTCTCAGATTTAAAATGTGTAAATATAAATCAGGAATTAGTTTACATTTCAGAAACAACAATTGTCGAAAATAAAAAAGCCCACAATGTCAAATTTTAGGGTCAGTGTGAGAAAACGGAAACATTTATACACTTCTAGTAGAAGACTAAGCTGGGGGTGCCCGGCTGGCTCAGTCAGTAGAGTATGCAACGCTTGATCTTGGGATCATGAGTTTGAGCCCCACATTGAGTGTAAAGATTACTTAAAAAAATTTTTTTTTAATCTAAGCTGATTTAATGCTTTGGAAAGAGATTTGGCAATGCCTAGGAAATCTAAATATGCCCATGTATTAAGATCAGAAATTCTACCCCAAGGCATATTTCCCAAAGGAACTCTCACAATTGTGCCATTGGAAACCTGTATAAGAAAATTCATTATTGTGATGTGATAATATATATTTACCTAGATGTAGCTATCACATATTATATATATCACCAAGAAAATGAAAAAAAATAATTGCATATGGGATTCCGCTGAATAAATTTTTAGTTAAAATGAATTAAATATGTAAACATTAGCATGGATAATGCTAATGCTCAAAACCAAAATGTTAAAGAATATATATACTATGCCTTCTTATAACATATCAATGTGTAAAGAAATTCCATATATTAATTGTGGGTACATACACGTATATGTCAGTATAAAAAATGTCATGGAATGATGTTTGCCAAACAGAAGAGTGATTATGTCTGTTATGGATGGGAATGAAATCGGAGACAAATATACAGAGGGGCTTATACTTTGTCAGTAATTATTTCTCTTCAGCTTGGTTATAGATACGTGTTTGGTTTTTTTAAAAATATTGACATCTATGTTATATGCGAACTAGTTTATAATTCCAAAAATAAGAAGGCCATAATGAAAATGATGCTTTAAAAATAATGATATAATAATTAGAACCTACTACACATGATGGATTGAGTGGGAGCAACAGGTTAAGAGACAGGCAATAAAGATACCTTTTGAGAGGTGACTGTTCAGATTTCCTTTATAGCCACTGGGTTTCATATTTGTATGTTTAGCACAGCACTCCACTTGAAGTTAACTATCAGAGTATTTTTTCAACAGCTTATAAAAAGTTAAAGTTTATTGACCTTTATTATTGATAATTAGCCCCATTCAGTTGAAATTGTGTTTGCTTACCTAATAAAACTGGCAGTGCTTGATATCTCAATCAGAATGGAGAGGCAGGAGAAGGAGAAACTTAATCACACTTGAGTCTATGAAGTTAATGGTATTAACTACATAGTAATAGTAGTAATAAATTAAATATTAGTAATAAATTAAATATTATCATTAACCATTCAGTAATTTTCTTCTACCTAGGCATGTCTGGCCAACAATGTTAAAAACTAGCTTCACTTGTACAATTAATTTTATTTTTTAACTCATGGATTATATTAATATTCTCGTAAGTGTCTTTGATGAAATGAATAAGATAGGTAAGAGTCTCAAGGAAGAGTAAGAAAAATATTTCTGTTGGTGAATTACTCAGGTGTCATTTTTCAGGTGTTACAACTCTTATGTCTTATGAGTCTTATTATTTCCACTCCTCATTGGCTTTTGTGTATTTCTAGTCACATTAAGATTAGTAAGTATTATGTAACCAATGATCAGAATTCAGTGATTTGAGCCTGGACAGCCATTAGTGAATAATGAAATTGAACAGAATGACCATTCTTGAATAATTCTTGGTTTGTATTATGTATTAATATAATTGAGACTTTCTTATTCACATCAACTTTTCCATATTAAACCTACTTCCACATTAGATAATAAAAACAACTTTCTCTTCTTATGAGCTATTGTTAAGGTGGGCAGTGGTGTAATTTTTATTTCAAGCTATGAAGAGAGCACCAGAAAAAGCAAATTTTGTGTTACATGATGTTATATAATACAGTTCAACATCTAACATAAGTTACCTTGGAAGCATAGCTCTTTGGGAGTGATTGCAGGGTTGCCTCCTATTTGAATTTCCTCTATGATTTCAGAAAAAAACCCTAATGGGCGGTAATATACACCAAAGAAATTCAGTGGTCCCTGACATCTAGCAAATGCTTGAAACCTCTTCTTTAATGTGGCCAAGTGAAATACACTTAAGATGTTATGAAAAATTATAATGATGATGATGGTGATAGTTTGAACCTAAAACTAGCATTGGTCACTGGTCTCCTAGCCAAATTTAGGGCAGATTGAAGTACAAAGTTTAACTCAACTATTGTCTAATTATCTGTATTTTGAAAAACAAGTAATTTAAATAATTGTAGATGAATAATAAGAAGCAAGTCTTCGTATGAGGCAGCATAATATGGATGTAATGAGCATGGACACGGGGACCAAACCTCCAGGGTTCAAACCCTGGTACTGCCATGTAGACTGGTGACCCCAGGGGTGTGACATAGCCTTCTCATGCCTCATTATCCTCACATGGAGATATAGGTTGATTTGAGCACCTACTGAATAAGGTGATTTGAATATTAAATGATTTGATGTCTGAAAAGTACACTGAAATAGTGTCAGGTAGTAATTACCAAATAGTTATTTGTTAAATAAGTAAGTTGACAGTTAATATAAACAACTGTGTGGCTAAAACCACCGTTGAGACAGAGTACTGTTGTTAAACTGGTTCTTGAAGTCTCCATATTTTTTTGTCATTTGCTTTCATGACTCCCTTCTATTTCCCACTTCTCAAATTTGGATGCAAACCCTGTAGATTAATGATAGAGGGAATTAGAGGGTAAGTAATTAGTATATAACTAAATATTTCTTGCCTGGAAATTATTCCAACACTAATTTCTATGAAGTATAATAAATAAACTATGATTATTAATCATAAAATATGTAATTAGTAGGTATATAAACATTTCTCATCATGAGGGATCACTAGTCACTCACTTAATTTTTTTAAATAAAGGAATCATTAAGGTTATATTGTCTTTAACAGTAAAAAGTTGTCCTTTATGCCTGTAAAAGTTTATCTAATTGTTAATTCTATATACCTCCTCATCCTTAGGATAGTAAGGGGAGTTGTATGGTCTATAAGATAGAATGGCCTGTATGCTGCTGAGTTTATGCTCAGCATAAACTTTTTATATGGCGTCATGGATGCCTCGTTGTAAACTAGATCTTGACTCTTAGAATTTGCAAGCGTAGTGTCTGATAGTTTCTCCCATGACTTCTTCAGCTTCTCCATAAGAACTTTATAAAAACTAATAGGGATTCAGCTACACTTATGTGTTAATTACTATTTGTAGTATTTCATATATATTAAATAATATTTATCTTCACAAAAGCCTTTTGAAATATCTGCTATTATTTTTCCAACTTTACTGATGAGAGACTTGTGACAAAGAACAAGTTAAGCAACTTGGTAAAATCATGAAGAAAGTGGCAACCTGGTGTTTTAACCCGGGCCAATCAACTTCAGAAATGCTTTTCGCTATTACAGTATAAGTCTTTCCCACATCTCATGCACAGCACTTAAGATATGAACAACAATAGTTGGCTTCTGAAGTGGTTGCACCGAAGTCCATCTTTGGGAGCTGGTATGGGAGGTGTTGGTTGAAGGTGGTTGTGTACAATTATTAATACACTAACTTCATAATGATACAGGAGTTCAAACTTGTAATCAGTGTATTTTGTTTTTAATGTAAAATAGTAGATCAGGCTTGAAAAAAGTAGGTAAACATACTTACATATTATTTGCATTCAGTATCTCTTAAATCTCATATTATTGCTCTCTAAGGTATTATGTCCTCTTTCAACAACCTAATTTTATTACTTTAAAGACCTGAGGATATACACTTTATTGCATTACCAATCAATATTAAAAGCCATAAAAGTGTTTTCTTTAAATGAATAAAACAGACATATATCTATAATATAAAACATCTGTTTGACAGAATGTGGTTCATAAGCTTTTTTTTAGCTTTTTAGAAATATCTTTATTACACATTTTCTTAAACACTTCACTGCATGCATTACAGAAGAATATCACCTATAAGCTTCTATTAGCAACTAGCTGTCACTTTAATGTCTTTTCTTGTAGGCATTGTTATTTCTTCAGTCTTGACTTATGTCTAAGTATAACTTGGAAAAATTATGAAGATTTCTTAAAATAATTTACCCTTGTTCTTACAAAGAACTTTATTATATGAACAAAATCTATTACTATTTCAAAATACTCCAAATATATTTCATACAAAGCTTTAAGAAACATTACCATTTTCCTTTTTTCTTATTTTTGTGAGATATGATTTTAAAGCTACCTGATTTTAAAACTGAGGTGACCAGAGTTTCTTAGTCCAATCCCCTGACTTTTTAAAATCAGCAAACTGAGTTCCAAATGGATTATTTTTCATTGCTATTATCTTGGTTTGTGATACAAATGAAAGATTTGATTGAAAGATATCTTTTTATGTTCACAACTGTCTGAGCTTTCTACTCTGGTATTTGAGAAGAAATCATGAGTTTAACCCATAATGAAATATATCATTGTATAATCTCTAGAAGTTAAAATAAAAACATGCTTTGAAATAAGATGAAAACAATTTGGATTAATCAAAGTTCTCCCAGTAGTCTTGGGAATAACTCAGAGAATTTAATATTGAAATATCTCAAGGTAGGTATTGCTTTGTGGTAGTAAACACTGTTCTTATATACTACAAAACAGTATCTATTGAATATTTCTCATATGAAATATACAACCAGAGAGAAAATGATTCATGTTAGTGAAAACAAATAAGCACATTAATTAATTTGATATTTTGAAGCACTGTGTTTTTAAAATTTTTTAAAAAGTCCTTTTTGTTTGTGAAAACAAAACATACATCACTAAAAATTTTCTAAAAACAAGCTTTTAATATGTGTTCTGTCTTTATGGAATATAAACTGCTATTTGGGAAAGACCCAAAATAAATAAAGTTCTATAATAATATATCTCCTATGTCTGCACATAGCATTCTGGAAAATATCTAAAGAAAGATTACAATGACAGTTTTTTACTTTTGGCTTTGTAGGATATATAACTTACAGTGGAGTTATATAAAAATATCAAGAAGATATAACAATAACAATCAGAAGTAAATGTGAAAATTCCACCTGGTACATAAAATCACAAGATTATAAAGGGATTCCCCTAACATAGCACTCAGGAAAAATCCCTCATCAAAATGAGATATTGCTGCACCATAAAATTTAATCAACCACAATTAATTGAGTAATAGTATAACTATACTGAAGTCAAAGGAAAGAAAAACAGCCTTCAGGAATATTTCAAGAAGTATACGGCATTCATAATCAGGATGAAAATACTATTTCTCTGAATAAGAATCTAAAAATGAAATTAGGTTGCATTATAACTCTTTTATTAGTGATTGCTGATAAAAATATATGACCAGAAAAGTCAATATTGATGGCATAGACATTAGAAAACACAACATAATTTTGTATAATATGGTCTGAAGTATATCATAATCTATATAGAAAATTATAATTAAATGTTTGCCTAGTGGGGATGTTATTTTGCTTTAAATACTCAGTAATTTTTAGCAATCTACCTCATTTAAATATAAATTTATTGGAAGGAAGCTTAACTATAAGCCAGAGAAATAGACAGTGAATCTAAATAACCATAGTAAAAATGAAATGACCTGTTTCTTATCTTTTATCAGCTAAATGGTATTACATGTGCAATCTCCATGCGGTAAAGGGTTATACCTTATAGGGAGAATTCAATTTCCCTTACTATAGAAGCTAAGTCGACATAAAAAGTTAAGCAGAATTTTTTTTTAATTTTGCAGATGAAAGATCATTAGATACTATGTTTATTTCTTTAAGATCTCATTATTTATTTAAGAGAGAGAGCAATTGGGGATGGGGCATGGAGGAGGAGAGAATCTGAAGCAGATTCCTCGGTAAGCATGGAGCTCCACTTGGGGCTCAGTCTCAGGACCTTGAGATCATGACCTGAGCTGAAATCAAGAGTGGGATGCTTAACCCACTGAGCCACCCAGGTGCCCCGATGCTTGTTCATTTTTTAGTAAATATGGCCTGAGTGACTAGAAAGACTATAAAATGTTTGGTACTTACATAAATATTTTAAAGGGGTACCTTTTCCTGATGAGGAGACAGACTTTTGTACAATAGACATTCATGTGGAATCTCTGCAAGAAGAGAATGCAAGATTTAAGGTCATTTATCAGGGAAATATCAATAATGATGAAACAACCCTAGTTGCAGGTACCTATCAATTCTTTAGAAATTTTTTAAGTATACACTTCAAGAATTTAGCACACATGAATTGGAGATATAAGAGCTGAAAGATTCAAATAATTAATATTCAATTGATAAGACGCTCAAATAATTGTCATGATGGCCTAAAAGATCACAGAATGTAATCATGATAGCCATTCAGAGAGGAGCATAGATTTTTCAGAAAGGTCAAGCTTATAGGACAGTTACTTCCTGTGAGATGTGTCACACTTAGCCTGGGGAATAGGAAGTACTCACAGAGTGACTGAAAGAGAAATATTAGATGAGTAATATAGGGATTATTAATGCCCATTTCTTTGTAAGTGTTTTTCCTTCATAGTTTTCTCACTAGTAGATATGTCTCATTCTTCATTATACTATTAATGTTACACATTAGCCTCTTTATCACAAAAGTGTTTGGGATTTGGAGAATTTCATATTTAAAATCTAGCCAGTATGTTTATCATCATACACTAAGTCACAATTCAGCCCTTGTCTTTTTTAGTTATTGTGAAAGCTCTGATGAATAGAATAATGGTTTTATCTTTTCTTATTAAACTGGCAGGTGGGTGTATTATACTCAGTATACACTATGAAAAATGCCACTTATAGTTTCACTTTCAATAATAATGTTGAAACCAAGTGCATTAATTCATGAGAATTGAGTAAGATAACTATGACTAAATTGTTTTTCAATATGATAGAACGAACATGTCCTAGAACAGGCAGCTTTAGTCTAAATTCCAGGTATTTTCATTTAAAATGATTTTCTGGTTCCCATTTCTTTTCTATTGTGGGATATAGCCTGTCATTTTGTCTTTTTAACCTAGTAGTAACACTACTCCTGTTCTAGTAATAGAACACTAGTTCTCCTTTACATGTGGTGGTGTTGGGAATGTCTTTTCCAAGATTATATATCTGATTGGCACTGCCAAACAGAGATCACTTTCCCTAGCCAAGGTGTGGTCGGGTTATCTCTCTTGGGAATATGAACTCTGAGCCAAAGTAGACGCGAGAACAATCATGTTGTTTCAATGAGCCCATCCAGTGGTTCCTGCTACTAAGACCTCAAGAGCCATTCTAGCTCCTATCCTTTCCAAAACCTAGTTCAACTTTTTCTTTTATTTTGTGACATAATCTATTTCCTTCCAATAATTTCCTTTTTGTTGAATTTAGCCTGAGTCAATTTACTTTGCTTTCAAATAAAGAATTTGACTTTCATCATTATTGTATTCATTCATTACCACTCCATTTACTCTTCTTCCTTGTGAAGGATATTGAGAAGCAGGTGTCTGATATGCAACTAGGAAAACATACTTCCTACCTTAGGGAATTTGACATCTGATGAGATAGACTAGACCAGATAGGAAATATTTTAGGCATTGTGGGCCATATTATCTCTCTTGCAGCTACTCTGAAGGTGTAATACAAAAGCAGTAATAGAGAAGATATAAATGAAATGGAGTGGATGTGTTACAATAAAATTTTATTTAAAGATACTGAAATGATAAGCATATTCCAAAAATTTTTATATTCTTGAAATATTTTTTAAAATTTTTAACTAAAAAAATTAAGAAGCATTCTTAGTTTGTAAGACATACAGAAATAGACAGTGTAAAATATTTTGCTGATTCCTGAGATGCACAGAAAAAGAAAACAGTTACTTGTAAGTAGAGTTAAGCAGTTGAGTAAGGAAGGCTGTTTTAGTAGTAAATACAAGATAACATGGAGTTGTAGAGGTATGACCAAAGCTCAGTATTTGAAGGAAGAAAAAATGGGGGAAGCCTTCTGAAAGAATTTCATTAATACATGCCTTGAGAATAGAGTAGGAATAAGCTCACAAAAGAGGAGACGACAGTGTTCAAATTAGAGGGAACAGCAATTATGAGTGCTCCTGGGAAAGGCAAAGAATTGCAACCTAACGTTACTGGGCGCATGTCCTGGAGAGTGTGAGAGAAGGAAATAGTTGGGAGAGGGGACTGGAAAGTAAAGCTAGAGTCTTAAGAATGGCCTTGGCACTTAGTTTTCCTGGGGGATACTAAGCATGTACTTATTGCACAAGCAAAAGAGATAATTCCAGAGTGACTGGTAGGGGAAGACAACATTTGAAGGACAGCTATTAAGAATTAGTCATTATAATGTGTATTAGAGTAGACTACTTCTGGAAAGATTGGAAGAACTCACCAGTAAAGCTGGCCTAACCAAGAGAAAAGTCAAGGTCCCTCTCTTTAGGACCTCGCTGGGCACAGCAAACATCCATGTGGAGTGCAGTGATGTTAACTTAAGAGGTCTCAATGTGGGCAGTTGGCACACTTTACTAAACACAAATACAACCCCACCATGAGTAAACTTTAAAGTGAACATTAAAGATTCTTATGATACACACACACACACACACACACAAAGAATTAGTCATTATAGGGGCACCTGGGTGGCCCAGTTAGTTATCGCCCAACTCTTCGTTTCAGCTCAGGTATGATCTCAGGGTCTTGAGATCAAGCCCCAAGTCCAGCTCCGCACTCAGCAGAGAGTCTGCTGGAGATTCTCTCTCTTTCCCTCACCTTCTCCCTACCCACTTGTGCATGCTTGCTTTCTCTCTCTAAAATGAATCAATCAATCTTAAAAAAAAAAAAAAAGAATTAGTCATTGTAAGATTAAAGACATGTTGCTATATTTCCTAACATTTTATGTTTTCATTTTGCATGCTATTTATTTTAAATTCTTATGGGAAAGGACATAAAACAATTTTCAGTTAACTCTAAAATTTTAATTTGGACCAATTTATAACTAGTTTAAGTGTTTTGGATTTCAATTTAAGACCAATGGGGAAATCACTGAAAGCATTTAAGCAAGAAAAACATGGTATGATCTTCATTTTTGAAACATGATCTGGTCTTTTTACGGATATGACTTATGGGACTATGACCATCCATTAGAGAGATGATGGTCTAAAATAAAGGAGTGATGTTGGAAATGGAGAGAAATGGATCCACGACTGCTACATGAAAAAAAAATTAGAAAGAACTCACTGAAAAGGAGAGTAATTGTGAGGAGAAAGGCAGGGATGACTGCTGGGTTTCTGACTCGCACAAACTCTATGGACATCTTCACAGGGAACATAAGAGGAAGGAAAGCAGATTTTTCAAGTTTGGATTTGATATATTGAAGCTGGTGTGCTTTTAGACTTCCAGAGAAAGATAACAAGTAGGTTGTTGGATGTACTAGAAAAGAGATCTGGATTACTGCGTTTGCTGTATAAGTTTTGGAAATTCACTATAATTAAATTTGCTAAACTCATATAATGGGTCAGGCATTTTGCTAAAATCTTTGCATGCATTTTTCATTATTCTTCACAAAACTTACAGACTTATGATTATTATTACTGTTATTGTTATTGCTACATTATTAGTGAGAAACTGAAGGTTTTATAGGTTATGTAACTTGCTAAAATTATTGGAGTTAGAAGTAGATGGCAAACGTATGATTTGGGCATTGAATTTGTTAGTTTCAAGAAGCAAAACTCTCAATTACTAAGCTGATTCAAACAAGTATAACAGGAGAATGGTTTCTTTCCAGGTTGAAGTAAACAATTCAGGGAAGAGAAGTCAGGCAAGATCTTCTTATTTCAGGGAGACAATTAGAAAAATAATCGTGATTCAGTTTGCCAAGTGTTTTAAACATTTCCAGTAAGTGACACAAATAGTAGAATGATTGATTATAAATGTTATTCCTGTAAATCTACCTAAAAGTTATCAGTTGAGATTCCATGAAATTTCAATGTACTTGTGGATCCTTTTACACATTGTTCAGGAATTTGCCAAAATTAGCTGGTATTACCTAACAGACTTTCTCAACACAAATCATGACTGGTAATAGTTTTTTTGGCCATATGGGCACCTAATTCAACACCAGTAGTCAAGAACTAAGTGTAGCAAGTATATGACATAATGATGATGCAGTATGTATAATGATTATGTCCTCTTGGATTAGTCTGGCAGATCATCTGAGACCAAGATTTTCCTACAGAAACAAGAACATGTATTAAATATAGCAAGAGAAAAATAACTATCTCTCTTTTTTTGCCATCAAAATTGAAACAGAATGTGTTGGATGCTAAGAACTACATTAATGTATAAATTACACAGAATACACTCATCTTCCCTTTCTGTCCTTTCTGTCCACTAATATAATTTATAGTGCAGTAATGGCCATCATTTATTAGAGATGGGATGCCCATAAAAGCTCCCCAACTTATTTTCTCTGTAGACACTTTAGAATGATCCATGCCCTTAGGTAAAAGGTGGCTTTCTTTGTTACATAGATTTCACACAGTGAATAATATGACGAAATGGAGACTAGCACACCTCAATTTGGACTAATGTATAAAGGAGCTATTGGAACTAAAAATCAAATGTGAGAGTCCTTCTCCATCAAGAAAAAAAATAGCAATTTAACAAGGAGAATCATAACTTTATTCTACATCTGGGTTTCTCAATTTTGAAATTATTAATAATATTTTGGACTGAGTAATTCTTTGTTGTGGAGGACTCTAACAACATTGAGTAGCATCCCACTCACAAGGTTCTAGTAGTATCCTCCATATGACTATCAAAAATGTCTCCAGATATTGCCAAACATCCCCTATGGGGCAAAATTTTTCCTAGCTAAGAACCACTGCTTGATATAAAATGTCCTAAATCATAAGAGTGTCCGTAATGTAACTTTATACTTTTGCCTCATTTATTTATATCATCTAATCAAATTATAAGAACACACAGAATATTTATGGGACCTATTTTGTAGGTGAATAGGACAGAATTAGTGAAGATAAGATATAACAATTCTATCAGGCTATATTAAGATACTAGGAAATCTGTCACATGAAATTTTGATAGGTGCATTTGATTTAATACAATTACTTTTGAGAATTTTTCCATTCTGCAAGAAAATTAACCTTCAAGAGGTTAAGGATGGAGGATACGTGTATGAGAAGTGAGGGAAAAATAAAAATAAAAAAGGAACGGAAATTTAACAGAAGTTTAAAAGAATTACAGTGCAGAGGAAAAAGGAAAATAATTGGAAGTTGGAGAAAGCAATTCTCAAAACTCTTCTTTCAATAAACAATGGTCTCTGAGCTCACTTCAGAGAAAATGTAAGTCAAATGTAGTGGAATTGGATCTTTCAGTTTTGTACAGATTGATTGCTCTATTCTGCATCAGACGGGAAAATTATGCAATCTTGTTGAACAATTAGAATACTCTGAGTAAAGCAGTGAAACTGCTAAAATAAGAGAAATTGCCTAACATGTAAGACATTGTGTATTGAGAAGGGCACTTATTGCATGGAGCACTGGGTGTGGTGCATGAACAATCAATCTTGTAACACTGAAAAATTAAAATAAACATATTTGGGGAGAAAAAAAAGGCCATTTTAATTCAAAATGTAAAAAACTCTCCGCAAAAACTATTTACCACGAAAACAATCTCAAATTCTGCATAGATTGTTATGTTTTCGTGTGTGTGTGATTTAAGAGAGTAATTGGAATAATCACAATTTTTAGCAGAATGGAAATAAATTAAAACTGATATCACAGTTTTAAATTCTCAAATGAATGTCTGCATTTCAAGGAACTAAAATGCAGTGGATATAGGACATCATTGTGTTGAATTATTTATTAAAGCTATATTAATTTCAAACATGCTTTCACTTGTGCCCCCAAATTTTTCATGATGGTTTTGAAACAACGAAAAGAATTTTTACCAAACATGATTTAATCTTCATTATTAAAAGCCACTCACAAAGGCACTTTTGTAGATTGCAGTAAATTCAGTTCTAAAATTAGAGATAGACAATATCCCATGAGCAAGGACTAAGCCAGAAACACTCATTACTTCACTTGTACCTTCATAAAATGTTTGTTACATTTAATTGTATCTTTGTAGACTATTTTGATGTTATTTAAAAGATTGAATATATTATTATGAAAAGATAAGTTAAAGTTAATAAATAATGGTCTGCCATATTAGTATTATATACTCATAATCATGGCATAAAGAACACTTTTATATGTCCTCTGCTGTAACTCTCACCAGTTACCTTACCAGACTAGCAGGAAAAAATTTCTTTCAATTTTGCAGATGCAAAATATTAGGCTTAGCTATATGGAATGATCCTTAGAGCTCATAATTAGAGAAATTTGAGGCTAGAATTCAAAGCAAGTAAGTAATGTTTTGAAAGTACATTGAAATTTACAAATAAAGTTACACAAGTGTTAGGGTAACTCTACTTTGTCCTTAGCAAGCTTTACAGAGCCTGTTTCAGATAAGTTTCATGATATTATATACCTGCTATGTTTAAACTTCTGTCTGTGCTTTCCAGCATGCTTTTGCTTTTATATAAAATGTCTCTTCTCCTCTCTTACCTTATTTGTCTACTCACCTTTCCAGACACACATAGATTTCAGTATCACTATAAACATTTTTGAATAATAGTTTAGAAGTATCTTTCCACTCACTTCCTGGAGCTTTTAGAGTCGTTGCATTTGATATGCACCTAATTACATTGTATATTGTGTTCTTTGCTGTCAGCTTAAGTCTGTTTTTCTTATCTCCTCAACTGTATTTTAATGAATTTATTTATTTTTAAATAACTGTATTGTAATTTGTTTAAAAAGAGATACATATGTCCCTCATTATTCTATGTCTCAAAGAGTGAGTTGAATCATATATATATAGTGACAAATTTTATACTGTCTTTAGTTCTATATTAATATTTTGATGATAAAATTCTATGTTCATCAGTTATTTATTGACATAAATTATTTTAAGCTCTGTGGGCTGGCTGCTTTTATTATTCCTGTTAGCCTCATTTTGGTGATAGCTTATATATATATATGTATATATACACACCCATATATACACTCATATATATATACATATATATATGTATACACATTCATTCTCCTTCTCTCTCTTTCACACACACATGCACACACACGTACAAACACACACAGAAATATCATGCCCCAAGCTCATGCCCTCGGGAACGTGTTTTCTTGTCATTGGTCATAGGATCACTATGCTTTCCTCTTGATTAATAAGTTACAGTTCAATGGAAATTATGCCTTGGTCATATTTATAAAATATGTATCTATGAGGATTTAAAATTATGATAATGAAAATAATCTTGGATATTTCAGAAGTAAGATGAAGAAATTATTTTTGTTAGGCAAGTCTTTGCTTATCGCCAAACTATACTATATTATTGTTTCAACTTCAGTGTCTAGAACACACTTTCTAGGTTAAAGTTAGAATATATGTATATGTATGTATGTGTTTATGTGTGTGTGTGTGTGTCTTTACTTTGTATACATACACTTACTTTGTATACTAATTATTTTGGCAAATTACTTAACTTTTTTCCTCAGTTCCTCATCTGCAAAGTGGAGATAATGTCTCTATTATAGGGCTACCGTGAGAATTAATTGAAACAGACCAAGACCAGTGCTCAGTATAGAGTAAATGTATCGTATTTTAGTATATGTGCTACCAAAGCGAGCACGACTAAATGTATCATAAATGTCATCTTTGTTGTTATTGAGTCTTTACAAATAAATGTTATTTCTTCTGTGCCTGACACCATTATATTTTTTAATTGTTTGTGAAAGAGACAATATTTTTCAAACCTAATACTTTCTCCAGTTATATCCTATGATTATATTTAGTTTTTGTATAGTATTTATGCTTAAAATGAATTTCCCATTCAGCAAGCAGCACTATGAATTTCCTGCAGAGTCATACAATTAGGGGTGTCTTATTTTCAGAGGGCTCCTGGTTTGGCTTAGTTTGCCTGGAGGGAATCATGGCTCTCCCAATGCACTGGATTCTCTTTGTTGAATTAGCTGACTGCCAGAGCTTTCTGTCAGCTCAGAGCAGATGAGGAGCCCAAAATGGCAGATTTTGCACTCTGGTCCCTTGTATTTGCTGATTTTTTTTATTTCTGTAATTATGGCCTTTTCCCCCTGATAATTTATTCTCTACTGATACAAATTATAAGAAATTTTTGGGGTTTTTTATAGATTTAATTCATTTACTTCAAAAATTTTCTATCAAAGTTCACTTGCTATTCACACAAAATTGTAGTGTTATATCTCATCTTGAATTCATGCCATGTGGTCTATGATAGAATGGGCAACATGCTGACACAGTCATGATTTTAAATGGGCAAGTACCTACAAGTTGTGATACTTCCAAATTCCAGGATAAACCTGACATGGAGCCAAGCTATGTTAGGTTCTATAATTTAACAACTGCTTATCTGAATGCAGTGACTTTTTCATTTTAGGGCTTCTCAAGTATACAGATATATGTATATAGGTGGGTTTCATATTTGTCTAAACATCATAAGCAACCGAAAATAAACATTTAAACTTTTAAGTTATAATAAGTTCTATATAAAACCTGTGGGCAATAATATTTTTATAATGACCTCATCGCAATTATGTTTTAATGACCATTGTATTAGTTTTCTATTGCTGCATAGCAAATTACTTCAAATAATGCTTAAGACATACATTTATTATCTTGCAGTTTCCATGAGTCAGGAATCTAAGCATCTTAGTTGGGTCCTCTTCTCAGATGTTGGAAGGATGAATGAAGGTGTTGGCCAGTGGTTACTTGGGGTCTTCTCATTGGAAACTTGGGGTCTTCTTCTAAACTTATTCAAGTTCCGGCACAGTTCAATTCCTTATATTTGCAGGACTGATGCCTTCAGCTTCTAGAAGCTGTCTTCTACATAGGTGGTTTAAAAAGTGGCTTTTGCTTTTTCAAGGCCAGTGACAAGCATATCAACTGCTTCAAGTTTCTTTATAAAATGCCTGGATTCTCTTTTAAAGAATTCACATGGTTAGGTCACATGCACCCAGGATAATCTTCTTTTGATTAGAGACCTTAATTATATCTCTAAAAATATCTTCACTTTCTGTCATATTCTACTGGTTAAAATAAGGGAAAGGTAGAAGATATCTACAAAAAAAGTCTACAACTAACATGATACTTAATGGTGACAAACTGAAAGCTTTCCTGCTCAGATCAGGCACAAGACAAGGATGTCCCCTCTCACCACTACTTTTCAACATTGTACTGGAAGTTCTAGCTAAAGCAATAAGATGATTAAGGAAAAAGATACAGATTGGGAAAGCTGAAACAAAACTCCCTTTGTTTGCAGATGACATGATCATCTATGTAGAGCTGAAAGAATTGACAAAAGAAATTCTGGGAATTAATAAGTGATTATAGTAAGGTTGTAATACACAAGGTTAATATGGAAAAGTCAATCAACCAGGAATGAACAAATGGAATTTGAAATTAAAATACAATACTATTTATATTAGCAACCAAAAACATTGAAATACTTAGGTATAAATCCAACAAAATACATACATGATCTATATGTATGTATCTATACAAGGAAAACTATCATACTCTGATGAACAAAAATCAAAGAACTAAATAGACGTAGAGATATTCCATATTCATAGATAGAAAGACTCAATATTGTCAAGATGTCAGTTCTTCCCAAGTTGGTTTATAGATTCAATGCAATCTCAATAAAAAACCCAGCAAGGTTTTTTTGTGGATATTGACTAAATGATTATAAAGTTTATCTGAGAAAAAAAGATCCAGGATAGCTAACACAATTGTAGAAGAACACAATTGAAGGACTGACTATCTCAATTCAGGACTTAAAATAAAGCAATGAAAATCAAGAGTAGACAGAAAAATGTAAGAGAATAGAGGCACTAGATATAGACCCAACATAAAATAGCCAATTGATCTTTGACAAAGCAAAAAGGGTGATAAAAGGGAATAAAGTCTTTTAACAAATGGTCCTAGAACAAGTGAATATCCACATGCAACAGAACGAATCTAGACACAGACTTTATACACTTCACAAACACTAATTCAAAGTCAATCTAGACCTAAATGCAAAACTCTTAAACTCATAAAAGATAACAGGAGAAAATCTACATAACTTTGGGGTAGGGCTATGACTTTTAGATATACTACCATAGGCAAGATCCATGAAAGAAAAAATTAATAAGCTAGACTTCATTAAAATGAAAACAAAATCTACTCTATGAAAGACAATGTAAAGAGAATGAGAAGACAAGCCACAAAGTTGTAGAAAATATTTGCCAAAGACACATCCGATAAAGGAAGGACTATTATCCAAATTACACAAAGAATTTTTAAACTTCAGTAATAAGAAAATAAACAACCCAGTTAAAAAATGGGTAAGAGATCTAAATAGATACCTCATCAAAGAAGACATACAGATGGGAAATAAACACATATGAAAAGATGCTCTAAAAAAAAAAAAAGAAAAGATGCTCTATATCATATGTCATCAGGGAAATGCAAACTAAAACAACGAGATACCAATACACACATATTAAAATGACCAAAATCCAGAATACTGACAACACTAAATGATGTAAGGATGTGGAACAGGAGGAACCCTCATTCATTGCTGATAGGAATACAAAGTTGTACAGAGTCACCTTGGAAGACAGTTTGGCAGTTTCTTACAAAACTAAACGTACTTTTACCATATGACTCAGCAAACACACTCTTTCTGTTTATCCAAAAAGCATGAAAGTTTATATCCACACAGACCCTGGCACACAGCTTTATTCCTAATTGCCAAACCTTGGAAGCAACCAAGATAACCTTCGGTGAGTGAATGGATAAATAAGCTCTGATACATCCAGACAATGAAATTGTATTCAACACTAAAAAGAAATAACCTTCCAAGCATGAAAAGAAATGGAAGAACTTTAAATACATATTACTCAGTGAAAAAAAAAAGCTGGTGTGAAAGGGTATATAATATAGGTTTCCAACCATAATACATTCTGGAAAAGGCAGAACTACAGAGACAGTGAAGAGGTCAGTAGCTGTCAGAGGTTGGGGCAGAAATCAGAAGCATGAATAGGTGGAACACAGAGGACTTTTTAGCGCAGTGAAAATCCTCTTCCCGTTACCATAATAGGTACATGGCAATATACATTTGTTTAACCAGTAGAGTGAGCCCTGAATAAACTATGGACATTTTGTGGTAATGATATGTCAATCAATTATAACAAATGTATATTTGTTATATACATCCTCCACTCTGGTGGAGGATGTGGAGGATGTTGTTAATGGGGATTTGCAGACACGTGAAGGCAGGGGGTAGATATTAAATCTCTACAATGTTTCCTCAATTTTTCTGTGAACCTAAAACTCCAAAAAAAATAAAGTCTTAGTGAAAAAATAAAGCAAAATGTCTGTCTGCATTCAAGAAGGGATTACATAAAGGCATACCTGGGGTGAGAATCATGAGTCCTGGAACAAGTGATCTTTGATTTTGCCTACTTGTACAAATTTATTCAACCTAACGGACCTTCCGTTTTGTGCCTTACTTTATCCAAGTGTCATGCAAAACCACCTTGTTCACTCTGCTGACCTACTTTGTATAGTAGGAAAGGAAAAGAACAGCTGAAGACTAGTTTCTCCTAAAATGAAATACAAGCCCTGAGTATTCAATAGTTTTCCCAGTCTAATTTTCTATTCTCGTCATAGACTTCACTGAATTCAAATATATAATTATACTATAACCAAACATTCCATAATGATGATCAAATAAATGATCCACATTCACTTTTTATAATCTAAATGTTACTTGCCATTTTCTTCACACAATGAGCTCAGAAATGCAAGGAAAAATGTGCTTTATTTGACATTTTAAAAAATTAATAATATATAAATAGGTTTGTTAAAACAAATTTTGATCCTAGTTAGATATGTTCTTAGAAAGCAAAGTAATTAAGCTTTTTAACTTGAGAGTATCAAGATACTGTGAAAAGTCATCTTTTTAAAAGTACAGGAACTCTAAAACTTCTATTCCAAATATGCGGAGCAGAAACAAAAGCTGTACACAAAGAACTGTCTTGTGAGGCATTGGGAACATGTACTACTTCAGTACAAATCCTTGGATTTAGAAGATTTTCTTCCATGGATTTATGACATTCCATCCTTGACTGCATAGTTTGTGTAGTTGTGTAACCAAACTATTTCTTTTAATGTGCAAATAATTCCTTGTAGCTGTTACAATTCTTCTGAAAGTCTCAAGAAATCATATTACAATGCAAGTACAATTGAAAATATATGAAATCCCAAGGTCATAGATAAAGTTCACCATTACTTGCACAAATTTATATAATTTACTGGAGCTTTCTTTTTGTGACAGTTTATATAGCTGAACACTTTGGCCTATCTCAAATTAATTTTCAGCTCAAGAAAGTGGATGATTTAAAAAAAGAAGTGGCTGATTTAAAGATATTATGAAAATAAGTTATTCTTTTCTCTACTTTGATTTTCAGGGGAAAAAATAAAAGATAATAAAAACCTTCTTTACATGGAACATGACATTTAAGATTGTTATCCCCATATATAAAAGTATGGTAGGCCAACCTTCAATTTCTATGAACTCCTTCTGTCAGATGAAGGGTTACTTTTAAAATATAGCTGTTCTTGAATGTTTCTTGTTTCTCAAATTCTATCTTGTTTACTGCCAATCTATTTTTAATGACATCTTTTTTCTCTTTAGTCCAGTATATCATACACACATATATAATTTTTTTCTAACTTTCAGTGTTGTTCTTTTCCTCATCTATGGCAATGTTTTGCAATGGAATTGGAGTTTTCATTTATTTTTCTTTTAAAGGAAATGCTATTGTTACAAAATTCTATATTTTGTTGACGTTAGCAATAGTGAATAATAAACAGAATCTGAAAACCAAATTTTAATTTAACAGTATCAGAACCTAAAGGCTGAAACTTGTCTCAGTATCTAGAGACATTGAGGAATATATTCATCAGCATTCTATATAATCAGAGATAATATATTTTTTTGTAAAATGTAGAAAATATTATATTTTCCTTTCTTCATTTCATTTGGTCCTACTCTAGGCAAAAGTAAAAGCATTCCATGAAAAAACTTTAAAGCATATAGTACAGTTATGGGTTGAATTTTGTCCCCCCAAATTTGTGTTTTGAAGTCCTAACTCTCTGCGTCCCTTACAATATGAGCTTATTTGGAAATAGGTCTTTACAGAAAATATCAAGCGAAAGTGGAGTCATTAGGGTGGGCCCTAATCCCATATGGTTGATGTCCTTTTAAAGGGGAAATTTGGACACAGAGAAATGCATAGAGGAAATATGATGTGAAGAGACATCACACTTCACAGCAAAAAGATAGCCGTATACAAACCAATGACAGAGGCCTGAAACCGATTCTCCCTCACAGCCCTCAGAGGGAACCACCCTTGCTCGCAGTCTTCTAGCCTCCTGAGCCAAGAGTCAATACATATCTGCTGTTTAATCCACTCAGTTTAGGGTGCTTTTTAATGGCAACCCTAGGAAACTAATACAAATACTTTAAAACTGTATTGTCTTGTGCTTATTAGTATCGTCTTATAGTTATAAGTAATAATAGCAGCTTCTGGAAGGAAACCAGAAACAAGAGACAAGACTGATATTGTCCAGTGAGGAGTGGTCTTCTCTTTTACTTTTATTATCATTTATTGATCATGTCTTACATTCCATCAGATATCATGAATTTTGATGCCTTCATGCAGAAATAGTGTGTTAGCTTAGCGGTTAAATGCTTATATTTGGAGTTAGACCCCTCTGATTCTATGAAATTAAATTCTGATTCCATTATGTAGTAGCTGTGTGTTTTTATGCAGTTTACTTTATCTGTATTCAAATCTGCCCACATAAGTTGTGGGGCCTCCTGCAAAGCGATAATATGGGTTATCTTGTGAAATAGGCAGGAAAAAGGTATTGTTAAAAATACTAAAATAGAAAACTTTATTTCTAAAAATATCACATATAAAATGTAATGGGGGTAATAGTGATACATGGATAACAACATAAAGTTACAAACCGTAAAAAAAAAGGTCTTATTTTTTTATATTGCAATAAATAATAATATTTCATTGTAGTATCCTGCTTGGCCATTGGACTAGTCTGACTCACTTTTCTGCAAATTCGTGTATTAAGTTATTATTTAACAACAATTTTATGTTTGCAAGAACTTAATTTTTCAACACTTTATTTGAAAATTATGTCAGTTACTATTGGCAAATGTAAGATCACAAATAATCTCTGGTAATTTTTCATTTTGAGCTCTAATAGAGGAGTTAAGGGTATTTTGTAGACTATAGTAACATTGGGATTAATTTCTGATAAATTATTTAGAAATATAGCTGTTAGTGGATCTAGAGCTCATGATCCTCATGGAACAATTATTCTAAAAAGATTTAACTCAATGCAGATCAATTTCACATAACTCTAAATTTAATTTTGAATTTAAGTAGATGCAATGATATTTTAATGTTTCCTTCCACAATTTCTGTAATTTGTAGACTCAGTTTAAGAAGATAAAAGTAGATTCATGATGTGTGTATAATTCCAAATGCCTTCTAATGCAGTATTTTATATCTGAATCCCCAATCAGGGGGAAAAATTAATTTTAAATTTGTTTTCCTCATTAATGATTGATTTACAGCTTCATATGGCTATCCAGCTGTTTTCTGTCTAATACAATGGTCTTTCTTAATTCCTATTTTTATGCTGTGGATATTTGCTTTTGAATATTATCTCGGTTTTCAAAACTAGATATTCTAAACTCTGAAGAATACTAATCACTTCCTGGTAAGATTTTTTTTTTAAGATTTATTTATTTATTTGAGAGAGAGTGAGAGAGCACACACATTAATGGGAGGATGGGCGGAGGGAGAGGGAGAGAATCTCAAGCAGACTCCCCACTGAGTGCAGAGCCCAATACAGGGCTTCATCCCATAACCCTGAGATCATGACCTGAGCCTATATCAGACTCAGATGCTTAAATGAGCCACCCAGGCGCCCCCCTGATAAGTTTTATTAAAATGCCCATATGTAGCTTTTTATTTTGTAATAATATGCTAACATCATATACAACCTGGGCACCAGCAGTTCTTGTCAGAGAGTTAATATCTGTGCACCCACCGTGAAGATAAATAGTCCAGCCAACCTTCCAACAGAGGGCCCAGTGCTGCTCACATATGAGGTCTCTTGTCTCTTCTATAGCTATGGCTACTGTGCCTAGGTCCCATCTGGCCACCTTGGGGACCTGAGGATACGCTTAATTACTCTGAAGCCTGCACCTGTGTACTGGGCCCCTAGTCAATTGTTCAATGCCCATGTGCCTGTCAGGCCATGATCCTAAGCTGGAACTGGCATGTGCCCTCCCAGGCTATCTCCATTGCCCACTTGTGTTCCCTTGTCTCACAGAGTCAGTTGAAGTTCCAAGATAAAATTATTAAGATTTTCAAGTTGTGACATCAGAACCATAAACCAAGTACAAGTCTCTTCTGAGAGCAAGGCCCCTATGCTTGCCCTGTGTTTGCTTCCTAAACTAAAAGATTAGAATAATACCTACTTTGCAGGGTTGGTGATGATACTAAATTAGTTAATATATGTGAGGAACTTATAAAAATGTCTGATTCATAGCAAACACTCAATAGATACTAGTCCTTGTATTATAATGACATAGACTCAGTCACTGTTTCAAAATTGTTCATAGTCTACTTAGAGAGAAAGGCATACAAACAAATTACAAAATACCATAATAAATACCACTAGGCATTGAGAATATAAAAATATCCTGTCTATAAGGGATTTATAGAGGTGAAACTAATGTACATATATAGTTCAATATAATTAATATAACTCGAACTTCCAGTGCAGATTTGGAAATCTCAAAAGAATGTTACTTCTACTCTAACACTGAAAGGGAAAAAAAAAGATAATCTATAAAACTGTAACTTTTCTGGTACCTATCAGAAAGCTAATTAGATGAACTATATTCCAAAGGGTTGACAAGCTCCTCCAAAGACACTGAACAAGGGTGTCTGGGTGGCAGAGTCAGTTGAGTGTCCTACTCTTGGTTTCAGCTCAGGTCATGATCTCAAGGTCATAATCTCAAGGTTGTGAGATCAAGGTCTCTCTCAGGCTTGAGCTCAGTGTGGAGTCTATTTTAAGGCTCTCCCTCCTTCTCCCTCTGCCCCTCCTCCCTGCTCTCTCTCTCTCAAACAAATAAATAAGCTTAAAAAAAAAAACTAAACAAGCAAATTATTTTGCCTTTGGTAGAATATGGGAGGAAGTAGTGACAGACAGAAATGTGTAAGAAGAAAACAACTGAAATTTTAATTAATTTTTTAAGATAAGTGTTGGTTAGCGAAAGAATTTAGAAAGCCTAGAAGCTTTAGACACAAAGGTCATCTATACTTTCTCATCATCTTTGTAACATAAGCCTCCATGTTATGTATATAGGAAAGCTTGGGATCAGGAAAGGGAATCTGAAGAATCAGCTGCAGGAGGATAAATATGAAATCCAGGCTCTTCTCTCATGGGAGCAAAATCCTTCCACTGCTGTGACAAAGGCAAGGCCACGACCAGAATTCTGTACTTTTGTCACGACGCAAAGCAAAGCTGCTGGAAGAGGGTGGGACAATCACTTGCCCAAACCCCCATTCTTACAAGACAGGGGAAGATGGAAGGAAAGCTGAGAAAATCGCCCCTGACAGGCTGGGCTTACCTAAGAATGAGGTTGCAAGAGAACTGAGAAACCTCTCTGCCCCTCACGAGGTTTGTACCAAATAATAAGCAACAGCAGTCAACGGCTGTTGTAGCTTCAGAAGCACAGAGACCCTCTCTTCTGTCACACCCACGTGAGGCCTGTTCAAAGCTCACGGGGGAGGGGCAAAGCCCTCCAGCGTGCCAGTCTTCACCTTAAGCTTGAGGAAGCCACGGTTCCTCCCTTCAGGGACCCAGAATCCTCTATATGGATGGCTGGCCATAGCAGAAAACTGCCATTAGATGGCACCAAATCTCAACCAAGCCCCAGACAGTTCTGGATTTCACAGCTCTGTCTGGATACATCTTATAAAATGTGCAGCCTAGCCCTAGCCATTTCATTATTTTTGTCATCTTACAATTTAATACTAATTTTTTTTCTTAATTGCCACTTGCCATTGTGACACTGCGTATCCTTTTTCCCCCCTTTCTCTGTTTACTAAAACAGTGTATTTCAACTAGGTACGTGACGGCTTAAGAGATCACACACACAACACGCATACACGTACACACACAGAACATTCTAAGATTAAATAAATGTTCTAGCTCAATTTATCAGGAATAAAATGTTTCTGAAGTACAGCGGCACACAGGAAGAGAAGACATGCTGCATGTTTTAATGTGGTTCTCATGATCTTCAGGGATCCTAATGGAACACTTAGGTATCATTGATGACACACGCCTGGTAAATATTTGTCAGATCTGGAAAATTCAGTTCTTGCTCTCTCATGGATTACTAAGGGAGGATAGTAATCTTAAACATAAAAGTACTTTTCCTCTTTGCATCAACTTTTTACTTTTAGCAGGCATGGATGGTCTTGCCTAACTCAGTTATTACATCAAAGATTTTAAATGGTGATTTGCTACTTGTAGGTTTAGGCCTTTTTATTTCCTCTCATTTTATTTTGGTTCCAAGAGAGAAAAAAATATAAACAGGAATCATCATCCCCCTGGTTAGCCTGGTATCAGGCTCAGAAGGCCTTAGGAGAGGAAATGAAGAGATATTTGAGTTGAAAGAGTAAGTAAAAAAAAAAAAAAAGTGAAAAAAAAGTTATAGTCACTTGCTTAGTTCCTGGGCCTAAGCTAATTTTCAGGTCCATATGTATTGATGGAAGAGGTAGCCAGGTCTCTAAAAGGAAGGACCCTGCAACATGTATATCCTATAATGATTCCTTAGTTTAAAAAAAAAAAAAAAGAAAATTTTTTAATTAAAAAAACCCTTTCCTATTGTATATTTGACGAGTTCTCAACAACAAGAATTTACATTTCTTGTTCATCATTTAGCTGAGAATTGAGTGTTTTAAACCACAATAGGCATATATTTTACTTATGACATTTCTTATTCTGACCCCGAGGCTCGGTATGAATTTGTCCTTACTTGACCTCTCAACCTCTTCTCCAGTTCTCTTCTGTGATTAGCACAGTACAGATGCACTTGCCCCGTATTCCTCAGTCATAACCAACTTTGCTCAGTGCTGCAAAGAAGATCATCATGTGATTTGTTTCTTCTTGTCTTTCATTGCTTAGCTTCAGTGTTCTATCCACAGAGAATCCTTCCCTGGCCATTTAATGTTAAGTAACCACTACCTTTTCTAGATGACGTGACGCTCCTTCAAGCCCATCACAGAGCTGGTGATAGGCAACAATTACGTTTGTCTTCTGTCTTTCCCCAAGAGAATGGAAATTCCAGGAAAGCAAGTATCTTGCCTCTCTCTTCCTTGCTATATCCTGCCACTTAGCATAGAATTGAAAACAAGATTCTTGAATAAAAGAAACACCTTCAGTTTATGCACTTGTTAAACCTTTATTTCTCTAACTTTTTATTAGTTTTAGGTGTAAAATATGGATTTAAAATTGCTTTACAAATACAATGGACTAGGGGTTTTGCTTCCAGGAGTGGCTGAGGCAGCCATAATTTGTTTCAACCCCTTGTCTGGAATAGGATTAAGTGTGTGTGGGGGGGGTGGGGGTGGATGTGTATTTTCACATTGTGATGCTAACAAGGCAACAAAGGACTGAATTCTAGAGGAGAAGAAATAAGACCTAGAGATGTGAGTGTGGTATTTACCTCTACTTTTCCTTTTGTGGGATCTGCCAATTCTGAAAGAGGTGATTGAAAGGTCAAGAAGCTGATGAGAGTTTTTGAAAAAAATGCAAGAATAAAAATTAAAATTGGGTGCAACAGGGAGCATTGGTAAATCACCCCAGATTTTGATTAAAATCCAAATGGTCTCTGTTCCTGAAATAAGGGTAAAACAAGAAGTGAGACCTCTAATTTTAATCTCTACTAATAGTAACGGTAATTCTAGTTTGTTGATGACCCGAGTCACTTACAGAAGCAAACACAAATCTGTTTTAGAGGAAATAAAATTCTTTTAGACCTTGAATATCTCTTTACATATATGTATATTGAGTCTAGCAAACAATAAAGAGTAATCAGGCCAATGAAAAACAAGAGAAGGGGTGGGGAATGGATGGACACAAACAACAGTAGTCAACTACAACAAATTACTGCTACAGTGGTTTTAGAAAGCATGAATACATTGAATACCAAATTACCATCTCAACCTCAGCCTAAAACTGAACTCTTCATTCTGCCCCCAAAACCTATCCTGCTACAGCCTTCCTTATTGCTGTCAAAGGTAATATAGGTCAGCCCAAGACATAATCGTCATCTTTGACTTCATTCTGTTTTGTCATAGCGTCTACATCATTGGTTAGGAAGCCCTCACTCTTAATTAGAAATACAAGTAAATACATAATCTGACCATTTCTCATCACATTCACAGCTACAAGCTTGTTGCTCTGTTCTCACTGAATTGTCTGTAGTCTCAAGACAGCAGTCAGGGTGATTCTGTTAAATAATACATCAAACCAGATTTTCCTCTGCTTGAAATTGTGCAACAGTTTATCCTTCTACTCAGAACAAAAGAAGCCTTAATATGGTTCACAATGTCCTACACCTTTGCAAGCCCATGTCAAGGCCTTACAGTTTTATATTTGTACCATAAAATATATATCTCATTGGAATTTTTACTGTAATACTTGTGCCATAGGATGTCAACTTCGTGTGTTTTCCTATAATATAGGAAATGTTTATAGTGAGCCCAGAGCTGTTCTATTGGCACTGCAAAAACTGCAATGGAAACTATTTACTGGAAGCTTATGTTAATCTTTTTTTTTTTTTTCAAAAACTCATAATTTTGGTAGCAGAATTAGATTTTAGTCATTATAAGTGAAGATTATCTTATGTTGATTAACGGGCATCAGCTGCTGTTGTAAGTAGTAAAAGTAGTAACAGTGCTTTTAAAAAATATATCTTGCTCTAACAATTTATTTTTGCATGAGTTTACCTTATTACTTTTACCATTTTTCCTTTCATATAATGCTATTAATAGTGTCTTTAGCCTAAACAAACTTAGATAGATATGACGTAACTTTTTGGTTTTGCTTTTATATAGTGTTTCATAATTAAAGCAGTCCCCCATTGCACTCCCATTGGACTCTATTACTAATATATTTCAATCTAATGATAGCTGAAAGATAAATAAACTTGGAGCTAAATAAATTTCTATGTAAAGGACTGTAGAGGGGGGCGCCTGGGTGGCTCAGTGGGTTAAAGCCTCTGCTTTTGGCTCAGGTTGTGATCTCAGGGTCCTGGGATGGAGCCCTGAATGGAGAAATCTCTGCTGGGCAGGGGGCCGGCTTCCGCCCCTCCCCCCCCACCCCCCACCTGCCTCTTTGCCTACTTGTGATCTCTCTGTGTCAAATAAATAAATAAAATCTTTTAAAAAAAGATTATAGACCAATTTTATATAAACTTTATTTAGCAAGATGACTAATATGTTAATAAATCTACCAACCTTGGTTACTGTCACCATGACCTGGACCCTCCTAGTCCACATCCTGAATCAGGATCTCAGACGTCACCTAGAGTGGAACTTATGACATGTCAGTGGAAAAATGGAAACGACATTTTGATATTCAGTTCTGGGGAGGAAACTGTTTTGCCAAAAACAATTCGCTTTGTAATTTTTCATTTCAATTATCTGCAGCATAATGGCTAACATGTGTTTTCTTCCCTTTTGTTCTGATTTGGTAAGGAAACACAAGATCAGTCTCTACTGCTACCTGAATGCAGCTGCCAAGACCATTCCTTATAAAGAGGATTATTTCTGCACAATAGTGAGTGAAAGTACATTTCCTTTCCCTGTCAAAATTCTGTCTACCTTGGGATAGGAAAACACCCCCCACTCTACTTTTCCCAAATTAGTATTAAATTTCTAAAAAGAAGGCAAATTGTATCTTTAAATAGCATCCATTATGAGATAAAACATTTGAAATTTGCCTTGATAGCAATGTTGTTCTTATACAAATATTTTTAAACGTAAAAATATTTGTATATTATTTAGCCTATATTATATTCTTAACCTATATTATATTCTCTGTGTACTTCTTTAAATAATTACTTTTCTCTTCACAGGCCTACAAAAGTGACTAACTTAATTCTACAGTTTATAGTGATAAATTATTATTTAACTCACTAAAACTTAAGGAAAAAAGAAAACCTAAAAATATTTGAACAAATAGATTTATTTTCCTATATAGGTTACTTTACAAAATAAAGTAACATAACAATGTTTTATATACAAAACCTGTATTCTTAATAACATTTACTAAAGTTCTAACTTCTATACACTTCTATACTCATTTTAGGGAGATAGAACAAATTGAATCCATTAGGCTGCATTTAGAATTCTAAAGTTTAGAAATTTGTCAGTAGTATCTTTCAGTTTGCAATTTTTTTCTTAAAAAAACACACAAAAAAGCAATTTGAGGCTCTTTATAACTGTATTCTTAGTTCATTCAATAATACTTTTTTTAAAGATTTTATTTATTTATTTGACAGAGAGATCACAAGTAGGCAGAGAGGCAGGCAGAGAGAGAGGGGGAAGCAGGCTCCCCACGTGACTGAGGACAAATGAGTGTAATTAAAGAGAGTATGATTGCTATAGAAATATATTGACTTTCCTTGCTCATTGAACTTTTTCTCAAAGTGAAGAAGTGTAATGTTCATTCTACTCACTGTCCACATGCCTTTTATCTATACATTGAGTTGACCTTTTAAAATTGTTTGAAAGCAAATATAGGATTTTTTTCTGAAGATGTTTCATTTTTTTCATTTTAGACACAGAAGAGGTAAAAGATACAGTTTATCATTCATAGAATTCTTACTCCCTCATAACCTGTGAGCAAATCTAGAAATTAGATATGTGTGAAATAGTTCTTGTTGTTTCATTGGCCTAAAATATTAATGGAACTCCCCAAAGACAATGCCCAATTCAACCTCTATCATTGAATCATCTTTATTTTGTAGTACCTGCAGTTCACATACTTGCAGTGATCTGAATGGCTTGCTTGACAAGAACGGCAAAATCACATTCTTCTGCTCTGATTCATTTTTGTACTTACTCCGATGAGAATTTTCCTCAGGGCAAAGAACATGCCTTCTTCATTACTTTAAAAATAATCAAATAAAAATCAAACAAAAGGAATTACAATAGTAGTTAAGCAATTCATATACATTAAGTTATTAGTAGTTGACTTATGTAACTAAATTTTGGGGAGATAAAAACAGGGCTGTGCTTTCAGGTGAACTCAGGGAGATTCCTTAGTTAACATCTGACTGAAGATTTCCAGTTCCATGTATATGAAAGCCAAAGCAAGTGCATCTGAGATTAAATCTAGGTATTAATTCTTCCAGAAATTTTTCTGTGACCTCTCTTTTTCATGGCCATACGGCACATACGCTCTCCTGCCCTGAGATGTACCTCTTCTTTATTCTCCTATATTTCCTATCGTTACACTTAACACATGGTTTATAATTGTGAATTGTAGTCCCACACAGACAATGAGCTCTGTAAGGGCAGGAAGTATGTTTTATTCTTCTTTGCAGACTTGTTACCTAGTATTAAGTAATTTGAGTTAATTAATATATACCTGTGCTTTAGAATGTTGCTTGAATAAATTGAATGAATCCGTGAGTGAATGAGACAGGCACCATTTTGGCTGGGTGTTCTTTCCTTCAAGTAACCCAACCAAGGCTCTGGGACAGTTTTCATTCTGACTTCAACATGGTTTTGTTTTCGGGCCTGATTGTAACAAACAAATCTGAAATCCAGAGAAGTTAAATTTATTGATACAGAAGGTCACTCAGCAGAGCTAAATCTAAAATTCCAGGTGAATTGAAAGAATGAGACAGGCACCTAGTGGCTAAAAGCTTTGTCTTTTGTCAAAAAATCTAGGTGAGTCAACATTTCTGATCTGTCCACATAAGACCATCTTGAAAGCAAATGTTTTTAATTCACCTCAGTGTTTTCTCACCATGCACCTGATAAGAATGTAATTTGGATGACTAGAAGTGAAACATACCAAATGACTCTCTAAAGTTTTATTTTACTTTTTTTTTCTTTTACCAACTTACTTCCACATTCAACTTATTTAAAAAAGACTATTTATTTATTTTTTTGCCTTTGTGATCTGAGGTTGAGGAGTTGAAAAATGTTGAGAAATGTCCATTTTCTTTCTTTCTCCCTTTCTATACAGAACAACATCCTTTCCAATAACAAATATTCAATAAAGGGGGAAAAAAAAGTTATGATAGGATGTTCTTCCTTCTTGTTATTTACCAGTCTTTGTTAGCATTGTGAAAGCAGTCATGTTACTTCAAGTGATTTCTACAAGTCTTTTCTCATTATCTAAAAAATAAAATAATTACGAAATAAATTGCACAGTTATAAATATAATCATCTTTGCTATCAAAATCTTCATAATTAAGAAAGCAAACATGCAGATTGCCTATCTTAAATAGATCCATTTTTGAAAATACTTTCCTTCAGAGTATTATGTAGCACTTTTCTCACTGTATTAAATCATTAGTGATGGGGCATCTGGGTGACTTAGTGGGTTAAAGCCTCTCTCTGCCCCCATAGGCTCTCAGCCTCTCAGGGTTCTGGGATCAAGAAATGATTCCCTGCATCTGGCTTTCTGCTCAGCGGGAGCCTGCTTCTCCCTCTCTCTGCCTGCTGATCTCTCTCCTCTCTGTCAAATAAATAAAATCTTTAAGTAAGTAAATAAATAAATAAATCATTAGTGATGAAAGAAAGCAATATCAGATTATGGTAATGTACAAAAGAATAGCATTTTAAACTATTACTCATGGAAATACAGATAGAGATTCAGATCACATTATTAGAAATTTAATAATTTTCAGATAATTTTCACATTATCAGAAATTTGCAATTGAAAGAGCTGAGGGTAATTCACTTGGCAAGTTAGACACAAATTTATAGTTATTATAATTCCAAGAAAATTTAAAAGATCCAATAGTATTTCAAAAGACATTTTAATCAGTGTTGATGGCTTCTTGAAGAGGGTGATGATTATGAAGTATTGATGTGCTAACCCATATCTGTAAGTACAATAAAATTATACTATGTTGAACATTGACAGATTTTATTTTTTTGCCTTGTAGTAACTATCCAATCTGTTTAAGCATAAAGCTCAGTAAACTTACAGGTCATAAGTAAATATTTTATTGTATTTTAGACTAATTTTAATATTCCAGAGATTCAGAACTTTCAAAGTTACAGCATTGTCACAGGAAAATGTATTAACTTTGTCCTGATATTAATTTAATAACCAATTTGTCAGAAAATGTTCTTTTTAGAGTTTTTAATCAGTTATATTGAAAATTAGGTGAAATGTTTTTACTTTAAAAGCTACCCATTTTCTAGTTATCTGACTTGGTTTTAAGTTTTGGATCTTTAATGTCTCTCATATCACAGATTGGACTTATGATTGTCGATATTTTTTAAACTACAAATTTTCAGTTTATTCGATGTAGCCCTCTGGTACCTGATCATTCTGGGCAGACCAACTTTCTATAAAGGTCTAGAAATATCTAAAGTTCTAAACTAAAATTATCAAAGGATTGAAGTCAAGATGGAAGAAATGTTCCTAATGTGCCTTTACTTCCTTCTTGGGATTATTCAGGTCATTGAGTCTAAGTATACACCATGGGGATAAAAAAAGGTGGTCATGAGGTACTAACATGAGATATTAGGGGAATCCTCCCTTTCTTCCACGTGACCAAACATCCAAGTAAATGCGATTTAAGAAAAAATAATTACAAAATATACCACAGTTTTCCAGCATATCCAATTATCTAATTGATGTTATGGGAGCAGAAGTTAATTTTAGATCACTGAAGATATTTGAATTAATAGTTAAAATACATATCAAGGGCAACTGGGTGGCTCAGTTGGTTGAGCGACGGAATTTTGGTTTGGCTCAGGTCGTGATCTCAGAGCTGTGAGATAGAGGGGCTCTGCCCTGGGTGCGGAGTCTGCTTGAGATTCACTCTCCCTCTGCCTCTACCCCTCCCATTTGTGCTCTTTGTCTCTCAAATAAATAAATAAATAAAATCTTAAAAAATAAATACATATCAGTCAGCTTAGCTTTGTGATTATGTGTGTGAAATTTGTAACAGAAAATATAGGAATTTATGATTTCTATCATCATCTAAGGAGTGGAGATCCTAGAATCTTAAAAACTATGGGCTTTTTTATCTGCAGGTCACACAAACCTGTTAAGCCTGAGAGCCATACACACACTTGATACACAAGTGGTTAAAAGGATGAACAACCAGACAGAAGTGGAGATGAAATACATTTATTAGTATATGAAAGCAGAGAGATTTGTTTGTGGTGGATCCTGTCTGGGAGGGGAGGAGGCTGGAGGGTACAAGGGGAGAAGAAGCTAGGGAGGAAGTGAGAAAGGAAGAGGCCTAGCAAGGTAGGGAGAGAGAGAGAGGAGAAGGAGAAAGGCTACATTAGGGTAAAATATATTTTAGGGATTAAAAGCTGAGTCTTGGGATATAACAGCCCTCCCCCCCACCTTCTGTCTTCTATACAAAATTTTCTCACAAATTGCTTTATGTTTTTAAAATGGACTCTCTTCTAAGGATAAAGAAAAATGCTGAGCACTGTTCCAAAGTTGACAAAAGCTAAAACCTATGGATGTTCAGGAGATCTACTACGTGCTTTTGTGCTTATATATCTATCATCTATCTATCTACCAGCTATCAGAGAAAGAGAGATTGAGAGAGAGCGAAACAAAAGCTAAATATTAAGTAACAGCTTCAAAATTTCTCAAATGAGGACACCTGACCGGCACAGTCGGTTAAGCGTCTGACTCTTGGTTTCAGTTCAGGTCATGATTTCAGGATCCTGGGATTGAGCCTCATGTCAGGCTCCATGCTCAGCACAGAGTCTGCTTGTCTCTCTCTCTCTCTCTCTCCTCCTCCCCCTCCACTTTCTCTTTCTCTGTAAAAAATAAACTCTTTTAAAAAAATCTCAAATGAATACAAAGCACGTTTTTAAACAAAGGAGAATATTTGATTTCTATATTTTATTATAATCTACTGAAAAGAGCATGATCCCATTTGAAATTGAAGAATTGAAGTTAAAGAAAATGTTAGGCCATTACTTTATATTTTATTGTGTGGAATATTCATAGAAAAGAAAATAAGAGAAAAAAATTTTAAAAATATTTTAAAAACGGTAAAAGTTGTATCAGTTAAGGAATGGAAGCTATTCATGTCATAGTGATCATTCTACATATTAGTCAGCTTTGGTCTTGTTTTTATTCTACTGAGATGTCTATTCATTTAGATGATGATATTTTCTCTACCTGTTTTCCTCCCTGAACATCTTATGCTCTTCCCTTATAGTGCTCATGATTCTGATTAATACATGCTGGTGTCTCTTTCCTTCTTTGCACTGAAATCTCCATGAAGATATACCTAATGTCAAAATAATGTATCTCTCACTCCAGATTTGTCCTTTTCCAATGTTCTGCATTAAAAAAAATACCACCACCATGGTTACCACCAACCACCTAAGAGCAAACCCCAGAAACCTTAGTCAACATTGATATCCCTCTCTCATCCTTGATATATAGTTTATTACAAAGTCTTACTGATTTTAACTCCTAAGTATTCCTTAAGTCAAGAAAGCTCTTCCCACTTCATCCCAGCATGATTTTGAATTCTCTTTGACTTCTAACTGGTTTGTTTGCATCTGAGCTAGGATGTCCCAGCACCCAATCATCAGTTTCTACACCTGCAACCAGAGTCACCCTTTCAAAATGCAACTCTTTCTGTATCTTCCTTTCCTAAAGTGAGGACTGGCTTCCAACCCCCTCTTTAATCAGATTTCACACCTGGCACTCTCTCAAGTTCGTACGACAGTCACAGGAATGATTTTATTCCTTTTCACTTGACATGCTGCAGCACGACACCAAAGGCATCCTTTTACCAAAAGTGCTTTTCTTTCTCTGTTTCACTTCCTTGTCTGCTACTTATCCTTCAGATTTTGACTCAAGTGGTACTTCCAGAAGGGAGACCTCACTGACTTCCCATTTTAGGTCAGTCTCTCATTTTAAAGGTTTCCTAGCACTGTGTGACTCTTTTTTGCAACACTTTTTGGAATTGAAATTTGCCAATGGTTTGTGTGATTAGTTAATTAATGTCTGTTTACCCTGGCAGAGAAGACTATAAGGAATAAAGGAGGGTATCAGCTTTTGTAGCTAGTGCAGTCCCTGGCTCAAAAAATATTTGTTGGATGAATAAATGCATAAACTCAGGTCTCTATGTTTTACAGAGAAAGAAGTGATTAGGCCACAATACCTGCCAAGTGAAAATTTTCTTTTCTCTCTTTAGCTTTTGAGTCCAAAGGTGAAATTATGGGGAAATAATGAATTGCTCAATATAAAATTCCAAAGTTTTTTGTGTGGGTAAAAATAGAAAAGTGATAGACATATAGAATAAGAGATAACAGTGGCTACCTGTGGCTTGAAGAGAATGCTAGCCATCCAGAATGGTTCCTGTTACATTCAAGGGTGGAATAATTTTTTTTTTCCTTTCTGATTTACTCGTAATAACTTCCATTAATCCTTTACAGCCTAGTTGAGTCATAACATTTTCCCCAAATCCACCCCAAGCTATCCAGTCTCAATATTGCCAACGGTGTTTGAGTACAACACTCTACAAGAGTGTCTGTCTGTGTTTGTGCATTATGGTTACTATGGTTAGGAGATATTTCCTGAGAATGGTCTTTTACAGTAGCTATCAAAATCAGGTAAATAGCTGTTCCAGAGTTGATAAGAAAGTAGATAGCATGTACACATTGTTGCCAATGGCTACAACAGTTTCAGGACATCTAAAATATTATGTTTTCATACTTTCATACAAAACCACTTTTGGTAATACCAGGCAGATCAATTTATAAGATTCATGGCTAGTGATACTGTTATAGGAAGATGAATGATAACCAAAAAATTATGATATTCAAATAAAATAAAAACTGTTGGATATATAAAAAGGAAGTTCAAAGAATAAAGGGGAGAGAGAATAGTATGGAATAGAGGAAATTGGAGAGATAGAGGAAAGAAAGCTAAAATTAGAGGGAGTTGAGAAAAAAGAAAAGAAACATTCATGTCATTAAGAGACTTCATGTCAAATTTAAGAAATAAATATATGATCACATCCCATCAGTGTAACAATAAAATTATATTGTCAAGTACTATAATTATGTCTTGATTAAATCAGTCCTACTCTTCTCTCAAGTACAAAATTAATGACATAATTCTAGTTGCTAAAGGATTAAATGATTGAATGATTTGTCATAGCTTTACAGAATATATAATAATATATTACAAATGTGCAACTTAAAAAAGAGAAAAAACTCAACCTTTTTTATTATTGAAGTTTATCGTCTTAATTCAGACATGGATTAAAAAAATCAGTACTTCATATAGTAAAGCTAAATTAATCCCATATCTTTTCTTTAAGTGCACTCATGAGATATGCTTATATATACATATATGCATGTACTAATTAAATCTCTTGCACTTTGAATTGATTTAAAATTCCAAGTTTTGTTTAGGTTTGGTTTTGCCCTGAGATACTTAATGTTCAGGCATCACTTGAGACATTATAATAAAGTTACATGTACTGTTATGGATGGGATTGTGTTCCCCCAAAATTTATATGTTGAAGCCCTATACCCCAATGTGACTGTATTTGGAGATAGGGCCTTTAAGGAGGTAATTAAGGTTAAATGAGGTCATAAGGTTTCAACACTAATCCCATAGAACTGGTATCTGTATAAGAAGAAAAAGAGCTACCAGATCTCTCTCTCTCTCTTCTAAAACATAGTTGCACAGAGAAAAGGCCATGTGAGGGCACAGAGAGAAGACAGTTGTCCTCAAGCCAAGAAGAGAGGCCTCATCAAAAACCAAACTTCTGTCACCTTGATCTTAGACTTCCAGCCTCCAGATTGTAAGAAAACTAATTTCTGTTGTGTAAGACACTCCATCTGTAGTATCCTGTTATGGTGGCCCTAACACATATACCATCATATTTTATTTCACACATTCACTTAAACTACAGCCCTTCTATCTACCAGATTTAGTACAGACATACATACTTAAGATAAATAAATAAAAATTTACAAATATAGGGTCACATGTTATAAAATAAGACCTATACTGAAGATACTTTTAAATTAAAAATTTTAGATTATTTTGTGATTTTCTTGTTCTTGCTTTGGAAATGTTTTCTATTAAATTGCTTTTAAGTATATCCATGAACAACATATGAATGTTTTCCCTCATTGTCTCTTTTGGCAATATCCTTGCAAAAGTGATGAAGCAGAATAACAAGGAGCAAGAAAATTAAGATTTATTAAGTATCTTCTTTCACATTGACTATAGCAACTTCTTTCTAGATATGCCTCCTCCTCAGGCAACAGAAACAAAAACAAAAATAAAGTACTGGAACTACATCAAAATTAAAAGCTTTTGAACAGTGAAGGAAAAAATCAACAAAACTAAAAGGCAACCTACGGAATGGGAGGAGATATTTGCAAATGACATAACTGATAGAAGGTTAGTATCCAAAATATAAAAAGAACTTAGAAACCTTAATACCAAAAAATGAATAATCCATTTTAAAAAATGGGCAGAAGACATGGATAGACATTTTTCCAGAGAAGACGTATAGATGGCAACAGACATATGAAAAGATGCTCAACATCACTCATCATCAGGGAATTGCAAATCAAAACCACAATGAGATACTACCTCACACATGTCAGAATGGCTAAAATCGATAACACAAGAAACAATACGTGTTGGCGAAGATGTGGAAAACGGAACCCTCTTGCACTGTTGGTGAGAATGCAAACTGGTGCAGCCACTGTGGAAAACAATATGGAGGTTCCTCAAAAAATTAAAAATAGAACTACCCTACTATCTAGCAGTTGCACTACTAGGTATTTATCCAAAGAATACAAGTATACTAATTCAAAGGGATACATATACCCCAATGTTTATAGCAGCATTATCTACAATAACTAAATTATGGAAAGAGCCCAAGTGTCCACTGACTGATGAATGGATAAAGAAATAATATATATATAATAGAATATTACTCAGCCAAAAAAAATGAAATTAACCATTTGCAATGGCATGGATGGAGCTAAACAGTATTGTGCTAAGCTAAATAAGTCAATCAGAGAAACACAAACAGCATATGATTTCACTCATATGTGGAATTTAAGAAATAAAACAAACAAGCGAAGTGAATAAAAGTGAGAGAGAGGAAAACCAAGAAACAGACTCTTAACTACTGGTAACTGACGGTTACCAGAGGTAAGATAGGGGTGGATGGTGGAAATAGGTGATGGGGATTAAGGAGTGCATTTACTTTGGTGAGCACTGGGTGTTGGATGGAAGTGTTGAATCACTATATTATACACCTGAAGCTAATATTACACCGTATGTTAACTGCCTGGAATTTAAACAAAAACTTAAAAAAGAGAATTATTAATTATCTACTATAATCAATGAAGATTTTCCTTAAAAATAAAAAATGTATTATTAAGGAAATTATTACTGAATTTTGTTCACTGGCAAGGAAAACTGTTTATCTTTGTAGTATCTACTATACTAAACAAACTCAAACTAACTTTGTAAATGTTTGTTTATGATAGTGATAATACAAAGACTCTGATTCTACATACCATATCCGTATTAGCCCTTATAAGAGGTGTTTGAGTAAATATACAATAAATATTTTTAACTAATTGAAAATTCTAATTAAAATAAAAATCTTTCAATATAGCTAATAGCACCACAGATATATTTACCAGAAGTTATTTCAGAATCACATTTTTTATCAGATTTGATAAGAGCCTTTTAGAAACATAATAGTGATACTCTCTCCAAAATAAGATTTTTAGTTACCAGGGAAATGGTTTACAGATTGAAATAAATATTACCATATCTATCAAAATTCTGTCTTCTCCTTATCAATCAAAAGGCAGCTCTTTTGAAGTTTTTTGTCTGTGTGTTTGCATATTTTATTTCAATCATTATTTCTTAGAAAAGCTTTTCCTGATCTATTACACTGTACACATTCTCTGCTTTTATAGCCCAATATGATGTTACTTTTTAATAATACTTTGTGCACTCATGTTTAATTTATTGTTGGAATTATTTGTTCATTACCATCTCAGTTGTAGAATTCTTGAGAACTGATACCATGTCTGTTTAATATATATATGTAAAATTTATATCTATATCCATATCCATATTTGTGTGTGTGTGTGTATACAGAGATTTACTTCTGACTAACATCCAAAGACTGACAAAATGGAAAGTTTTAATTACTTACAGCCAGGCAAGAACATCTTTCAGTAATATGGATCACTGGTATCAGAACTTGAGAGGTTGAAGGACAGATCATTCTGAGAAGGCCAGATCTTGAGGGCCATTAACATGTAATTGGAAATTGAAATAATGCATATGGATGAGACCACCTAGAAGGAAAGAATAATGCAAGAAAAAGTCATGGAGCATAGTTGTTAAAAACATGACCACTGAAATCAGAAAATCTACCTTCACAACCTCTCTATTCCCTACTAGCTATGTAAAATTAGTTAAGGTTAGTTGAGGTCCTTGTCTAAGTACTTTTTCAAGGATTAAATGTAATAATAAAATGTAAAACACTTAGGGGATTCAATGTGTATTGACTCCTGTTAAACTTCAAGAAACAAAAGGCTAGCAATAATTCTTTAGGGACTCCCAAATTGAAAGTTGGAGAAGGATGGCTAGAAAGGTTACAGCAGAATATATAATGCTATGAAAGACAACTGAGAGTATCTCAAGAAGGGAAGTCTCAGGCTTTCAACTGCTCTCCAAGGTTTACTCTCCAACCTCAAAAAACTAGATCCATATGAAATAAATGATTTAAAAATGCCTTCAAGTTATTGGACATTCTTTATAAAAGATGGTGATTCTGTGAAGATGGGAAGCAAATGGTATGAGCTGTATTATTATAACAGGTTGCTACCTTCAGAGAAATTCCTGGCTGGCATGTGGTGAGGGGAGGGGGCGGTGGGCGGTGGGGAATTAGGTGGATACAACCGATCCTGAGTTGAGGAGCTAGAACTGAGAGTCTGAGAAGAATAAAGTGGCTGGAATTCACAGGGCAGAGCATTAGAAAGCAGAGAGCTGCTCACGGAAAACCCTGAAGATCTGTAGAGCATACCCTCCTTGAGTACTGCAGAGTACTGATAGCCTTTCCTGAGTGGGAAGCTCATACAGCTGGGGGTGATTCATCTGAAAGGATCGGAGGGAATATTATCTGATGCTCACACTGGATGGAAAATAATTCCTTTTATTATTAGCCAGACTGGGAAATCTCATAATTCATGAAACATTACAAAGAATACTCAGAAGCGTTTTGCCTGAGTAGTGGGAATATTTAGTCCAAAACTCTAGTCTATCTAACATTATCTGAAAAGCAAAACTAAAAATAACTATTTCCAACTGATTTAACTTTATCCCAGAACAAATTTCAATCATTTTTATGGGGTAACAAAAATATTTAGCTTTCAACAAGGTAAAATCCACAATGTTTGGCATCCAATCAAAGAGTGACAAGATGTGCAAAGAAGCAGAAAAACACATAATGAGGACAAAAGTCACTCAGCCGAAGTGGACTCAAATGTCATAATTGGCAGACAAAGAGTTTAAAACAATTGTAATTATGTTACAAATGTTTAAAAAGCTAGAGAAGAGTTTGAAATGTTAAGTAGAAATATGGAAGATGTAAAAACACGCTCAAATCAGACCTCAAGATAAAAATTATATTGTCTGAGATGAAAAATACACTGAATGGGAAAGAGAGTAAATGAGATGCTGGAGAAGAAAAGATCAGCGAATTTGGAAACTAGCAGTTGAAAGTAGTTAATTGAAACACAGAACAAAATACTTGAAAGCATAAGAATATCTTCTGCGAGTTGTGGGACCACTTAAAGTGGTCTGATACACATACAATTCAACCATGTAGGACAGGAAAGAGAGGGGAACAGAAAAAATATTCGAAGAAATAATGGCCCCAAATCTTGCGAATTTGATGAAATCTATAAAGCTACATATCAAGGAAGTTCAGTGAAACTGAAGCACAAGAAACAAGAAGAAAACCACAAGGCATATCACAGGCAATTTACTCAAGGCCAGTGATAAAGAGAAAATTTTAAAAACAACTAGAAGCGGGAAAAGAAGACATCCTAAAGAGGTACAAAGATGATGAAACAATGAAAGCAAAGAGGTAATAAAGCAACCTCTTGAATATCATGAAATAAAAAACAAAAACAACTATCAACTGAGAATTCTATCCGAAAAAATATCTTTCAAATATGAAGGCAAAATGTAGACATTTAAAGATAGACAAAAGTGAAAGAATGTTTCGGCAGTAGGTTTGCACAAGAACTATTAATGGAAGTTTTTCAGACAGAAGGAAAAAGATAACACGTGGAAATATGAATCTTCAGAAAACGATGAATACCAGAGGTGCTAACTATGTATAACACTTTTTTCATACTACAAACCTTTTTAAGCTATAACTGATTATTTAAATAAGAAGAGTGTAGTGTAAGGGGTTTATTATATATGTAGAATTAATCATATAAAAAGGACAGGAGAGCAGACACAGAATATTTTTATCCTCTTATAAGTGAAATTATATAGCACCACTTGAATGTAGACTGGATGCTGGACATACAATAATGAATAAGATAGACAAAATCCCTACTCTCATGGAGTTCAAGTTAAAAGCAAGGACCCATATTCACTTGTACCAACCTTAAAAGCTAAGTTCTCAAAACTAAAAGATTATTAACATGATAAGAATAACTGATACTGTAACAAGCGATATGGGCAAAAACATGAATTTAATTTTTTATTAGTGAAAAGTATTTCCTATTTTTATTTTGGCTTTTATTTGTTAGAATGGCCATCATCAAAAAGACAAGAGATAAATGCTGGCATGGGCATGGAAGGAAGGAAACCAGTGTGCACTATTGGTGGAAATGTCAATTGGTGTGATCACTATGGGAAAACAGTATGGAGGTTCTTCCAAACATTAAAAACAGGTCAACATGGTCCAGAAATTCCACTTCTAGGTATATATCCAAAGAAAATAAAAACACTATCCCAAAGACATATTAATACTCTCATGTTCATTGCAGCATTATTTACAGTAGCCATGATGTGGAAAAAAACCTAGGTGTCCAAAAATGGGTGAATGGATAAAATGTGATTTATATATAATGTAACACCACTCAGCCATAAAAAAGGGTATCCTGTCATTTATGACAACATGGATGGACCTTGAGAGCTTTAAACTAAGTGTAATAAATCAAAAAACATAAATACTGTATGATCTCACTTATATGTGGAACCTAAAACAAAACTTCATAGACACTGATAGAAAACTCAGAAGCAGAGATCACAGAAACTTACAAAAACAGACATCAGGTTTGTGATTGCCAGACACAGATGGTGGTGGGGATAGGGGAAATGGTTGAGAGTGGTCAAAGAGTTTAAACTTCCAGTTATAAAATAAGTTCTAGGTATATAATGTACAGTATGGTCCTTGTAGTTAGTAATACTGTATTATATGTTTGACAATTGCTAAAAGAGTAAATCTTTAAAGTTTCATCACAAGGAAAAATTTGTAACTATGTGAGGTGATAGATATCAGCTAAACTTACTATGGTGATTGTTTTCTAATATATGTATATATCAAATCATTATGTTATACCCCTTAGACTTATACAATGTTATATATCAATGATATCTCAATAAAACTAAAAAAAAATATGGCTTTTTTTTAAAAAAGTCAAAATTTTGCATTTATGTAGTGGATATACAACTTGAAAATATATTCGCTTATCTCTTCCACTCCCTGCCTGAATACAGTAATGAGTATTTAAAGAAATGGGTAGTGATTTGGCAAATATAATCCATACTTATTTTTAGGATAATGTGGCCTCTAGCCTTCAAATATTGAAAGAACATTTTAGTGATCATACGTGTAGATATACTGCCCAGTTATAAGCTATTAGGGATCCAAGTTTCTATTTTCCTTGTTTATTCAGATTGTCAGTAAGAGGTCTGGATTTGATGTTCCTTAGAAACAGTTCAATTCAATAAATAAATTCAATTTACTCCCCTTTTCAGAGAGAGAAATCAATTTTTATAGTCATACACAAATTCCATGAAGACAGCAGTATATTTAATTTTCAGAAATAGTAAACTGTAAATAGAACAAGTAGTTTTTATATTTCCTGTATTGATGTTTTAAAATCTTATATGAACAATACTTGTAAAAGGTGAATTTAGTCAGGTATGTCCTTGAAATCTATATGAGCAGGTAGTTCATTCACTCATTCAAAAAAAGTGTGCAGTTTTGGTACAAGTTACTAACATATAAAAGTCACTAACTTTGTGCTGTGAAGGATACAAAGACAACAGATAGAAAGAGATACAATATCCTTATCTTCAGCAAACTCATAATCTCCTAGGATTGTCGAGAAGTCTCCACAGTAAACTATAATGAAAGGTCAGAAGGAAATAATGACAATAAAAGAGGTATAACCAATAATTTAGAAAAGCCAGTGTGTACCAGTGGATTCAAAGATGATTTCATACTGTGGATAGTATTTGCATTGGACTACAATAGGTTAACCATGAACAGGTGGAGACCATGAAATACATTAAGGCTGAAAGAGAAAACAATCAAATTTAGGGAAGATATTTGAGGGACAGTATGTAGATTCTATGTATGTGAAATATAAATGACTTCAAAATGTCTAAACTTATCTACAACATCGTTGTTTATGAAAAACAGGCAAACATTAACTTTAAGGTACTTGAGATGGAGTTACAGACAATCTGTTAAAAAAATAATCGCTGACCATAGGACATAGATTAGGTTGAAACCCTCTCATATACTTGACTGCTCAGGCCTGACTTCCTCAGTCTAATCCATATGCTGATGGATTTTGAGATAGCAAGGTCCAGCATTAAAACTCCAGAGAAAATTCAAACCGATCATTAGAGAAAAGAAGTAGACATTTTTCTTCATAATCTGTTATTCCATGAATAAATGACTCAGGAAACACTCACTTAAATAAGACCTTGGTCTCTAAAAATGTATCTCACAGGAAGTATTTCTCTAAAGTCATATTTTCTAAAGGAAGAGACTCCTAGGACATGCCACCAAATCTGTCGTGGAAGTCTCCATCAGTGCAGAGCTCTAAATGGAGTGATCAAATTTAAAAGTTAACAATAAGAGCACGTCGCTTTAAAAGCTGTTTCAGACCTTTCCCCTTATTTTGTGCCATTCTCCTATCAGCTGATAACACTCCTCCTCTTTGACCTAGAAATTATTAAATAGAAATTTCTTTCTTTTTCCATCAGCAACTCTATAAAGTTATTTGTACCTGACCTAGTCTTATTTAATTTCCCATCACTTGTAAGTGTCACTGCTGGTAACAAAGGCTAATATCCCCATTTATGGCATGGATCCCATTGCCTCTCACCTGCCAAGAATTTTTTTCATTGTTATATTCTTTTTCTCCTGAGCCTTCAAGTTATCCTTCTAATCAATTATTCTGATTAACATTCAACCAACCTCTAATATCATCTCCCATTAAAAAATGGTACAGAAACTGTACCATTTCTCTGCTCCCCTGAATTTCTAAACTCCTTAAAAACCAAGGGTCTAAAAAAACATACGGCAGATTTATTTCCTAATTGCCTATCACCTTTTAATCCTTCAATCCATCCTCTAACTCTGTCTCCATATTGTCAAAGGCAAACACTTTGATCAGGACTCATCATGGTTGTTTCCTCCTGCCTGTAAACACTTCCTTTCCCATGAGTTCTGGACATGCATCTACTTTCCCCACTCCCATCCCAAGCCAAGCTTCTCTTCTTTTTCTTTCTGGCTACACCTTCCTGGACTTCTTCAGTAGCTCCTTTTGTCAATATATCTCTGCTCAGGGCTCAGGGACAAGTGGACAATATGTAGTTCTGCTATCATAATTGCTCTCCTAACAACCAGGTGATAAAATGCCTAAAATTTTAATGAGGATACATGATTGTGTCTACATACCTGTCTAGGCAAGGCTAATTCATCAGCTGAAAGCCAGATGAATTATTTAGTTGTAGTAGTATTTTCTTAAATTCAGGGATTATTCACTCATATTTTCATTCAATATGTATTATTTAGTACCTGCCATGTGTCAGCATTGTTATAGATCCTATTGCTTCTAAGTTTTTTATTACCAGAACAACTCATCTTTATTTTTGGTAGGAAATGTGATGGGGGCTGATTTTGAAGGTCCAACTGTATTTTTCATTCCAAATAGTAGTCCTTTTAAAATAAAATCAGGTGTCCCATAGATCCTGAGGGGAAACCAGTAAACAAGATTGACAAGATCCCTGCCTTCATGGAACATGAGAAGGTAAAGTTGGGGTGAGGGGGTTGGCCGTGTTATATAGAATTAATAGCATTATTCATATCAATTAAAGATTGGGCTTTCATCAATTCATAAAACTCTAAACATCCCAAGATAAAGTATTGGTTTCACCTAGAAATATATGCAAAAACCAGACTACCTGATGTTGCTGTGTCTCCATACCTGAAGAAATTCTTGTAATAAAAACTGAGGGGAGGGGGACAGAAAACCCTTCTTCATCTTGAAATCTACTCTTACCCAGACTTGAAAAGCATAGAACTTGATGGTTGAAGGTAAGTATCAATGGGATACTTGATTTTATTTAAATAAATAAAATGGAATGAAAAATACATTTCAGCTTTGAAGATCAGCCTTCCAACACATTTCCTCCCCAAAATAGAGATGGGTCAGTCTGTTAATAAGAAACTTAGAAATAATTTGCATCAAATAAATGCCAGGACCCCAATTACATAGTGTCTGTTGAAGCAGGTTATATAAGAGTATAGAAGAAGTATGGCATTGCTTTGCCTGGTTTCTCAGCACTGTGGAGTGCTCCGCTCCCACGTTCATCTGGGCTTGTGGCATACATATGAATGACATGATTTGTTTCAAATCAAAAGATGTCACTAATTTTGGGGGTGGGGACAGTGAAGCAAGATTTATGGAGTGATAGTTCAAAGCTCCTGAGGAGGGAGGGGACCCGAGATGGTTGCCCACCATTAATTTTTTTTTAAGATTTATTTATTTATTTGAGAGCAAGAGAATGAGTGGGAAGTGGAGAGGAAGAGATACTCTCCAGCAAATTCCATACTGAGTACAACCCTGGCCGGGCCTCTATTCCAGGATCCTGTGATCATGACCTGAGCTGAAACTGAGTCAGAGACTCAATCAACTGTACCACCCAAGAGCCCCAGTTACTAATTTTAATAAGCTAAAATATCAGTGCAAAATTAAATAAGCCTTTCTTAGTGTGAACCTAGCTGGACCTTTTCACCTTTCTTTGCCTCTCTTTTTTCATTGATAAAATAATGACTAATAATGTCCATTCTGACTCATCAGATTGTCTTGAGAGAATTATAAGATAAGCATTAAACTTATGAGTTTTTATTAAATTATAGAATACATTAAAATATGAATTACAATTATGACCATTTCTATTATGATAATATTAACAATAATATTGCATGCCTTCCAGATTGTATTTACTTAAAGGATTTCATTTAGTTTTTCTTTTAAATTATGCTTTATTTTTGTTTTTACATATACTTGGTAACTTCCTTAAATTCGTTCTTATAAGATGTCTTAAATGTTGAACATTTGCGTCATTGTGAATAGCTAATTTGAGCATGCATATGTTGTGGAAAGTGAAAGTTTATTCTATACATCTATTTGATTGAGATTTTGACTAGACATTGTCATGATAGTCAAATTAGATAGTCCTAGTTTAAATGGTGCTAGATCTCTTTAAAAGATGTTTTTGTGAATTTGACAAATAGCAATTACTGAGTGAGCACACCAACCATGATAAATACTCTGGTTTCAGCCTGTCAAAAACTAACCGAAGACTGAGAGGAAACGCATGATAGGAAACATCTGTTGCCTTTTCAGGCCTGCTGAGAGATGATGAGGATACACCTTTTGAAAATAAATAAATAAATAAATCATAAAATAAAATTCTAAAAGTCAGAGTTTTTTTTTCTCACATTACTTTGTTGAACTAAAGAGCGGCTCTATAATTTAAAATGTGAGATAGATATTTCCCAATGGTTAACACACATTTTAAAAAGCTTTGAATAATTCTCATCTCTATTATCTTAGTGAAAGACATGAATGAGCAACTGAGGATAGAACTTTACTTTAGAGGCAAAAAAAGACATATCTATGAGGAAAAAAATTCTAACCCGGTGTCTGGTGACTTTTTTAATCTTTAGTATTAGGAAATATTTCACTTATAAGGTAAACTTAGGCATTGAAAGATATTTTTACTCAAAGTTCAGTTATTTTTTGGTATTCAGTATTAAAACAGAAAATTACATGTAATTTCTCTACATTCAAATTAAGAAAGGTGATAACTGTGAATTTGTTCCTTTCTCCCCCAAACAAGTAAAAGTGATGACAGTTTTCCTTTCCACACCACCCCTTGTCTTTTGTACCATCACCGCCTTTCTGGTTAGCCAGACTATCTGTTTGGTGGTAGGTGCAGGGGTGGAGTGGGAGGGCTCTAAGGCATTGACAGAAGAGGTCGAGCACACCAGTGTTTCCCACAAGGTAGGATTGGGTATTGAAGTCATTCCTGCTTAACTTATTAGCTGACTGTTCGTGGCACTTAGAAATACAAGAGTTCTAAAAAAAAAAAAGAAAGAAAGAAAAGAAAGGAAAAGAAAAAGAAATACAAGAGTTTTTATGGTCTGGCCTGTGATGCTGTGCCATTCTGAGTGGAATAGTGTGAGGATGGTCCCCTGAGGTTGACTCAGTTTACACAGGCGCTCCCTGGCATGCGTAGGGAGATGTGTAGACTTGACAGCTCTCAGTGCTGACTATTACGATTGTCAGGTGTGGTCCCCCCACTACAAACCTCTTTTCTCAGTCTCATTTCTTCTTTTCTCTCCTTGCCTCAGCCCTTAAGTTGGGTGGTTTGGCTCTGTTTTTACTGCTTTTATAATTTGTTGTATTTGGCAAAATATTTGTGCTCTTCTCCCATCAAGTCTTAGCCTTTTGAGCTCCAAAATACCCAACTCTTGCAAATGAGAAATTTACTCTCAAGATTATTGTCTCTGTTGTAAGTTTTAAAAGACTATTTTGACACCCAAAGCTAGATTTCAAATATTCTTTTTATGTGCACCATGTCGGAATGATACATAGTCTAATCTGGAAGTTTAGTTTTAATAGCAGGAGGGACTTATGGTATAAAATAGATATTGATAATAATAAAAGAATTAGAGGGATAAATATGTTAATATATCAAAAATATTCTCCCACCATACATACTGGTACACCTTAGAAAACAAAATAACAAAAACAAAGCAAACAAAAAACCTGAGTAGCAATAATACAGTGAATTAGCTGTTGCTATTAATTACCACACTAATTGTTGATTTTTAAATTGTGTTTAGTTATCATTTCACTTTCTTTTAAGTACATGCTCTAGTGAACTTCAGTGTAAGTTAAATGCAAGGTGAAAAAAATGAATTTCAAGGTGATAATATTCAAAATGAGAATAACCTATACTATTTTTCATGTTTAAATAATGAAATAGAAATTTTTTAAAGATTTATTTATGAGAGACGGGGAGGGAGAAAGCACGGAGGGCAGGGGCAGAGGGAGAGAGTCTTAAGCAAACTCAACCCTGAGCTGGAGACTGGTGTAGGGCTCAGTCTCAGAGCCCTGAGATCATGGCCCCAGCCAAAACCAAGAGTTAGATGCTTAACTGCCTGCACCACCCAGGTGCCCCAGTAGATTTATTTATTTTAATTGCCTAAATAATTCCTGGTAAGCCAATTTTTGCTAGGTTCAATCAGTTATAAACAGCACAATATTAAGACTGTAAATGGATACAGCAGATCAAAGGATGATTGCTTTAATGTTGAAGTGGGGTTCTGGGGCTCCGATGTCCTAAGTATTACCTCTAGTTGATGGATTGAGAAAAGTCTGGGGATTCCAGAGAAGTGTAACCTGAAGCAGGGTAGCTGAAGCAGTGGTAAGTAAACCCATTGGGCTTGGCCTGGCAGCTGTTCATTAATAGACCAAACCAATGCCTCCTGGCTGACCATCAGTCTTGGTTATCAGCCTGTGACAGTATGAATTTTCTTCTCAACCTCAGATGTTAGCACTGCTACAAGTCTTCTGTATTTTCTAAAATCAGATATATCAGGCTCAATCCCAACTCTTGGGCTAGGCAGAAAATTCATCTCAGTGTCAGTGTGCAAGGCAAATGTGCTCACAATTCCCTTGCTTCTCCTACTCATCTCCCCTGCCTTCTCTCTCTAGGGCCTATATGATTATTGTGCCATGGATGGAGCTAATCCTGTCCAGAGATCCCACTGCTTTGGGATGCATGGCATTGAAATGAGGTTTTGATTCCTCCACTCTCTCCCTCTTGTGGATTTTAGTTCACAGGCAGAGACATTCCCATCAGAGCTCTGCACTGAACTCAAGGTCTACTTGAGATTTTTCTCTCCCTCTTTCTCTGCCCCTCCTGCTTTTATGCTCTCTCTCTCTCTCTCTCTCTCTCAAATTAATTAATTAATTAATCAATCATTTTTTAAAAGGCAAATAATTAGTTTAATTCACTCAAGCATTATATATTCTACCATTAATAACTTGTAATATGTAGTTATTCATTGTCATTAATTTGATGAATTGAGGGTTTTTTTTTAAAGATTTTATTTATTTATTTGAGACAGAGAGTGCTAGGATGAAGAGAAGCAGGCACAGAGAGAGAAGGAGAAGCAAACTCCCTACTGAATAGGAGCCCAACACTGGGGTCAATCCCCAGATCTCTGGATCATGACTGAGCTGAAGGCAGCCATTTAACCGACTGAGCCACCCAGATGGTCTGAAGTAATTGAGTTTTTTATTAGTAAACTCTACACTCCATGTGGTATGTGAACTCATGACTCCCAAGATCAAGTGTCACATGCTGTACTGACTGAGCCAGTTAGGTACCTCTTGAGTTTTTACTCTAATACCCATCCCCTTTCCACATATGATGGCCTAAGTTGGGTTATGGTATTTATAATCAGAGCCTTAACTAACACAAAAGGAATAGCATAGAGGTTTTTCTAGGTACAGATATGGATTTTTGAGTTCTCTTTAATGAAAATTAAAGGAATGAGATTGAGGGAAATGCTAGGTGTTTGAGAAGTTCATAGTATTTCTCTAGGGTATGCAAAGTGACAGTAGTCTGAGACTCGAAAAGGCAAATCTGTTATTCAGGGAGAATTGAGAAAGAGCCTGGGATATGTTAGACAAGAACTGTCCTGTAGAAATAGAATTCAAACCAATTAAAAATTTCTAAACATTTCTTAGTGACATTAAAAAAAAGTAAAAAAGAAGCATGTGAACTCAATTTTAATAGTTTTTAACTAACATGTCCAAAATAGCATCATTTCTATATTCAATATAAAATTATTAGTAAGATATTTTATATTATTTTCATACTAAATCTTTGAATGTGGACTTCATCTTTCACTTACAGACCACATCAATTGAGACACTAAGTTTCTATCAGGAATATATGCTCTGCATGTAGATGTCATAAAATTTAGAGTTAAAAAAATTGAATTTACATACTTACGTTGCTCTAAACAGTTTTCTAATAACTAAATTGGGTATTGGTATTTTAATTTTAATTAACAAAAAGTAAAATTTCAGTTTCCAGTCATGCTAGCTATGTTTTAAGAGGTGAATAGCCACATGTGGCAACTGATTCCTACACTTATTAGTGCAGCTCTAGACTGAGCAGTTTGAAGTCACAAAGGCAGGCTTAGAAAAAGAAACACTATGAAATGATAGGCAGATAAGTCTGGCCAGGGATTTATCAATCTTATTAATTCTTACAAAGAACCAGTTCCTAGTTTACTGCTGGCCAGACTTATCCAAAAAGAAAAAGAGAAAGGACCCAAATAAATAAAATCATAAATGAAAGAGGAGAGATCACAACCAACACCAAAGAAATACAAACAATTACAGGAATATATTATGAGCAGCTATATGCCAATAAACTAGACAAGCTGTAAGAAATGGATGTATTCTTAGAGCTGTATAAACTACCAAAACTGAACCAGGAAGAAATAGAAAACCTGAACAGACCATAACCAGCAAGGAAATTGAAACAGTAATCAAAAATTGCCCAAGAAACAAGAACCCAGGGCCAGATGGCCTCCCAGGGGAATTCTACCAAACATTTAAAGAATTGATATCTATTCTTCTGAAACTGTTCCAAAAAATAGAAATAGAAGGGAAACTTCCAAACTCATTTTATGAGGCCAACATTACCTTGATCCCCAAACCAGACCAAGACCCCAATCAAAAAGCAGAATTATAGACCAATATCCCTGATGAACATGGATGCAAAAATTCTCACCAAAATACTAACAAATAAGATCCAACAATACATTAAAAGGATTACTCACCATGACCAAGTGGGATTTGTTCCTGGGCTGCAAGGTTGGTTCAACATCTGCAAATCAATCAATGTGATATACTACATTAGTAAAAGAAAGATCAAGAACCATATGATACTCTCAATAGATGCTGAAAAAGATTTTGACAAAGTACAGCATCCTTTCTTGATTTAAACTCTTCACTGTGTAGGGATAGAAGGTACATACCTCAATATCATCAAAGCCATCTATGAAAAACCCACAGCAAATACTATTCTCAATGGGGAAAAACTGAGAGCTTTTCTCCCAAGATCAGGAACATGGCAGGCTTCCACTATCACCTCTGTTATTCAACATAGTACTAGAAGTCCTAGCCTCAGCAATCAGGCAACAAAAAGAAATAAAAGGCATCCAAATTGGCAAAGAAGAAGTCAAACTCTCACCCTCTGCAGATGATATGATACATTATGTGGAAAACCCAAAATACTCCACCCCAAAACTGCTAGAACTCACACAGGAATTCAGTAAAGTGTCAGGATATAAAATCAATGCACAGAAATCAGTTGCATTTCTTTACACCAATAACAAGACAGAAGAAAGAGAAATTAAGGAGTCAATTCCATTTATAATTGCACCCAAAACCATAAAATACCTAGGAATAAACCTAACCAAAGAGACAAAGAATCTGTACTCAGAAAACTACAAAGTGCTCATGAAAGAAATTGGGGAAGACACAAAGAAATGGAAAAATGTTCCATGCTCATGGATTGGAAGAACAAATATTGTGAAAATGTCTATGCTACCTAAAGCAATCTACACATTTAATGCAATGCCTATCAAAATACCATCAACTTTTTTCAAAGAAATGGAACAAATCCTAAAATTTATATGGAACCACAAAAGGCCCTGAATAGCCAAAGAAATGTTGAAAAAGAAAAACAAAGCTTGTGGCATCACAATTCCGGACTTCAAGCTCTATTACAAAGCTGTAATCATCAAGACAGTGTGGTACTGGCACAAAAACAGACACATAGATAAATGGAATAGAATACAGAGCCCAGAAATGGACCTTCAACTCTATAGTCAACTAATCTTCGACAAAGCAGAAAAGAATGTCCAATGGAAAAAAACAGTCTCTTCAACAAATGGTGTTGGGAAAAACTAGACAGCCACAGCGGAAGAATGAAACTGGACCATTTGCTTACACCACACACAAAAATAGACTCGATATGGATGAAAGATCTCAATGTGAGACAGAAATCCATCAAAATCCTTGAAGGGGACCCAGGCAGCAACCTCTTCGACCTCAGCCATAGCAATTTCTTCCTAGAAACATCACCAAAGCAAGGGAAGCAAGGGCAAAAATGAACTATTGGGACTTCATCAGGATAAAAAGCTTTTGCACAGCAAAGAAAACAATCAACAAAACCAAAAGACAGCAACAGAATGGGAGAAGATATTTGCAAATGACATATCAGATAAAGGGCTAGTATCTAAAATCTATAAAGAACTTATCCAATTCAACACCCAAAGAATAAATAATCCAATCAAGAAATGGGCAGAAGACATGAACAGACATTTCTGCAAAGAAGACATCCAAATGGCCAACAGAGACATGAAAAAGTGTTCAACATCACTCAGCATCAGGGAAATACAAATCAAAACCACAATGAGGTAGCACCTCACACCAGTCAGAATGGCTAAAATTAACAAGTCAGGAAACAACAGATGCTGGTGAGGATATGGAGAAAGGGGAACCCTCCTACACTGTAAGTGGGAATACAAGCTGGTGCAGCCACTCTGGAAAACAGTATGGAGGTTCCACAAAAAGTTGAAAATACAGCTACCCTATGACCCAGCAATTGTACTACAGGTGTTTACCCCAATAAAAAAGCAAAGATACAAATGTAGTGATCCAAAGGGGCATGTGGACCCCAATGTTTATAGCAGGAATGTCCATAATAGCCCTGATGTCCATCAACAGATGAATAGCTAAAGAAGATGTATTTATATACAATGGAATATTATTCAGCATCAAAAAATGAAATCTTGCCTTTGCAATGACATAGATGGAACTAGAGGATATTATGCTAAGCGAAATAAGTCAATCAGAGAAAGACAGTTATCATATGGTCTCGCTGATATGTGGAATTTGAGAAACAAGGCAGAAGACCATGGGGGAAGAGAGGAAAAATGAAGCAGGACGAAACCAAAGAGGGAGACAATACATAAGAAATTCTTAATCTCAGGAACCAAATTGAGGGTTGCTTAGTGGAAGGGGTAGGGGGAAGGGGTGGCTGGGTGATAGACATTGGGAGGGTATGTGCTATGGTGAGCATTGTGAATTGTGTAAGACTGATGAATCACTGACCTATATCCCTGAAACAAGTTATACATTCTATGTTAATAAAAAAGAAAAGAAAGAAATACCAAGTAGATACGGAAAGAGCAGGGTGTGTAAAATTTACAAGTTAGATAATCAGATGCTGAGTAATCCAACGTTGACTCGGTTAAAGTTCGCTTGCGCAATATTAGCCCTTTTCATTTCCAGTGATAGTCCTATCAAGAACAGAGTATGATTTGAAGCAAGTTTTTAAATCTTTTTAAAAAAATTCTACTGTCAGGGAAACCTGGGTGGCTCAGTCAGTTAAGCCTCTGACTCTTGATCTTAGCTCAGGTCTTGACCTCAGCTCAGGTCTTGATCTCAGGGTCCTGAGTTCAAACCCTGCTTTGAGCTCCATACTGGGCATGGAGCATACATAAAAAAATAAAAAAAATTCTAGTGTTGTAAGAATGGAGACAATCTTAGAAAAATACATTTTTTGAGTTAAAACTTCAGTGTTAAACCTAACAAACCAAACATACCAATATATATAAGCTATATTATATATAAGCTCATAATTGAAAGTGCTTCATCTGGTAATTTGTGAATCCAGTGTTATTTCCTGAACCAAGCTAAGGGAGAAATGCAGTTTGCCTGTTTGACTTTGGAGGTGAAATTTAGTCCCAGTGGATTGAATGCATACATGACACACTTGTAATTATTCACCAATTACTTCCACACCTTATATGAAAAGAATAAAGTGTCGCAGCTACTTTTTGTCTTTAGAGAATAAGATTGCTAAATCTTCAATCTGTGCCAAAGTGAACGTGTTCACAAACCTCAATTATTGCTCATCATTGAATATACCGTACGCCACCTACCTTAATTCTATAAATAAATGAATAAACGTAATATGAGTTTAGAATTCCATTATAAATAAATTTTTCAACAGTTACATATCTTGAGCACTGTGGTTGCACATTCACCTGTGGGTAGAACACTTATAGAAATAATAGGTAGTATTAAAGAGTGTATCTTCTGTTTGTCTCTTTTACCTAAAAGGTTTATATAAGAATAAAAAAAGATTATTTATTCAGAGCTTGCTATAGCAAGACAGTCAGCACCATCACTTGCATTTTGGCAGAGACTTAAAGGCCGATGGGGGAGTGGGGAAAGTTTTATAGAAAAGAGAAGCCTTCAAGTGTGCCTTGATTAGTCCATTGGCAATGGGAAGCTGTAGGTGGGCTCACTGGAAGCTGAAAACCTGTGATTAGCTACAGGTACATATCTGGCTTTCTCTGGTTGATCTTTAAATTAGAAACTGGGATAAAAATTAGGAAAGTTGTCAGTCGTTAATCAAGTACTGGCCTTTTGGGGCCAATTATCACAGGGATTACTGTTTAGCTGCCTGGGTTGCTACTAGTGACTGATAGTCTGACTTTCTACAAGTATGATTTATAGATAGCAGGCTGGCTTCTGGAGCTGTTCCTGTATAGACTGGGTTGGTTTCCTGGGCTTGTTGCTGCAGATTATGGGTCAGAATTCTATTTTTATGTATGGTCTGGCCATTTTCCATTTGCATATTCAGTCTCTTAATAACCATGAAAAATAATAACTCACTGTGACACTTTCAACATTAATCAACCTGGAGATTTTTTTTTTAATTAATGGTGTTGCTTTTCTTCTTACACTAGTTAGATTTACATCTATCTTTCTTTTGTTATTCTTTTATGCAGGGGTTATCTGAACTTCTCAATCTTTGTTTTTTTAAAGAAAAAAAAAGAACAAAATATCTGCTTGAATGTAATTTTCTAAATTTATCAATCCGAATTAGATATTTCTTTGAGTTTTATATTTGAGACCAAGAAAGGAATTCAGAAGTAGGATAAACTCTTTAAAAAGAAGTGCAATCAAAATGCTTGGTTGAGACACTCTGACTGAAAGCGATGTTTCCAAATTTAGTTTATTTTCTTTTTGTCATAAATGAAGAAACACTATGATAAAATTTTCTTTCTTTTTAAAAGTCTGATTATTGTAGGGCACAATGGTGGCTCAGTTGGTTAAGCAAATGCCTTTGGCTCAGGTCATCCTCTTAATGTTCTGAGATCAGCCTGTGTTGGGCTCCCTGCTTAGCAGGGGGTCTGCTTCTCCCTCTCCTCCGCCTCTTTCTGCTCATGCTCATTCTCTCTCAAATAAATAAATAAATAAAATTTTAAATAAATAAATAATAAAATATGATTATTTTAATGATATAATCCTGAGGGGATAAAAGTTTTAGATGAAATATTTAAAATTTAAGTAAAACATTGTCTTCCATTTTCATCATTAAAGCATGATTAGGCAAAGGGAGGAGATGACACAAAGAGTGAAGCATGTGTAATTCAGTCAGTTGAATAGAAATTTTGCTTCTTTCCAGATTATTTCCATCAGAATCACAGATTTCCAAGGGGAGAGATTTTATTTATTTGTTTGTTTAAATAATTTGAAGTTAATGAATATATTTTTTTTAAGTTAATGAATATTAAGTATCACAAACTCGGTGGTTTAAAACAACAGAAATTTATTTCCTCATGGTTCTGCAGTTTGGAAGTTTGAAATGGCTGCATCCACAGGGCCATGCTTCCTGTGATAGGTCTAGGGAAGAATATTTTCTTGCCTTTTCTAGTTTCTGGTGGTTGTCAGCCGTCCTTGGCATTCCTTTGTTGATGGTACCATAATTCCAACCTTTGCCTCAGTCTTTACATGACCTTTTCCCCAGTGTTTGTATATGTCTTTGTACCCCCAATTTCTTCTTTTTTGCAAAGACACTGGCTTTTGGATTAGGGTCTGCCCATATCCAGGATGACTTCTTGATTACATCTGCAAATATCCTCTTCCTAAATAAGGTCACATTCACAGGTACAAGGAATTAGGACCGCAACATATCCTTTTGGGGGACAATTCAACCCACATCATTGTCTCAGGTGTTAGCATCTGCTAATATTAGATTTTCCTACAGAGAGCTTTATCCTTTCAGTTTAAAGCTTTCATTCTGATCAATGTTCTGGTATTTATAAATTTTCAGTCTGAAAGTGTATATATATATATATAAAGTGTATATATATAGATAGATATCCATATCACTTTTTGTTACCCTTATCAAATGCCAGGCACTGTTCTAAACACATTATATATATTATTCCTTTAATTTTCACAAAGACTCTCTCTGTTCAGTACCATTATTACCCCCATCTTATATAGGTGGTAACTGTTATGAACCAAACTACCTCAATTTGATTGTTTTAGGTAGCTATAATTAAATATCATTGAGAGTCAACTTTGATACAGGTGGCATGAATTATAATGAACTCAAGTCTCCAAGTGAATTTTGTCTTATAGTTAAAAGCAAATAGGTACAAAAATAGTTAAACCACCTGTTATATATGCTTGATGAAATCTCAGCTCTCTATTCTTTTAAGCACTCTGACCAGAAGTTTATGAAAGTTTCATCCAAGGCCAAAGAAGCCATATTACAGGCAGAGTAACAAATCAGCTAATCTCCCAGTTGGAGTCAATGAGAAAATCCTCTATTAAGTATCTTAGTATAAGGCCGGCAGTCTTCCCATTCTGGATCATTCTGATGGGTACAGACTATCAGATATGTTACATTCTTTTATCTGATATATGTTCCTAAAGAAGATTCCTACACAGTCTACATATCTTGAATGTTATTCGTTCCACCAAAGAAACTCACTTCTAGTTACCAATTATTCTTCTGGTATTCACAAAAACAAAAGAAAAACAACATACCGTATACTTCAAGCACTGATAAGAAACTTGGCCAATATATATAAAAATTTATAGTGACAAGATTTGAACTATCAAGCTACAGGGCCTATTGCTGAAATCAATACTTGATGATTATGGAAAAACATCTTTTGAATATAGCTTTGTTTGTAAGTTTCAAACAAGAAGAAAAAAAATCATACACAAAATGCCCATCAACAGAGGAAGAAACAACATAAGATATATCCATACAATGGAATACACTAAACTCTAAAAAGAAAGCAAACTACTGATTGGATGAATCAAAGTTGTTTGATGAATGTCAAGTTCATTATGTTGGGTGAAAAAAAGGCAAAAAAAAAAAAAAGAGGGCATATACATTTACACAAAATTCTGGTAAGTGCAGAGTAATGGAGAGTAACCAAGAGCTAATAAATGATTGCCTATAGTGCCAAAAGTTACCTTTAATAAGTACATTTTATGTAAATGAAACCTCAATAAGTTGTTAAAGAAAATAGTCCTGTAGCGTTCTTTCTAAATTTGAGAAGAGAGCAACCAGAGGAAACAGAGGAAAGATTGTTAGTCCTCTAGGGCTACAAAATCCCACAGACTAGGTAGCTTCAACAACAGAAGTGCATTTTCTCATATTTCTGGAAGCTAGAAGTCCAAAATTAAGGTCTCAACATGCTTGGTTTCTTCTGAGGCTTCTCTCCTTGGCTTGCAGATGGCTACCTTTTCTATCTTCCTCCCAGTCTCTTCATCAATATTATCTGTATTCTGATCTCCTCTCCTTATAAGGACACCAGTCATTTTGGATTAGGGCCCACCCTAATGACCTCATTGTAATTTAATCACATCTTTAAAGGCCCTATTTCCAAAAAGTCCTATTCTGAGGTTTTGGTGTTTAGGACTTTAACATATGAATTTTGGAGATGATTCAATTCATAACAGAGATAATAACTCATGTTTTCTGCTCCCTCCTTATTCTTCTCTCATAAAGAAAGCTCTGAAAGAATTATCCTCAAACATCAACCTGATCACCAAGCAATAAATATTTCTGAACTTCTAACAATGCCAACCATGTTTACTTTGGAATTAGATGATCAAGTTATCAGTAATCATATGTCATGTTGAAATACCTGAATCTATATATCTTATAAATCACACTCCACTACATATGCCAAAATCATTGGATCGGACTGATTTATAAATGTTTACCTTCACAGTTTCCCAGCACAGCAACTTATCAACCTGATCAAATAATATATCCCTACAGGGAATTTCCTCTTCTAATCTGCCTCCTCACTCAAATATTTCGGCTAATTTATGCATATTTGCCACTGCCGTGTGTTTAGCCCTATTCTACTTCATGTGCAACCAGGACATTATCTCATCTGGTATTTCCCTGAGTTTTATAATCTTCTCCTTTTGCAATATGCAACATGAAACTCTTTCGAACTCCCTTTTAGAGTTCCCTTTGCTGAGTCTCCCTGCTGTCCTCTGATTCCAACTGTTCTCAAGGGAGAAAGTGTTCTTGGCTTCTACTTGTAGAAGAGGGTAATCAGTGGAAAATCCCTTATTAGGTCACTGCTATTTCTACCAGTGAAAAGACTTAATAACTGCAGGGGTACAATGACACAAAAGCCTATGGACACTCAGTCTCTCTCTGAAACTGTGCCCTAAAGATAAAGTCTGTGAATCATTTCATGTTCAGTAATGGCAGCCTGTCACTTGCCTGACTGATGTATGTCAGGCTGTACCAAAGCCAGAATTCTCAGAGTCATTTATAGAACCATCCCAGCATGTGTACCAGGACTGAGTCTTTTCTAAAATATCTCGGTGCCTTAGACAAAGAACAGGAATAAAAGATAATGGATTAAGAGAGGTAAAATAAGGCCCATGAATTCTTCTTCCCAGGGATCAAGATTGCAGAACCAAGCTGTTATTCACTGTTTGCCTTGCCATTCACTGCCTCAACAAGTTTTATGCCTCAGTTTCTTCACATGAGGTGTTAACATTCCTGAAACAGTATGTCATACAGAACTAATGGTGATAATGACCTTGAACATATGAAAGTTTATTATAAATTCTCTGTGCATTCCACACACTAGTGAAAATAATAATTATATTCTCTATGAATGCCATACAGAATCTCCAAAAGAATTGCAGTTCTTGTAGCAGAGGCAATTTCAGTCTGAAGAAAGAATAGTAAATTAAGCCAGGAGACAGGGGCTGAAAAGTGTTTTATTTGTTTTGTTTTGTTTTGTTTTAATTTTATCTGTGAAATTTAGCTACCCTTTCTCCCCTTTTATAGTTCCCCAAATTTTCATAAAATAATTTTGAGCAGATAAGAAAAAGTTTATAGTTGATATTTTTATGTAACAATATAGAAGATAATTCCCTGGATGGCATTTTTCTCTCCTATATCAAAGGTTTTTTTTAACCATAATCTCTATTTTTTTCCCCTTCAGCGATCTCAGGTGGTATGAGGATCAAACTAATAAAATTTAATAGAGATAATGTCAGGTAATTCAGTTAATTCACTCCTAGAAGCCCAAGACACCCAAACATCCCCTGTTCCCAGATTTTATTTCTCGTGTTATGATATTTTTGAGCCTCTATTTTGATATTCACAAGAAAGATGCTAACATCAAAATATATCCAAAGTTGTCCAAAATTGCAAATTGATAACACATTACAATACCATATTATTATGATTGAATTGAATTAAAGTCTGTACACTGTTTCATTGATTTAAAAAGCCTGAAGTCAGGGTAAAGTCATTCCCAGAAGGTATAACTTTTAAGCATTACCAGTAAAACATGTGATGGGATTTTTTCTTATGAAGTTTTTCCTTGTAAACCTAGTTTCATATTCTAAATGAAGCTCGGAGGTGGAGAAGATCAGCAAATAAGTTTTAAGGAAGACTCTAAAAATGTTGTTAGAGCTACCTGGTAATTTCAGGATATTTGTATGGTCCATTCAACATCCTACCCTCCTGGAATATTCCATACCCTTTTCTTTTTCTTAAATTTAAAAATATTTATTGCCTTATTCTGTGCTGATGAAATTGATTCCTTTTCCAATTAGGAGATTAAAGGAATCAGAAGAGTGCAGTTCTATATTCCACCATCTCCTACCCTGCATCCATCTGTTTGAATAGGCCTCATTTTCTTGTAACCAATGGACAAAGGAAGAGCCTGTCTTGTTCATGGGCAGCCTTTCTTGTCCACAAAAGGACATTGCTTCAATAATTTCTCCCTCTCCGTCACTATCAATTCTCTCCCCTCCAGTACATCAGTCTTATCAAAGCATAAACATATTGTAGTATATCCACCTAAAATAACAAGTAATTTACTTTTAAAAAATCCAATTCACTCTAACTTCCTTTTGAGCTCCCATCCCATTTCTTTCATCCTCTTTACAGCAAAATTCTTCAGCAGTGTTGCCTTCTTTGCTCTCTCCTCTTCTATTCTTTTTATGTTTTCTCTAACTCTCTGTAATCAGATCTTCATTCCCATTATGCCTTTGAAATTGCTTTTGATACCACCTGGCATATTCATTCATTCAATAATTCATCCAACAAAGATTTTGAGCACATACTATATGTCACATGTCTTCCAAGTCAATGAGGAGAGAGCCTCAGGATCACATTTTTCTTTTCCTTCTACACTGGGAATATCTTGGTGTACTTTTAACAAAATTACACAGATGAACAAATCTTATGACCCCTCAACATTCTTTTCATCAGAGGAGATAAGAAGCATAGCCATTCCAAAACAGATGCAGGGTATCTTGACCAGTGAGTACACTCAGTAGTGGGGCACTGCCCTTGACCTGGGTGCTGCAGTCACACCCTAACTCTCTGTAAATTACATACACATCAAACATACAAAGAATCTCAATGCAGATTTCTTTTAATTAACTTCATCTCCATCACTTCCCCAGACTCCAAGCCTTCATGCTTAAATTCTAAATGGCTTATAGACATTGAGTGTCTTAGGTTATATGACATTTTCCTCCCAGTTCTCCTTTCAAGCACCATGACTATATATACTTCAGATTCTCTGATGACTACAGCTTCTCTTCTTTTAATGATCTTTTATTTCCTTTACTGAAAATTCTTATCAAAAACTTTTCAGTGGCTAGTCTAGATAGAGGAAGAAATTGGATAATTCCTTTGGGCACCAAGATTCTGCTTCAGGAAGGTATTTATGGTTGTTTTCGAAGATAGACTTTCCTGAGGAATTTATAAGCTAGAAGATAGAGAGCTGTCTTTCCTCCTGCTTCTCAAAGGGATATATTTCTCCCAAATATGGTTTTAAAAATGGAAATCACCTATTTAATCTTTGGTAACAAGTAATTTGGGTCCTAAATCTCAGTTGTTGGTTTTTTTTAAGGTTTTAATTATTTTTTTGACAGAGAGAGCACAAGCAGGGGGAGCTGCAGAGGGAGAGGAAGAAGCAGGCTCCCCACTGATCAGGGAGCCTGATGGAGGTTTCGATTCCAGGAACCTCAGATCATGACCTGAGCCAAAGGCAGACACCAAACCAACTGAGCCACACAGGCACCCCTTAAAGATCTTTTATATGATAAACTATAATGATCACTTTTATATGCTTGCTGCTGTTGATATTACTTTGTAATTTCAGTGGCAGGTGTGATCTGACCTAAGAAAGGCATTGTCTTTGACTGTGGTCTAGTCGGGTCAACTGGGTAAGAATAACCCCTCCATCCAGATACCTCAAAGCCTGGTATGAAGAGCATTCTCTTTCTAAAGATTCCAAATTTAAACCACTTATTGGGCCAACTGGTCGTCTGTATCTATTAGGAAAAACATGAAGTAAAAGCCGCTCTGGAAAAATAATAATGAAGCTATCAACATCACATGCAGTAAGATGTTACATGAAACAATCACAAAGAATTGCTTTGATTAGAATTATGAACACAAAAAAATAACAAAACTACAATTACAGAGTTCCTTCTATTGTATAACTGCAGAGCCTTATAACCAACAATAACAATACATTTTTCCTGTGAGGTATTTATCTCTAGGCTGGTTACCTATAGGTAGTATTATTGATGTTTTTCAATCCTAGTTCTTTTTTAACTCCTTCAAATGGAAAAAAGTCAAGCATTTGATATAAAGCAACCTTTAAAAATATTTAAGACAGGTTTTCTTCTCTGCAAAGTAGTAAAAGATTTGAATCTTCCTAGCATACCTCTCACAGTTTATGCTGGCAACAACGCAATTTCAAACAGCAGATGGTTACTTGCATATCACAGATAAGTGGAGAAAAAAAGCTAGCGATACACCAACTGGGACTGCAGCTCTGGGAAAACTTGTAAATTTCAGCAAAGCCTATGGAGATTGAATGTTTATGAGTGAGGAAGAAAGGAAAAGTGAACAGGAGGCAAAAACTTATACCAAAAAAAAAGAGGAAAGGAAAGATAAATATGGCAGGTGGTCTGGGCTTGTTACTCTTCCCTGCGGAGAGAATAAATGGATTTGATAATTTTGTTTTGTTGCTGCATAATGTGTACACCATCAGAAGAGTGCAGCAAGGACACAGAGTTCTGTAATGAAGCAGGGAGAGACTCATCTTGTGTTTACTGCTGAGAATATCTGAACATTTCATTCACTGGACGGCTCCCCTCTGCATACACAATCAAGCCCATACTCCTCACCTTAGCTTTCCTTTCTTCTCTGCTGATCCTAGTGGGTTGTTTTTTCTCATCTCATCATTAACCTATACTGATTATACAAACTTATTAATAAATATACCACCTCTGTAGTATGTAGCTAATGCTGTAATTGGCTCACAGCTTTCACCAAACATCCTCATATGTGAATAAGATTTGAAACAAATTATAAAGGCTATAGATTTTATTATATTTCAGGGCAGTTCAGAATAATCTCCCAGAGCTCATTTGATATGTGATGCCCATTTTGTTATTTAATCTATATGTTTCTCTCATCTGCAAATGAGGATAATTATACGATCTACTGCAAAGTTTTGCTGTGAATATTTCAGAAGTAAACAAGCGCTGGATAGAGCAAGCACCTTGTTGGTTACTTGGTGTTACCGTGGTAATAGGATTTACTATGTGTGAATAACACTATAGACCACTATGGAGACTATGGAGACTTTTCTCTCTTTAAAGACTTGTTTCCCTTCTTCTACTCTCCCAGTGCAGCAGATAATTTTTAAAAATAAGTATAGCTAGCAGTTAGGGTTTATCATGTGCCAGGCTCTATTCTGAATGCTTTGTAAGTATTCACACATTTCCTTCTCACAAAGAGGCTACGATGAAGATACTGATACTGATAGTATCCCTTTTTTTACATGTGAAGAAATGAAGGCACAGAGAAGTGAAAACAATTGTCCTGGGACAGCGTAGTTAAAAACTGGAGGAGCTCAGCCCCAGACCCAGGCTGTCTGGCTCCAGGGTTTACGCCCATTACCACTTCTCCACATTGCTCTCTGTACTTATTCCACGTTACCCAATCTCTATGTCTCAGCACTTCGTTCCATCCCTAACTCATCTGGCTTCCCACCTGACCTTTGACTTGATGACTTGGCATAGGCTTTTGTCATATAATTCTCTCCTTCCTTTCAAGTATCTTCCATCTCTCCCACGTCACTGACTTTTCAGCGGCTTTCCAAACAACCAGGTTTCTTTTGTATTTAAAATAAATAAACTAGATAACTTCCTTAATGTCATCGTGTCTTGGAATATTTAACTTCTCCCTTTTCCGTTTATATTGAGCTTCATGAAGACAAGGATCATGCCAGCATTCAGCAATGGTAACCACATTCTCTTTGTCCCTTCCTTGTCTACTGTCACCACTCCAATGGAAGTGCTTTTTGAAAGTCACTCTGACCAGGGAAATCTAAAGGACTCTCTTGGTTCTTTCCTGCATGACCTTTGGGAAGACAGCCCACAGAAGCAGCTGTTTTCAGCAATGAGTAAATGAGGATAAACACTAGGGGAAACAGTATAAAAGACTTCCTTAAAAACATTTGTGTTCTTTGTTTTTCATCTATTTATTAGCTTTTCATGAAATACTCATGATTTCTCAGGACTTAAATGTTTCACTCTTTTATATAAATTTTGCCAGTATCTTTGGAATAACTATTCATTCTCTACATTTAAAGGATTTTTTTTTTTTTTGGCTCATGATTTTGACATTTCCTTAGCATTTTTCTGTTGCCTTAAATTCTAACAATCTTACAAAAAAACTTTGCAAATAATGTAGGTAATTAGCATAATAATGTCTGTGGCCCTCCATTTCTTAAAAGAATTAACATTTAAGAACTAGTAGCACAGGTTGTTATTAAACTATAATAATCACCTATGGACTTTTCAGATAACTAATTTAAAAATATTCATGGTTTGATATACTGTATTGTTTTAAAAGATATCTATATATACATATAGATATATAGTTAAAACATTTTTTCACATTCTCTAATGACTTAGATCCTGAGTTAAATTCTGCTTCTATGGAAGGGTATTTCTTGATTGAACTGTCATTCACACAATGCCATTTCCTGACTGGTTTTTAGTCTCAGCTTTTTAAGGGCATCTTTGTATCCCTCAGAATACATAGCACAATGTCTGATATAGGATAAGAGCTAAATAATTGTTTGTTGAATAAATGCATAAATTGATGGTGGGCTGAAAAGGAAAAGGAGGCTATTTTCAGTCTCTCTTCCTTCTCATCCCCATGTTTCATTTAAAAATGATATGATATTCCAGGAGAAGAATCCTGGAAGTTGAACTAGTAAAATTGATAAACCCTTAGCCAGACGTATCAAAAAGATAAGAAAGGACCCAAATAAATAAAATCACAATTGAGAGGAGATATCACAATCAACACCCCAGTAATACAAATAATTATAGGAGAATATTATGAAAAATTATATACCAACAAATTGGGAAATCTGAAAGAAATGGATAAATTCCTAGAAAAATATAAACTACCAAAACTGAAACAGGAAGAAATAGAAAATTTGAACAGACCCATAACCAACAAAGAAATTCAATCAATAATTAAACATCTCGGGCACCTGGGTGGCTCAGTTGGTTAAGCAACTGCCTTCGGCACAGGTCATGATCCTTGAGTTCCGGAATCTGTTCCACGGGGAGTCTGCTTCTTCCTCTAACCTTCTCTTCTCTCATGCTCTCTCTCACTTTCTCTGTCTCTCAAATAAATAAATAAATCTTTTTAAAAAATAATTAAACATCTCCCAACAAATAAAAGTCTGAGCCAGATGGCTTCCCGGGGGAATTCTTCCAGACATTTGAAGAAGAGTTAATACGTATTCTCAAACTGTTTTAAAAAATAGAAATGAAAGGAAAACTTCCAAACTCATTCTATAAGGCCAGCATTACATTGATTCCAAAACCAAAGACCTCACTAAAAAGAATTATAGGCCAATGTCCCTGATGAACATAGATATAAAAATTCTCAACAAAATCCTAGCAAATCCATCCCAATGGTACATTAAAAGAGTTATTCACTATGAGTTATTCACCTATTTGGTTCAGTTGGTTGGGCATCTGACTCTTGACTTGGGCTCAAGTCTTAATATTGGGGTCATGAGTTCAAGCCCTGCATTGGGCTCCATGCTGGGCATGTACCTTACTCAATGAAAAAAAAAAATTATTCACCATGATCAAGTGGGATTTGTTCCTGACCTGCACGGGTGGTTAAATATTCAAAAATCAATCAGTGCAATACACCACATTAATAAAAGAAAGGATAAGAACCCTATGATCCTTTCAATAGATGCAGTAAGAGCATTTGATAAAATATAGCATCCATTCTTGATAAAAAAAAAAACCCTCTACAAAGTAGGGATAGAGGGGACATACCTCAAAATCATAAAGGCCATATATGAAAGACCCACATTTAATATAATCATCAATGGGAAAAAACTGAGAGCTTTTCCTCTAAGGTTAGGAATAAGACAGTGTTGTCCACTCTCACCACTGTTATTTAACATAGTACTGGAAGGCCTAGCCTCCACAATCAGAAAACAAAAAGAAATAAAAGACATCCAAATCAGCAAGGAAGAAGTAAAACTTTCACTATTTGTGAATGACACGATAGTCTACATAGAAAACTGGAAAGACTTCACCAAAGAAATTGCTAGAACAGATACATAAATTCAGCAAAGTTGCAGGATATAAAATCAAATATACAGAAATCTGTTACATTTCTATACACGAATAATGAAGCAGCAGAAATATAAATCAAGGAATTGATCCCATTTATAGTTGCACCAAAAATCATAAGATACTTAGGAATAAACCTAACCAAAGAGATAAAAGATCTATACTCTGAAATCTACAGAATACTGATGAAAGAAATGGAAGAGGACACAAAGAAATGAAAAAAAAAAATCCATGTTCATGGATTGGAAGAATAAATATTGTTAAATTGTCTAAACTATCCAAAGCAATGTACACATTTAATGAAATCTCTATCAAAATAACATGAGCATTTCTCACAGAGCTAGAAGAAATAATCTTAAAGTTTGTATGGAACCACAAAAGACCCCAAGTAGCCAAAATAATCTTGAAAAAGAAAAGCAAAGCTGGAGGCATCACAATCCTGGACCTCAAGCTATATAACAAAGTTGTAGTCATTAAGACAGTATGGCACTGACACAAAAACAGACACATAGATCAGTGGAACAGAATAAAAAACCCAGGAATGGAGCCACAAATATATGGTCAACAAATTTTCAGCAAAATGAGAATGAATAGACAATGGAAAAATGCCAAGCTCTTCAACAAATGGTGTTGGGAAAACTGGAGAGCGACATACAGAGAATGAAACTGGACCACTTTCTTATACTATACACAAAAATAAATTCAAAATGGATGAAAGACCTAAAGGTGAGATAGGAAACCATCAAAATCCTAGAGAACACGAGCAGAAACCTCCTTGACCTTGGCTGTGCAACTTCTAATTAGACATATCTCTGGAAACAAGGAAAAAAAAGCAAAAAGAAACTGTTGGGACATCATTTAAAATTTTATGACTCAGAAGCTGGCAGCTGAAGCATAATATTTGAAACTCTGTACTAAAATTTTCCATAAAAAGATATGTTATGAGCTTAGAACAGTTCCTGGCATATGGTAAGCACTCAATAGATGTCAGATATTACTTTTCAAATATTAGGATGGTGAATTATATACTCTTATTTTAATTATATTTATATAGTTCATATATAATATTTTCAGATGCTCTCAATTTTTAATATTAAATAATTAATTTTTATAAATTATGTATTGAAAAGCTAATGTATATGGGATTCTATGAAGAGGATAAAAAGGTTTATAGCCAGTTTCTGCCAAAGCGTCATGGTGAATTATAAAAATATGATAAGCATTCCAGTCATGGTTAGTTATAGTTTTTTATAAAATAAATTAACTGCCCTGTAGGGAAATTTAATGGTCATTCACTTTTTTCCTATTAGATAAAATAGAAAAAAAACACTTCTTAAAAATTTAAGCAGATAGCAATTGTTATTAAAATAACTTCAGAGATTTAAAACTATTAATATAAATATATACTATATATGGGAGCAATGTAAATGTGATAATAATAATAATCATATAGTGTTATTTGCCTCAGAAACAGTATTATTAGCCACAACTAAAACAAAAAGCAACTTCCATAATTTCCACTATTCAGCATTATAAAATAAGTCATATACAAGCCAGTCTTACTCAGTTTCAGGTGTGGTATTAAGTTCTTTTTTTTTATTATTAATTATTTATTTGAGAGAGAGAGAAAGTGAGAGCACGCACGAGTGAGGAGGAGAAGTAGAAGCAGGCCCTCCGCTGAGCAGGGAACCTGATGCAGGACTCCATCCTAGGACCCTGGGATCATTACTTGAGCCTAAGGCAGATGCTTAACTGACTGAGCCACCCAGGTGCCCTGGTACTAAGTTCTTTATATGAATTTTAGCTTTTGATCTTCATGACAAGCGCAGAAGGCAGACTGAGTTATTTAATTTTTCAAGCAGCAGAATTGAGGCTTATGGTTTATCTCTCTGCCCTTCTCAAACCCCACTAAAATTCAAACAGGCATAGAGGAAGGTCAAAAAACAGAAGTCTGTCTATTATAAGTGCCTAAGAAAATGCAGTTGAACATCAGTTCATCAGTTTATCAACATCGGTTTCTGTTAGTGAGAGATTTGGGGGAAAGGCTTGACATTATGTGTGCTAGAGTTCTATTTCTCTTCCCACTCCTCCAAATCGAGGGCTCTTTAAAAGGACTCTGACAGTTTATATTTCTAAAGAAACCCATGATTGGTAGTACCAATCATGTACCTTTTCAAAAGGGCTTTTGAACAAAAGACTAGCTGAAGAGGCCTGAGGAAGCAATCTGAAATCTGAGTCATTTGTGTAGTAGGCTTATTTTTGATCACATGTAATTTGGAATTTCCTTATTCATGCTCTTGATATACTTCACTCCCAAACTTGCTACAAGCGTAGTTTTCCACAACTCAGTTGACACTAACACTATCACTTTATAGTTGTTCTGTCCAAAAACATTAGCATCATTCATGACTCCTTTGCCCACACTTCACATTTATTCTGTCAGGAATCTTGCTGACTCTACCCAAAATATATGTGGAATCTAATCCTTTTACTAGGTCCAAACTACTATCTGAAATAGTTATGAAATTGATATTCCTATTTCTACCTTGCCCTTTTACTGTTTCATGATAAACATTACCTTCTTACAAAAAATATTAGTCACTTTCTAAAAATTATATTTTCTTGTTCAATGCCTATCTCCTCTACCAAAATGAAAGTTCCCCAGGACAGCATCTTTTTTTTTTGTTCACTGATGTATCATTGTTCCTTAAAATAGTACCTGGCTTACAGTAGGCACTCTTTAAATATTCACTGAATGAATAAATGCTTTTACATGTATATGTATGTGTGTAGTTATGTGTCACATATACATACATATATATGTGTGTATGTATGTGTGTGTACATTATTTGCATTACAATTTATTCTTTTGGTGGACTGATTGCAAATATATTATTTTGGATCTTATTAAATATAATATTTGTTCTTTCAAAATCCCATTCTACAAAAAAAACATAACTTGTATCTATAAATTTTAAATCAGCCTTTTAATAAAGACAACAGAAAATTAGCCCTCACGGACTATGGGAAAATAATAGAGGAATGGACTTATGTTGCTTCTGAATATATCTACCAAAAACAGCATGTTGCTTGTGTTATTTAACAGAAGCTTGAGTAAACTAACCTCCTCATTCAAAAATATTTTTTAAATATGTACTTCATGCATGTTTTTATGAAACGTTTTGTGCGTGCATTTGTATGTGCCCAAAAATGAATGAGACATGGACATTGCTCTCAAGGCTCTAATAAATATTTGAATTGTATTTAGTGTAAAAATAATTATAATATGTGAGTCATAGTGTTAACTCAATCATTAGTCTACCACTACTATATACACAGTATTATAGCTACTCAAAGAAAGAAAAAATAAATACAGAGTTTTGTGTTTTTATTTCCTGATTGTGCTGCTGTGATGGAAAAAAGGAAGGAAATTTTTTCAAATTGGAAAAGTTTTCTTTCTGTTTTGAAATAAAATATCTTTAAAAGTCTATTAAAATTTCATACAGCAATTAAGGACATTTTGGAAGTGTTATCTTTTTTTAATTTCAAAGCTATTTTATTTTGAAACATGAGATGGTTAAATTTTTATAACATGAGGGACTACAGAGCTTTGTTTTTATTGAACATTATATTATGGCTATTTCAACGAAAAACATCCAAGCCAGGCAATAATTAACTACATATCAAAAGGGCCACCCATATGAAAAGAATCTTAAATACCCCTGGAATTAAGGTAATTTATGTTTATGATTAAATGTAGGAGTAATTAGCCCATCCTTAAATTATAGAATGAAGAATGTAAATTCATGTTACAGAAACAATGATCTCCAGTAGCATTTACATTTAACTATAAAAAACACAGTGAAATATATTTGTATTTTTGAAAGCTAGTATAATTACTCTAGACTCAAAATTCATAGTTAATTCACTTGTCAATTTCTGGATATAAATTTTATTCATTTGTTCCTTAACATATCTGTTTCTAGAAAAGAAAAAAAAAACCAGCTATGCCCTAAGATATGCTTTGCTCCCCCAAATGACAAATCTTGCAAATTCAAAATATTGAAAGTTTTCCTTAATTCCGTTTTCCCTGTTCCCATAGAATATGCTCCATTTCCTTAGTATTTATTTTTCTTTTATTCTTGACATTTTACCTCCAACCTCTTTTACAAATTTCCCTGCGTTTACTATCCATATGACTTACTTTTGTTTTTTTAGTTTAGCTTATATATTGCTACATATTAATACATCCGTAGGCTTTTAACCTGGAAGATGAAAACTTTTATCTATTACACTGACCTCATCTATAAAAATCCAGTGTGTGCTGGTTAACTGGACCTCAAAAGAAAAAAAAAATACTAATTTATACTGTTTGCCAATTTCTCTTGTGTAAATATTCCCAGTTTGCTGATTTCAAGTTACCAAACCAGCTGGCAAAATTCCCAAATATTTAAGAATAGGAATTCACACACTGGTAATCGCTGACTCAAGCACAAGTTGCAGCTATTCAACTATCTCTATTTAGCATATTTGAAGTGACCTGTAACTACTTCATGAAGTAGCCCATGTATTGGTGGACAGTTCAAGTTTTTTAAGAAATTTCTCTTATGTTGGCCCAGTATATTTTCCCATGAAATTTGCCCCTGGATTGGCATTAATCACGATTCAAAAGCTATGCAATGTAAATAGAAACCCTTTGCCATATGACAGTTGTTCACACTTTAAGGAAGTTTCTGCGAGTGTCTGTTTTCCTAGGTTAAACCCAGATACTTCTAACTGTTCTTCATATCTCAGGGTTTCCATAGTCTTTAACAACTGATCCTTTGGGTATGCTGTCATTAACTATCAATGGGACCTAGAAATTAACACATAACTCCATATGTGGTCTTGCTAAAGCAAAGAGTCAGAGAATTATTAATTTGCTTTCCCTGGCCACTGTAATTTTGCTAGTGCAGTTTGTGGATTCATTAGATATTTTTGGCTGCCACATCACACAGTTGGCTTGTATAGAATTATAAAACCAACTTTATCCACGCAGATGTTTGTTTTTACCTAAAATGCAGTTAAGCCAGTTTTCGATCATTCTGTGCTTGTCCAACTAATTTCTGAACCTAGGTGTAAGAATTTACATTAATACTTCTTACATTCCATCCTACTAATTAGGCTCTTCTTTTCTTTTTAAAGGTTTTATTTATTTATTTATTTATTAGGAAAGAGAGAGAGTGAGAGAGAGCATGAGAAGGGAGGTCAGAGTGAGAAGCGGACTCCCCATGGAGCTGGGAGCCCAATGTGGGACTCGATCTCGGGACTCCAGGATCATGACCTGAGCCGAAGGTCATGCTTAACCAACTGAGCCACCCAGGTGCCCTAGGCTCTTCCTTTCAAACAATACAATTGAATCCATAGCCCAACAATCTTTCCCATCTTTATGTTTGTGATACTTTCAGGAATAAAAGTATGCTTTCCCTCTTTTCACTCAAACTAAAAATAATCTAAAATAGGAAGATGAGAAAAATGAATTGAATGCCTTCTTATAGGAAGCAGGATTTGGAAAAACCTGAACTTTAAATCTTTTCATTTTCTCTTATTCCCTTATCCTTCCCTGACGTCCATGATTCTGAAATGAGGAGCTGTAGCCCAGAAAACACAATTAAGTTTTTTGATATCATCTAGATGGACTTAATTCCAAGTGTATCTTTGTCTCCAAAATGCATTTTTTTTTTTCCAGTTAAAGAGATGACAACTGCACCTATATGATCCAAACTCCCTGCCCTAAATCCTTCAGGCTTCAAAGTTACTGGAGGTATAATTCATGCTCCTTTCTGAGTTCTCACTCATTTTCTCATGACTCAGCAGCAGGAAACAGCTTGAGCTTTTTCTAGGTTTTGGCAGATTCCTCCTTATCTCAGATAAGAATTTCTTAGAAGATAACACCTTTCCCCACAAGCTGTGGGGAAAGTTTACATAACCAACTCTCTGTACTTCAGGAGAAAATCACTCATACTTACTATAAGTCTTTTCTCTAGGAAATGATACGATTTTTTCTGTTCTTATTGCACATTGCACTTTTTATTTTGCAGAAGTCAATGTAAATATATACTTGTAAAGGCCGATATTGTCATATGCTTCTGTGGATGTGTGGTAAGCCGATTTCCTTAACTCCTTAAAATCAGGATCTGTTTTCATCATCTTAAGGCCCACAAAGAACTGAAATTGCTTAACAGGTTTTTGTTAATGTGTTTTTTTCTAAGATTTATTTATTTATGTGAGAGAGATAGCATGCGCTGGAGAGAAAGCGTTGGGGGAAAGGCAGAAGGAGATGGAGAGAGTGCATCATGCCAACTCCCTCCCTGAGTGTGGAGCCCTACAGGGGGCTGGATCCCAGGACCCTGAGATTCTGAACTGAGCCAAAACCATTTCTACTTCCTCCACTCCCAGGGAGCAAGGCATCCCCTGAGGAAAAGATTAAAGAGGAAGTAAGAGTAGATTATTTATATCTTTTTTAGTTTTAGCTTTTGGCTTACTTCAGGCCTGCAATACAAAAGATTTTTAATAGCTTTTCAGCACATTTATATGTGAGGGATACTTAAGCTACAATGAGAATTTATATACAGAAGAGTGGGAAAGTTAGTTTGAAAAATAAAAATTCTAATTAAGAATATTTTTAGAGTTTGGGGCACCGGGGTGGCTCAGTGGGTTAAAGCCCCTGCCTTCAGCTCCGGTCATGATCTTAGGGTCCTGGGATCGAGCCCCACATTGGGCTCTCTGCTTGGCAGGGAACCTGCTTCTCCCTCTCTCTCTGCCTGCCTCTCTGCCTACTTGTGATCTCTCTCCTGTCAAATAAATAAATAAAATCTTTTAAAAAAAAAAGTATTTTTAGAGTTTAATGAGTCCCAAAGTCTTTTTCTTCAGGTAGTTACTCTTCCATTAATTTTCAGATCTATGAAATATGACCATTAGGATGCTCATATGACAAGTTTTTTTAGGAAAACACATGGCGATTGCAATTTCAAAAGGCCATTGTAAAAATCAGTACAGTTGCTTAGAATCAAATATGGCAAGCTTTTTGATGTGTTATAAATTGAAGCAGGCTTAAATTAACAATGACATTCAAAAATATGTATTTTCTGAGAATGTCTAACACCGATCTGGAAACTGGCAGTGTCCTGGTCCAGGGTGGGAAAAACAGAACTTCACCTGGAGAACAGAATGCAACTAATGTTAAGGCTCCAAAGCTCGAAAGCTTCCTTCCACAACCCTTGGCACCCCCAGGTGGTGACCATGGTAGAGGTGGCCCTGGTGACATGCAGGGAGGAGGTGGCAGCCTCATGGACCACAGTGGTCCCAGTGGGATATTCAGAGGTGGTCATGGTGGAGAAAGAGGTGGCTTCTGTGAAGGCCCTATTGGGGGAAAGCACCTCTGTCTCCTCCATAGCTTCCCATGGGACCCATGGGACCCCCAAGACCTCCTGGACCCTCTGAACCTCCACGGAGTGGCTGCAGCATCCCTCTTCCCTCACAGGGAGGCATACCACCCTGCATGCTGTTCATCGGACACTTCTTCCTAGCAAGAGAAACCTTAGGTTTGCTCCCTTGAAAATCTTTCCCATCAAACCACTCTCCGGCAACTTTGGCAATTGGTAGATCTTCACAGGACACTGTAGCATCACCTTCAGGCTTTCCTGTTTCCTTGTCCAAGTAGATATTGTCCAGTTCTCTTTCATCTTAACAACTCCACACTGCTTAATGAAGTCTGACAGATCATCCAGAGTCCCGTTGTCGTTTAAGACTTGCACATAAATTGCACTTTGTCAGAGTCTTCATCTGGATCTACAGGTGAGCCTAGATCAAGATCTGGTCCTTTTGAGTCCACCAGGCTTATTGAAGCCACTTTGCTCTCCAGCACCCAATCCACTGCATCCTTCTCCCTGCCCACCTCTGTTCATGCTTCCACCGATCAAATTCCCCTCTTCCCCTGCCCGGGATATCAGGCCCGCTAATGTTTCATTCTCTCCTGTCTGGAAAACCCTCCAGACTCCTGCCCATAAACACCATGCTACTGGGGTGGTCCTCTTGGAATGAACTCTGCTGCAGGTATCTGCTGCTCTGTTGGCTATATTGACTTGGAGTCTGGCTGTAGGATCCAGTTTGGCAGGGATAACTAGTGGGCGGCTGCTGCCTGTAGCTGCTTTGTTGACCATAGCTACTCTGCTGTCCATAGCTGCTGGGCTGCTCATAGGTGTTCTGCTGAAAGTCACTGTTCTGATCATACCTAGTCGGCTGTGCAGAGGAATAGCTGGTAGGAGAAGATGGTGGTGCTCTGACTGGCTGCATGGGGTAGCTCCCAGGTACTTGGGGATAACTATCCCCATATCCTAGGCTGGGCTGGTTGCTAGATCGAGGTTGACTAGTCTCAGTGGATTTGTTACCATCCTCCAGTCTTGCAGATTCAGTGGCTGCTGGCTGCTGCCCATAGGCTGCATAAGCAGGCCGAGTGCCATACACTGACTGAGCAGCAGAGGAGGCCTGGGTGGTAGTGACCGTAGCAGTGGTGGTATCGTGAGCACCAGTGCTATTCCCCTGGACAAATTGACCTTATACCCGGGGTAGGTAGAGGAGGGCAGTTGGAGTAGTATAACCAGTGGGAGACTGTTGACATCAGTGGGCTCTTCGTAGGTTCCATAACTCTGCTGCCCGTATGCCTGGGGGCCTGTGCTATCCGTGAGTGGGCTGTGCAGTATCTGCGCTGTAGCCCTGCTGGGCTGCAGCTTGGCTGTGGGTGTGGTAATCGGTGGTCACCTTTGTCTCTCCGTTCTTCTTGATCTCTCCTTTTCCAGCTTCAATCTTCACCTACCATAACAACTCCTTTGAAAATCTGGCCAATATAATCTACCTAAAGCATAGTTCTGATCACATCCCATCTCCACTCATTAATTTTTAGATCAGGGACGTTCTTGAAAATTGCCAAGTGATTAAAAAATTTAAATCAAGTTGAATTTTCTCAAAAGAAGTAAAAAATGATAGAAATACAAGAGAAAAATCCTTTGTGTTTTTTATATGTTACATAAATCTGAATAAAAATTAATATTTATAGAGAAAAGTGAAACTTCAGCCAGCATTAGTCTATAACCATGAAGTTATTATCCTTCTTCTCCATTATAATTTTTTTTTTTTACATCCAAGTGTCTGTCATGATTTTGTGTATTTAGTTTTTTTCTCACATTATACTGGCATTGCTCTGGTTGTGTTTTCACTATGTTGAAGCAAGTTCATAGCAACAACACACTCTTGTTTGCTTTGTGTCCGATGAACCCCGTTTTTCCTTCGTGGTGATGGCCTTTTAACAGTTATCATCAGAGGTCTTCCTTTGAAAGAAAAGGATTTTTTTTTTTTAGTTTTTACTTAATTTAAATAAAGATTAAAAAGAAAAAATGAACTTGGGTAACTCTACATTTATAAAATATATCACCAAGCATTTGGACAATATGAATTGGGTTTTATTTGGGAAGGTCGGTTCCACTTAGGAAATCACCTATCATCTTGCTCAGTACTTATCTTGCTTCCTTTATTCGGAGAGATACTGAAATGGGTTCTATGAAGGACAAATGCTTAATACTCAAATGATGGGATCTCTTAGTTTTTGAATTTCTCTTATTAATCTGAGTACACATCTTGAAAGGAATACATCTCATCTCACCACAGTATTTCTTTAAAAAAAAAAAAGATTTTATTTCTTTATTTGACACAGAGAGAGATCACAGGGGTGGGGTAAGACAGAGGGAGAGGGAGAAGAAGGCTCCTGGACAAGCAGGTGCGGGGCTTGATCCCAGGACCCTGAGGTCATGACCTGAGCCAAAGGCAGACGCTTAACAGACTGAACCACCCAGGCATCCCTCACCACAGTATTTCAAAAAGCATATCAATTAATCATCCATAAATGAAAGGCAAGTATACAGCATTAGGATTCTTATAGTCTACCTTGCATTCTACATACAGTTACTCATTTCATTCTTTCCTACTTGATCTGGAGCTCCTGTAAATAAAATACCTGCCTTACCTATATATTTTAGCACTGATAGAACATAATACATTGCTTTATTCATCAAAGTAGATACATAAAAAAATGTTTATTGAGTCAAATTGCTTTAGACTAAATCTCATGACAGGAGAGCTATTTCGAAGAGAGGGACGATGTATTTATTAGTATTGTTGTTTTGTGATTGTACACTGCAACATTCATTAAAAGGTCCAAGCAATTTATATTTAGAAATGTATACTCCAATCAACATTAACCTTGATCACAAAAATTCCTCTACCAAAATTTCACCACTCTAGTAGAAAATGGGGAGTTTCATTCATTGCTGGCAAGAAACATTCACATAGAAACCAAATGATGGGAAATATCCAGCACCTGCTGCCTTTAGGCAACTCTAAATTAAACCTTTCTATGTTTAGATATACTGTATATCTACATAGCTGAAATGTAAAGTTTTGCTTGGCAAGATTTTCCTACTTCATCTTCTTGACTTATAGGTATCTGCATGAAAGAAGTCAGTCGATCACCATTTGTTGGCTAGGTGACAAAATCTTTGTACCTTCCTATCAGAGAGTTCACTGAATTTATTAATTGATCTTCCCAGGGTTTCCTTCTAACTATAAAGCTATTAATCTATAATTTACAAAAATGTAAAATCATGACTCTCACACAAAGTGAACGTGAGCCAAAAATTTTATTTAATGCATGAATTGATGAGGAAACCAGTAAGATACTATAATGAATTCAGAGAAGATTTTGGCAATCGGACCTTCAGAAATGCTGAAATTAACTTGCAAAATTAATTAGAAGCAAAACTGGTTAATCTTCCATATAGCAGTAATGAGTAATATTTGTGTTATGTTTTCTAGAGGGCAGAAATAAATTTTATCTTTCTGGGCCGTACTGATTTGGACCACTAACTATTTTTTAATGTTATCTTATACTTTTACAGAGATGTAAAATGGCCTAATCAACAGAAAGCCAGTTAAAGCTGCGCACCCTGGTAGAATCAGTTAAAACCCAGAGGGTCTGCTATAAAGCATATCCAATACTTTTCTTTGTCAGTTTGGGCAATTTTTTCCTGAATGTTTATCTAATGTTGGAATGTGATCTTGATATTTAATCTTTCTCAGGATTTTTCTCAGCAGTAGAGCCTATTGCAGTTTATTAACACTGTTATTCGACAACGAGATTGCTTTTTTAAGGGTATTAACCTCTGATGGGCAGCTTACTGGTTCAGGATTCAGCTAGTTACAAGAATCATTCAACTAAGGAGGGAACTCTCAGGAATTTCTTATTCTGTCTTTCCTGAGCTCAGTCCTTTCCAGTCAAAGCTATACCTTCCTTTCTCTGCTTCTCTAACCACTAGGCAAGGATTCATGATCTGTTTTAAACTATGAACCCAATGCCCAGATTAAATTCAAATCTATTTCCAGTTCCCAAGATCAGAAACTCATTCATTTCCTCCTTAACTTCCATGGCTGGAAGTTCTTTTAGTCTATGTTCAGTCTAAGTTTTTTTAGTCCTATGACACGTGGGCCAGGACAAATTTCTTTCCTGTCACAGAGAGTCAAGAGTGGGAGTGGAAGGGGAGTTTAAACAGATTTTCTATGACAGGATGTGTCAGTGGATCACTTAGTCCCTGATGGAAGCCAGGAGAGTTCCACTTGCTGGAGTGGTAGTGAGGAGCAGATACATGCATTTAGAGCCATGTCTTAGCCAAACAGATAATGATAATCCCTTTAAAAAGCACCTCAGAGAATATCTCCCCGCTTCAGGTCAGAGGAAGCATTTGTACAGAGCTATATTTCCAAGGACTCAGTTTGTAAGAGTGTAGCTATGAGGATGAGGAACTAATTATTTTACAAGCTAATCATATTGTATGCTTGGTGACCTGAAGAATGACATCCCAGATTATGCACCAGGTATAACAATATGATTAATTGCTCCTTGAAGCTACTTTCAAATATAGTCAAATCACACTCTATTTAAATTAAACATGCTTTTATGTGCTGTTACTTGTAGGAGTGTCATAGGTAAATTAAAGACAGGTAAGAATGAAGGCAAGGAGCCCAAACTAAATGGTTACTTCAAGAGTCCACCTAAGATATAATGGTAGTCTGGACCTAAGGCAGTTGCTATAGAAAAGAAGAGATAGTTCAAAAGCATATTTAGCAGGATGCGATGAATTAGGTGTGAGGGAGAATGCAGGTTCTAAGATGACTCAAAGATATCAGCATCTTTGTAAACAGAATCTCTGTAAACAGTGGTTTCAGGATATTACATGAGAGTAGAGTAGAGAGTAGAGAGAGAGTATAGTATCTAATATATTATTTATATAGCATACATGGATATTTTAGGTGTTATGAAAATACTTTGCTAAATCCATCCTCTGAATGCTCCTGTTTCCCTATTTCCCCTTTAACACATCACTCTAAATCTTGGGTTAGTTAGTTTTGTTGAGACAAGTATTTTGACTAACGGTTTTAATATAATATTTCTGGAGTATATAAAGTTTTTAGAGTATCTTTAACTGGAGAGTCTGTGGAAGGTTTGGGATAATCATAAAAGTTGGTGTCTAATTTATAAATGGTCTAACAATAAATATCTGTCTCTCAAGATTCATTCAAGTCATTTGTTTATCAAACAGAGGACTCATGTCTTACATACATTAAGGTCGCTTTTTGTTAACTATTATATGTACCAAGCATAAGGCAGATATTAGAAATACAAAGATAAACTACATTTAGTTCTTATCCTAAAGGAGCTAAGTAAGCAACTAATAACAGAACTAGCTATTTAAGTAGGTAGTACTTAATGGTAAGAGATGTCAATAAAATATCATGAGAATATAAAAGACCTGAAGCATGTGCCAACTGGAATTTAAATCTGAAAAAATCTGAAAAAATTTATAGTGTTCTCAAATTTATACTACTTAGAGTTTTGTCTGAAACTTTTCTTCATTCTATAGAAATGTCTGTTTTGAGGCAAACACTTCAATGAAGCATTGCATCAGACCTTCTTGGCCCACCAACATGAAACTGCCACCCACACCCATATTCATCAACCAATTCTTTTATATTTTTGTTGTGGTTGTGTTCTTGGGCTTAGCATACTACAGTGAGAACATTCTTAGGTATAACTCAGAATGCTGTTGAGCAATCACGTTCAGTCTCAATTTCACATGATCCTGGGGTCTATTTCCTCACATATATTGTTTAGGACAAAAGAAAATAAATGCATTGCTTTGTGGATGAGAAAGCAGGCCTAGGCTTGTTGACACCTATCTGTAGCTCCTTTCCAAGGGCTTATTTTCAAAAACCAGATCCCCATCCTTTTGTTGAGTTGAAAAATCAAAAACAAATAAAAAGCTATAGGAAATTTCCTTTGTGGAAGAAGAAGAAGCCACGTGTGAAGAATTTTCATCCACTGTGCACTCCCATGTGTTACTAAGTGTGAATAGCAGGAGCATTGACTCATGATTGAATTTGCCTACAAGTGATTAAGGTCATAAATTACATAAAGAAAATGAGCATACTGCTAAAATAATTGCTCCAACACTAATTCCGCCCTGTTACATCTTGCTAAGAATCCTTGGCCATCGATGCAGTCCCATGTTTATTGCCAAGTTTCAAGCCTGGCCTATTACGATAGGCTTTTTCACAAAAACTTACTCTTTTATTACCTTTCAGGATCAGGAGGACTAGATAATGAAAATTTAAATTACTCCCATTTGTTATTCTGTTGCTTACAAGGTCGTCAAAAGCTACACAATTTTATTGGTATGTTTAAAAAGCCATATAAAAGAATTAACTTTATATGATTTTATGCTAGCGGCTCTGTTACAATATTCTTTTTCAGTTTCTATGGAAAGGCCTTTCATCCACAGAACTACAAAATCAAGAGACATTCTTCAGTGAAATAAATTCCTTTCATGTTTTAAGAACTAAAGTGATTTACAACTCCCCATGGAGATGAAGGTGCTCAAATTATCCCCCCCCACCCAACTTTCTTTTCAAGTTTAAAATGAACTAAGTGAATATGCCTTTGGTGTTTTATAATGTCAATGAACTTTAAAGCACTTTGAACAACCCCAGGGACTAGATCATCATTTTCTTTATGTTCCTATCCAATTGAAACTGCCTCACTGATTCAGGCCAGGGCTCCCCAAGCTGGATGGCTTGGTACTTTAGGGCACCATGGACACTGTTCCCAAAAAACTTGCCCAACTGGGCTTTCCTTGAAGATGAGTTCTCTTACATTGCTCTCCTCTGAAGAAGGATTACTACCAGAAGATGGGCTTCTTGCACACAGGTGATATGGCCCCTCCTTCAAGTTAAGCCTCCACTCTCTCAAATAAAATCTCTTTCTAAGGCTCCTGTTGTATATATGACATTTTCATAAGAGCTCCATCCTTTGACAGTGGCTCGCCTGCCCACCAATCAACACCCACATCCCATTCAAATTAGAAACTGTCTCATTCACCTTTCCTCAGGCACCAACAGATGTAGGACAACCACCGCTGTATCAGTTGTGGGGCAGTTAAATTGCCTTTGATGACCAGAAGTCGAGCTTGCTCATGAAGTCGACTTTCAAAGCTTGGGACAGGTATAGGGCATAACTAATATAAGAATAATAGTTCTTTTCAATTCTGAGATATTATTAGCTGTCACAAACCAAGCAGGCTTGGGCCTGTATCTCTCAGGAATGACAGACCTTGAAATAAACACATGCCGCTTCATGAATCTTGTTGAATCTTGAGAAACTTTTTTTTTCAGGGTTGATATCATTTAGAAAAAGAAAATAGATAGTGCTGTCTTGAAAGGTTTAGCTATTTATAGATATATTTAGCATAAAATTGTTAAAAGCTTCCTTTCATAGTAAAGATTGTAATAAGTACCTATGAAAAGGTAAAAGACTTTCTAAACAATTAGAATAGTTTCTTAAAGTGAAGTCAAATTTATCTCTTTAAGACATAACTCAAATGTTACCACTCCAATTTTTCCTAACATAATTCAAGACAATTTCCTTTGCTCATCTATCCTATAACTTTTACCTTGATTATACTCTTTTATTATACTCAGTCTTTGATACCGATAGTCATTTAGTCTGATTATAGTCTAATAAAAATTAGATTTGTATCCCGGATATTTAAATAAATGACTGAATTTTATTTTATGATAAATAACTGTATTTTACAATTTGATAAATTGTTTTATATGCCTCTAGGTAGTTTCATAGTAACAAAGTTATGGAAGTTTTAGAGTAGTCTGACAGTAAGTTTTTGAAGATAATATAACTGTAAGTAGAGATAGAATGGTTTGTTAATCTGTTTTCAACACATATCTGATTGGGCATGTCATATTTTCACAAATAAATGTATCCTCCTAAATCCAAATATGTGCTAAACAGACATGTAGCTGAATTCCTAAATTTCAGTTTTTAAGAACTGAACTTGAATATAAAAGTGTTTCAATTAAGAAAAGGTGATGACATGTCCCTAAACAAGTATGCAGGTATACACCTTGGCTTTAAAAGTTGTTTCCTACTGCTAAGGCTGGCAGACATGATGAAAATGGCCCAGACAAATGAAATTTCAGTGCTCCCCACCTTACTCTGATCCTCATACTTTCTCTTCTTATTTTCAACACACTGAATCTACAGATAGCATTTTAATTTAGGCCGATGGTGATGCTCTCTTCTGAGATTATACATGTGTTTTATGGGAATTTTTATTCCAGAGCAGCCAGTTAGAAAGCTGAATTGGGTTATAGGTCATTAACAATTAGAAAACAGGGGATGTTTTCTTCAAACCTGTTTTCTTCCCTAGAGAACATATATGTGCTTGTCAAAATATTATTATTCCTTGAAAACATTTATTCAGCTGAACAATGGTTCTTGTCATGTTATAACATGAAGGAATGAAAACTTCAGGGAATGAAAACAAAAAGCAAAAAATACCTACTCTTTTGAATTAATATTTCTAACTCAATCAAGAAATACATATTCGTGGAATTAAGTAAGAATTCAGGATACAAATATGTGATTTTATTCACATTGGTCGTCTTTCTATGGAGTATGGCATTATGAATTCTGCCCAAATATATCCATCTTTATATAAAATATTGTTGAAAACATTAAATATGTGATTTGTAAACTTTTCTACACAGGGCAAATGGATATATGGTAATAATTTAGTTAATCCGATCCCTGGAAGATTCAATATGGAAAAATTCAGATGAAACTGCTGGTTCTACATTTCTTTAATTTTGCATCTAAGTTGACCAAAATAATTTGATTATTCCTAAGTGATCACTTTTTTTAGATACAGATATTAAGTTATATCTATTTTATCATTTGTTTAATTTTTTGTCAGTTATTATAGTCTTTAGATCTTTAATATATCCTCTGCTTGGTCATCAACTCACCTTATATGTGCTAATTTTATTCTAAATTATTTAGAATATTTAGATTCTAGAATGATTATAATATCATTATTTATTCTAAATAATGATATCAAGGTTTTCTAACCTGTTTGTCCATCCCACTTGTGTGTGTGTGTGTATGTGCTTGTGTTTATTAAGCCTAAATGGAGATGGACGAATGCAAATGTTTTATTTAGAATAAAATACATTTTTTGTAATCCATACTAAGAAATATTAAGTTGCTGTTTTGTGTTATATTTACCCAATAATATTTACCCAATAATTTATTAATTCTTTCCACATATATTTATTGAATGCCTTTTTTCTTCTAAACATGTGGTAACAAATAATTATCCCCATCTCAATTAAAATCTAACTAAAAGATATCTAAAAATCTCTTTTCCTCCTGATAAATCAGATTATGCAATCCAATCCAGATTAGTCATATCCAACCAAAAGATGGTTTCTCTGTCCCAGAAATCCAATGGTCCCAGGAAAGAAAAGAAAATTACTGGTTCTCTCTCTTCTAAATACTGTGTAACTGGAATTATGCCTACTGTACACCTAGAAAAAAATTCTCATGTGTATTTACTATAACCAGTGTTTTAGTTTTGTTTAATATGAAAGCCATGAAAAAAGATTTGCAGTTTTATAAACAGCATTTTTGAACTTACTTTATTCTTAAAGTATCTAAAGTTCTCTTCCAATCACCCAAACCATCATGTAATTGTCGTTCTTTTTAAATATATTAATGTTTTAGAGGCACCTGGGTGGCTCAGTCAGTTAAACATCTGACTCCTGATTTCAGCTCAGGTGATGATCTCAGGCTTAGAACATCCGGCTCCAAGCTAGGCATGGAGCCTGCTTAAGATTTTTTTCTCCCTCTCTCCATCTGTCCCCCTCTAAGTGTATATATATGTATACATATATATATGTATATATATAAACATTTTTTCAATTTTTTATTTTAAATTTTTTTCAATTTATTTTAAATTCTAGTTTGTTAACATATATCTAGTGTAATATTGGCTTCAGGAGTATAATTTGAGCACTGGGTGTTATATGTAAGTGATGAATCACTAAATTCCACTCCTGTAACTATAGTCTCTTATAAGTAATTTTAGGGCCAAAGTTCATACATTTTATATTTACTATTATTTTAATTAAGGATAATATTCAATAATAAGTAATTTGATATCTCAGATAACTAATGCCTATGCTGTAACAGGCTATAACATCTCCTAAAACATTTACCTATATTAATATTATTCCTTAAAATCATCAAATGTGTATTCATGCTTAAAATCTTCTTCATAATTTATATTATTGGACATTCAAAGAAAAACTACGTGTTTGTTATTATTTTAAAATAAAAATACCATATATCATTTAGGTTGTTCAGACTTTATAAATGGTACAAAGTAAAATTACTTCACCTACCTGGCCCTACTCTGACTTCTCCCAAAAATTAACCACTATTGAATTTCTTACGTATTCTACTAAAATAATTTAATTAATATTTTTAAAAACTATACAAATATGCCTGCAATGATTCTGTTTTAATTTTTATGTGAGATCTGTCTATATCAATATAGTCATTTTTGTCTGCATAAAAGCTTTATCATATGCCATAGTATTGACACATTACAACTCATTTCACCAGTTTTCTACTTAATACTGGTTATTGACTTTATTTCTAGTTCTTTAAATTATAATGTTGCAATGAGTAGCTTTGAACATATGTTTTGATAATTCTTGTGAGTCTGTCCAAGATCACATTAATAGATATGAAATGTTGGAACAAAGAGTACCTGCATTATACATTTTGACAGATATAACCTAATTTCCTCCCTTACATCCTTTTGCATCCCCACCAAAAATTTGTGACAGTACTTATTTACTACCCTCTAAGCAATACTGGGTATTAGACCACTTTTCATATACATCTATCTGATAGGAAAAACATGGAATCTCATGTTTTATTTGTACTTCTTTATGTATGAATGAGATTGAAAATCTATTTGTACATCTATAATTTTTTTTTGAAAGCTACTCTTTCTTAATCTTTTCCTATTGTAATTGTGGTATGTATCATATTACTTTATTGTGGCTTTGTGTATATATACTATTTAACTTGAGAAAATGAGCTATTTGCTATTTTGCTTGCCTATGCTGCCAGCACAAACTGACATTTTCTCCTTAGAAAAAAACCAAAAAAACAAAAACACTGTGTATCTTTTATGTACCAAAATTTATATCTGGTTTTTATTTTGCTTGGAAGAGCTATGCTTTACTCTAAAACTCTATAATTTAACAAAGTACTCTTCCAGCATTTTAATTTTTTCATTAGTATCATATAATTATTAATATTGTAAGTATATTTAACATTTCAATATGAGTGGTGAGATAAGGAAACACTTTAACCACACTTTAACTTGAGTGGTCAATAGCCACATGCAGGCATTTCTCTTGTCCCCTTATCTTCCTTTTTTTGCAGTATAATTCATGTTTCTTTCTTCTGTATTCCAATTTGCCAACCACACCTTTCAAGGTGATCACCAACAGAGGCTCTGTTGCCAAGCAACCCCAGCCAAAAAAGTCATCAGGAGCTCTTAGCTTATTTATTAGTCGCTCTCGAAGCAGTTAATGGCAGTCAGAATTTAGTCTACCATGTAGCATCACACCCACTTTATAATGAAAGTAAAGAGATTCTCATATCATATCTGCCACACATAGACATTTAGTAAATAATCATTCATTATTGCGCAGGCATAAAACTTTTTCATTCACACTGATGAGATTCATAAGATACTACGGTCTTTTCAGGGGCTGTCTCCATAACATGTTCACTTGACATCATTCCGAAGAGCTCACTCGGAAATACACCAGAAGCAGAAATCTTTTAACCTAGCTGTCACCAGGCAACCTGGAGTCCTTCAAATGATGGCAGGATGTAAAACCACTTGGGAAATGAAATCTTGGCCTCCATTCCTAGACAAAGGCCACAGACCTGGCTGGAGTCTGATACACTGTTCACATGAAGGAAGTGTCTCTAAAGGGTTTAGCAAATCCACAGATCTTGAATACTTTTAATTTCACCCGTGGAAACACATTTCTAACATTCATTACGCTAACTCAACCAATTACTAGTATCATTTATTATGCTAATTATCAAAGCCTCTGGCTTATATCAGGATAATAATTTAATATGGATTAAGACCGTTCTGATATAATGCTAACCCATCACCTCTGGGTTCGAGTTCTTGATTAGAATACGAATTGCATCAAGTTGTAACTTTAACTGAGTAACTCCCATATGCCCACTTTTTAATGCTGACGTACTTAAATGTCAATGTTTGTCACACTTCTCCAATTAATATAATCTTTTTAGAAGGCAATTGGGAATCAGTAACTACTAAGTTTTATTTCTGTTACATATTTTATATATGAAATTAACTTGGGTCTTGTATGTTGAAATTGAGAAATGCTGAAGTCTAAATTCAGCGGGGAGTGAGTGTTAACTATATTGTGTCATATGAAATGCAGCATCGTGTGAAAAAAGAAATTCCAGGAAATTATTGAAGCCAGGAAAGATGATTCTTCACAATTTAGAGAGGAAGTGTTTTTATGTTATTTGGTAAGCTATGACAGAATTACTAGTTCATGAAATAAGGAAATTAGCTGAAGTGGTGATATAAACAGTGCCCCAGACTGCCCGTTAGAAGAAAAATATAATTAGAAAGTGGGGGCTGGGGAGCACTTCTCAAGCTCTATTTGAAGAATTTTCCTAACAGAGTAAAATTGGTCCAGGGAATAAATAATTTTTGTTCCATTACATTCACTTTGATGAAATGGGAATATATTGAGACCTATTGGTATTGATAAATGGAACATAAAGTTGCAAAGATTTTAAAGACACCTAGGTTAGCTCCTCCATTTAACAAGACAAGTCTAAGTCCCTGAAGAAGAATGTGATCATTCAACCAGAGTTTAGTGGAAGCTGTGGGTAGAAATCAGATCTAGGGGCACCTGGGTGGCTCAGTGGGTTAAAGCCTCTGCCTTCAGCCCAGGTCATGATCTCAGGGTCCTGGGATCTAGCCCCACATCGTGCTCTCTGCTCAGCGGGGAGCGTGCTTCCCCCTCTCTCTGCCTGACTCTCTGCCTACTTGTGATCTCTTTCTGTCAAATAAGTAAATAAAATATTTATTTTTTTTTAATATTTTTATTTATTTATTTATTTGAGAGACAGAGAAAGTGAGAGAGAACATGAGAGGAGAGAAGGTTAGAGGAAGAAGCAGACTCTCCGTCAAACTGGGAGCCCGATGTGGGACTCGATCCTGGAACTCTAGGATCATGAGCCGAAGGCAGTCACTCAACCAACTGAGCCACCCAGGTGCCCGTAAATAAAATCTTTAAAAAAAAAAAAAAAAGGAAAATAAATCAGATCTACAAACTTCTTGGCTAGAGCAAATTCTACAGCAAAAAGAAAAGAAATCAGATCTACAAACTTCTTGGCTAGCGCAAATTCTACACAATGAGATGTGGAAAAGATCGAAAGAAAGGGAAAAGTCCAACAGGGAAATGGTGATCAGATTAATATGTGCTAAAACCATATGAGCAGGGGCACCTGGTTGACTTGCTCAGTCTGTCTTCAGCTCAGGTCATGATCCCAGGATGGTGGATTGTGCTCAGTGGGAAGTCTGCTTCTCCGTCTCCCTCTGCCCCTCTCCTGTTTTCTCTCTGTCTCATGTAAATAAATTAAATTAAATTAAAAAAACTACAAGCAGAAGGGCCCAAAAAAGTACTAATTGAATTTAAGAGCTGAATTATCTATCTAATATTTTGACAGATATTGACTTATTTGTTGACAATACATTTATTGACTGATATGTTAGAAAATAAATAAGAATCATAATTATTATGATGTAAGCATGTTCAAGTTAACAAGATGGTTCCTTTTAAATACAAACCAATCAACTTAAAAGAAACCTTATGTTTAGTATCTAACAACTATAATGATTTCATTTGATAGGTTACAGAAACTACCTTAATTTGTTCTGACAGAGTAAATATGTTATTACAGCAATTATTATGAAGTTACAATAGTTTACTGTTACCATAGCAATACACTTGGCTCTATAAGCATATTCTTGAAATTCGTAAACCAGTTTGTTAGCACTTTAAAATTTACTTTTAAATTGTGAAAAAATATTTTTATGAAGATCACTTATTCCCATGATCAATGAAGCTCAATGCTTTAAAAGTTGTAGACAAGCAGAAAAGTAATCACTAATGGTTAAAAACAAAACAATAGGACAAACAGCAAAATAATCACAGATAACTAAAAAACAAGGCATTTAGTTCAGAAAATTATTTTATCCCAATTGTTTTATTGCAACGACAATAAATTGAAAAAATAAAATAATTCTATTTTAGGATTTCATGCCTTAAGATTTAACAAATAAAATTTAATAAAAGTTTCAATAGGTCTAATACTGCTTTATTGGTTTTACTTCTGTTATATTTTTAGAAAAAGAGGTCATGAGAATATGCAGGGACCTATAATCAAGAAAAAGAACTCTTTTTACTATATTGAAATGGTGAACTCATCATGTACCTATAGAAAAAAAAAACAAATATCTGAGAGTTCTGATAAGAATTCTTTACCTTAGGCAACTAAAATAATGATCTACCTTATTTTAAGAATGTTTCTAAATCTCTAAGTAGAGTGCTACAATCTAGTTAAGTAACATTTGTCACTATAAATTATATACTTGTTTTATTACAAGTGTGGTTCCTATGAGGCACAATATAAGCAAACCACCAAAAATATAATATGAGGGATGCCTAAGCCAGAATAACTACAGTGAAAAGATATATGTGTGCCCGTAAGGCAAATGGTATCTTACTGACATATGTACACATCCTGTGTTAACTCTAAATTTTAAAAAATGAGACTGGTAATGAGTGGAGATAATAATTTTTTTTTTTTTACTTCAGGGAGTCTTGAGGAAGAAGGGGGCTGTGATAAGTACAAAGAATAGCTCAGAAGGGAAAAATGAAGAGACACCATAGCTTAGAATCTATGGGCTCTCTAAAGCCTCCAGAATGTCTAAAGTTTCTATGAATAGTTTAGACCTAATATTTTATTAGAAATCAAATAACTGGATCCTAAAAGGAAGATCTAGAATTACTGATCCATGAAGAATGAGTTCAAAATTCAAAAACAAAGAGGCAGAAATTTTTTGAAAGCTCCCATATCCTTTAGCGAAGTTGTTGCATTTACTTGATAAACCAACATTCTACAGATTATATTATTTTTCTCATTTTAAAGATGAGATTCTGCCACTATTCTAATGTCAACCCTATTCTCATAATAGAGAAAGAAATCACTTACAAAGCCAAAGTTGAATATGTGAATTGGCTTTTCTGCTGCCACCATCTTTCTACTATCTCGACTGTCACTCAGTCTCCTCTTACCTTCCCTCCCCATGCTTTCATCAGAATTAGAGCTGCTTTATTACTTATTCTTCCATAACAGCAAAATCAATCATGAAAGTTTCAATATGTCATTCACTTTCCAGATTTCTGACACTCCAATTTGCTTTAGCCTCTTCATAAGAAATATTGCTTATATTGATGACTACCATGTTGAACTTTTCTGTAAGATTTGTGGAAGTGGAAAAATTACACAGCCTCAGGCAGGGCCTAATATACTTACCTGCAGCAGTGATGAGGAGCCCGTTTCTGGTAGCTGACTCCAAATCTTTCCATGGCACCCATCGGTGGGCCTAAGTCAAGTTCTCTATTTCTCAATTTTTTTTTTCTTTTTTACACAGACACAAAGGTGTTATCTTGCTTTTCTCTCTTTCTGATTCCCAGATATTCCTTTCATCCCCTGCAGTCTTTCCTTATGCTTGGCTCTGGAATTGAATGCTGTCTTCAGATATTTAACTACACAGTCCCTTTTTCAGGATGCTAGAGGGGTCCAAAAAAAAAGCCCTCTTTGTTTTTTTGTTTTGTTTTGTTTTTATGTTTTGTGTTTTTTTAATTTAGTTTTTTTATTAACATATAATGTATTATTTGCCCCAGGAGTACAGGTCTGTGAATCATTAGGCTTACACATTTCACAGCACTCACCATAGCACATACCCTCCCCAATGTCCATAACCCAGCCAGCCGTCTTATCCCTAACCCCCTACGCTCCAGCAACCCTCAGTTTGTTTCGTGAGATTAAGAGTCTCTTATGGTTTGTAAGCCCCCTTTGTTTTAAGGGCTATAATACAAAACCTGCAAGAATTTGGATACAAAGTTACATAAATCATAATCATGAATATGTAACAATGACTATAAAATACAGTAATAGCAAAATCTATCTAGTTCTCCACTTCTTTCTGAGATGGTAAATAAGTGAAAGTTTCTGCTGGACTTCTATCGAACACGTACTTTGAAGGGTTTCAACTATGCCTTACCATTATCCAACCTCTGTCAACCACCACATCTTACCACTTACCATTTGTTGCCTCCAGTGACTTCCTACTGCTACTCTCTGCTGGCCTTTGTGTCATTGTGGGGTTTGACAAATGCTTCCCTCCATTTCAATCCATCATAACACATTAACAATAAACATCAACACATATAGGTTGTCTCTTTGCTGTAGGAGAAAAAATACTTCCCTGAAGAAATACAGATTTTGAGATAACAATTTCCCACTTTGATCTTGCCAGAAAAGATTGTATTTGTGATATTTTCTCATAGCTCCTAGTCCTTATAAGGTAGAGACAAGTAAATACTACCCAGGTAGAAAAATTGGGAAGAGAAGCAAAGCATGTGCTAACATGTTTTTAAAAGCTTAACATAGTGTTTCTTTGTACTATTTTCTTTGTACTATAAGCTATTCGCTGTTTCGAATTACATCTATAGTCATACATTTAGATAAATCAATTGTGTGACAGCCCTTCCTTTAGAGATGATAAAATAAAAATATTTATCAATACCTTCATGAATAAAAATGTAAGAAGCAATAAATTGCAAGGTTTTATTTTATATTGTTTTTCATTTATATGTTTAGAAATATGCTACAAACTTAGTATCTCTTCCTTAAGCATTTTTTTAAAAGCCTAACAGATTTCTTGACCATTCTGATTCAATCCCACCCATTTTGTCTCTGCAGTTGTTTCCTATTTAGCCAATATCTCTCTTCTTCATCTTATCCTCAAAATTAAGATAAACTTACATGAAAAATTATAATTAATTGTGAGTCCATTTTCCTACCTAAACTTAATTCTCTCCACACACCTCCCTATCCAGGAAATAAGTAAGTCATAAGAAATTCTTTTTTTAATTATCATAGTTTTAAATGAAGAAACTGAATTTTAAGGATGCACAGTTACAAATCCGTAAGTTATGAACAGAGCTTGGTTGGGGAGGAATTATTCGGTCTACTATTTTTGTTCCCTCCTTCTCTGAATTCTAAGTGAATGCTAAGCTATATCTATGTGTGTTGCTGGATTTTTACATTAACGTGGCATGCAACAAATTGAAATAATAAAGTTACACTCACAATCTTTGCTTTGTTTCATCCATACCTATCTCAGGTACAGTAGTCACTTATCATCAAAGGTAAGAAAATTATTTCCTAAAATAAAACACTAAAAACTGCCAACTAGTGGCTTTTGATTTATTACCTTTGATATATATTACCTTTGATTTGTTAAATGTCATTAATTATATTTTCTTCAGAATGGGCTTACTTTTCTTTTTTTAAAGATTTTTACTTATTTACTTGAGAAAGAGAGAGAATGTTTGGAGGGGAGAGCTAAAGGGCAGAAGGAGAGAAGGAAAAGCAGATTCCTCCCTCAGCAGGGACTCAAGACTCAGGGCTTGATACTAGGACTCCGAGAGCATGACTGAGATCATGACCTGAGTTGAAGGCAGACGCTTAACTGACTGAGCCACCCAGGCACCTCCAGATTGGCTTACTTTAATCAAATCTTTAGAAAATTGAGTAACAGATCAAGTGGCAAAAAATATATAAAAGTGAAAAGTTTAGGATAGAGCATATTTGTTTCATTTCACCAAAAGATATGGTAAAACATTGCTATTGGCAATGACCAAATAAATGGACAATTACCAGAACCACCTCATGCAAATATCTGCCCCAATTGTCCTCTTGTATTGAATTCAGAAGTGCTAAATAACTCAACTTGAGTAGCCAGGGGAAACATGCCCTAATTTCTTCTCCTATAATTAGCTGTGATAACTGAAATCACAAGTTACTACCATTGATTTATTACCTTTGGATTAAAAATGGAGAAGTATATGCTCAGTATAATACCACCATGTACTGTACCAGCATTTACACCATATACATATATATCCACTTAATATTAACTCATTACTCACAGACTAGAAATAGTCAGGTCTGTGACTATTTGAGTGACTGTTGTTCTCGTTGGTATTTTCAAATCAATAAAAATTTATTTTGTTCTAAACAAATGAATCTTTTTAAAAAATCAAGTCAAGAAATATCTTGAACTAGACTCATCTTCTTATCACCTTGTCATTCTAATTCTAAGAATTTATCATAAGAACATAATTAAAGACACTTAAGAGTTTGCCACAACAGTCCCATTAAAGCATTGTTTGAAATCACAGTTTAGTAATTGGCAATTATTTAAATGTCATGACATAAAATATCTATACAGTAAAATAGTATGAAGCTGTTAAAATTACTCTGCATAATTACATTTTGTGACATCAAAAATAAGCAAAATGTATTATTGAGTAAAAATTTTATGTTACTACAGACTATGTAAAATAAGATGTCATTTTTGTAAGTAAATGCATCAGATTATTTAAATAACACATACTAAAGTGTTACTAGTGCTTATTCTTGTATGGAGAAAATAGAGATTGGTTGTAATTGTATTTTCTTCTTTTTATTCTTTTAAAATAAGAATTTTATTTACAAGATGTTCTATTAGGGATTTATATTACCTACATTTTAGTTATAATAACAGCAAAGTAATTTTGTAACTGTTCTTAATATGCAATTAGATAATAACTTTACAATCAATCAATCAAATTACTTTTGACCAATGAGGGGCTTTTATTAGCAACACAGCTGAAATGTCTATTAATCTCTCAGGAAAATATATAGGAAGTTTTCAATTCATATATGGGTTGGTTTCCCCAAACTTCACTAATAAGCTATTTGGAATTCAGAACACATGTCACGTAGAAAAGCAATGTTATAAACAATTGTTAGGTTTTCAGATTACTCATTACTTTGCCAAATACATGCTAAAATTCTACTATGTGTCAGAAACTAGTGTAAGCACTGGGGAATGAGACAGAGAAGCTAAGAGAAAGATGTGAGAAGGTCTACCCCCTAAAGACTTCAGAGGAAGCACGGCCCTGCAGAGATTCTAGCCTCCAGAATCAAGAGAAAATAGATTTCTGTTGTTTTATGCCATCCAGTTTATTGTGATTTGTTATGTCAGCCTTAGGAATCTCATACTGTGATATTTGATATTTGAAAAAACAGAGAAGCTCTCTATCTCCAAAGTTTCCTTCTTTCTCACCAGACAATGCAGAACATTTTAACTCTCTACTCCATACTCCTACTCAAAATAACCCTCCAAACCATCCCCCCAGCCCCCAGCAATTTCAAGCTTCAGATGAGCTCTACTTGTGTCTGCCTAAGACTCATGGTCCCTTTTCTCTCACCAGCTGAATAAGGCTTTAAAAGAGACACATGCCCCCTTAAGTAAGCTATCTTCCCCAAATCACCTTCGTTCAAGTCACTTTTACCTAATAATGAACTAGAAAGAAAGAAGCTGTCATCTATGGTGTTGTCCACCTAGGAAAATGAGGGAGAAGTACATAACACTTCTCTTTGAATAATTTCACCTTCCACAAAGAGAGCAAAGATGGGAGCCAAAATGATCTATTTAGAGACCTTGGCCCCATGGAAGTACTAGGTCAGGAAAGAAATCCAGAAAAATAAAAATTAAGTAGGAAAATTTTCTCTATTCAGGGAATTTTCTCTGTAAACAGAGGCATTATTATGGGAGTTGAAAGAAGAACAGAATTTTTTTTAATGTTCATGAACAACAGATATCATGTCTTTCCCCTGACTACAAATCCATTTCTTTGTAAGAAGGTTAAGGGAAGGGGGTTAAGTAAAGGAGACCTGTTATTGTGTACTGTAGCCAATAAATCAGGTTTTTATACCCTGGGATTGTATGAAATAAATTTTAATTACAGAGTGAATAAATTGGAACCATGCAATTACTTCTTTCAGCACCTTTGCCTAACATAACTTCATAGCATTCTGTTTTAGTCTATCCATCAGTTTTCCAGGACTCTTAGCTAAATTTATCTTATGTAATAATTATTTGCCTGATTTTCTTAAAGGAGTTGAATAGTAAGTAATATTAGTAGAAATAATAACAACTGTCAGAGAACTCCTTTTGTAATTTATGTATTAAATATATTTCCTAACTAAGTTCTTTTTGTCCTTTGAGTCTTAGCTCATGCAGAATCTCTACCAGGAATCTCTATATGACTGACCATCCTTATCCTCAGTATGAAGGTAGGAAGAGATTCTTAGAGCTTAAAGTGTTATTCATTCTCTCCTCAAGACACCAACTATGTTTTTCTGTCTTATCCCATCTGGCAGTATTGTAATCCTCAGTTTACTTAACCCTCTTGCCAACTATAGTGCATATATTCTTTGTTTTATTAAGATTTTTCTTTTTCTTTCTTTACAAAAAATGAGTTAAAGTATGGGTTCAATGAACCATAACCTTTGATTGATACTTATTGGATATACGGCTCCTTATTGGGTGACCCCATTTTTTGGTCACTGAGATGGGCACTAGAAACACAGTGATGAAAGGGTAGAGAATGTCCCTGACTCCCTAGAGCTTATGTTGAAGATGAAGGAGAAATTAGAAATAAATAAATAAGCAAGATCATTTGAGATGTTAATTAGAATTATGAATATAAGAAACAGGGCAAAGTAATAGAAAGTAACTGAGAAAGGTTGCATAGGAAAGCTTTTCTGAGAGGGTGAGACTTACATCCCAATGATTTCATTGCTTTTTTGGTAATTATTTTTGAGGAATAAATAAAACTTTTATTTGCTATCAAAATAAAAAGTAAATGTAAAGTGCCATACTTCTCCCCAAGGAAGTTAATGATTTGTCTGATTTGGAATCAAAGAATAGATAACAGTCAGATTAGATATCTCTCCATCCAGTCATTTCTGTACTAAGAGAAGCTATAAAACCAGTAGTATCTTTACATCCAATCAGATTTCCGTACTTTGTTTAAGGTGGATTCAAAAGCCAAGTCCCTCTGTTGGTTAGGAGCAACTTTTTAAAGAGATTTTATTTATTTTTTAGAGAGAGAGACAGCAAAAGCAGAAGGGGCAGAGGGAGAGGAAGAGAGAAAATCTCAAGCACACTCCATGCTGAGTGCTGAGCCTCATATGTGGCTCAATACCAGGACTTGAGATGATGACCTGAGCCAAAACCAAGTCTGGCACTTAACCCACTGCACCACCCAGGTGCCCCCATTAGTAACAACTTTAAGCAGTAACCCAGCACAGTTTTTGCACAAAATTGTCTCACAGGAGTTTTATATTACACATTTCATTTGTACTGATATATTTACCTTTATGAGAAGAAAAATAAAAGCATACCTTACTTGAAATGTATTGAGAACAATTTTTATGATCTTTAAAACCTTAAATTTTAAGACCTCTCACCTTTATTGAAGTATGATATAGTGGGGTATACAGCCACAAGGGGAAGGAGATGCTCTTATACCAATGAAGAATGGCTTCTTTGTTTGCTATAATCCCAGGATGCAATCACTGTTGGCTATCAGAGCCATATGCTCTGGGGAGCTGTCTTTTGAGCATTAAGTGCAAAAACTGAGATACAGACATATGTACAAGCTCCTTCTAAGAAGATACTGGTGACTGGGAGTAGGCTAGAGAGAGCTGGTGGGGAAGATGTCTACCAGTTTCTCCAGGGTCCAGGGTGGACTACAGCCAGCCCCAAATGACCATAATAGCTTTCAAAATATGCAGACAGACCTCTGTCAAGGAAAGACTAGGGGTGAGCATTTTTGCGTGTTCCCTCTGCACCGAGCCTGAGGGGTAGCTGTGAGTGCTTGTGTGCTCTTAACAACTGCTGCTTTATTTGCTGTAGTCTAGTGAGTCTTGTGAACCCAAGCCTCATTGGTTTTCAAAGCTAGGTAGAGACCTGTATCTTGGGTGGGAGTCTTAAATGTTGGGATATTAAGTGTGGGTTCCAAATCCTTTGCTCCTCAGGGTGAAGTTGGGAGTTACGAGTTCCCTCCTAATTTGATGGCTCTCTGCCAGGAGTGGTACTTAAGGTGAGACTGTGTCTCAACTTTTCCTACCCTTTCATTGAGGGTATTTTCTCATTTACCTGATGTATTAGCTACTTTCTGAATTTCTTTTAGAAGTAATTTCTCCTTGGGTAGTTATATTTTCAGTGGGTCCATGGGAAGAGGGAAGTTCAAGATCTTCCCATCTCATTCAGCCCTCCTTCACAATTACTTATATATATCCTTTCCCTAGGGAGAGTTAAAAAAAAATCATTAGGTCAGTGGGGATTATAACTGTAAATGGAACTTAACTAAGAATTTCTTGGAAACATGGAATCATCAATAAAATTACTAATTATCTTATTGCTCCTTGCACATACACACATAAAAAGCAATAAATCAATAAGTCAGAATAAAATAAAACAATTAAAATATAAATTTAATTTAAGTACAAAATTTAATGTAACATGTTATCTGAGAAACATCCAAATAAATCAGTAACCTCTATTATATTTTTGGTTACATGTACATAAAGTAGACATCTTTCTTAATGGGGATTCTAGTACATTATGTAGGTAACAAAGAAGATAGATATTACCTTATCTAGATGTTGGCTACATGAACCAAAGATATCAATCTTAACAAAATATATGTATATCTGTTGTACAATAGAGATTATATTTTAACAATTCAAAGTACCATTTTATTTAGCATATTTTTTTCAATCATGTTTGTCACAAAACCTTTTTAAGTTATTTTAACTTACATTTGTTTTACTAGCCTTTCAGGAAATACAGAGGAGATATATAAATAAGTTAAATTAAAAATAATATTCTTCCATTTCTTTTCATTATCAAAAGACTTAATTGTGGTTACTTTCTTATAGAAAACCATGTATTTTAATACCTAATTAAATGTCTCTCCCTTGCATCCTCACTTTGTTAGCAGTGAGCCAATCCTTTTGAGAGTACACATTCACACATACAATCATTCTTTTTCTAAATGGGGAAATTAATAGTCAAGGCTATGGGTATTTAAATTCTTTTTATAGTTACTGAAATCCAAAGTTAACTTACGTTTTTTATATGAATTCACCCAACTTCAGCCATTGAAATGAAGAATATCACCTATTTATTTTCAGAGAATCTTGTTTCTGTGGTATATAACTTTCTTTTCTGCCAGCCTTATGAACAGGCAAATTCTTCTTTGTGTTTCTCTGATACTATAAATCTCTGTGCAGCTGAACCATGGTAGTTAATATCAGTTGCTCAGTTGTCCTGGGTTGGTCATTCACTTGAAAGAAGCTTTTCAACCTGGTTTCAGGAAGGGGTAAATTGATATTGTTTCAGTCCTTTAGCTCTTGAAGGTGGGGGATTTGTGGCAGAAACCTGTCTAAATTAAAGTCATTATACCTTCACTTTACTAGTCTCACCAAATCCCCTTTACTTTCCCAGTTCTCACACCAAGGAATTCTTCTGAGTGATGAATAAAATTTTTATTTGCCTTTCCCACAACTTACCTCTAAGCATCCCTCTAATTATCTTGTTTCCTTCCCCAGCGAACAACCTGTTCATAATTAATGTTAATTTTATTTTGGAAAGATTCATATATCTTTTGTTTATACATGAGTGTTACACAAAAACGGTGGAAAATTATTTCCTATGTAGTCATCATACATTATTTCCTATGTATATCACCATGTAGTCCAATGGTGATATATATATTATGTATTCACTTCTTTTTTTTATTAACATATAATGTATAATTTGACTCAAGGTACATGTCTGTGAATCGTCAGGCTTACACATTTCACAGCACTTACCCTAGCACATACCCTGCCCAATGTTCATAACCTAGCCACCCTATCCCTACCCCTTCTACCTTACAGCCACCCTTAGTTTGTTTCATGAGTTTAGGAGTCTCTTATGGTTTGTCTCCTCCCCATCCCATCTTGTTTCATTTCTCTCCCCTAACCCCCCCATTACTCCCTGCCCTGCCTCTTGAATTCTTCATATCAGAGAGATCATGCGATAATTGTCTTTCTCTGACTGACTTATTTCGCTTAGATTAATACCCTCTAGTTTCATCCATGTCTTTGCAAATGGAATGATTTCATTTCTTTTGATGGCTGCATAGTATTCCGTTGTATATATATACCACATCTTCTTCATCCATTCATCTGTTGATGGACATCTAGGTTCTTTCCATAGTTTGGCTATTGTGGACATTGCTACTGTAAACATTCAGGTGTATGTGCTCCTAAGGATCACTACATTTGTATCTTTAGGGTAAATACCCAGTAGTGCGATGGCTGGGTCATAGCGTAGCTCTATTTTCAACTTTTTGAGGAACCTCCATACTGTTTTCCAGAGTGTCTGTACCAGCTTGCATTCCCACCAACAGTGCAGGAGGGTTCCCCTTTCTCTGTATCCTCGCCAATATCTGTCATTTCCTGACTTGCTAATTTAGGCCATTCTGATTGGTGTGAGGTGGTATCTCACTGTCGTTTTGATTTGTATTTCTCTGATGTCGAGTGATGTTGAGCACTTTTTCATGTGTCTGTTGGCCATTTGGATGTCCTCTTTGCAGAAATGTCTATTCATATCTTCTGCCCATTTCTTGATCAGATTATTTGTTCTTTGGGTGTTGAGTTGAGAAGTTCTTTATAGATTTTGGATACTAGCCCTTTATCTGATATGTTATTTGCAAATATCTTCTCCCATTCTGTCAGTTGTCTTTTGGTTTTGTTAACGGTTTCTTTTGCTATGCAAAAGCTTTTGATCTTGATGAAATCCCAATAGTTCATTTTTGCCCTTGCTTCCCTTGCCTTTGGTGATGTTTCTAGGAAGAAGTTACTGCAGCTGAGGTCAAAGAGGTTGCTGCCTGTGTTCTCCGGGATTTTGATGGAGTTCTATCTCATATTGAGATCTTTGTTCCATTTTAAGTCTATTTTTGTGTGTGGTGTAAGGAAATGGTCCAGTTTCATTCTTCTGCATGTGGCGGTCCAGTTTTCCCAACACCATTTGTTGAAGAGACTGTCTTTTTTCCACTGGATATTCTTTCTTGCCTGGTTGAAGATTAGTTGACCATAGAGTTGGCAGTCCGTTTCTGGGCTCTCTATTCTGTTCCATTGATCTGTGTGTCTGTTTTTGTGCCAGTACCACATTGTCTTGATGATTACAGCTTTGTAATAGAGCTTGAAGTCTGGAATTGTGATGCTGCCAACTTTGGTTTTCTTTTTAAACATTCCTCTGGCTATTCATGGTCTTTTCTGGTTCCATATAAATTTTAGGATTATTTGTTCCATTTCTTTGAAAAAAGTTGATGGTATTTTGGTAGGGATTGCATTAAATGTGTAGATTGCTTTAGGTAGCATAGACATTTTCACAATATTTGTTCTTCCAATCCATGATCATGGAACATTTTTCCATTTCTTTATGTCTTCCCCAATTTCTTTCATGAGCACTTTGTAGTTTTCTGAGTAAAGATTCTTTGTCTCTTTGGTTAGGTTTATTCCTAGGTATTTTATGGTTTTGGGTGCAATTGTAAATGGAATTGACTCCTTAATTTCTCTTTCTTCTGTCTTGTTGTTGGTGTATAGAACTGCAACTGATTTCTGTGCATTAATTTTATATCCTGACACTTGACTGAATTCCTATACGAGTTCTAGCAGTTTTGGAGTGGAGTCTTTTGGATTTTCCACATAAAGTATCATATCATCTGCAGAGAGTGAGAGTTTGACTTCTTCTTTACCAATTTGGATGCTTTTTATTTCTTTTTGTCGTCTGATTGCTGAGGCTAGGACTTCTAATACTATGTTGAATAGCAGTGGAGATAGTGGACATCCCTGCCATGTTCCTGATCTCAGGGGAAAAGCTCTCAGCTTTTTCCCATTCAGAATGATATTCGCTGTGGGTTTTTCATAGATAGCTTTGATGATGTGGAGGAATGTACCCTCTCTGCCTATACTGTGAAGAGTTTATATCAAGAAAGGATGTTATACTTTGTCAAATACTTTTTCAGCATCAATATGGTTCTTGTCCTTTCTTTTATTAATATATTGTATCACATTGATTGATTTGCAGATGTTGAACCAAACTTGCAGCCCAGGAATAAATTCCACGTGGTCATGGTGAATAATCCTTTTAATGTACTATCGGATTCTATTGGCTAGTATTTTGGTGAGAATTTTTACATCCGTGTTCATCAATGATATTGGTCTGTAATTCTCCTTTTTGATGGGGTCTTTTTCTGGTTTTGGGATCAAGGTAATGCTGGCCTCATAAAATGAGCTTGGAAGTTTCCCTTCCATTTCTATTTTTTGGAACAATTTCAGGAGAACAGATATTAATTCTACTTTAAACGTTTGGTAGAATTCCCATGGGAAGCCATCTGGCCCTGGGCTCTTATTTATTGGGAGATTTTTGATGACTACTTCAATCTCCTTACTGGTTATGGGTCTGTTCAGGTTTTCTATTTCTTCCTGGTTCAGTTTTGGTAGCCGCACACTACGAGGCTCCTTCTCTGCCACTGGCTTCTCTGCCCCGATACCTGGGAGCTCTGCTGCACTCAGATACCCCTGGTCCCTTTGTGACCCCACAGGTCCTGAAACCACACTGTTCCCACAAGGACTAAACCCCCCGCTTAGTCTCCAGGGCAATGTCCCTCAGCGAAGCAGACTCGAAAAGTTTTGATTTTGTGCTCTGCTGCTCTGCAATTGCCGGGATCCAGCCCCTCCCCCCACGGTCTCTCTTCCTGTTGCTTTGGATTCATTTTTTCTACACATCTTACCTTTCGGAAAGTGGTTAATTTTCTGCTCCTAGAATTGCTGTTCTTCCTCTCTTCTCTCTCCTGTTGAGTTTTCAGGCTTTTAGAATGGTTTGATAACTATCTAGCTGAACTTCTGGGATCTGATGCTATCTCAACCTCCTACTCCTCTGCCATCTTCCTCCTCCCCTCTATATAACACTTCTGATGTTATAGTGTTTTTCTGGTTATTTTATTTCCTGGACAATTTGTGCTTTTCTGTAATGGAAAAGTTCATTACAGTTTAAGTTAGTGGTTTTTCTGAAACAAACATTTTTGAATTAGATGAAAAATGGAATGATATGCTGATTTTGATCCATATGAATTCATGCAGTTGTGTTATATGTCTTTGATTTTATTATCTTTTGATAATTATATTAAATAGCAGTCATATTAAGAGGCAGGATATGTTGATTTTAGAGTCAGTAGAAAGCAATACTACATGATTTTAATGGAAATGATCTATTTTAAAAATCAATTACATTGGTTGACAATTAAATAAATTGAATAAAATTGAATATATATAATTGAAAATAAATTTAACAAAATAATAAGGTCATTTTAAAACATTTGCTGTCATCTAAATTAAAGGGAACTGGTATTAAAGGGAATTAATTGGAATTAAAGATAAAACTTCAAGGAATTTGGTTGTACCTGTTATTTATCTGGATGTGCAATATAAATTAACCAAATTTTCATAAAATATTAATATCTGTTGAATTTAAATTTTGCTTTCTTGATTAAGATTTCATCTCAAAAAATTTTCCCTAACTTCCTCAAATAAATCACCTCAACTATTAAATTAGTTAAAATATTTGAATCAGAAAATAGTTTTGGAAGGAAAAGAGTATGTCATTACTGAAATAGAATTCTGTTACTATAGAGCCAATTATGTTCAGTCTCTACTGATACCTTTTCCAGTTGAACTACTTGAAATGCTGTGTCAATTGCTAACAAAGGCTTATTGATAAAAACTAATAAAGAGCTCAGTCTGACTTTCTTCTTCTCTCCTAAAAAAGCTATTGAAGGCCATCCAAAAGGTGTTATACAGCTGATTTTTCAGTTAGCCAGCATTCTTTATCTCCTCATGTTTCTTGGCCTCTGGAAAGTAATTGTGTCTAAAGTATTCATACTGAGTTAAAATTTCTATTTGTGTTTTATTTACATGAAGTACAAACCATATGCCCCAAATTTTATTCATCACTGAAAAATTAAGTGTTTTCGCAAGTTCAACAATAAACACAAAAGAAAAGATTCTGAAATATGTTACTTTTAAGATGATCTAGCTGCATAAATTATCTTTCAAATTCTCTCAAATATAGTAACAAAGATAAAAGGATAGAAAGAGCTTAAAATTAGGCCTGGAGAATATCAAATTATGATTCTTGTCCTCACTGAATGGCTGAGTTAAAATATTGATAGTATTTTGAGAGCTGAACAAATAACACATGAATGTAATTGACATTAAAAAGTCTCTGGCTAAATAGCTCTCATTATTGGCTAGAACTAAAAAAGGTAAATATTTCAAACTCTGTTATGTCTTTTCTAACTTTATTATCTTCTCCTCTGTTTGAATAGTATAATTTACCTATCAGGTAAGAAATTACCATTAGATTGGAAAAGAAAAACATGTATTTGATCTATTAATTTAGCATCAAGGATTTAATACAGGATTCAAAAAACAGGATTAAAAAGGTGAAGATTTAGGGGCACCTGGGTGGCTCAGTGTGTTAAAGCCTCTGAGCCTTCAGCTCAGGTCATGATCTCAGAGTCCTGGGATCAAGCCCCATATCGGGCTCTCTACTCAGCGGGGAGCCTGCTTCCCCCTCTCTCTGCCTGCCTCTTTGCCTACTTGCGATCTCTCTCTCTCTCTCTGTCAAATAAATAAAATCTTTTTTTTTTTTTTAATAAAATCTTTAAAAAAAAAGTGAAGATTTAAATTCTAGTAGAGTAACATAGTAAGGATGACAATGTTGTAAAGAAACTCTGGGGTAAGGGCATCTGAGTGGCTCAGTCAGTTGTGTCTGCCTTGGGCTCAGGTCATGGTCTCAGGGTCCTGGGATTGAGCCCCATGTAGGATCCCTGCTCAGCAAGGCATTTGCTTCTCCCTCTGTCTCTGCCCTTTCTCTCTGCTTGTGCTCTCTCTCTCACATACACTCTCTCTCAAATAAATAAATAAAACTTAAAAAACCTCAGGAGAAGAATATGAGATTAAGAAAAACCAGGGCATCAAATATTATGAAGAAAGAGACAAAACCACAATTTTATAAGAAGAAAAGGTATTAGAGACTTGAATAGTTATTTGGAATGAAATTCATGTTCCACCTCTAGCTTCCCCTGTCCCTAACTGAAATGAGATTTCTATCTCAGTATTTAATATAGCATAAAGCAATACTATCTTGACCTGGTTGGTGAATAAAAAATACCTTTGGATAAGAAATGTGTTGTAATAGTTGATTGGATAACTCCTGACCATCCTTCTGGTTTCAGTCTATAAACCACTTCTGTGATGTCTATCCTGACTCACCAATATTTGCTTATATACCACCCCATTGCACTCTCCAGGAAGATTCAGCCTACACTTATCACAGTATTGTAATTGGCTTTATTCTCAGTCTCCCCACAATCTCTCTTTCGTGATTATTCTTTTAACTACCACTTAGCATGTAGTAGCCATTCAGTAAATACAAAAATCAAAGGAAGAAGGAAAAAATTGAGAAGGAAGGAAAAACATAGGGAAGGAAAGAAGAGAGGAAAGGGGCAGAGGAAAGCAGCACATTTAGTGAAAGAGACTCTATGAGGAAGGGGAGGATTATCTTCGTTTTCTGAGTATCCTTGTCGTGCATAAGGGGCCATCTACCTGCCAAGACGAGCAATGGCAATAGCATAGAACAGGTGTTTCAGCCAGGATATCTTCAATTTCCCCACAGTAGGAACAGTTCAGGAAGTAGAAGTCTGGGGGTGGGGTGGGGGACCAGACTTAGAGTTGCAGCTGAAAGACAAAACCAAGCCCCATTATTCTCTATAATCTCTGTAAGAGAATAATCCTCTTGCAAAGTATGTGCACTAATCAAATGCCTGTATTTATTGTTTTGTAAGGATATCTTCATATGCTGATACTTCAATGAAGATACTAGTGAGAAACCCACTTCCCAGTGTATGAAGAGAAAGATACTTCTTGGGTGAATAATTATAGAAGCTATAGACTTGGGCCAAATTAATTAAATCAAATGGAGGTGATTCCAAACCATTTCAGCAAAAGTGATAGTTACTTAATAAATATTTTTCATATCACAAAAATTATATAGAACTCAATTCATCGGGTAGTTACTGGGTAGTTACTTCTACCCAGTTATTTACAAAAATCTACATATCTCAAATACTTTACGTTAGAGTTGGAGATATCTATATCTTTTTATTTTTAATATTTTAAATTTTAGTTTTCCCATTAATTAAAAGACTATACCTCAAAAAATGCTCTATTCACTTTGTACTAACTCATTATTCCATTTGATGTAACCTCTGGTTCATGTCCATTGATGTATCTTTTTTTTTTTTAAGATTTTATTTATTTATTTGACAGAGAGAGACACAGTGAGAGAGGGAATACAAGCAGGGGGAGTAAGAGAGGGAGAAGCAGGCTTCTTGCCGAGCAGGGAGCCTGATGTGGGGCTAGATCTCAGGACCCTGGGATCATGACCTGAGCTGAAGGCAGATGCTTAAGGACTGAGCCACCCAGGTGCCCCCACTGCTGTATCTTTTTAAATGATTGATCATATGTCAAGATAACTTTAAGATTTCTGCATAAAATTGGAGAAACAACACAATCATAAATGAAATAATTTTAGACATAAATAATTCCACAGTTTACATATTTGTATACAGCCTAATTGGTAAATCACATCAAAATGGATTCAAATATATGTGAAAAAGCTCTCTTCACTGTGCTGAAGAGAAATGTTCTGCTAATTGTAGGTTCTAAATGACAATGTAAGGGATAGCCCAGAGAGTAAGAGTTATGCAACAAGGTGATTATAATATAATTAACTCAAGTAGGAGGAAAAAAGAAAAAGCTCAACATGTATGAGTCCAGTTTGTTTTCCAGAGATAGAAAGCTGGGATGCCAGGCTTGCCGGTTTAAGAAAACATTCTGACATTTGGCAATCCCATTTACTGTTGGAATTTTGGAAAGTGTAATAATTTACATATTTATATATAGTTTTTGACCTCCCACCAAATACAAAAAACATTGAATTAGTACTGTTTTTCAAAAGAAACACTAAAGTTTAAGGAGAGGTGGAGTAATTGTAGAATGGGATGTATTTTTAATTCCCTTTTGAAACAGTATCTTGGACACAAGAGAAAGAATGCTCTTCAATGAAATAAAGATCAATATTTCCAGCTTAACTTTAACCTATATAGTAAATAATTTAAGCCAGTAATTTTGTACATTTATTTTTTTTAAAGATTTTATTTATTTATTTGACAGAGAGATCACAATAGGCAGAGAGGCAGGGGCAAGCAGGCTCCCTGCTGAGCAGAGAGCCCAATACGGGGCTTGATCCCAGGAGCCTGAGATCATGACCAGAGCTGAAGGCAGAGGCTTTAACCCACTGAGCCACCCAGGTGCCCCAATTTTGTACACTTCTTTGACACACTTGTCATAATTGTAGCTTTGTTACATTGGACAATAAATTTAGACAGGAATTTGAGTAGGTACTTCTGCTTGCCAAAATTATACTAGCTGAACAGGTAAATGCTTGGCCAAATTCTATGTCTTTAAAATCAATTACTACAATTTATGTAGTAAAATAGCTTTTAATAAGGGGAAATAGATTAAAACACATCTTCAATGGAATGAGAATAATAGTACTTATTTTCACCACTGATAAGAAAATCCTGAATGGAAGCGTAAATATTTTAGGGTATGGTAGACATTTTTTTCCATAAGAATAATTTAGGTAACCAGAATAAAACATGAATTTACATTTATAAATAATGTTTATGATACTGTCCTTACTAATAGCTAGAACTTTGTAAAAATGTTTTCGAATTTTCTCCAAAACTATGCTGAATTATAACATATACTAGTAACACTGATATGCAGCTAATTTCACAATAGATAAGAGGTAGACCTTATTTCCATTGAATATAAAGTTGCAAATTACTTTAAAGTTTATCAAATATTTCTAAATAATTTGAATCTGTTATTTTATTGCCTAATCTGAATTTGTCAAATACAGAATTCTTTAGGTAGTGTATGCCTTAATTCTTATAAGAAGACATTTGGTAGTACATAGTATACTGACATATAAAAACAAAATTCAGAGAAAAATATGTATAAATCCAGATCTGTTGAAAATGAAACTAAAGTTTTGCATTAGTCTTATCTAATTTAGATAATCAATTGGCAAATATGGAAACAAATGTTTTGCTTACTGACTTGATAATTTTGACAGCTCTGATATTTGAGTAAGGTAAGCATTTCATCATCATTGCAGAACTTAGTGGATTACTTTAATAATACCTGTAGCAATAATAAAAGTCTACATTTTAATGATACCTATGATTTCAAGGCAGGTGTAGATTAGATAAATATACAATAGGCAAAGAAATACAAAATAAATTAACAAAACAGAGGGAGACAACATATTTTGTTATGAATTTTGACAATTTTGTGTTTGTTTAACTATATTGAATTTATAAATGAAAATATTCTGGTGTGTTTCATAAAAAGGTATTTATCCTTAATAACATATAACCTAATATGACTAGTTTACATTTTATACAAAAAGTTTTTAAATCATAGGTCATGCTAGTATGTGACAAAAAAATAACAAGATTGATTCATTTGTCTTGTCTCAAAAAGTGATATCAATTACCAATAAACTGGTTTATTTGAAGGAATTGCTGATCGTAAAAATGGCCAAGACGGAAACCCTATCCTATGGTTTCCTACTAATTGTATATGTAGTACAGTCATTGTTACAGCTAAGAAATACTAGAAAAAAAAAGACTAACTAGAAAACGCAATTGTAAGTTATTAAATCTCAATTTACTGAAGCCACACAGCTACATTTCTAGGACAGTAACAGTCAATGTAATAGGTATTACAAAGCATCTACTAAATAAAATAACTATCTGAACTTATTTGAATACCCAGTGTGATGAGGAACTCATCATATTGCAAGTGAGTTTCTATACTTTTAATTATTACTAAGGAGTCTTTATTTCCATGACTTGGACAGAAATATTGTTGAAACACGCTGAAACCTCAACAGATGGCAGTTAGAAATAGGGAAAAGTTGGAATTGGGAGGCATTAGGCCTTGGGAAACTGATGTTGATGAAAGGAATGTCATTCATAATTGGCAGGCATAACACAAATCACATGTGTGTCTAAAGATATGTATTGAGGGGTGCCTGGGTGGCTCAGTGGGCTAAGCCTCTGCCTTCAACTCAGGTCATGATCTCAGGGTCCTGGGATAGAGCCCTGCATCAAGCTCTCTGCTCAGCTGGGAGCCTGCTTCCCCCTCTCCCTCAGCCTGCCTCTCTGCCTACTCGTGATCTCTTTCTGTCAAATAAAGAAATAAAATCTTTTAAATAAACAAACAAACAAACAAACAAATAAATAAAAATAAAGATATATATATTGAATATGGGCTAATTCAAGAAGCTGTATTCAAGAAACTATTTAAATTCCAACTTTTTATTAAGGGATAACCTCAAAAACAGTAATAAGCACATATTTTATTTGTAATGTTTTTTTTAAAGATTTATTTATTTATTTGATATATAGAGAGACATCACAAGAAGGCAGAGAGGCAGGCAGAGAGAGAGGAGGAAGCAGGCCCCCCAACGAGCAGAGAGCCCGATGCGGGGCTGGATCCCAGGACCCTGAGATCACGACCCAAGCTGAAGGCAGAGGCCTTAACCCACTGAGCCACCCAGGCACCCCCGTAATGAGTTTTAACTAATGTTACTTACACCCATATAATCAACACTGAGTTTAAGATACAGAACGTTCCTTCCTACTGGTTTCCAGTCACATCTCCCTGCTCCCACTGCTGAGTCTATCATGATTTATTTCACCAGAGAAGGATTTTGCTTGTTCTTGAACTGTATATACATGCAGTTAAAGAGTATGTACCCTTTCTGTCTGGCCTTTTTTATTCAAAATTATGTTGGTGTTGTTTATCCACGCTGTTGCATGTATCAGCAGTTCGGACATCTTTATTATTCAGTTGTGTTCCATTGGATGAATATATTGCAATTTATCCATTTCCCAGTTGATAACTATTTGAAATGTTTTTAGGTTTTTAAAGTTTATTATGGATAAATCTGCTATCAGCATTCTTTTTGTTTAATTATTATGTTATGTCACCATATAGTATATTATTAGTTTTTGATGTAGTGTTCCATGATTTATTATTTATATAAAAACACTGAGTGTTCATTTCAACACGTGCCCTCCTTAATACCCATCACCGGACTAGCCCATCTTCCCACTCCACCCCCCCACCCCTGCTGAAACCCTCAGATTGTTTCCCAGAGTCCATAGTCGCTCATGGTTTGTCTCCCCCTCTGAGAAGGGAAGATGCTATGAGCATTCTTATACAAGTCCTTTTATGAATGTAAGATATCATTTTTGTGTGTGTAAATTTCTAGAGGTGGAACTGCTAGGAATTTTTTTAACTTTTCAAGAAACTAGACAACTCTTTTCCAAAGTGGTTGCACCATTTTACGCTCCCATTATCAAGAAGTTGATATGAATGCTTTATCACTATCAAGTATGAATTCATTATCAAGTTTGTGCTGATATCATAGACTATTTGGAAAATGTCCATATGTCTTCCATAAATGTTTAATAATGTTACCAGGAATGGGATATGACCCTGAAATTTTCTTTGTGAAAAAGTTTTTATGTGTCAACCTATTTTTTTAACAGATATAAGGCTATTGAATTCTGTTTTCCTATTTCTTCTTGTGAAAGAAATCTATTGAGAAATTTAGAAATCATATTTTTTTGAAAGTTGCTAAAAGAGAAATTTGAAAAGTAGAAGTGTTAAATTTATAGATGACCTGATTCTTTCTTTTTCTTTTTTATTTTTAATTACTTTTACTTTAATATAGTTGACACACAACGTTACATTAGTTTTATGTGTACAAAATAGTGATTTGACAAGCTAATGTGTTATGCTATACACTCACCACAAATGTAACTACCATCTATCACCATACAACACTATTAAATAAATTTAAACATAAATAAAAAGGAATTTATTGGCCCACTCAAGTTAAATGTCTAAGGTTATACTAGTAACTAGGCTTCAAATTACATTACTAGGACCTACTCTAAAAATATGTCTTAATTCTGCTTTCTTTCATGTTGGCTTCTGTCAAAAATTTAATACAAAAACAACAGCTTCCCAGAGTCAAGTACAATTAGGATGCAGAGGGAGAAACACAAGTATCTTTTTCTAACAGTTTAAATATTCTGTGTCTAGGTGTCATTGGACAAAATTAGGGCACATAATTATCCTTATCCTGTCACGGTGCCCATACCCAGAGTATGTTGTTGAGTCAACCACATACAAAGCACAGTGAATTGGGACTATGGAAGGAGTAATTCAAAAGTAATTCAAGATATTGTTACCTAAAGAAAGAATAGATGCTAGGTGCCCTGCAAAACTACTAGGAGGGTATGAAATTACTCAGAGCTCATTGCAAGCATTCCAGACGCTTAATAGAAAATGGTAGGCTCACTATCCCAGAATGCATTCAGCCTTCAAGCAGAAATTCTCAGTACAGTTTCAGACTTAAATAAGACAGATTCGGAACCTGGGTGGAATTTGAAAAGGCAGGAAGTGACAAAATGGGTTGGTAAATAGTTTCTTCTAAGTCTCCTTCATTAAGCATATATAAAATATGTTCTCTAGAGCTACCTAAAATAAGTCTAATGTTTATTTCATTTAGAATTCTTCAGGTTAGGCAGATATTTTACTCTGAATTCTCTTTCATATAAAGCTAAACTTCATTAACTTTTATGGGAATCTCTTGTATGTTATGGTTTCCAAATATATTCCTTCTTAAAGGACTATGTATTATTCTAGATATGGTCTTATAAGTACAGAGTAAAGCAAAACTCCTGCTTGCATTTCTGGACATTGTATCCATGCTAATTATTGGCATCTTCAATATGTCATTGACATACTGTATTTGAAGTTGAACAAAACTCTTTCTTTCCTACATTTACTCTTACTTTGTGTCACCTTTCTGATATTAGTCTTGTAAAGTCATCATTTGTTCTTTTACTTTGCCTTTCGACTTTATTTCTATTTTAAATTTCACCTATTCAGATTTTGTTCCCTGTAGTTTTAACCACTTAGGATTACCTTTCACTCAATTGTTCCAATTTTGCATATCATCATTATTCCTAGTGTTTTCTCATCAATAAATTTCAATTAACATGTTATCTGTGTCCAACTCTAATTGTTACTATGTGTCTTGGACATTATACAGAACTTTCACATAGATTTAACCCTGTTGGGATCTGGCCATTAAGTTCATCTGAGTATTTTATTGTCAGAAATAGCTGGAACTCACTATGTGTTGCAGACAGCTCCAAGAACTATATGTGTTGCTTTACCTAATCATCAAAATAATCTTTGAGGAGTCATGTTATCATCCCTATTTTTCAGATTAGAAAACTGAGTCACAGAGAGTTTATGTAAATTTCCCAAAGTCATACCACTAGTGAGTAACTGAGCCAAGATTCTAAGACAGACTCCTTTGGAGCCTATGCTTCCCACTTCTCATCATTTTCCCTCACCAGTCATGCCTGCAAGAATATGAGACAATCTCTCAAATGACCATATTGAAATTTAAGTGTCATGAGAATTCTGGAACCCAAATCTGAATCACTAGAATTGTCACTTTTTTCCCAATTGATTATAATTCATTATGACTGCAAAGAAATGAGTAGAGATGTATAAATACTCACTAAACCATGTGCTTCTTCTATAAGCCTAAAGGGGACCCAGAGAACATTCCAGTTATAGACTTACCCTATTATCACCTAACTTTTAGCTGCATTGGTCATACAAAAACCTCCATTCTATTGTAAGCTGGATAACCCAAATTCACTATATAAAAACTTAAACCAAGTCTATGATCTTGTTTTTGCTACAATGCTGATACAGATATTTGTTTAACCATTTCAGGTCCAGGTTCCTTTGACTTTTCCACTATTTCTGCTCCCAAGAGATCCACCTCACAATTCTGTTCTTATATTTCTTAAATCAAGAACTCCCTGGGGCACCTGGATGGCTCAGTCAGTTGAGCGTCTGACTCTTGGTTTTGGTTCAGGTCATGATCTTAGGGTCATGGGATCAAGCCCTGCATCAGGCTCTGCACTCAACGAGACATCTGATTGGGATCATCTCTCCCTCTGTCCCTTCCCCTGCTCACATATTCTCTCTCAAATAAAATAAATACATCTTAAAAAAAAATAGGATTCCCACCAGCCATGAAGATTCTTCCTTTCATCTCATATTTGCTTCAGCTGGTAAAATTTGTTTCACCTTCTACCTCCACACATAAAGTAAATTTTAACTAGAGCTGTTATTCTTTGTAATGATTACTATGTGTGTAAGGACTCAGAAAGAATATGTACTTAGGGTTCTCAAAGTCTGCAAATTTTATCAAGGCATTGACAATGAAATAAAGAGAAAAATAAATGTGGGGCATCAAAACTATATGGCAACAAATCTGAAGACCTGTATACTGAAAATCTGCTTATTATGAGCTCTCCTCATCTATTTTAATTTGTGTTCCTTTCCTTCTCTCCATCTCCATACATAATCATCTTAGTTAGACCTTGTGTTGGTTAGAATTCTGTTGGTAAAACTTCAGAAACTCAAAATCAGTTCAGAAAAAAAAAAGGAAAAATCACTAGCTTGCTTAAGAAACCCAGAACAATAAGAAAGCCAGAGGCTGCTACCACTAAAATAATTAGAGAACCCTAATGCCACCATAGCCCAGTTTCTCTCTTTCTCACATTTCCTCCTTCTCTTTATTATTTTTTTTCCCCCTCTCTGTTGGCTTTATCCTACCAAAGCATTAAGATATTGGAGGGTTGGCAGTTCTGGGATCTCATTTAACCATCAGAGACTAACAGTCCCTTTTTTCTTTGATTACAAAAATCCTTGGGGAAAATATACTCATTGGCCAGACCTAAGTCTGTGTCCATCCCTGTGGATAATGGATTGGGTTTCCATGATGAAAATTTCCCAAAACTACCTCAGAATGGAGTGGAGGAAGAGCTGTTCCCACCAAAAAGGGGAGAGGTTTTTTCCTGGAACAAAGGAGAGTGTTTTCAAAAGACATTCATCATCCAGTGCCTGCTCTCTTGTCGTTATTACTTTATTTTCCCCTTCCAGTCCGCAGTAATGCAGAGGTCCCTCCCTTATGCTGTTGTCTCTATATTGACACAAGAAAAACAACCCTTTCCAACTCTGGACTTTATCTGCCAAATATGCATCTTGCACTATCAAGATTTTTGCACTGTCTTTCATTCAAGTACCAAAGCTGTCATTATTTCCATTTTTCACTGAGTTCACAATGTTCACAAGCAAATAAAATCCTTGCCAAGAAACTACCCATGGCTACTTATAACCTACCCGGATACACCTAAATATTCTATATAGACATAGATTAAGCTCTGGCTTTGGAATTTTTACCATATAAAATTAAAAGATTATGTAGATTTCCCATACATTAAAATTTCAGTTTGAGGAATTTAAAGAGGATTAGGTATAAACCACATAATCAGTCAGGTATATGAATCACTTGTGTTGCTTAGCTAGTTCAAATGAAATTAAGATTGAAGTTATTTCAAAAAGTTAATTACTTGTATGTAGATCCAAGACCATGGGTTACACCCCTAACTCTCACAGCTGGTCAAAACATCATGGATGAAAAACAGAAATGATTCAAGTTGTTTAACTTCACAAGAGAAGCAACAGAAAGTTTCCTTTGATATATTAAAACCCTAGTTCTCCATGTTATTTTCTCTACACATTTATAGAGAATATACATAACTCACTTGCCATGAGTTATGTATGTCATAAATGTTTTGTACTAACAAAAACAACAGTATCAAATTTATAAATAATTGCCTTTTCAGTAACTTTATGTGGATCTCAGTTCATCCTATACTGTCATACATCATTCTCATTTACATCTGTCCCGTGTTCCTCCTTGAAGGGGAGGGAAGCTAGTGACCTTACAGTGGGCCCATCCAATTAAAACCACTGAAGTATATTTAGTAGGGATGGATATCACCAGATTTGCATCTGGAAAAGAGCACATTGTGAATAATAGCAAACTAGGAAGCAGAGAGACAATCCGTAGGTTGCTGCAGTAATTCTGCAGAGAATGATGAAGCTAAGACCAGACACAGCGAAAAGGTAATTAAAAGATAATTAAAAGATAATACAAGTTAGAAAGTTGATTGAGAAGATACAACACAAGTCACATAGCCAGACCACTTTTTAAAATTCACTCAAAGAAATTACTTTACATTAATAAGGAATTAAACGTTTACCATAGAGGTACCCTGTGCAGGACCTTTTTGTGAACACTGCTGATATTGTTACAAAAAAACATTAAATTTGCCTGCTTTTATGAAGTTTACATTCCAGGTGGGAGTGTAAAGACAACAGACAATAGGAGTAACTACAATATATACTACATCTGATACTGATAAATACTATAGGGAATAATAAAACAAGGAAGTGGTTAGAGGTATCTGAGAGCTAAAAATGTAGATGTTACCAAAGAAGACCTCGCTAAGAAAGTGGGTTTGGGATTAAAGTCCAGAAAGAAATAAAGGAGCCAACCAAGTACACCGGGAAGAGACTCTCTGGCAAAAGAAATATTTGTGCAAGACGCTGGTGTGTCCTGTGATGGCAGCACGACTGGAGAAGAGTTAAAGGAAATGAGAGCAATAGAAGATGAGATCAGAAATATCTGCAAGTTGCAGGGGCAAGGTGACACAGGGCCTTGTAAATAAATCATGGCAAGACTTGGGTTTTTATTCACAATAAGAGGGAAAAACATTGAAATCATTTGACACAGGAGGGGCATGATCTGACTTACATTTAACAGAATTACTCTGGCTGTTGTCCTGACTTATAAGAGGAAGAAAAGACAAAGGTGGAAGAAAGCTCACCAATTAGGAAGCCACTAGAATAAGCCATTTAAGGATGATGGTGGATTAGACCAGGAAGATAGCATTGGAGTGGTAAGAAGTGGGTAGATTCTGAATATACTCTGAAGGTAAATTTAATGGGATTTTCCAATGGACCAGGTAAAGGGACAAGGCACAGAGATGAGTAAAGAATTCTGCCAAGGATCTTGAATTAAGCAATTGGAAAACAGAAGTCAGGCCATCATTCTGCCCATTTTAAATAGGTATCATTTGAAATGTGAGAATCAAGTAAATCATTCCTGAGAACTATACTGGAATTATCCAACTATATCTACTAGACAGTATTATTCAGAATCTATGAAGAATATGATTGACAAAGAAAAAGTAATGAGATATGGATGGAGAATATGACATTTAATGCCACTACCTGAATTTTTCCTCTTTTAACTATGACATAATAAGCAAATATTTACCTTGCCTTTGTTGTTTAGGCTATGTATAGAAATATGATTAATAATAATACTTATTTTCTCAGGAGGCCACATTAATTTATGAACATGTAAAAATGTTACAATAATTTAAATAGAAAAATAATATATTTTATTAACAGTATATATTATTACATAATATTATAGAATATTCATCTGTAAAAAAAAAAGAATATTCATCTGTATATACTTTAAAAAACATTTCCTTAGCACAGTCTTTTGTTATCTCTCATATAACCACAACTTTGAAACACCATTTTCTATAATATCAACATAAAGATATTTTAGTCTTTCTTCTAGTTAAAATCAAATTTTATTTTTTAAAGATTGAGAATTTAGAAAAATTTATTTGTGATTTTTTTTAACAATTAGAGGTTTTAAATTCCACTATGATGTAATAAAACAGTTTTGACATTCTGAAACTCTTCTGGTCTTTTTTATTTTTTTCTCAGTGTCTCGCTTTCCACAAGAATACTTTCTCTTGTTATACTTCAATTTCAGCCAAATGAATAATTCTGAAAAAAATGTAAAAACTTAACCTGAAATTAGGCCCTGCCTCAGAGCACTTAAAAATGCATGCTTAGATTATCTTGTGTTGCACTGAGCTACCCAATCATGTAAACAAATTACTCTTACACTATATATTTTGAAGTATGGACAAATGTATAGGAGTTTTATCACTGGAACACTTGTTTCTTCAGGCTCTTTGCTGCACTGGTATCAGTTTTATGTGTCACTTTATCTGAAACTTCTAGACAAAATGTGTTAGATATTCGCTGTGCATAAAACTTGAGCCTTCCTGATGTAGTCAGGATTTGTAGTGCTAAGAGTCTGCATCTACCCTACAAAGAGGAATTCTAAGAAGTCCCAGTTTGTACAATTCCCTTTAATAAATAGGATGCACATATAATTGTATTTCCTGCTGAAGTGAATATATTCCTGACGAGAGGACTTCTGTTTTGGCAAGGCTTGGAAAGAGCTAAAACCTACTGCTTAATATTTTGCCCATAGAATGACTAGAAGAGTTTTTACAGACTAGTTCTGATTCTGGTTCTTTATGTTTCAAACTTGTTTCTTCTCCACAACCCACATAAAGCTGGTGCTAGGAGATATAGGACACATGTGTATTGCCATACATGCACCTTTGTGAGTCAATGTGGTAAGTGATGGAAGTCTTTCTGAAGGCCATTCTAACTGCAGCTAGCAATAACTTAATTATACACAAAGCAGCTAAAATCAAATAATAGTATACTACTGAACCAAACTAACTATCAATTCAACTCAATTTCCCTTTATCCAGATCCGAAAAAATGCCTGTGACTACTCCAAATAAAACCGTCAAAAGGGAAGTGTGTCAAAGACAAGATCCAAATAATACGATCTATGAAACTGTAAGTATATATGGCATCATTATTTAAGATATAATGTAATATATAAAAAAGTGAGTTCACACACAGATGAACTCACCACTTGTAACAGTGCTATAGGTTTATACCCAAAAATATAAGAATTTTGATAAAATTTTATATAAAATTTTGTATAAAATTATATATTTTGTACGATTCCATAAAAGAGGGGGAAAAGATGGTACACTTATAATTCTAGTAGTGAACATATAGAAAATATTATATAGTGATTATGTTTGGCCCTATATCTCACGATGCCAGGTGAATCTTGAACACCTAATTTGTATTCAGATAAAGTATAAAACTATAAATGTTACAATATGACATCTTTTCGCAGCATGTGGCATCCTAGATATTAAACTCAAATGTCATTCTCTTTTTATCCCTAAGTAGTCTCAGAATCCAGATGAAATCTACGTAAATAACATATTTTTAGTAATTTGGTGGAAAATGAATTTTAATATTTATGAAGATAGAATTTATTTTTAAGTATATTGTTCACAGGCCTCTTTCATAAAACCAGAGCTTGTAGGAAGATATCAATCAAGGATAATAATTCTATTCACTATTATTTATGAAACCCTGAGCAAAACTATTTTCTATAAAAGGATGTTTTATGTTATGGTCAACTGCCAAGTGAGATAAACTGACTTAAAAATTGCCAGCCATTTCTGTTTCTGGTAGTTAGTATATAGGAATTAATTTGAGCAGATCTCCTTTATTCAAAGCAAAGCAATATAGAGCTTGACTCTTTTCTTTTTGAAGTTCAATATTATTGAAATATATTTGATGAAATTGGAATGCTTGACAAAGGTCAGATTGCAAATATGGACAGCAGGTACTCATAAAGGGGAATTCATTGAAAGGATGGAAAAATAGGGATTGTTGACCTGGCTCAAAATCAATTCCTAGAACACCTTGTGGTTGAGACAAGATCCCCTTTCTGGCCTACCCATACTGACACTCTACAGCTTTTTTTCAGGAAAATGGCTTTGGGTATACTTAAGCATATAAAGTCATATGAAATTGAACTGTTTACTTTTGAAGTCTAACTCTTCTTTATCATGGAGTAACTATTGGTAATCATAGTATAGGGTATGGGACAGAGAGAGAACTTTTCTAACCTATTGTGACCCAGTCCCAGAGAAACGGCTGTGGACCAGCAAATAGAAAAAATATCTAGATCTGTACAGGTTTACTTGTTTTCAGTGTATAGTTCTCACTGTGTAACTATAATCATAGTACAACAGGATTCTCTAACAACTTATGCAGGTTTTCTATCTCTCAGCAGTAATAATCAATTTTTGCCTCAAGACAGGAAAAAGAATACAGGCAAGGAAATAAAGCCATTCTATCAACCTGTGAACTGGAGCCTGAGATGATTTAATCTGAATGATCTCGTATTGTGCTAGTCCAAGTCAGAGTAGAATAGAACATTTAGAGCAAGTAAGCCCCACCTTGGACAATGAATGTTATGGTTTCAGCTGATAAGGTAGAACACTATTAATTAAGTATTTCAGATAATTTTGTTTCTAAAGTTGATGAAATTATTTAAATTACATGATAAGTAGCCGCATAGGTACCTGAAGTTTGGTATTTTTAACTGATGTATTTAAAAATTTCTTTATCATTCTTGATTAAATAATGAATATTAATATAAATTAAATTTGTAAGCCATAATGAAATGACATGAGTATTAATGAGATTATCTAGAGAGTGTGTATGAGACAAAAATGATGACTACACGAACACCAAATTTCAAGAGCTGGGCTGAGTTAGAACAGCTGCTAATTAAACTGAGAAAGGGTAGATTGAGAAGAAGACTAAACTATAAGAGAAATGCTGATGATAGAGGGGTGATGGAATTTGGGGAAGGAGGAAGTAGTCAAATGGACTGATTTGACAGCTAGAAAACCAAAGCCACTGGTGATTTGTGAAGAGAGTGTGATGAAATGTTATGGATTGAAATCCAGAATAGAAGGAGATATAGGATGGAAGTTAAATAGAGATGAGGAAAAGAAGCAGTAATTCAGGCTCTGGGCTCTGGATGTCTAATCTTAAAGATATATATATATTTATCTATATATATATATATATATATATATATATAATCATGTTTATGATAAGAAAATATATATGTAATAATGGTTAAATTGAAAAATGTCTTCAGGGGTGCCTGGGTGGCTCAGTGGGTTAAAGCCTCTGCCTTCGGCTCAGGTCATGATCCCAGGGTCCTGGGATCAAGCCCCGCATTGGGCTCTCTGCTCAGTGGGGAGCCTGCTTCCCCCCCTCTCTCTGCTTGCCTCTCTGCCTACTTGCGATCTCTCTCTCTGTCAAAGAAATAAAATCTTAAAGAAAAAAAGAAAAGAAAAATGTCTTTAGAATTGAAAACATTTGAGTTTGAAACTTGGGCCTGATACTTATTAGCTGGATGACTTTGGGTTGCCTCAGTGTTATTATTTCTTAAATAGAGACATTAATGTTTTTTTCACAAAGTGGTTTTAGGGAATAAATTGAATATCATACAGACACACTTCAGCCAATTATAAGTACTTAATAAATGGTAGCTATTGATACCATTAAAAAGTAGCTTAGATCATCCCTCCTAATTAATTTAATTATTATTAATTACATTTACTCAAGACGAAGATAATGATACTACTACTAATAGCAAATGCGATTGAGAGACTATCTCTACTAATTAGACGGCTAATTGATGGCTAACATGAAAATTAGTTAACTTAAGCATTAAGGAATTTATTGGACGAGTGTATTGTGTAGCTTACAAAATTAAATTTAAAAAACCAGATGCTGAGATCAAGCAGGAGTTCCAGGAGCCAAGGCACGGTCAAGATGACAAAAAACTGTCACAAAAGCCATCTTCCCAGGACATGGCAGCCTTGTCAGCAGTTAGACCTTCCCTGCTTCCTCCTCACACCCTCTGCTGTGATGTTGCCTTGTCCTCTCTGCTGCTAGTGCTATTCCGGGGCTGTCCAACCTCAGCACAACTGACGTTTTGGACCAAACTTTGATTTGCGGGGCTTTCTGGTAAATGGGACGATGCTTAGTGGCATCTCTGGCCACTGCCCATTAGTTGTTGGTATCACTTGACATCAGAAATTTCTCCAGATTTTACAAAAGGACCCAGCCGAAAACTGCTGTGCTTTGCAGGTATCTCTAAAAGTGACTTTACTCTTTCAAAATTCAAATACGGGAAAGGGCATTCACTTCATTATACCTGGGTCCTACAACCAGGCTGTAACCACCACAAGCTGAGAGTAAAAATAATATTAACCCAATTTAACTTTCCTTGCAAGAGATAGCTGGCTTCCACTTTAGAGTCCCCTGTTATCTATGAATTGTGCTAAAATATTGCTCCACAAAAGCAACAAATATCCATACAGACTCCTATGTGCCAAACATTATGCCAGATCCATTTATAATCTTTACAACAACACTTTAAGGCAAAAATTGTTTGAGTTATTTTCCCGATGCACAAATGATGTTTTTAAGACTTTACATCATGCCTGCTATCGCTCAGCTAAAAACTGAGTTGGTCTGATGTAGGTGTTCATTATCCTCTATCAGATCAAATTCAACTGCAATTTATAACAATCCCACATCAAGTTACTATGTTTTTTTGAAAAATTTTGTTTACTACTTTGAGCAAACGGTTTTTAATTATGTTAAACTATAACATCTCCATTGTGGAAATGCTTCCACATGGTGTTTACTGTAGTACGTCACTGCAGGTTGGTTTTTGACTTATTATCTCTATTTAATAAACAAAAGACACTGCCTATATTTCTCATTCTAAATTCTCTTTCTAGCGTTTCTCAGGTTAAAGTTTAGTGTCATGTATTAAAAAAAAATTCAGGTCTGAAAACTCCTTGAAATGTTTTTCAGATGGCATCTAGGTAAAAATTCCAATTCTGTTTCCTCTTTACCTAAGAGAGTTCGTTTTTACTTCCTAATTATCTATAACCTTGTCAACTCGGGATTTCTCCTCCAAACTAGTAACCTAGAATCAGTCAAATCAAAGAAATCCCAACATGGAAGCATGCAGGCTGCACAATTAGTATATCTTGAGGATGCTACCCAATTGGTCCATGTATTTTTGGCTATGATGACTTATAGTCCAGAGGTATTTATTTGTACAAACATAGCTGAGTGGCCCTTTGCTGACCACTTATTTTTCTGCAAATTGGAATCTCTGTAGGTATCTTATGGTCTTCATCCATATAACAAAATATCGTGGACTGGGTATGTTAAACAAACATTGATTTCTCACAGTTCTGGAGGCTGAGAGGTCCCTGATCAAGGAGCAACAGAGTCAGTGTCTGGGAAAAGCTTGATTCCAGGTCATAAGTAGCCTTCTTCTCCTCGTAACTAACATGGCAGGAGAGAAAAGGGAGCTCTCTGGGGTCTCTTTTATAAGGGTACCAATACATTCATGAAGGCTTACACTCATGACCTAATCACCTCCCACCTCCTAAGGATTTCAACAGGTGAAGACTCAGGATAAACATTCAGTCCATTGCATTTATTTTCCTTTATATTTCCTCCTCTCCACCTACATACATTTGTTAATTGAATCTTATTTTTTTTCTCAAATTTGTGGATCATTTATATGTGTTTGGCTTCAACAAATATAAACTGCCCCACATAAACATGCAAAATTTGCCAAATGTTTAAGACAGTTTTGTTATCAATAAATGTTTTTGACTGTGCACCAGTCTATTTGCCAGAAACGTTACAGGATCCGTCACTGATAATGATGATTTTGGGGCTGAAAAATCTGTTGCTGTTATTATGACCCAACCCTTTCATTCTCCGGTGAATATCATGTTTTTGAAGTTTTATCTTTCAGCATGAACTATAGATAAGAAGAATGGGAGGGGTCAGCAAAAGAAAGAGGCTTAATCTCAGTGGATTTCACTTTCTTTCCCCACAGTATATCCATATCTGCCAGGGTGCCAGAAACTAAGGGTAACATAACAATATTAATAGCCATCTTTAATTGAGTGTATATCAGGTTACATGTGCTGAGCAAAATGCTTTATAGGCCTTATTCATTTATTATTCAAAACTATGGGATACCTGGGTGGCTCAGTTGGTAAAGTAGCTGCCTTCAGCCCTGGTCCTGATCCCAGCGTCCTGGGACTGAGTTCCAAATCTTGCTCAGCAGGGAGCCTGCTTCTCCCTCTGCTTACCCTTCCCCCTGCTTGTGCTCTCTCTCTCTCTCTGACAAATAAATAAGTAAAATCTTAAAAAAAAAAAAAAACTACTAGGATATCGGTTTATTTTTACTCTTTTAATAGCTGAGGAGTTCGAGTTATAATAAAATTGATTATAAAGTAGTAGGTCAGTACCATGCCTACATTCTAAGTATTGCTTTGTAGTTCACGAGTCTAATTTACATTCTTGTTACAGAAGTGTGGTGTAGGAGACGGTTAGCAAATGGTCCGTGGTATGATTTGTACTAAAGGAACAAAAGGAGTTCAGGTAGTGGAATCTCAGCAGGAATTTATGTGTGTATTTTCTTATCCATGTGATATATGTACATGCATGCATGTATTTAACAAACAGGAAAACACTTGTTTGAAGCCTTTTATAAACATAACTCATTTAGTTCTTATACTAGTTTTCTGAAGATGGTTTAATGGTTTAATTATTATCATCATTTGAGAGGTGAGGAAAATGAGAATAAAGAGAATACGTTTCCAAAGTCACGTTGCTAGTAAGTGGCAGAAATGGAATTCCAAACCCGGTGATCGGGCTCCCGTCATCTTGCCCTTAATTGATATTCTGTGCTGATAGTTGTAGTAAGAGTCCCATATATTCTCACATCCTCATCTCCTTTTTACTAGGCGTAAGAGCCATGGTGAATCACTAAAACCATTCCCTGGCATATTAGTTTTTCCTTCTCTACTTGATGTCTTTCATCAACTTACAAATGTGTTTTATTTCAAAAAGTAAATATTCACATTATTCTCGTTCTTTTTTTTCCTTCTTTTAAATTTAAAATCAATTGTTTAACATATAGTGTGTTATTAGTTTTAGAGGTAGAGTTTAGTGATTCATCAGTTGGATATAACAACCAGTGCTCATTCCATCAAGGACCCTCCTTAATGCCTATCAACTTATTACCCCATACCCTCACCTGCTTCCCCTCCAGCAACTCTCAGTTTACTTCTTATAATTAAGAGTCCCTTGGGGCACCTGGGTGGCTCAGTGGGTTAAAGCCTCTGCCTTTGGCTCGGGTCATGATTTCAGGGTCCTGGGATCGAGCCCCGCATCGGGTTCTCTGCTCGGCAGGGAGCCTGCTTCCCCCCTCTCTCTGCCTGCCTCTCTGCCTACTTGTGATCTCTTTCTCTGTCAAATAAATAAATAAAATCTTTTAAAAAAAAAAAGAGTCCCTTATGGTTTATCTCCCGCTATGATTTCATCTTATTTTATTTTTCCCTCCCTTCCCCTATATTCATCTGTTTTGTTTCTTAAATTCCACATATGCGTGAAATCATATAATATTTGTCTTTCTCTGACTAGCTTATTTCACTTAGCATAATACCCTCAGTTCTATCCATGTCATTTGCAAATGGTAAGATTTCATTCTTTTTGATGGCTAAGTATTCCATTGTATTATGTAGGTATGTATATATGTATGTATGTATGTGTGTGTGTATATATGTGTGTGTGTATATATATACTTTTTTATCCATTCATCAGTCGATGGACATCTGGGGTCCATTGTATTATGTATGTATGTGTGTGTGTGTGTGTGTATGTATACTTTTTTATCCATTCATCAGTCGATGGACATCTGGGGTCCACTGTATTATGTATGTGTGTGTGTGTGTGTGTGTGTGTGTGTGTGTATGTATACTTTTTTATCCATTCATCAGTCAATGAACATCTGGAGTATTTCCATAGTTTGGCTCTTGTGAACAGTGCTGCAATAAACATTGGAGTGCATGTGCCCCTTTGAATCATTATGTTCGTATCTTTTGGATAAATACCTAGAAGTGCAATTGCCCCCATCTCTTCCCTGAGTTGCAAACATATGCATCCAACTGCTTATTCTAAATCTGCATTTGAGTGTCTAATAAGCATCTCAAATGTAACAGGTTCAAAACTGAGTTCCTGTCTTTTCCCCACTTTTGCCACTCTAGTCTGTTTCCACATGGAAATTAGAGTTATCCTTTAAAACATAGACCTGTCAAAATTCTTCCATTGATATTTCCACTCATTAAGAATAAAATTCTAGGGGTGCCTGGATGGTGCAGTTGGTTAAGTGTCTGACTCTTGGTTTTCACTTAGGTCGTGATCTTGGTGTCATGAGATCTAGCCCCACATTGGGCTCTGTGCTCAGCATGGGGTCTGCTTAAGACTTTCTCTGCCTCTCCCTCTCCCCCTCCTCACCTCCTCTATTAAATAAATAAATAAGTAAGTAAGTAAATAAATAAATCTTTTAAAATACAAAAGTCTACATTCCCATAATATAGGTTTCTTTAATCACTTCTATGACTTTCTACCTGGTTCTCTCTCTTCTTCCCACACTGACTCCCTTTACTCTTCCTTGAACATCTCAGGTATCTTCCCATAGCAGAGCCTGTGTACCTGCTGTTTCTTCAAAAAAAAAAAAAAAAAAAAAACTATGTCTGCCCACATCACTTACTCTCTTACCTCCTCCAGGTCTTTACTCAACTGTGATCTTCTCAGTGACACCTTCTCTAGCAACTCGGTCAAACATTCCAATCCTCCCTTACCTCCAGGCCCTAATGTTCCTTTTTCCTGCTTTCATTTTCTCCTCAAGGATTATCACCGGTGAACATATTTTTTCCTTCTTTTTAAATCATCACACAGAATACTAAAAAGACATCAAACATAAAGATTTAATAAAATTTGGGCACTAGGTGCCTCAGTCGGTCAAAGCCTCTGCCTTTGGCTCAGGTCATGATCTCAGGGTCCTGGGATCGAACCTCACATCGGGCTCTCTGCTCAATAGGGAGCCTGCTTCCTCCTCTCTATCTGCCTGCCTCTCTGCCTACTTGTAATCTCTCTCTGTCAAATAAATAAATAAAATCTTTAAAAAAATAAAAAAAGATTTAATAAAATTCATAATCATTATGCTTCAATCAAGGATATTTTAAGAGACACTGGCCACCTTATGGATGCTTGGCATTGAAGAGTACAATAGCTGCCAATATAGTTTAGGTCTTCCTCCTGCTCATGCTCTCTCTCTAGCTCTCTCTCTCTCTTTCTCTCTCTCAAATAAATCAATAAAAGCTTAAAAAAAGAGACAGACTTATTAAATTTTTCTTGACTATGACTCCAGTGGTGTCCACGTAAAACTACACTGGATGCTTGTCAGTTAAATAATCATCAGTTTAATAGCTCATGTTTCAGAGCAGATGCTTTTGAAATTTTACTTAAAGAGTCAGTGATTATTTGAATTATTTTCTATACAGTTACTAGCATTTACTTTTCTTAGCTTCCAAAATGATTTTTTGATATCTCACACCACATACTTAATACTGTATACATTCATAAGAATCTGTCACTATGCATATAATTTTGCTATTTATCTTTTTCTAACTATGCTTTTTGGATGAAATAGATTTTTACATTTCACCACTGCCTAGAGCAGTGGGAGATTTAATGAGAGATTCAAAGTAGTTAAACTTCTCTTTTTCCTCTAGCAATCTGTTTTCCCAAGTATCTTTCAGGTTACTTTGCTTCTCTGCTGGACTTGAAGATAAGTCCTAATATAGCTAATAATTAACACCATCACTATTGAAGCTCCAATTGGTTCATCATCAAATCTTCCTTTTTTTTTCCTGAGAGAACTCAGGTAGTTCACTTCTATTTTATTTTATTTATTTTAATTTTTTATGTAGGCCCCATGCACAGCATGGAGTCCAACATGAGACTTGAACTCATGACTCTGAGATCAAGACATAGGTTGAGACCAAGAGTCGAATCCTTAACCAACTGAGCCACCCAGACACCACCAGGTAGTTCTTATTTTATCGCAAGTTTCTTGAAATTCATTGTGCTGGTATCTCTCCATTTGATTATCACTTTTCCATATGGTTATCTAGTGCTGTTAAAGAAGGGGGTTAGCTAGTGCTGTTAAACCACTCACTCTTACCAGGGAAAAGAAGAAAAGGCACCATACTCCACTTCTGGTTTTGCTTCCCTGACCCACTGTTTTCCGGCTGCCCACAGGCCCTGTTCCTATGAGTCAGAGTTCATTCCTTTAGAATCAAGACAACAAGGAATTTTTTTAATATTGCAAGTTCGGCCAAAAAAACCATTGGTTTAAAGTAAGGTTTATTTGGGTCTTGGGTTTTTTTTTTAAACAATGCATACATGCATTTCTCTATATTATTATGAGTTCTTGTCCAAAGCCCAGGAAATGGTATTTATGATATTTTAAATTAATACCGTGACCCTGATCCTTTGTGTAGATTGCACTCAAATGTATGTTTGTGTGTATTTTTATTCATCTCATATTAAATCTTTCCTCCCAGTCAAATAATTATGGTAATTTTCAGGTAGAATAATTTTTATACGAATGTTTGGCAAGAACTCTGCCATTCAAATCTTTTTCAGTACAAACTGTTGTTTTGTTGATCCCTTAGATGTAAAACCAATTTCCTTTTGAAGTCTGCATATCATTCTGGAAATATAAATATAAAATAATGCCATAAGCAAGATCATGAGGCAAATGAAATATTTCTCTAACTGAATGCAAATGTATTCATGAAGAAAGTAACATTTGCACCAGGAAATCATAGCAGAGGTCAAAACTTTCAGTGGGAAATTTCTTAATGGCTGTTTAGCTATTCAGAGAATAATCTTTCTCAAAGCCTGATAATATTCATAACTATAGAAGCCTTCTCCCTGAGAAAAATTTGCTAAGAATTAAAAAATAAAAATGTGTTTCTTTCCTGTGGAAATAAAATCATTTAAATTATCATTTAAACCAATGTTCTCAACTGCAGCACTACTGCCATTTAGACTAGACAGTTCTTCGTTGGTGGAGGAAGGAGCCTTGCCTATACATTGCAAGATGTTTACCGGCATCCTTGGTCTCTACCCCGAGGTGCTGGTAGCAAGTCCCCTTGTAATGACAATGAAAAATATCTCCTGACATTGCCAAATGCCCTCTGGAGGACAAAAATGCCCCAGTACAGAACCATGGATTTAAATATATGTCTGCTCTATTCTGCTCACATTATACCAAAGGTAATGATTTCAAACCTGGGTGTCATAGTCAGTTTCCAGAAGCTTGTAGCATTTCTGAATGCTGAAGTGCTAATGAACTTTACATGAAGAAATGCAAGTAGTCATTGAAGAAAGTGGCCATTACTGGGTAGTGAGTCTATCTAGACAAAATCATAAATGTCTTCAGTTAATAGAGGAGAGATGCTTGAGATAAGGATTTGTCTTTGCAGACTCAGAGGCTGTATTAGGGACATGTGTGAAATTACAGCGAGAAAGATTGTGCCTGAATAGAATAATTTAAATAATTAGTATCTTACTAACATGGCATTTTAATTTTTATCACCTCAGTTATTACTGAAGCTATGCATTCTTAATATCTATCAATCATATCTTATATTGTGAATTACCAATTCATGTTTTTTTGTAAATTTTAGTACTGTGGTATTTGCGTCTTCTTATTAATTTGTACTAGCCTTTTGTTGAGGAAGGTCATTAACTTTTGCCTTCTACATTGCTATAGTTTTAAAATCTTTCACTTCATTTTTGGCACTTTTGATACAAAGCTGTCATAAAAAATGTATGCACCCCAAACCATTCATTTGCAGCTCTTGTTCCTCCATTTGTTTTTACATCTACTAAGCCCTTTCCCATAATTAGAAAAATTAACATTTATCCATATATTTTTAATCTATTTGTTTTTAATTTGTTCATAATTTTTATATTCTGTATATACATTCTAAAAGCCTTTTAATGCCAGGCTAATGAATCCTGAAAAAAGAAAACAATGTAACTGAATTGTTAGATTGTCAGTGAACTAATTAAAGTTTACCGAGTGCCTGTAGCATTCCTGACATAGTGCTAGGTGGTTTACAGGTTGTATCTTAAATGACCTTATTTAATATGCCATCATTATTTACAGTATTGGTATGCTTGGCTTATATACATGAGGAAACTGAAGCCCACAATATGTAATAGCTTGATCAAAGACACACAGTTGGCGAGTAGTGGGGCAGAGATTTAGACTAGTTTTGTTTGACTTAAAGTTCATGCTATTTCTATTACAGCAAGATTCTAGAAGCAATAGAGAGTCTCTTGGACTTTTGAGTGGAAAATGACATGATCAGAACTGTACTTTATGAAAATCATGGATGCCTGGGTGGCTCAGTCAGTAAAGCATCTGACTCTTGATTTCTGCTCATGCCATGATTTCAGGGTCATGGGATCAAGCCCTGGGTAGGGCTCTGTGCCCAGTGGGGAGTCTGCTTGAGATTCTCTCTCTCTCTCAGCTCCTCCCCTCACTTGTGCTTTCTCTCTCTCTCTCTCTAAAATAAATAAAGTAAATCTTTAAAAAAAAAAGTAAAATCAATTTAGCAGTGGCTGACATGGAAGATTTTGGGGTTTTGTTTTGTTTTTGTCTTTTAAAGAACAATCTGGAGGCTATTGACGTAGACGTCAAGAATAATGAAATCCTTGTATCCGAATAGAAGTAGTAGCTGGAAGTTGAAGAGGAAGAAATGGAGAAGAGATATTATGGAGAGAGAATTCACAGGACAGAGTAACTGAATATTGGGGAAAGAAAATAGTGTGTTAAAGATGATTAAGAATTTTCTGACAATTTGACTTGAAAGTATATGTGAGAAGTTTTTTTTAAAAAATACTTTATTTATTTATTTGACAGAGAGAGAGAGATCACAAGTAGGCAGAGAGGCAGGCAGAGAGGGGGGGAAGCAGGCTGCCTGCTGAGCAGAGAGCCCGATGTGGGGCTCGATCCCAGGACCCTGAGATCATAACCTGAGCCGAAGGCAGAGGCTTTAACCCACTGAGCCACCCAGGCGCCCCGAGAAGTTTTTTATTTATTTATTTATTTATTTATTTATTATTTATTTTTATTATTAAAGATTTTATTTATTCATTTTTAACAGAGAGAGAACACAAGCAGGCAGAGAGGCAGGCAGAGGCAGAGAGAGGAGCAGGCTCCCCGCAGAGCAAGGAACCCGATACGGGACTCGATCCCAAGACGCCGGGATCATGACCTGAGCCAAAGGCAGTTGCTCAACCAACTGAGCCACCCAGGCGTCCCAAGTTTTTTAAATATGAAGTATGCCTAAGGAAGATTGTAACGTCAGTTTTGGACATCCTGAGATGCTTAATGAAGAAGGAAGGCCTTAGAAGATGGTTTAAAATATAATATTGAGCTTTGGGACAGGGAAAAAAAAACTTGAGTTATAAATGTGAGAATCACCTGCACTGAATAATAGAACTGTGAGACTGCCAAGGGTAGGAGTTGCAATGAGAAGAATCATGAACTATTTCTTAGGAAATATTTATATTTAAGTGGTAGAAATAAAAAAAAGAATATAGATACAAAAATAAAGGAATCAGTAGAGAAGTAGAAGGGGATACAGAAGGCTTTTATGAAAAGAAAATCTTCAGTTGCAAACCCAGTAAATATTTGTAAGTAGTATATGATAATGTCAGTGTGTACCCACATGCCTTCATGTTAACCAGAGTAGTGGGTGGCTCCCCAATTTCCAGCTCCCCATGCCTGTATAACTTTGCCTGAGACACTCCCTTGTGCCTTGAGCAAGGTAAATGAGGCACATCTTCCACACTGGCGATGGCACTTTCCAGGCATGGTTAACTTGAAGTTATTCTCGGAAGAAACTTGCCTGACAACAAAGCTTTATTGCCTGTCTTCTTTTTCATCACTGCCCTCATAGTATTTCCTGGAATCATTTACGAAACAAACCTCTCCTGTCCTTAAATTCAAATCTGCCTCAGAATCTTCTTCTGGAAGAATTAAAACGTAAGCAGAACATGATGAATGATACAGGGCATTGGTCTTAGGGACAGGGAAGTCATTGCTGACATCAGGGATAGCCCTCACAGGTGAGTGGCAGATAAGTTGGGTGTAAGAAAACTAAGAAGGAGGGAATGCTTGGAGATGCCAGGTCATTTGAGGTGATGTAGAAGGGAAGTTCAGAGAAGGATTTGATTTCAGTCTGAGCCTAGAGTGAGATTGACCCTTGCTCCCCAGCCCAGAGTATGGTAAAGGGGTGGGTGTTGAGGATCTAGGAAGAGTAATGAATTCTGGGATGAAATTCAGTTATTATTGCTGCTGAGGATAACATAAGCCCTTGAGCAAGGTTAAAAATATTTTAAGATTGCGCCAAGAGACAAAAAAAGCATTTTTTTTTTTCAGCCAGACAGACAAACCTGCACAGGAATTCTGGCCTGACCTCACTGTGAGAGAATGTGCATGATATTTAACCTCTCTGGCTGCATTTCCTACATCTGTGAAATGGGAATGATAAGATTCATCCATCAAGGATCCGTGGAAGAAATGAAACAACATGAAGATCTTCCTGGCGCATAGTAAATAGTAAATGAGAGCTGTTATTCCAGCTGAGGGACATGAAGAATTCAGTTAAAATGTGAGTGCATGAGCTCTGAGTGGCAATATTCAGCTTGATGTTATGTACCTTAAAAAAAAATCAGAATGTTCGTCTCTATTACAGAAATCTACAGATAAAAAAAAATGCCAATTTGTTCCAAGTTTTTCCTTTCCCAGGGGTTTTAACAGACTCACAGGTCCTATTTTGATAACCTATTACATTTGTCTAGGCATTCACTTAAAAAAGTAACAAAAATAATACTTCACCCACAGCTTTGTAGATGTTTTACATGGGTATTATTTTTCAGACAATGAATGATATCTGATTATTCTGGGAAAATCAGATTTGACTTGAGGTTTCCTCCTCGGCTTTTATTTACAAATCAAAGCAATGTACCTAGTAACAAGTTGAAAAGAATTTTTCAAGCACATTGTTGTGTTTCCAGAGGAAGAAGCTACAACCTCAAGTGAACTTCCTTGTTCTTAACCCATATTCTATTTTTTAAAAAGTTTTTTCTCCTACAAGTAGATTTGCTTTTATATGCTTTAACATTATTTTTATTATTAGAATTCATTAGATGTGGATTACAGCAGGAAATGCTATTTGACTATTATATATATAACTATGAATCCTGTGAGTTTTCTGTTTACTATATCTCCTAAACAGCATGGTAGGCAAATAGTCACATGATTATTAACACTCCAGAGTTTAAAAGGGTCAACCAGTCTTAGTAGACACTAAAAGGGAGGAAACAAAACATATGATGATCAGCTATGATGTTCCTGGCCTCTGAACATAAATATTCTCATGTTCTTACAGATCTCAAGTTTCCTATCTTTATAAATCCAAATTAAAGTTAATTTCAAGCCATAAAAATAGTAAAAGATTATTAGAAAGCATTTTTACTGCATTGAATTTCACATGAAATTGTATTTAAAATATGCAAAGAAAGCTCCTCTCTTGGCAATCATAACAAATATGAATTTGTACCCTTGTGTTCACTTAAATTATTCAACAATGACTTTTTGAAACTTACTACTTCATATGTTCTATACTGAACACAAAAGTCATAGAAATAAACAACTCACGGTGCTTTTCTCCCAAGGATTTATCTAGGGAGACAATTACCCAGTCCATTTCCCTTTTCTGAATATAAGTTATAAAAATGGATTTTCTTTAGCCAGGAATTTAGTCAACATTAAAAATATTTTTTTTCTCTGATTACATAACTTCCAGAATTTTGGCGTCCATCTAAATTCTGGACTTAGCCAGCATCATGTGTAGCCCAGACTACTAAAGTAACCTCCTAACTGATAACCCCACTGGAATAATTCTAGACATCTTAATGTTCTCTCCAACATGTTCAGTTTTTCCACTCGATTTGGTAGTGTGCTCAAGTCCCAAACCTAGGAATCATTATCCCCTTTCTTAACAGCCCTTTTCTAACATATCAGCAAATAGGCCAGTTCTGACCACTTCTCATTTCTGCCATTTACGTAGTCCAAACACTATCATTTTTTTACCTTGGCTACTACAATAGCATCACAACTGGTCTCTTTATTCTCTTTATTTCTACTCTCACCCTATATTTACTCAGTCACTAGAGTAACTTTTAAATCATGTAATGCGCTCATAACCCACAAAACATGACTTACAGCATTTGCCTTATCTTCCTCTACCTCCAGCCTGCTTTAAACACTTCAATGGCTTTCATCACAATTAGAATAAGCTTTAAATTCCTTGCAACATCTTACAATCTATGACCTCACTCATTTCTTAATTTTTCACTCTTCCTTTTGTTTACTCTGCCACCCTGATCTTACTCTTAAGGAGGATGCTGATTTTCTTCTTTTCAAATACAGGTTTTAACTATAATTTTTCTCAAAGTACTGCTTTAGCTGTACTCCATGATTTTTTGTATGTTTTATGTTCATTCTCAGTCATCTTAAAATATCTTCTAATTTCCCTTGTGATTTCTTCTTTGATCGATTGGTTATTTAAGAGTGGGTTGGTCTTATTTCCACATATTTGTGACTTTACCAAATTTCTTTCTGTTACTGGTTTCTAACACCATTCTATCATGGCTATATAACATACTTTGTATAAATTCTACCCTTTTAAATAGATTGAGACTTGTTTTGTGTGATCTGAATAATGGTCCTTGTGCAATTGTAAAAAAAATTGTGTATTTTATTGGATGGAATGTTCTATAGATGTCTATTAAGTCTAGTAATTTATGATGTTCAAGTTCTATTTTTCTTTGTGAATCTTCTTTCTGATTATTTTCACTACTGAAATAGGGTATTGAAAATTCAAGTTATTATTTTTAAGTTTTCTATTTAACCCCTTTTTTCTGTAAGTTTCAGTTTCATATATTCTGGGGATATTTGGCTAGTAATTATTAGTAATAATTTTTGTCTTGAAAATCTAGATTCCCAGGGCGCCTGGGTGGCTCAGTTGGTTAAGCAACTGCCTTCGGCTCAGGTCATGATCCCGGAGTCCCAGGATGGAGTCCCATATCGGACTCCCGGCTCTGCGGGAAGTCTGCTTCTCACTCTGACCTCCCTTCTCATGCTCTCTCTCACTCTCTCTCTTTCCTAATAAATAAATAAATAAATAAAATCTTTAAAAAAAATCTAGATTCCCATAAATATATTTTTCACTTTTCAAACTCAGCTATGGATATTTTATCTATCAGCTTTTCTTTTTAAGTTTACTAGTCAACTTGTTTGCCCCAACTTTTATTGCTGCCAAAGACAGCTACAATGTTAAAGAATTGTCCCTAATTGTTTTTCCTAAATGCCCAAAGGGAAAGTTGTTAATCTTGGGTGAGGTCTGAATTAAGTCAAAGGGAGACAGGTCCTAGGAATGCAGTTTTCCAGGGAACTGCAGATAGGTCAATAGTGACAATTCTCTGGAAGTGAGGTTTTGGAAAAACTTCAATCCTAGCTCTCTAACTGAGGCTAGGTTGCTTGTGTCCCCTGTGATTACTCAGCTGTGGTTTCCAAGGTTATTAGAGAGCTAGGGAAAGGAGAATGGGAATAGGACAGGTTACAAACACACCGTGATTTGTTGTACTTACCTATATTTAGCCATTTATCTTGAATAAATGTCCTTAGGTTGTTGCAAGCTTTTGGTTAGTTTCCAGAGCTCGGAAACAGGTGACTCTGACAGTTTTTGCCAGTGCTTTCATTACATCAATAGACTAATTCTGAGTCCCATCTTAGCACAAAGAAATTCCAGTAAGTTCATTTTTTATCTCCTTAAAGAACTGTAGAGTGATCTATCCAAGTTTTGATATGATCCATCTTAGAGAGATTGAGCCATCATTAATATGTTTGAGAAAAATATCAGGCCTATGAAAAGGTCTCAAAGAAAGGAATATATCTCTGTAATTGAAGTAAATTGGCCCCAGTGAAAGAAAAAACATAACATTAATTGAAAGAAATTTTAAAATGAAAAGTGTAATAAAAAAAAGAGGACAACATGTTCCAAGAAAGAGCAGATGATAAATGGTATCAAGATACTGTGGAAAGGCACAGTTGGAGTTCACAATTGTCCAAATACACACAATTATAAGAGATTTTTTCCCTTTTCAGTTTTCTCTGGACATACATGCATTAACTTTATTTATAGCTCTTTAGGTGAATTTGTATAACAAAATCCAGGAGACACACAGATAGAGAATGGAATAAACATTGTTTATGTTCAAACCCCATCTCTTAGGTAAATACTACAAATGCTAGTATTTACGAGCACATGCTTTAGAAAGATACAAATCTAAATTCAAATCTTGCTTCCTCTACATAATAGTTCTATGACATTAAACAAATTACTTACTATTTGGTTTTCCCCTCCGTAAAATGTAGAGTTTATGAGAAATTGGATCATCTATGTAAAGCGCTAGCTCAGTTCCTAGTTCATAATGAGTACTATATGAATGGCAGCTATAATTGTGCATTGTCCATACTAAATGTCTGTGGATATAAATGAGGAGTCCTTCTAATTCAGTAGTTTTAATAATAATATAATTTTATTTCTTTATTTATTTTTGTTAAGATTTTATTTATGTATTTGACAGAGAGAGAGATCGCAAGTAGGCAGAAAGGAAGGCAGAGAGAAAGGGGGGAAGCAGGCTTCCTGCTGAGCAGTGAGCCTGATGTGGGGCTCCATCCCAGGACCCTGAGATCATGACCTGAGCCGAAGACAGAGGCTTTAACCCACTGAGCCACCCAGTCACCCCTAATAACATAATTTTAAGAAAGGTCTGGTACACATATGAATGTGAACCATATACATTTGACCAATAGCTATTATATATAAGCACAATTACTAAGTGAGCATTATAGTTCTATCATTCTTACTTCTCTGTGTTGCTGGAGTAAACAACCCAAAGTTGTTTAAAGTGAGAAGCTTAAAATTTTACTTATTATCTTGCTACTTCATTGGTCTTGTTTTGCATTCCGCATGATAAATCTGGATTGTTTTCTAATAAAATGTAATTTTATTCTTTCTTTTATACTATACTTGTTTTTGTTTGTCATCAGAGCAAGTACACTATGTGGAAAAAAGCCTTGCCATCTTTCAAAGGTTTCTGCATCATTCTTCATTCAACCTCAAATGCACAATTCACAACTGCAATTTTGTTACTGCTATAGTTATATCTTTCCTAAGAACAACAATGATAATATCATTACCATTCACTGAAGATTCTCTATGGGCTAAGTACAGCCTAAAGGATAATAATAGCAATATCTACTATTTATTGAGAAAGATCCTATGCATATCTCACTAATCTTGACAACAAATATATTAAGGAATTATTATTCTTACTTTATGAATGAGAATACCGATATTCAGAAAAATACATAGGTAGATAATTGGACAGCTTCAATTTTAATTTTTTTATTTAGTTCCAAATACAAGTTCTTTCCACCTTACCATAGGCCACTCCATATAAAGACATCCAAAAACATTAATCTTGCAATTACAATTGTTCACAAAGATCTCTGGTGATGTTGAAGTGACATTATAGGTTGCTCTTAGATTAAAAAAATAGTTAGTTTTCAAATTAAGTATTGTCTCTAAGATTGTCCTGCATTACTCAGAACTCCATTTTCATTGATGAATTCTTACTTTCTCCCTTCGAGCATATCTTGCCCTTCCTACCATGTTCCTTTACCCATAGCATCAGAAATTAAATATATTTAATGATTTTATGGTCATTAACATAAATTATTCTATATTCCCTCTCATTTTTTTGTTTTGTTTTATAAGTTCTCAACTCAATTCCAATGCTGTGTCAGTTAGTATGGTCACACACACACAGCCACACACATGTACATGCATGAAACACTACTGAACAAACCACCCCCAAACTGAAAGAGTTAAACAGTGTTTTATTTTCCCAAAATAATATAAAATAAATAAATTTTATATTTATTTTAATAAAACAATGTTTTATTTTATTGTCTGAAAGTAAGCAGACTTGGCTAGACTTTGCTACACTAATCTTCTTTCTTCTGCAATAGTTGGCTTGCTGAGCATATTCTTGCTGTGATAGTATATTTGAAGAGAGGGACATCAATGATACAAATGATTTTCAAACCTTTGTTTGTATCACTTCTGCTAAAATTCTGTAGAATAAAGTAAGTCACATTTCTGAGTCCATGAGAGTAAGAGTGAGGAGAGAGGATAATTCTGGAGAAGATTTAATATACCACAAGCCAGAAATGTATTATAGATCTCTAAAAGATATCCTAAATAGTCTGAGTCTTGGACAAAAATGTAGACTATAGCTGGCATTCTATTTCTCATATTTGAAAGACACTGGGCATACCAATTTACTCTGGGGCCAGTTCATCCTTGTCATAGTCCAAGAAGAGGACTTACCATCAGCCTCATCTAACAAGAGAGAAATAATTTTCAGCTAATTTATTCTTCTTCCCCATAATTAGTGATGAAGGAAGGTAGAGGTAGCTCATTAGCACAGTCATCTTATATACCACACAAATAAATGGACCATCTTCCTCCAGCCCCACACTTCTTGGGTGGGTCTGATATAAAGAGTGCTTAGTTTACTGGAAAGACATGGATGGACTAAAGGTAATGTAGATTGTTAGTCATCAAATTTCTCATGTCCTGAAGTGCTTCTTAACAATGCAGAAGGTGTTTCCTAAGTCTATTACATATAGACTTTTCTTTATATGTATTTTCTCATTTCTGTATGTCCTGCCTATAAGGAACTACAAAAAAAGGAGTAAAATAAGGCAAGATGATAAATTGTGATTATAGAAGCTTTGTGGTGATAATATGACTTAAGATAAAGTTTAATTTTTTTAAAAAAGATAAAGTGTAAATTGTGTTTATAAGACAGATAAGACAGAAGCTTTTTCTTTTGAGGTATTTATACTAATCTATTTTTCTAAATTAATTTGTCCTAGATTGAGAGACTATGTTTTCACAAGGTCAACTGTTATTGACAGTATATTCTTAGGATGATATAATACTAAAATCATCCAATATATATTCCTAGGTATGTATACATTCATCTTCAAAGCAAGTAGATATTTTACGATTTACTTAATAGTTTTACATGTATTTCATATATTAAATATGTCAAAAACACATATATCAAAAGCATAACCATTAGTAACCCAATAAACGTATAATTTAAATAACTTTAAATAATCAGTCACTCTTGAATTTGCCAGTATCTCTTAAAAATACATAATTATCAGGTTGATGCTATAGTAACTGTCACTGTTACTAATGGCAACCAAGAAAAGCAATCTTGCGTTCAGCAATAAAAAAAGAAAAGCTCATTTGGAAAAAAAAAAATTTATCAGATTACTTCTAACACTATTATAAAAAACAGCAGAGAGAACATTTTGGGAATATGCAAATCTTGTGTCAATTTACTAACATGATTCTAAGACTAATTTTAATTTTCCCAAAGAAACTGGGCCAGAGGAATTTAATAAATTTTAATTATTATCTAAATGTAGTTATTGATTCATTATTTACACAATTTGAAGCAAGTTTGTATAATTTTTGATGGTTTATTTTATTTTTTAACAGATGTGTGTTTCTCTTGTAGTAGAAATACATATTATTTTGGAATAATTTTAATGCTGAATATAAATTATATCTTTGATTTAAGGCTGCAGTTCATTTTGAAGAATATGTAAGTAATTATTCCAATCAACAAAAATTTTTAAATTATTTTAATAATCAAAAGATGAAGAAACTTATTTGTACAATTTCTAGGTCCACTATTTTTAATTTTTAAATATCTTTGAAAATACAGAGTATGACATCTGCCTATTTATAGGCTAAGAAGTGAATAGCGATAGTCATTCTGTGTGTTTGTTTGTATCTATAAATGAATTAGAAGAGTGCAACTCTAAAGACCTATATTCATCCAATTGTCCTTAGTTTAATTATTTGCAAAGTGGCAAAACTTAATTTATATTAAGTTTGAATTCCTGATTGGCCCTACAAATTTATTCCAAAGATTATATTGTGGTGCATTCTCAAAACAAAAATTGTTGTGTATACCAACAATTTTCCGACACAAGCCCAGCAGATTGGTTTAGGGAGTAGAAACAGCCAGCCCCTTCATACCACCAGAGAATTTACAAAGGTTGAAAAGAAGATTTATCCAGGTGTCACAAATAGCTATTACGCAGGCATTGAAGAAATGCCTATCAGAAGCTTCCAGATGATTTTTAAAAAGAAACTGGTTAACTTCCAGCCTTGAAAAAAAAATTAAAAGGGGAAGGGGCTCATAAAAAAGGAAAAACACATAATATTCTGGAATTTTTTTTTAAAAGCTTTTATGTATTTAAGTCATCTCTACACCCAATAGGAGGCTTGAACTCACAACCCAGAGGTCAAGAGTCACATGGGCCAGCCAGGTGCACCTAGAATTTTTTTGATATGCTGTAAGATGAGGGTAAGTTTCTTCAGAGGCAAATAATTTCAAGACCATGAACAAAGACTATGAGCAGCAGTCACCTGATGTTGTGCCTACTTGCAGCTGTGACACAGATGATTTAGACTGAATAAGGAAGAGATTTAAATTCCGTGATATTAAAAATGAAAAAGGTTTGTGATTATATGGAAACAAATACTCTGCTATAGTTGTCTTTTAAGATGTTTATATTTAATGAAGTGTTTTGATTTTTTCACTGAGCTTCCAGGAAATGGGTGATATGTCTTACAATCAATAGAGTCTATATGGTACTTACACTTCCCAAAGCAAAATACCAGCTCAAATCACATTGTTTTCGTAAATGCTCTTTCTAAAATGATTGAAATCACATTTGTTATCTTGCGAAGGCAGAAATTTTTCATATGATTCTGTTTGATCTATTCATTTATATGACAAAACTTTTATCACAGATAAAGCATAAGTAAACTTTTATTGAACTTCATTTCCATCTTATTACCAAGCTGGTAACATATTTTCTTTTCCTGTTTCTTCTAATACACCACCCAAGTTGTAAGGCTTATAATACTCTCTGTTACTTTATATATCGTATTGTAGTAACAGGACAACATACTGTTCCACGGCTTCTCAACCTCAGCCCTAATGAATATGGGTCGGAGAGTTGTGGAGGGCTGTCCTGTGCATTAAGGCATATTTAGTAACTCTCTGGCCTCTACCCACTAGATGTCAGTAGCAAACGCCCCTTTCTCCAGTTGGGACAACCAGAAGTCTCTCCAGATATTGCCAAATGTTCTTTGAAGAGTAAAGTCACTCTAGCTGAGAAGTACTCATCTATTTTAGTCCTTAAGTGACTTGAATGAAGTTCATATACAGAACTATGATTCAAAACCTGAACTTATCCATCACTTACAGTTTATGTGCTCTTGGGTCTCAGTTGTCTAACTTCTAACATGTAAATAATATATTTATTATAGAATTGATTAAAATTAAATGGAATAATATATGTTTTAGAGTCACAATGTATAACTTTTACTGTAAATATTTGAACGTAGTGTTTAGAGACAAAAGGAAAAGAGATTATATTTAAATGTATGTAGGTATCATTATTTCAGCTCAATAGTTTTGAAAATTATTTGTTATATCTTATAAAAACTTTATCAGCATGTTTTTTTCTTGCACCTCTTGCTCTTTTCATGCATTTCCTTAGACCTAATACTTTGTAGGGGCACAGAACATGTGGTTACCTTCTTTATTATTGTTCCTCATGACATTGAGTAGAACTCTTTGAGTCACACTTCACACTTACTGAAATTATACTCAATTATGTGTGTTATTTTGTGCTTTTCTTATACATCCCAACTATTAAACTTATCTTTCAATATGATTTACTTCTCTTCATGCCTTGGCCTCTGAAATTTGTTTCTGCTTTAATAGGGAGCAAGTTAGACACTGGGAGTGGTAACTGTTTAGTTGTATCTTGGCTTTTATTGGTCAGTATGACTTAAGCTTATCCAAGTTCTTATTCTCACCAGTCTTTAATATTAGCCAACTTTCGGTGGCCTGGTTTGACTCAGGTGGCCTGGAAAGAATGGCAGCAGGAAGAACTATTTGGAGACTATTCCAGAATCTGTAAGAATGATATTGCAATGAAGAAGAGATCACATAGTAAATCTGATTGGATGCTGATGAAAAATAAGATGGTGGCCTCTGTAGGAAGTTTGTGACTTGTTAGATTAAGAAATTATGTGGAAAAATATTAGCTAGAAATGATGAGGTGTTCAGTTTTGAACAAGCTGAGTTTGAAGATTAAGTAGAAATTCCAGACCCAAATATCTAGTAAGTAGTTAGAATAGGTATACATAATATCTAGAACATAAAGAATTTTTAGCCAAAGCTAAACATTTGGCAAATATATATATATACACATCTACATATGCATACACATATATATGTGTAAATGTGTATACATTTGTGCAAATGTGTATTACATATGTGCACATATGTGCACATATGCACATATGTAAATATATAAATATATGTCGCGTGTATATGTGTGTATTTATATACACACATGTGTTTATGTATGTATAGTAGTTAATGCTTTTTTAAAAGATTTATTTATTTATTTGTTTGTTTGTTTGACAGAGAGAGATCACAAGTAGGCAGAGAGAGAGGGGAAAGCAAGCTCCCTGGTGAGCAGAGAGCCCGATACAGGGCTTGATCCCAGGACCCTGAGATCATGACCTGAGCCAAAGGCAGAGGCTTTAACCCACTGAGCCACCCAGGCGCCCCATAGTAAATGCTTTAAAATGGATCATAAAAAGATCAAATCCCCGGGCACTGGAATTATTAGTACTATAAGTTTTCTCAGCTAGCCCTATGAACTTTTAAAGTCTTAAATAAATGAATGTTACTTGTGAAAAAAATTAGCCATAATGATTGCTAATGGTAAGATGACAATGTACTCTCAGTACATATTACTACAGTTCACAGACCATGACTCTGTGACAGCTATATAATTTTAGTGAAATTATGAAGTAGAACAAAGCATTGTCATGTTGGAAGAAAATGTTTCAAAATCAATCTTTGAACTGAAAGATTTTCTATAATAACACAGTTATTACTGGCAAACACATTCTTCATTTTTTTTTTGCAGTAGGTGGAGCTGTCATGTATTTCCTCTCTCACATTAATTTTGAACTTCATTTATATTAACGTAACTAGTCAGATTTGAATATATGACCAGAACTTGCCCCTTCTTTCATGCTTCCCAAAATCTACTAACAATTTAATTAAAATTTCAGATCCTTCTACAAAAGTTAAATTCAACCCAACAGCCTTCACATACTTTTTCTTCCATTGGTCTCTTTCACCAGTTTGATAAGAGTTTATAAAAAAACTGACACAAATATTTTAAACTAATACTTAACATTTCATGATCTAACACAATGAAACTTCAACTATCAGTAGGACGATGAGTTAGCTTTCAGTCAAGAACAAAGAACATGGTACTTTGAAATATTTTAAATTAGAAATTTGTTAATTCTATACATATAACTTCCTGTTACCCCATGTAATTGTACAGTTTGTGAATTAATACTCTGGAAAAATCTACTAATGTGAAATAGAATTACTGTATATAGTCGTAATCAGTAGACAGATCTGTAGGCACACACATGATAAACTCATACTTATTGGATGAATAATAAAAAACAGTTTAATTTTTAAACCTCATAGTGTCTTTGAGTCTACCTAACAGGGAGCTTTTTTCCCCCTGGCCTGGATAAAAAGTGATTTGTGGTTTAAGCTGAAATAACAAAAAGTCCTGCCTTTAACTCATTGACACAGCCCAGGTTCAGTTCTTAAAAGTGTCTGGTCCTATGTCACAATACAAACTGTGAAATTGCTTTAAAGTTAAAACCTTTCTCACCAGGAAGGGAGACAAGGTGCTTCTTTTATTTTTCCTCAGTTTTAGTCTCCACCCTTTCTCTTTGCTCTGGTTCACTTCAATTTCTGACTTTTTCTGGACAAAAACTGAGAGAAGACCAGCTAAAAAGCATGAGCATAAAAGTTCTTGCTGTACTTACAGTGTTTGTAAATGGCTAACTGCTCTCTGAGTCTAGTAAATGTTCTAAACTGATAAGTTTCCTGGATCTTTTTTTCTTTCTTTTTTTTCCCCTCTCACTTACTCTTTATTTTATTTAAAATATCAAGCTAATGTAACTCTCTATATTATTTATAGATATCCCGTATATCTTTGCTTTACCAAGAATACCTTTTCTACCTCTTACTTTTTGTATAAGCACATTCATCTTCCACTAAATTAGAAGTGCTTGAAATCCATTCCTATTCTTTCATCCTTCTTCCTATGCCTAGAAAATATCTCTGTAAATTAAACAACAAAAAAGTTGTAACCATTGCTTTGTCGGCCCTAAATACTCTGTATAAGTTCTAGGGTATGATTGCTCTAAGTTATGATTCATTTTCTTGACTACTTCATTGTTCCTATCACTAGAAACATTTTAGTGTATTTTCTGTAAAGTGATAAATTTGGTTTCTAATGGATATCCCATTCCAACATCACAAAGAGTCTTAACTACCAAGATCCCATCATTCCTCAAAACGGTATTTTTGGGCAGAATTTAAGATGATTATGAGCCAGTTCTCTCATATAACTCGTTATTAGTTAGTGGAAAACACTCATTCACACCAACCCCCCCCACCCCCGCTACTCTGGAAGTTAGCGCTACCAAAATGTGTCAGTCAATTTCTGCCTTCTGGATTTTTTTTTAACATATGAGTAAGACAGTAGTTCACTGTGAACTCATCCCTGCAGTGGATATGCATCAAACTTTCTAATACTGAAGCTCTGATGCCTTGGCCAGATGTAAAAAGGTAAGCATTTCCACTACCAGTTTCTTTGTGGAGGAAGAGAGTCATCACAGCACAGATATCTCCAAAGAACTCCTCCTCATAAACACCCACTTCATTTCCATTATTTTGGTTCTGTGATTGGTACCATGAAAGATCAAGAGTGATGAAGAAAACCCTTTGCCTTCCTTTTGGAAATGTGCTTCACGTTCTGACTTGTAATATGATATATGAAATCTCTTGTAAGTTGCTGTGTCACTCAATATTCCTAATTCAACATCTTGCTTCACATGTTACTGCAGTGATAGTTAATTGACACCACAGAAGACTTATTATACCTCATTATATAGGAAATTATCTCTGCAGAATCTAAAAGTTCCTCCAAATACCTCGCTTTCTGAATTTAAGAAAATATCTGAACTTCTCTCATAATAATTTAGGCATCTTATTAGTTTACAGCAGTAAAAATATCTGTTAAAATATGAACATAAAATTATTTGCAATAATATAAAATTGTTACCCACAAGATTTTGCATTACACTTATTTTGTATGTTATTCACCATTAATTGAAAGAATAATGGCGTAAGATGGTTAAAATAGTTAAAACACTCAGCCTGCATCAGGACAAGAGAATCCTGAAACATTCAAAGTTGAAAGAAAGTCTCGATCACTATCATAAGGTAGTATATTTCTTTAAAAACTCAGAATTGACAACCTGCAACATGAGAACATTCTTATGAAGGTAACAAAGCAGAAAGAAAAATAGAAAAGATGATAAAAAAAAGATGATGGATACAGTAAATTTCACTAAGGCTAATCTCTCCTCATGGATCAAAAAAAGATAAGATTAAAAATAAAATTTTCTTAGAAAATTCTTTTTATCTCATAAAATTACTTATAACATGGGCAGCTCCATTACATTTAGGATATTCCATATTAAATAATAGTATAGGAATTATTTTAGGGTATCTACCAGATTTAAATCCACTAGGATATTATATTTATATATATTATTACATTAATATAACATGTTTAATCTCTGTATCTATCTGTAATATATATTTCCCAAATCTCCAAAGTGAATTTTTAGGTAGTTTAGCCTAACTTCAATAATAACAATTACAAAGTCCTAATGTCTTAACAAAGCACTGTTGATAGCTCACTCATGTGGATTATTAGGGCTCTACCTCACACAGCTATTCAGGGACCCCAGCTTCCTTCTTCTAATGACTCAACAAATCCATTGGGTTAACTCTTCCATTGAAATAGATTGGGATCCTTTGTATCTAGCTGGCAGAGGAGGAAAGAGAAAGAGTAAAGATGGCATGAAATATTTAAGGAGTTATGTCTCCTTAAATCTCTAAGGAGAGATGGTATGCATCAATTCTATTCACATTCTATTAGCCACAACTGAGTCACATGAATATAGCCTTTCTCTGTTTCCAGGAAGAGCATAAAATTAGGTTTAGTGAACACATATTATCTCTGTCATAATGAATATGACTTCATTGCAAAAACAGTAAATTCGTTATTAGAAAATAGTTATTAGGAAAATTTTATATCTATGTCCTGAGTGTCACAGAGTGCAATCAAGGTAGCAAGTGGGCTGCATTCTCATCTTGTAGCTCAACTGGAGAAGAACCCACCTCCACACTTATTCAGGGTGATGATAGAATTTGTTTCCTTGCCTCTGTATGACTAAGGCCCCTGGCTTTTTTTCTGGTTATTGGTTGGAGTACATTCTTAGGTCCTAGAGGCTGCCCATGGTTGTTAGAGAACACTTATAGTTCCTTGTCTGTGAGCTGCAACCCCAAAGGGCTGCAAGAGGAGTCTCCAGCTCCAGTCTGCTAGGATCTGGAATATTATACAGTATAATGTAATCACAAGAGTGACATCTTTACACATTTTTATGTAACATAACAGAATCGTGGAAGTGGCATTTTCTCACTTTTGCTAAATTCTATTGTCATAAGAAAGTCACTAGTCCTGCCAACATTCAAGGGGAGGGAATTATACAAAGGTGTAAACACGAGGAGAGGTGAATAACTAGAGGACCACATTAGGTTCTGCTGTCACAATATGGTTTGAATGATTAAAAGGCTATGGGACCTGAAGGAATCAAATAAATGGAGGCAGAAAATAAACATATTTATATACACATATCAGTTTTCGAGTTATAGGATTAGGAATATTTTTTCCATTTCCTGCATTCTATATTTTCTGTCATATGATTACATTATTTTTGTAATAAAAAGTAACTTTAGGGGCTCCTCAGTGGCTCAGTCAGTTAAGCATCTGCCTTCAGCTCAGGTCATGATCTCAGAGTCCTGGGATTGAACTCCACATTAGGCTTTGTGCTCGGGGGTATCTACTTCTCCCTCTCTCTCTGTCCCTTCCCCTGCTTGTGCACATGCATGCTCTCTCTGTCTCTCTCAAATAAATAAACAAAATATTTTTTAAAGTAACTTGATTTAAAAACATCACCAAAAGAGAAAGTACAATACATTCTACCAGAGCATAGAAAATACACTCTACCAAAAAAAAAAAGTTATTTCATGGGTTACCACTGACCCTTAAATTTTAAATGCAGAGTGGTGTTTCATTTTTTGTTTTTGTTCTTGTTTTCAGTTAAATCTGCAGTATTAACATTTTAAATGCTCTCCCAGACTCTGAAATACTTTTCCTTTCAACTTCTTTGGTGCTGTTTGATTCTGATTGTCCAGTCATTCTCCAGACTTCCCTATCACGGCTAGCACATTTTTATCCCTAACGCTGTCAGTGTAGGTACTGATTAAGGCTATGTCTTTTTTTTTTTTTAAGATTTTATTTATTTATTTGACAGAGAGAGAAATTACAAGTAGGCAGAGAGGCAGGCAGAGAGAGAGGAGGAAGCAGGCTCCCTGCCGAGCAGAGAGCCCGATGCAGGGCCTGATCCCAGGACCCTGAGATCATAACCGAGCCAAAGGCAGAGGCTTAACCCATTGAGCCACCCAGGATCCCCAAGGCTATGTCTTTGATCATTTACCCTTCTCTCCTATTTATCTACAGTAATCATTCTCTCCTCTGTTCCAATCTTCCTTTCGATATAAATGACTCTTTTTTTTTCTTTAAAGATTTTATTTATTTAACAGAAAGAGATAGATCACAAGTAGGCAGAGAGGTAGGCAGAGATAGAGGGGGAAGTAGGCTCCCTGCTGAGCAGAGAACCTGATGTGGGGCCCATTCCCAGGACCCTGAGACCATGACCCAAGCCAAAGGCAGAGGCTTTAACCCACTGAGCCACCCAGGTACCCAAAGGAAAAGCATTTTTAAAGGTATGTATGAAATCACCTGAGCAGAAAACATTCTTGACTTAATTACTACTCCCATTTCTTCCCATAATCAGTTGTCATAGAGTCCTTCACTCTGACTTCAGAACATTCCTGTCACCTCTTCATTTCCTTTGCCACCATTTGGTTTAGACTTTCATTACCTTAATTACCTCCTAAATTACTTTAATTACCTCCTAAAAGCCCTACCTCCAAATACAGGCACATTAGGGATAAAGGCTTCAAAATATAAATTTTAAGGGGACACGATTCAGTGCATAACATGTGGGAAGAGCTGATCTTACAGTTTGAGTCCAAAACCATTTTGCTGGCAGAATACTTTCTTGCTCAGTGGAAGCTATTCTTTTGTTTTATTTGATTCTTCACCGGATTAAACAAGGCCCACCTACATTCTGGAGAGAATCATCTTTGCTCAAAGTCCACTGATTTAAGTGTTAGTTTCATCCAAAAGCACCTCACAGAAACATCCAGAATAATTTGTGGTCAAATATCTGGCACTGGCCAAGTCAAGCTGACACATTAAATTAACCATCACACCCATGTTTCCTCCCAAATTGTTTTTCTCTTTTCTTCGACATGCTCCAAAACATCCTTCCCCCGAATGTTTTCTCACCTGGAATATACTGTTTTCCTACATCTATTTAAAAAGATTCCACCCATTTGATAAGATGCTGGTCAAATGCCATCAGTTTCATAAAGGTTCCCTTGATTATTACCAGAAGCAATTGATGTATCTTTATTTCAAAGCCTCTAGTAGTTTGTAGTATTCATGTAATTTTTACCATAAACAGACTTGTATTATTTGTGTTCTTATGAGAGTTTTATTACACTTTCACTAACTTTATCACCATAGTGTCTAAAAAGCAATATAATATCTTCCACTATTTTATATCTACTTATATTTCTTATTCTTTCTATTTTCCCATGATGCTCAACACAAAGATCCTGAGATTCAATTGGGTTTTAGCTCTTCTACCCTGGGGTAGAATAATTGGAGGGATCATGAAAAAAAAGATTTGGTGAATAATTAAATATATAGTAGCCCTATAATGTTTGAAATCTTTAAAATTACACAATTATACATGTTCATATTAGAATATGAGGAAATGAATAACTACTGTGTATATTAGAAATAGGTTTTAGCCATATTTAAATTTTTTTACAGAAAGATATTTTGACATTCTAGAAACACAGGAAGAGAAACTCTATAACATCACATACTTTATAATGCCAAATCTTTAAAGTTAATCTAAATGAAACGTTAGCTTCCTAGGGTTCCCTTAATAGAGTACCATAAACTTAATGTCTTTAAACAAGAGAAATGTATTGTCTTTCAGTTCTGAAAGCCAGAAGTCCAAAATCAAGATGTCCATGCTCTTTCAAGGCTATAGGAGAGAATCTGTTCCATTCTTTCTCTTAGCTTCTGGTATCACCAGGAATCTTTGGCATTCTCTGTTTTGCTGCCTTGTAACTCTAATCCCTAGCTCTGTGGCCAAATGGTATTCTTCTCCTTTATCATTTTATCTTATAATGATACTGTTGTATTTGATTAAGGTCCCACCCTACTCCAGCATGACCTCACCTTCATTAATTACACCGGAAAAGACCCTATTTCTAAATAAAATCACATTTTGAGATACTGGGGGTTAGGACTTCAAAATATATTCCCAGCGGACATGATTCAACCCATAATAATGATCAACCAGGGATGTTTCCTTTTACATTCAGAAATGTCCTAAAACATCAATAAGCCACATTTAAAATGAGTCTTTTAATAAGCCTGAAAATTATTTGATCAAATTTAAGATCCATTTCTGATTGTAAAAACAGAACCAACCAAATAAAAAAGACCAAAAGCAGCTCTTAAAAACTAAGAATAGGAGGATATCAATATTTGCAATCAAATTATTCTGTTAGATAGTTTAGATTAATTAACTGAAAAATTTTGAATTCATAACGATATTGAGTGGATCTTGGACAAAATGTAAATATACCCAAATTGAGTACTTTCATGTATACCCCAGAAAATATTTAGTATACGGTTCAAAAATAACTTTTACAACTAAAGAATGGGCAATTTCATACATTGCTAATATATATGCAAAAAAAGTTGAATAAATTATATATGCTGTTTCCTGATGGGAAGACAGTATTCAAAAGCTGATGTCAAACCTACATAAATTACACTTTTAAATACAAAGCAAATTTGGTGAGTGGTTCAGCAATGGACTGAATGTTTATGCCCCCCACCAAAAAAAAAAATATATATATATATAGTATGTTGAAATCCTAACCCCTCGAGGTAGTATTAGGAGATGGAGCTTGAGGAGATGATTAAGTCATAAAAGTGGAGGCATCGTGAATGCGATTACTGCTTTTATAAGAGACCCCAGAAAGCTTCCTTCCCCCTTCCATTACGTGAAGACACGGAGAGAAGATGATCATTTGCGAACCTGAAAACTTGCCCTTTACCAGACACCAACTCTGCCAATGCTTTAAGCTTGGACTTCCCACCTCAGAATTGTCAGAAATAAACTACTGTTGTTTACTACCTATCCAGGCTATTGTACAGTAGCCTGAATAGTCTAAGGATTCTAAAGCTCATTTGGAAGAGGTAAGGGCAAAATATCCAAGGACATTTGAAAATGAAAATATGAGTATTTGTCCTAACAGATATTAAATCGTAAAATATTATTTTAAAAATATTACCAAATTCAGTATAGACACACGGACCAAGCATTACCATATTCCAGGAGTCACCAGGCCTCCTGTCTCTAGTTTTTCCCCTTTTACCTGGTTAAGATATCTGGTTACTGCTATAATAGAAAGTACAAATTCCTGGAGGCTTAGATAAGATACAAGTTGATTTCTTGTTTTAGGTAAAAAAATTGAATGGGCAATCCAAGGCTTTTATGGCACCTCCACATTCCTCAACATTCTAACAACTTCTCTCTAGGCTGATATCCTTGCCATCCTCAACAGTCAGTTCCTCTCTAAAGTTCCAGGATGGCTATTCTAGTCCCTTCCTCCACATCTGCATTTCAACCAGGGAGAAAGGGAAAAGTGATAAGGGTAGTTGCACACATAATTTCTGCTCATATCCCATCGACTCAAAAATAAACACATGGTTGAGTACAGCTGAAAGAAAGTCTAAGAAATATGGTTTTTAACCAGGCAAAATATGCACAATGGAAAATGTATTTGTTGCAACAGAAGAAAAGCAGAGCTATTAGTGGATGCAGTCTTTGCTACCCTCTGCCCATTTAACCGTTCAAATATATATGTGCCACTTTCTTCCCACCCATAAACAATTTTAAACTTTCCCCAAAAGAATATAATTGCCAAGTCCTACCCAAGTCTTTTTATTAAGACAAAAGTTTATTTTAAACGTCTCAAGGGGGTAAAAATGCTTACATATTTAACTCTAAATATTAGTGAACGTAACAGGGAAACGCATTCTCATAGTTGAGGAAAGATGGTTGGGATAATTGAGTTTTTTGAGAAAACCATTTGATATCTGTATTATGAATCCCAAACCTTCATATACACTTTTACCTAATAACATAATCAATTATTTAGTTACACCTTATTTTTTACCAAAAAAGTAAAAAAAAAAAAAAAAAGCTTAGTGGTAATTTGGGATTCATATAAACGGCCAAGAACAGGTGAATGATTAAATAGATTATGAAATGTCTACTCATTGGAGTATTATACAGTCTTAGAAATCATGCTTAAAGACAGTTTTTAATAAACATACCATAATTAATAAAAGAAAACTGTAGGATGCAAAATTATATATCTATTAAACTCTCTGTAGCTAATAGAGAGGTAGATATCTATACATACACAATTTTATGTTCCATGTAATAATCTCATCGGACCTGTTTAGGTTTATTTCAGAAATTTTTCATTTTCCCCAAATGATTGTCAGTTGTTTTTTTTTCTGAGGGTTTCTCAGGATGTGGAATGCTTAGGTATAGGTCCCTCACTTTCCCCCCCCAAGCCTCCTTGGTGGGTCTCATGCTGACTTTTGCAAATGATGCTTATAAAACCGTCTCTCGATGGACCCAGCTAAGAAGCTGGTGTTGAGCGGTGCCCCGGTGGCTCAGGCAGTAAGCATCTGCCTTTGGCTCCAGTCATGATCTCAGGGTCCTGGAATCAAGCCCCATATCAGGCTCCCTGCTCAGCCGGAAGCCTGCTTCTCCCTCTTCCACTGTCCCTGCTTGTGTCCCCTCTCTCGCTGTGTCTTTCTCTGTCAAATAAATAAATAAAATCTTTTAAAAAGATAAATAAAAACAAACAAATAAACAAATAAATAAATAAAAATAAAAAGCTGGTGTGAGCCATAGCTACCACCACTCTGGCCTAGAAGGGGACATTATTCACCTTTTACTCATTCTGTTCCAAGAAGATAGGACAGGATGTTCCTTTGAACTGAATGACTGACATCTCATCATAAAGTCAGGCTGGTCTCCCCTTACCAGCAGGAATATTCCACATCTCCATACTGTAGAGACCAGAATAAAATTCCACCTGCTATTAAAGACAGAAGGATAATATATTATTTTTATTAATTTTTATTTTTATTTTTATTAATTTCAGATGAATATTTATCACCTACTAATTAGTAAATACTATTTTAACTGAATGTGCTCAGCTAATTGTCTGAAAAGCACTTTGAGGGATAGCAAAATAAAAGTTAGGATCCTGTCTTTAGAGAATCGAATGGATGAGACCGACATATAATTATACCTAGACAAGAATGCAAACAATATTTAATCAAGTGCTAAATTGCATGGTATAGAATATAACTGTAATTAAAGAAGGGGTTAGGCAGGATAATTTCTAAGGACCTTGACAGCCCTTACATGTTAGGCTCCTGCCACTGGTATACAGATATTTCAAGGGACAGAAATGACCTAAGTAGTTTGAGCACCTCATGCTAATAGAACTATAATTTTCTAAATCTGTTTTAAAATGGAATCTTTCTGGGCTCTTTTCCATTAAAGTGATGTTTATGGAAATCCAGTTGAGTATCCCCATCTTTTGATGTACAGTGTGCAGAATCCATGGTGATTTTGATCCTGTGTTAATGCAATGCCCATCATCTCATGTAATACTCCCTACCATTTGTAAGGTGAGAATTACTACTCTTATTTCACAAATGTTGAAAATCAATCCAGGGAGTTAAAGTAGTTTGCCTGATAACACCATTAGTGATATACAAAATTGATATAAATTCCTAAAGCACTCAGGAAATGTCGGAGAATGGAAGCTGGGTTGGGTGGGGGAAGGGAGTGTGAAAGTTTAGTTTCAAATAGAAAACAGTGTTTGGAGGAGTAGAATAAGTATGCCACGAATGAATCTGAGTTTAGAGAAGCAAAAAAAAAATGCTTCATATTGAATTTAAGAATGGAAAAACCAGCTCTGAGGGGAAATTTGTTTATGTTAGAGAAACATAACACAGTAGAGGATAAACCTACTAAGATACCATAGATGACAGCAGCAGAGCTCGTTCAGTTTCTGGCTATATCTTTTCTTTCCATTCCCATTTCTCACCAATTCTCTTCCTAGATGCTCTGGTCCAATATGATCATTTTTACATGTTATGCAAATTACAAACTCTTTTGATATTGAGTCTTGGTACCTACCTGTTCTTTTTTGTCTAATTACTATCCTAGTCATAACTATACATAATGTATTCTATCATAAAAGGGAAAGTCAAAGTCAAAGAATTCTTGCAAATTAAGACTGTGATTACAAAAAAATTTAAAAAATAAGTTTAATATTAATGCTTACACATATAACCATGACTGCATGCCATCTCAAAGAGAACAAAGGAACATTGTCCAGAAAAACTTGAATTTCTAGGCTAAAAAGAACTATGGAATATTCGGTTGATTCTGAAATCTTATCTTGGAGAAAAAAAGACTCTAAAAGCTTCAGAGACAGAAAAAGGATTTTTAAAAAAAGTTATATACTAGGTTGCATGACTAGGAAAAATGTAAGGTTTCTGAGCAGTGAAAAACTGGCACCTGAATGGCTCAGTCGTTAAGTGTCTGCCTTCAGCTCAGGTCATGATCCCAGAGTCCTGGGATCTAGCCCAGCTTCCGGCTCTCTGCTCAGTGGGGAGCCTGCTTCTCTCTCTCCCACTCTCCCAGTTTCTGTTCCCTCTTTTGCTATCTCTTTCTCTGTCAAGTAAATAAATAAAAAATCTTTAAAAAATAAAATAAGTTGGGGCGCCTGGGTGGCTCAGTGGGTTAAAGCTTCTGCTCTTATTTATTATGCTCTTATTTTTCATTAAAAATCTTAATTTTAGGGGCACCTGGGTGGCTCAGTGGGTTGAAGCCTCTGCCTTCGGCTCAGGTCATGATCTCAGGGTCCTGGGATCGAGCCCCGCATCGGGCTTTCTGCTCAGCGGGGAGCCTGCTTCCTCCTCTCTCTCTGCCTGCCTCTCTGCCTACTTGTGATCTCTCTCTATATATCAAATAAATAAATAAATCTTTTTAAAAAATCTTAATTTTATTTGACTTCTCAACTGTATGCATTTTGATTGACAAAAATTTTTAAAAATAGTCTCCAGTAAAATGAATAAAAATGTAACTGCATATTATGTGCATAGTAGAAACAGGATTAATATACGTGGGTGAAGTTGGGAAATTATTCTTAGTTGGGGTAGTATTTAGTTTGGTACCTACAGTGAGATTCAGCATTTCCTTGATGGTAAAGAGAAGCAGAGCCTTTTTAGTAGAAAAAATATTATGTGATCTGACCTCTACCAATCAAATAAGTAATTTTATTGAGTTATGAATATAACTGAGCATGAATATAATTTTTTATTCAATTATCTCTGACATTTCCAGGCTACTTACATAAAATGTAAATCTATATACAATGAATGCAAAAAGACTACATACGTTTAATGCCTTCTATTCTTGATTTATGTGTGTTACATTTGTCCATGACTTTGCTTTTCTGATGTTCTAATATTTTAGCTTGCATTATTTAGGAGAGAACAAAAAGAAGAATGAAGAATGAATTACATGTGGACTGACAAAGACCTTTCACATTCTTGTATGGAAAGCAAGTCTTTAATATATGCAAGCATATATTTTCTTATAAGCAGATGTTGACATTACAAAATAACAAGTAATTGAGCACAGATGGTGTGCTTGGCATACTAAAAATGTTTAAAGGAGTGTTAGCACTTAGCAGAAAGAGCAGATTTCCTTTTCAGTTAGGATTCTTTTAGCATTAAATATTCCAGATTTCTTTCTCACTTATACCTCTTTGCAAAGGGAGTGTCTGAGCTAGTATGAAAATAATAATATATGAAACATTAATGATAGATATAAAAGTGATCTTTACTCCAAATCAACTTCAAAGGAACAATGCTACATAGCTTAAGTATAAATGATAACATTAACATTACATATGAATTGCATTTATATCTACTATATCTTTTGTCTCCAATTTTTATTTTAGTGATATGAATAATGTTCATTTCTCTTAGTCATTGAGTAAATTAAAACCAAGCTTGCTGCAGTGATAGCTTAATATTTCCGATAATTGCAGGGAATTAGACCAGCGGCAGAATAAAATAATGTCTACTTTCTCCTATTAATATTTCCTGTTGAAAGTGTGTCTAACTACTTAACCAAAATGTTAATAATGATACTTGAGGGAGAAAATGGTGGAAAAGGTAAACTCTTAGTTCTACCTAGGAGACAGATAATGGTTTCAAATTAGTATTTTGTATAGCAAAATAATGCCAATTTTCATTTTCAAGTATAACACAAGACATTCTCACCATCTTCATACCATTGACTAAAAGTGTTAAGAATTATACTTGAAGTGTGCTTTTGTCTTTACAAAAGAGGAGAAAGGGCAGACTATATTTCAAATTTCTGAGCTGTGCCCAATTTTTCTACATTCAGTTGAGAAAGAACTTGAATTACTTTATCCCCCAAAGGCATGTCTTTCGGACAAAGATTTTCCCATTAACTTCAAAGTAGGAGCCACAGGAGTGCATATTAACATTGAAATGGATGAAAAACAGATTCAAGTTTTGAATGAGCATAGCAAATTGAAAGGCAGCTAGTAAGAATAATCAGCACATCAGTCAGGCTGACAGACCATTTGAATCTGTTATATTAAAGTCAAATGAAGAGGATGAACATAATTTTTGCTATGAATGTGGAAAATTTCAGACAGTGAAAATGTACATTCATAAGACAGGGCAAAGAAGGGAGCATTTAACTCCTTAGATGCAATAAAATATTACTGACTTAATGAAACAAGCAGAATACTTTTCACATTTTCATGCTAAATCTCAGGAAACACAGGGATTTGGGTGCCCTAACAGTTCTTAATCATTCCCAGTGATTTTTTTTTAATAATAAAGACCCTAGAAAAGTTAGATACTCTGGTACTCTCCTCCTCAGTATAAGTTACTTTTTCAAGTAGGATATGTCTCATATAAATCTCTTACGAGGCAAGAGGATAACATGAAAGATTTATTTTGAAGAGCTTTGAATAAAATTCTCCCTACATATTTAAAAAATTTTTTTAACTCTAAGGTAAAGATTTGATAGGGTAAAGGTTTGATAACTTGGTTCACCAAATATTTAAAAAAGTAACTTAGTTGCTGTGGAATAATCAGTGGGAAAGTTCAAGGCCATTATAATACTGGAGAACAGAACGTGTGCCGTTAACAAAACAAAATTTTGAAAAATTCCAAAAAAATAGCTAATGGAATTAGATAATCTCTTCAATCAGAGCAGAGGAATCTGCAGTTGAAGACACCCAGGAGTAAGCAAAGGATTTCCCACGAGGGAGTTTTAGAAAAGCACCAAGTTCAGTATCAACAAATACCAATTGCAGTAACAGCAATCATTTTAAGTGTTCATTAAAGAACTCATTCTGAACAGTTGTCCTTCTTTTCCTCATTGCGGTGCAAACAGAAAAATGATTTATGAGACAGAGATGATAGCAATGTGGCTCAATCTCCTTCTGGCAGTACTTCTCAACCATGGTGGTGCATTAAGGTTGGATATGGAGCCTTCACAAAGTACTGATTCTCAGATGAGACTCCTCAGACATTCTGATTCAGTCTCCACAGGACTCATTGTCAGTATTTTTAATAAGATTTTCCAGGTTGAAATTTTTTTTATGGTTTGGTCACTGGTGAATCCCTAGCATCTATTGTTATAAATAGATAACAGATCTATCTGATCCTGATACACAGTAGGAATAGATCCTAATACATAGCAGGAACTCAGTAAATGTTTGCAAAGTGAATGAATAAATGAATGAAAATCAGACTGCCTTTGGGGAAAAATACCAACAACTCAATAATTGCATATATTTGGAAGATAAGGTCCCAGTTCTGAAGATCAAAACCCCAAGTAATCTTAGAATTTTATACACATTTGATTTATCAATAAAATATGAAGGAAAAGTAAACATGCTCTGAAATGTGCATACACAATTTACTACCAAAGTAAACTATATAAAAATATGGTACAAGGCCATACCAAGGGCAAATAAAAGAGAAATCCAAGTAATAGACCACAGGTTTTAAAAAGTAGCATTTGAGTACAACACAGATGTAACAAATAAAATCTGAAATGATTAAGAGAACCCAGTAGATTTTGCCATTTGGAGGATTCTCATTACTGCAAGAAATTTCATTACAATCACATTTCCATTATTTGATCTCTAGTCATACTATGGGTTTTATACTACATAATTGTATAAATTTAAATGCTGTCTATTAATTTGAGCTTTTTAATCAAATCAAGCCACAAATACTTAAGAAAATTACCAAAATAAAATGTAATTGTTAATAACCATAGCATAATAAGAAATATATTTGATTTTAGTCCCTGGTTCTTTCACAGAGCTCCTTAAACTGTTGGAATTTTATTTTCTATTTTTTTTAACCATTGGAATTTTCTGAGTAATGGAATTATCTATTGTTAAATATTCTTATATCCTATTATAATTTTTTACATGTATCACTTCTATAATTTAAATGTTTAATTTCAAATAGCCTATGAACTACAAAAGAACACACCAATATCTGTAATAAAAGACAATCTGGGAAAACATCTAATTCTTAATATTTTATGAGCATGCTTTATAGAATGAACATACTTGAAAATAAAAGACCTAGCTTCACAGAGCCTGGGTTGCTCAATTGGTTAATCATCCAACTTTTGATTTCAGTTCAGGTCATGATCTCAGGGTCAGGGATGGAGCCCCTTATTGGGCTCTGCACTGGAGGCATGGAGCCTGCTTAAGATTCTCTCTCTCCCTGTCCCCTCTGCCTCTCCCCCCAACTCCCCCTCCCCCACACTCTCTCTGTCTCTCTAAAGAAAAAAAAATACATAGTTTGGTGTGTGTCTTTTTAAATTCCATTCCATTATGTATATAGCCCATTTTATACCAATTCTTTATTACAGAGCTCTCTCTTTAATTATTGTTAAATACCTTCCTATTCAAGTTCACAGGTAGCTATTTTGATCTACTTTTTTTCAAATATGTTGGAGCAGATAAAATTTATTAGAACCTTTCAGATTCTATTTAACTCATCCACACAAATGCTTTCTTTGGATTATAGAATTATTCATGGAACATTGTGTAGGATAATGTTATAAATTCTCAAACTCTCTTTTGGAATTTATTTCTTTGCATTTAAAGTTTTTTTTTATTTTGTGAATATCTTAAAATTATAGTTTTAAGAAAGTTACATAGTGTGTAATTAATCAAGGGTTATCAATGCGGTACTGTGAGTTACTGAGTAAGAGAGCCTTAAAACTACTTAAAGCTTGATTAATTTTGATTTCTAATGCATCTCTATCAAACAGTAGCTCAAGTACTAAGTGTCATGACTAAAATATGAAAAATGTAGGGGAATAAGTTTGGAAAGTACTTTGAAAAGCACAGCGTGTTCCCATTTATATTTGCATATCCATACTAGTACTTGTTTTTATGAAAGTTGTGCTATGTATGTGAGTTCTCATGGATAAAGAGTGGGCTACCAAGAAATTCACCCCAAAGCAGATTTATGAGGATGGTCTCACTTGGATTCAGAAGTTGCTCTTCAAAAGGATCTCTGTTTCTAAAACAGACTTTTTAAGACTATGAGACCAGTGTCTGAAAAAAAAAAAAGGAACTAAATTTATAAAAAAGTTAAAATAGAACTAATTATACATATAATGGTACTTACGCTGTTTGATTATATCTCAGGGGTAATAGTTCTTTAATCTGGCAAGCTTATGTGTTTGTCAAGTATGTTTTTTTAAGCTACAGTTTTCTTAGGTGCATCGCAGAAGTCTTATAGCTTCCCTTTGCAGCCTAATCAGTATCCATTTACCCTATAACTTGAGCTTGCTGGTAACTTCTTCCTTTAAATGCATTACTGCACTCTATTCTTTTCCTCTTTTGCACGATTTTATGTTGACCGAGCCATCCAGGACCAGCTATTTTCATTATTGTAGCTCTTTTTTTTTTCCTTGCAAAAAGCTTTTGATTTTTCTGTTCAGCCATATTTGTGCTACCATCATATCTTAGGGCTACGTGATCACTTCAACTCTGCTTTTTAAATTTTCTTTCTGACTTCTGACTATATTCTTGGGAGATTGTATTTACTTCCCCTAGGGAAGCCCTGTATGTCAAGGGCTGCGCAATCAGCAGATGGTCACAACATTTCATCGCCATCCCAGAACACAATATAAACATTCTCTTGATGATAATTCCTGGCTTCCTTCCTTTAAAGCACCCACTAACAAAACTACAAAGTAGTCAAACCTTTGACCCTCACTAGAGCCATAAAACTTTTGGACTCTCTTTGTCTAATGTATAGAGGCTACATCGCCACTTAACACGTGTTAAAACCTTATAACACAGGGTCTGATGTAGATGAGATACCTTGGGGGATCTTGAAAACCACTGACTAATAACTATTTGATTTATCAAAGGGCTTTTGTGGCATTGTTTTAATTATGAAAAAAGGAGATTCATGAGCTGCTAAACAATCTTTGAGTGCTTTCTCGGTTCACTTTAATCAAAGCTATGATACAGTGCTAGGTGCACCTGCCATATTACATTTAGCGGTTTAGAAAAATAAAAACAATAAAATTAAAAACAATTCTGAGAATCTTATCAATGACTCTGCTTGATCAAATATGACCAAAATGATGTGATCTAAGTACAATAGTTGTTTCTCTTGGGCTTTTAGGGAAGCCCACCACTACCTACACACACACACACACACACACACACACACACACACACACAGGCCTACAGACTTCTCTTTATGAGTTGTAACTCTTACGTGACTCAGTTTGGAGAGTATAACCATGGCAAATTCAACAGAAATAAGTTCAGCCAGAGTTCTAAGTTATGCCTATGGTCAAATCAATAAAGTAACTTAAACTCAACTGCTTGACTTTCACTAGTGTAGTGTGGCTTTTTAATACCACATGTGAAAAAATAGACAAAACCCAGGAGATAGAGAAAAAAGTATACTATTTTAAGATTCTTATATGATGTGTAAAGTGGGAGCTTTTATAAAGTTAAATATGCATCGAATCACAAGCAGATGAAAGCATATGTCTGTATAAAACCTATACACGAAGGCTCATAGCAGCTTTATCTGTAAAAGTCAAAACCTGAAAAGCACCAAACATCCTTCAGCAAGTGAAGCTATCGGTACATTGTGCTATCTTCATACAATGAACTACTTAGCAAAATAAAAAAAATAAACTATGGATATGACCAAAAAAATATTATTGAATCCTAAAATATTTATACTAATTGAAAGAAACCAGACCCAGAAGAGTACATATCATAAGGTTTCATTTTTATTTCATTTATATAAAATTCTAGACAATGTAAATAAATCGGTGGGGACAGAAACTAGATCACTTGGTTGCCTGATGACAGGGTGAGGAGATGCTGGGGCTGGGGCAGAATGGAGGGATTACAATGGAACACAAGAAGTTTGGCAGAGGTATGAATATGAGCATGATCTTGACTGCGCTCATGGTTTCAGGGTGTATACATGTGTCAAAACTTATCAAATGTATATTTTAAGTGTATGCCACTTATTACATGTAAATTATTTCTCATAAAGATATTAATTTTTAAATATATGTTGTTATCTCCCTCAGAAATGAAAATCAATTTTAAAAAAATTAGCTAGAAGCTCTAAAATAATTCTAACAGAAAGGGCACATGTATTCATTGGTATAAAAATTTATATACATATATACACAAATATTACATATCACATATTAATATAATATAATAATGCAATATATAATATATGCATATTTATATACCTACATATGTATGTCAGTATATATCTATATCTTTCATAAATACATATACCTCTATATCCCTATCTTTACATATCAAGCTACCTTGTGAAATTATCTAACAATTTTAGCCTTAGCCCAGAACTGAAACTATATATTTGAAAATCGTCTCCTTAGTACTCTGAAATTCTGAGTTCACAAAAATTAAGATTTTAGAAAAAAGAATAAGATTGGCATAACAGAACTTTGAATAATATAAAACTTCAGACAGTGAGAGGAATATAGAGGAACAATATGAGAATTAGGAAGAAAATAGGAATATATATCATATATTTAAGAGAACTAAGATTTCCCAGAAGGGATTGCTCCTTTAAAAACAGGGTTCAAGACTCTGAACATAGTCATGGAGTGACTCGTAATGGAGCAAATCAGAGTGCTCCAAGTCCCATTCTCCCTGGACATTTGTAGTTCATGTCTGTTTTTTTTTTTTTATCATCTGACTTGTACAGTACCGAGATTTGTATATTCTGGACCTGCTTACATCAATGAGTCACTAAACATGGATCTTTTCGTTTTTGAGATGAGCCACCTGGCATTTGCAGTCATCTTTTCAGGACTCATTTTGGGCAAACCAAGCAAGCAGCACACTATAGAAGAGACCCAAACAATGCCTTCACTTTCCATTAGGATTATTTTATTTATTGTTTCATTAGTGCTATTTCATTTATTATTTCATTAAAGATATTTCACAAAATATTTTTCACGCATTTTTTAATCTGAGTACCTCACATAAAAGAATTTGACCCAAAGTAGTTCACCTCTAGCATGAAATGTGCAAATGCAGACTTTATATAAATCTTATTGAAAAATTGTTAAAAATGTTATTTGACCGGCATATTTAACAGTGAAGAGCTGTAGAAACAGAAAAGCTGTAGGCTTTTTTTTTTATTCCTCTAGGACCAGGAAAAGACAAAGATACTCACTTTCTCTGCTGTTGATTTTTGTTTCTTAATTAGGAGGTAAAATAGTGTTTTTAAAATTTCTTTCAGGTGCTTCAAGTTTTCAAGAAAATTTTTTAAATCTTGTGATTTTATTTCAATTATGACTTTAAAAATAATGTGTTCATATTTTGTTTCATTAGGATGATGGTATAACAAAATTCTGCCAAGTAATTTTATCTCTTAAATTTCCATTTGTGTGTATAAAGAATTATCCAGAGCTACTGAGGACTAAATAATTGCCTATTTCATAATCAAATATTTGTGCTGAAAATTAATGCCCAGCAATCCAAATCATTTTATTGCTTTGTGCTACTTTTACTTACTGGAATCTTAAGATATTTTTCATTAACTTTCTCTTATCTATATATTTTTTTAAATTCCATATTTTTTTCTAGATTTGTTTCCTTTTTTCGTAGTATCCTCCATTGTGCTTCTCTCCTTAAAGAAAAAAATACATTTCTTTAAAGTCTCTTCATTCTCAGTTTTGAAGGAAAAGATCTCTTCAAAGCTGTCTTCTTTTTTAAGATTTTATGTTTTTATGTATTTTTACAAAAGAGAAAGAGAGTATGCTGGAGCAGAAGTGGAGGGAGGGGCAGAGGGAGAAACAGACTCCCCTCGGAACAAGGAGCCTGATGAGGGACTCAGTCCCAAAACCCTAGGATTATGACCTGAGCTAAAGGCAGCTGCTTAACCAACTGAGCCACCCAGGCATCCCACAGAGCTGTATTCCTTTTGGCGATATGATCAAGGAGCATGTAAGATTTGCCACATCCCTTCCATTTATTGTTTTATTTTTATCTTTTTAATATGAGTGCACTAAATCATTAATATAAAAAAATGGAAATGTTTTATGATGACATTCCCTATTGCTGTCTATCTGTACCTATTTTCCTTTCTCCACAGCAACACTGGCACATGTCAATTTAAATATTTTAATATCACTCTTCAGTTGATGGATGTTGAGGTAAAGGAAGGACAGGTGAAAGATGTATAAGTTGGTAACAAATTTCTCTTTTTACCTTATACCAAAATGTGAACACTTAAGCATATCAGTATAATTGCAGTTGTAAAAAAATAAAAACAAAACCTCAATTTTTCTTCTTTTTTATTTTTTTAGATGAATCATGGACCAATAAAAATAATCATTGTATATATAAAAGGTATAATGAGAAAAAATCTTGTGGTTTTTCATTCAATAATAAATTCCATAAGAATTAGAAACAAGGTATTTGTTTGTAATATCTTACTTAGTGGTTAGATAAAATTTTTTTATATTCCTGGATATTAAAACATTCATAAGGATGGGATATACTCCATTTCTGATTTTCTTAAAAATAATTTCAGAAAATGGTAGTAACACATAATGAATAAATAAGTAATTATATGTCTTTCTTAAGCATTCACAAAATGCTAGCTTGAAAAAGACAATCACATTATGAAATATTTATTAGAAGTGTTTTAATTTAGGGAAGCCTGGGTGGCTCAGTCAAAGCATCGGCCATCAGCTCACATCGTGATTCCAGGGTCCGGGGATCCAGTCCTGCATTGAGCTTGCTCAGTGGGAAGCCTGTTTCTCCCTCTGCCTGCTGCTCCCCTCTGCTCATGCTCTCTCTTCCCCTCTCTCTTCCTCTGGCTCTTTGAGAAATAAAAAATCTTAAAAAAAAAAAGAAATGTTTTAATTTATTAAATTAGTATAGTACATTTATCTTGTGGTGAATGAAAATTAATTTTGTCTTATTGTTTCTTTTGAAGAGCACTTAAAGTTCTCAATTGCTAAATTACATAAACTACTTTCTTAATAAAAATGAACCACTTTCTCATTACCAAGATGATAAAAGAGCTATCACTCATCATTATTACATGTGTTATGATAATGAGGCTGTCTGAAACGTTTGATTTAAATTGGTGCTTTCATCCTTCGCAAAATTAATATAAAATCCAAAAATTTTATATACTATCTCAGAAAGTTGCAGCACTTAATACCCACCTTTATTAAGTTAGAACATTTTTTACATTTGATAATTCTGTTAGGTATATCGTAAATCTTTCAACAGATAATTAGGACTAAGAATGATTTAGTAAAAGCACCTTAATTATAGCTTAGAAAATTAAATCTTAAAAAATCCTCTTTTGTTCTTGGAAATTTTTTAAAAGAAAAGAAATCATTATTGAAAATTTTATATGTTTATTTCATTAAAACTTCTATTGGACAAAAATAATCAGTAAGACACTTTTTGCCAATATTTAATATTTTCATTTATCATGATGGCACCAAAATATCTTCTTTAAATTTTCAACTTTTTATTTGTTCTTTAATCACATTGAAATATAAAGCAGATAATATTTCTCATTTAAGACAGAAGAAGGATGGGATTCAGAAGTGAAATTGATGAAACAATGTTAATCATAGAATAATGGAGACAAGAACAGAGGGAAAATCTTAGAAATCATTTCAACTTATTCCTTCCTTCTACCACTGTATATTTAATATTAGGTGCTGTGCTAGATGCTGATGATACAAAGGTGAAATAAGATACGGACCCTGACTTTGTAAAACTTTTCCAGCATGCATACTGGATACGTGTAAGATATAGGTTACAATGTATAACTTAGATGCACTAACTGACTACATGCTTCCACTGTTTGGGCTAATTAAAGGGAGGGATAGTAGAATGTTAGCCTTCCTCTTTGCTTACAGATTGGAATTTTGATTCACTATAGACTTAGAGTACACTAGGAATTTCAAGGAATCAGCAATAATTAAGAAGTATTAAACTATTTGGTTAAAGGGTGCCTGGGTGGCTCAGTCCTTAAGTGTCTGCCTTCAGCTCAGGTCCTGATCCCATGGTCCTGGGATCAAGCCCCTCAGCAGGAAGCCTGCTTCTCCCTCTCCCACTCCCCCTACTTCTGTTCCCTCTCTTGCTGTGTCTCTCTCTCTGTCAAATAAGTAAATAAATAAATAAAAATAGATAGATAGATAGATAGATAGATAGATAGATAGATAGATAGATAGATAATTATTTGGCTAAGATCATTCATTTATTTGCAGTGACGAAATTTTACTCTACTTCTCATGATACAAGTCTGGTGTTATTTTTTTTATGTCCTAGCATAAAAGAATGGACTTAGCTAGTTATGTCATTGCTCATACATCTTTTATTTCCTTATATAATTTAAAGGAAGAGGGGAAAAAACCTTTTTTTATTGCAGTTTTTATGGTCATGCAGTCAAATGTTGATGATTATTTTTCGTATGGCTTTGTAAATATTTTTATCTCTCTATTTTCCATTTGTTGCTTGGCCTTTAAAGAACAAAAACACTTCAGACTATTTAATATTCTAACCATAAAAAAACTTGGACACAATACCCATGCTACTGTTAAAATTCTAAATAGCAATATTTAAGGAATCTTCAACATTATTTGTGACTTTTAATCCATAATTATATCAGTCATTTTTAATAAAATGTTAATTTCTTTGACTTGATTACAATTAATGTAACTTGCTTATTCTAAATCACTGTCACTTCTGTTTCTTCATATTGCTTCCTTAAGGTTAAAATTTTAAAAATCCCCTTTACTCTACAGTTTTGTTATTTTATTTTACTTGTTATCTTATTCATGTTTAAATATATAAGTTATTTTAGACAAAATGAAGCAACATTTTGTGGTGTCTGTTTAACTTATACTATTAGTAAAATAAGAATGATATCTTAATAGGATCTTTATGCCTCTTACATGTGTTCAAAGAATAGAAGTTTGCCTTAATCCTTAATACTTCCCCCTGTCCCTGCCCTGTATTTCTTTTGTTATTAATACTCATTCCTCATTTTATCATTGCCTTGTTTCAACATGTTGCCTAACTGCCCCTTTATAGCTGCTTTTGTGTCTCTGCCACATTTGTTTAATCCCCAGAACATTATGCATTTTTCACATTAGCCACTTTATTTTTCAAATAGGATAAATTATTTCTAATAAATTTTCAATTTCCATCCAAAAATATATGAGAATTACTGTGAAATTAAGCTTCTTTTGTGCCCTTTTGAACAGGAAAGTTTTTTGAAAGTGCAATACTTTGTAAAGTTACACTGAACTGTATCAGATACTTTGTGTCATAATTATTGTACTCTTAATGAAAAGTGACTGTTTTATAAGAAAAACCAAAACTATATATGGCAGAAATTCATTAAAAATTACTAAATTCAAACTAATACTACACTATAGTAATTAAAAATAAAGTTTAAAAAATAAAATAAATAAAAATTACAAAATGTTATGGAGTAAGAGTGTACAAATTATATGCAAAGTTTATAAAAGAAGGCAAAACATAAATAATTCATTCTTTCATCCAAAAAAACCAAATTTAAACACCTCTGTAGACCTCAGATGAGAGCACAGATAATCATTTTCATCAAAGAAAAAATGTACTGGTTCTTTTGAGGAAGGAACCTTTGTCTAGAAAATTTCACCAAAGGGGTTCTTTATAGAGCTTCCTGACTTTATTTCCAGGTTCATAGTATTAACTCCTCTCTGACCTCTCCTTTCTACTCTAACTATTTTGCTCTCCATGCACCTTTAAGGCACAGTGCTTAGCAATCCTTAAGTATTTTTTATGATCTCACATACTGTTTCTCAAACAACTAGATTAAATAATTAAAGTCATCTTGTATTTCGTTTGCATATAAACCTAGGTCCAATATTAATACGTGGTTGAGATATGCCTTGGCATACTTTAATAACAACATTCTTTTTTTTCTCACCAAATTTGTTTATTTTAATTTTTGAGTGTTACAAGATTGATTGTTCATGCACCACACCCAGTGCTCCATGCAGTATGTGCCCTTCTCGATACCCACCACCAGGCTCACCCACCCCCCCTCACCCCCTGCCCTCCAAAACCCTCAGTTTGTTGCTCAGAGTCCACAGTCTCTCCTGGTTCATCACCCCCTCCGATTTCTTCCCATTCGCCCTTCCCTTCCTTCTCACGATGCCCTCCATGATTTTCTTTATACTCCACATTCTTATAAACTGGTACTAGGAGAAAAGTATTTTCATTTGATTTTATATTTGATAAGATCTTGGGTCAAAACCATGGAATTAGGAATAAGAGCAAAATGATGAGTCAAGAATGACTATGGTTTTCAGCCTTGGTAACATAAGTCCCTTTATATTTAGAGACTGGGAGGGGATAAAAATAGATGAGTTGGGAGAAAGAGTGGTAGGAGGAATAATAGGTTTACAGGGGGAAATAATGAGTGGATTTGGTTTGCTAAGCTCCAGGTACCTACATTATTTTCAGGGGTAATGACTAACAAGTAGTAGGAAATATATATAGGTGTAGCAACTGGGTGATGAAATAGATGTGCTAAGACCTGGTATTCGAAGCTATTAGATTAAATGAAATGCTTTGGGAAAATGCTAGAAAAATGACAAAGGAAAGAAGGGAGGAAGGACAAACGGGAGGGAGGAAGAGAAGGAGGAAAAACAAAATGGCTTAGGAACTTCACTATAAAACTAAGGGTCAGTTATCTTAAGGCCAGATTACTAGGAATAAGCCCAAAGGAGGGTATAAAACAAGTTTAATCCATGGATTTTTTTAAAGTGGTATAGAGACATGATTTATAATTTGGACACAGAGTCTGAGATTCAAGGTTTTTACCCAAGAATATAGGAGAAACAATTCACAGAAGTTCTGATGGACTGCTGAACCCTCAAGCTTATCTTCAGTGATTACTAATAGCCTAGCTATCAGAAATTTTGAATTCAAGGATTTTTGCTCATGAAGGGATAGCAGATAGAAAGCTCAGTTTAAAATGAGCTTAGAGTGCCTGGGTGGCTCAGTCAGTTAACTGCTTTCGGTTTGGGTAATGATCCCAGGTTGCTGGGATGAAGTCCTGCATTGGGGTCCCTGCTCAGCGGGAAACCTGCTTCTCGCTTTCCCCCACCCCACTTGTGGTCTGTGGTCTGTCTCTCTCTCCCTCTCTCTCTCCCTCTCTCAAAAAAAAAAAAAAAAGAGCTTAGACAATAAGGAGTATTAAATTTTATCAGACAAAATGAAGTTTACATAAGGGGCTTAGTTCATAAGAAATTCTAGTGCCAGTGTAAAGCAAGAACAAAACAAGAGTGCCTACAAAACCACCACGTAGTCTCGGTATTTTCCCTTGTGTCTGAAGTGGAGCTCTTTAAAGCAAAGAACACAGTTAAGTTGTTTCACAGTTAAGTTGTGAAAGTGGGAAAGCAGGCTTACCCACTCAAACATGGGCCTCCCCTAAAGGCAAAGAGCAGGCCTAGCAGGCAGACCCAAAGATCAGGTATGGAGTCTCAGGCTCAGCTCCTTTTAGGCTCTCTTAACGGCTTAGTCTCTCTTCTTCTCCTGGTAGGACTGAAAGGGAAGAGGACTGTCCAGGGAAGTCCCTCCACATGGAAACAAGAGGATTGAACATAAAGCATTCTCCCTAAGAGAACTCTTAAATTGTGTGGTCTCTCTGTTCTTCCAGAAAGAGTTACTACTGCTAAAGATAGTGAGAAAGCTCTATTAATTTTCTATATCCCTCTTGTAAATAATTCTCTTTCCTTTTTCTTTTTTGACAGAGCAATTCTGTGTGATAGAAGAAGGTTTCCTCCCTTTTCAGCAGTGTTCTAGAGTGCAGTACTTCCTGTTTTCCATACTAGAATAAGAACAGACCAAGGCAGTTAAGATTTTGATGAGAAGAGGCGAAATCTTGCTACCCTCAAAGTCACTAGAGTACGCCAAATAAAAGATTAACATTAGCAAAAGAATTGTTCATTTTATAGTGTTTCATTCTGATAGTAGAACAGGATTTTTTCCTTTCCTTCATCACTACTTTCTGAACACAAAAGCTGAAGAAACTGATCATTTTTCCTCAACTTGTTAACAGTGGAAAAGGGGTTATAAGCCAAACACTGAGGACCTGTCTCAGAAGAGAACTGGACTGGGGATTTCCTCTCTTTCCAAACTTCCAAGGTATAGTTAGGTGATCTGTATTTATATCTGCAAAATATCCTCTCATCTAAAAAAAAAAATGTTAAATCCACTCCCTGCCCTATAATAATAGCTTTTGACTCTGAATCTTTGATACATCATTTAGCCTTTTTTTGCTGGTATTAAGTTTTTTCTCAAGTAAAGTTTTGGGTGGGTCCATGTCACCATGTTGGAAGTATTTATCATATCTATTTCTTTGAGTTTCTTCAGTTACCCTCTTAGCCACTGTGTTCATATCAAGTTGTATTGGGAAAACTAAAGAGAGTATATTTTAAATATGAAAGAATATTTTGGGGGAGATTTTGGAAAAATAAATTTATTGGATTGAAACCCAATATTTCACACTGATTATTTTTTAGTTTCTATACATAGCATAGATAAATTCAAGTCCCTGATAAATTAAGTAACACAAACTGTTAATACCTCAAGAGATCATATCAGGAACCTAAGACATTTTCTCCTGCTACATTTTACTACAATTAATTCTTTATCAGCTTCGTAATTTGTGACTATTGTTTTCTTCACAATCTTTTAAAATTTCCCCTTAGAAAGCTGATTTCCTTTTTTTTTGTAAAATTAGATTTTACTCTTCATTTTTTAAATATAATTTGCCTTTTGGGGTTTAGAATGATTTCATACCAAGCAAGAATATCACATTTAGACAAGAAGATAACAGTTACACACATTTTACTGTAGTTGTTGAAAAGGTTCACGGTTAAATGGAGAATATTATCATTCATTTGTCATTTTTGCACTCTGGAATATAAGTTCTATGAAGAAGGTAATGAAAATCAAAATAGGCTAACTTCTAAAGAATTAAGTGAACAAAATTAGATTTTCTAGATATTTTATTCCATATACATATGTTGATACTAAGTGATGTTTATACCTTATACCAAATTCAATCTTTTGCTGTGATTGCCTCTATTGTTTTGGTGTTACGTTGGTGCCTGTATTAGTTAGGTCTTGTTTATCAGACTTATCCACACTGGCTAAAACAAATAGGATTTATTTTTTTCAAGTAACAAGACTCAGGAAGTAGGCAATTGAGGTCAGTGCAACTGCTTAAGAAAATCATCAAAGACCAAGACTCACACTGGCTTCCTGATCTGCCATCCTTAGTATGTAATTTTGGACATTGCTACTCTTCCGGGGAATTTGACCACATTTCTGGCAGAAAGAATAAAAAGCAAGGCAGTTTGTTCTGTCCTGTGAAGGAGCTTTACTTATACTTTGGCTAGAACACAGCAGTCCCCAGTGAAATTACTTTTAACTGCATGTTTTAACCAGATAAAAGCAAGGCTCTCTTTGTAAGAAAATAATATATCTACCATTGTATTGTTTCTTGATAAAAATGGGTTACAAAACATTATAGTGATTGCAGAAGTTTTCAAAATTCAGAATGCTCATTATTCATCTAGAAAGTTTCTTAAAGATGTAGAGGTCAAGTTCTCAAAAGGAGAGACTCTTTTTCAGTAGGATAGAGTAGGGTCTAGAATTTTATATTTTAGACTTTTAAACTTTTATTAAACAGTTTCATTCTGATACAGATGGTTCACGAACTATTCTTTGAGAAACACTGGTAAACTCTCATAAAGTTCATTTAAGATCTCTACTATCATTAGCGGAGTTCAAAGACCATTGATGTTTCACTTTGTTTGAACTTTATGCTTCTACTTCTTATAATTTTATCCTTTTACTTCCTCCTCGTATTTTCTATTTTTTTCTCTTTCCGTTTTTACATATGAGACTATCTGACTCTCATCATTACAAACCTGGCCACATCTAAGAAAATAACAATAATGACTAAGTGAAATTAACAATTATTTTTCTAAGTCACAGTCAGTCTAGAAACTGTTATATACTTTTGGGAATATACTCTGGATCTATTACTTCAGATAATTTTTCAGACTTATATTTGAAGATGGCAATGTTTTGAGAATTTTTCAAGTTTGAGACTTTATAAGCATCAATTCCTCAGAATTTGTTGGTGCAACAAGACTCATCTCCTGTCTTACATTTTGGTACTGATTTTAGAAAATGTTTCTTGGCCTTTCATTGAATAGAATGTGGTCAACTTTAAAGAAAGCAAGGAGGCTTAGAAATTATAAAGTACTGAGCAGTTTCTTCCTCTTTGCTCATATTTAGTGATAAGCTAGAGAAGACTTATGTCAGCTAGTTAAGGCAATTGTTACTATTTCCAGTTTCATGTTAAGTGACAGCAAGATGACAGTTCAAAATTGGCCTTGGTAGGTATGTTTTATGCCACAGAAATCAGCAAGTGGTACAAATTAGGATTTTGTTTTGTTTTGTTTTTATTAGAACATCACTGCCTATAAAATTACCCATTTTATCACATTCAATCCCTTAAGAATTTGAGTCTTAGTTCACATATCTAAGAGGACAATTTGATGGGAGGAATAGAAGGAAGGAAGGAAGGAAGGAGGGAAGGAAGGAAGGAAGGAAGGAAGGAAGGAAGGAAGGAAGGAAGGAAAAAAGGAAGGATAGAAGGAAAGGAGGGGAAGGGAGGGAAGGAAGGGAAAAAGGTAAAGAAAGAAAAGGAAGGGAGGAAGGGGGAGGAAGGAAAGAGATAGGAAGGGAAGGAGGAGGGAGGAAAAGAGAAAGGAAGGAAGGGAGGAAGGCAGAGAGGAAGGAAAAGAGAAGACTTAGTGAAATCAATCTAAATCTGGACCTGCCTTGTTTTTAATTGCATTCAAAATTTAAAAACAAACAACAACAACAAAAGAAAACATAAATTGGAGTGTAAAGATCTGAAATAGTATCTGTCTTAATAAAATAATTTTTTAAAAACTGTTGCCAGTGCAATAACCAGCTTGTACTAAACAGTTCTTGGTTACATTAAAATAGTTTTACTCACCCTTCTCCAAATAAAATCTAGGCATTTTTGAAGAATGGGATGGGCCATAGAAAAGACTGGTGTGGAGTAGCTCTAGAACAAAGTGAGTCATATAAATGATTTACTATGTTCTGTAAGACACAGATCATAGGTTGCTGAGATCATCACAATGGAAAATATTGATTTGCTTATAAGAAAGTAGAAAGTCAGAACTGAGTCAACCCTCAAAGAACACTATAGAGTGATGCCCTATAAAATCCTACAAAGACAAGCTGCATTGTTAGGCAACCATCACGCAATCTGGTTTTGCAAGATGCCCTTGACTGATACATCGAGTCAGCTATCCTCAAATCAACACCGTATATTAATAGTGAAGAAATCATTCTGTAATTGCTTTTGTTTGTGTCAGTTCCAGGGAATCCTCAAAGCAAATTGCATAGCAAAATGGGATGAACTACTAAATTAGCACTCCAAAGATAACAGTCTCATAGGCTATTGATAAAGGACATACAATATATACACTCTGGTTAAAAGTTTGTATTTTGTAAGTCAAAAGTTTACACTGTGTAACAGATTTGGAAAAAGGGTTTTGACAAGGATATGAACTTTGGGAAGACAGGCATGCCAAAGAGACATTGTAAAAAAAATGCAGTCACAATCCTTTCCAAAATAATACAATGCTTTCAATTATTGAAGATTATTCTCCTTAGAATATCCAAGTGGATTAATTACAATATTAGTAATTTAAAAATAACAGAAAGATTGAAATAGACAAGGCAGTCATAAGAATATATTAGCCGTGTATACATATGCACTAAGTGATCTAATTTGATTCTAGGTTTTATATAAATCTGTCTCAAGTATATCTGGTTCCATCTACTCTCACCTATACATACCATGAAAGACATTTTTCCTATTAGTATTAATATTATTAATTATTAGTATTATTAGTAGTATTATTATCAAATGTTCTAAATAATTATATACTGAACTACTAAACTAATACTAGAGAATTAAGCCTACCTAACCTCATACATATCAAATACTCACTTGACAGAAACCTAATGAAGTCAAGAAATCAAAAAAAGAGTGGATTTCACCTTAACTGGGAAGACCAGGTATGGAGGACACAGAGGTACAGGTGTGGATCCAGAATAAACATATATTCTTCCTAGAACTCTTTCTACCTACTCATCCTGTTTCTCCCTGCCTTGTGGCCATATTCTCTTCCGCATTCGATGGGGAAAATGGACACTGCCAGGACTTAGTTAACATATTTCATGCACCGGGAATTCAGAAGCAAGAGATATCTTTTAGCCCTCCTAGCAAAGAAAGAATGCCTCAGCAATTTAAATTACGTGCCCACCTTTTAAAACAATCACTGTGAACAGGACAAGAGTCCATCTGAAGGCCCCAATGGCCCAAATCAGACTCCTCCTACATCTGGGAGTGGTTTGGGTGATATGATTGACAGCCTCATCAATACCACAAGAAATGGAAATTTAAATATTCCCCAAAGAAGGAGGTTTTGGGGCAGACCAAATCAAGAAATATTCCCTATCCCATGTAGCAAAATAGGCAGATTTGATTTCTGGAACATTTTAGCTTCCCCACATAAGTAAGCAAAATTTAAAAAATTTTCTCCTATTCACAGAATAGCTGATCATATGTAACATTTCCAGCATGCAAAGTGTTTCTTCACAGACATTATATTTGGTTCAGGCAGTTTGAGGAGATTTCTGTCACTTATAGTTGAGAGCTCTAATTCACAAAAGTGTAATGGACATAGGTTTCCTTCCACATTTAGTTCAATTAATTGTAATTATAATGATTCCAAATGTGAAAACTTGGGTACTTGCCAAGTACCCAAGGTGAATAAAGATTTTCTTGCAAAAATTGAGACCAAAATTCTTATTTTTCTTTTCTTTGTTTTTAAATCTTGAATGTTTTCAAATCTTGGTTTAAATCTTTTTAAATCTTTGAACCAGGTCCAAATTGTGATTTCACTGCCCTATTTATTTATTTGTATTTATTTTAATTTCTGTATTATTATTAGCTTGCCTTTTGAGAGCAACCATGCACCCCCAAAAAAGTAAGAACCAAAGTGTTACATTCATTTCAATGAATATTTATAAATTACCTTTTGATCAATTAGAAACAATGATTCCATTTACACTATAAGATTTCCTTGTTCTTGATTAATGTCCCAATTTGTATCAAAAGAAATAGAAAGTCACCTTGGTTCTTAAAACAACTCTGCTACACTGAAAAAATAAAAGTATTGGGGGGAAGAAAAAACACTGTTAGGTGAACATATTGCTCAATTTTCTGTTCATTTCGTGGAAGAAAATCAAGTACTCTTGGCCTAAGACTTTGTTCAATGATGCTAGGAAAAGAATGCTCAGTAAGAACATTTTGTCCTGAAGAAGCAAGAAGGAATTTTATAGAGCTTTAGGAAGAGGGGTTATATAAAATTGAGCTAACTTGAACAATAGTTGATCAAAATCAGTTCTGAAAGAGGGAGAAACTTTTCTGAAGATTAGCAGTTATTTGTTGGTCAATTCAAATTTATCAAATGAGGTCAGGAGGAAGAGTAGGAGCTAAGGTCATGCATAAATAGGGTGAGAGGAAATAGTTTGGGTGACAAGGACAAGCAAATGCCACAGTTGCAAATTACCCGTCTTTCAAGGTCCCTTACAATTCTATTCTAGCTCACAGGAATATGGACTCCTCCACCCTCACTTGTGTTTAGGTAACACTGTCTAGACTGCATATGAATAGAACTCTATTAGTGCATCTTCTTATTTATGAGCAAGAAGATCTAGCTTTTAGGTTTCCTTTTTTAAAATAAGTTATTTGTATTTTACCTGATCAAAGTCCAAAACCTAACCAAATCAAAGCAAAAAATTAAAAACCCTCTTTCACTCTTTGTCACTTAAAAAAACATTGAAAATTAAATAGACCTCTAATAACTTTGATCTGTGTTCTAATATAACCTGCAAATGGATGATAATGAGTGTGTAGAGCTTGCTTAATGTATGAATGTAATATAACATATAATGTAATATGATCATTAAAAGGATGAATTAATATCCTAATTTAATGTTAATTCATCTGAAATCTATGTTACCTTTAAAATATATTATTTGGAAAATAATATCAATAATTCTGTCTAGTGGAAACGATATAATAGGGACCCTGAAAATGTATGGGAGTTGGATATCATTCATTTTGGAAATTCATTTTCTTTTTTTTTTAAGATTTTATTTATTTATTTGACAGAGAGGAGAGAGACCACAAGTAGGCAGAGAAGCAGGCAGAGAGGGGGGAGCAGGCTCTCCGCTGAGCAGAGATCTCAAATCAGGACCCAATCCCAGGACCCTGAGATCATGACCTGAGCTGAAGGCAGAGGCTTTAACCCACTGAGCCACCCAGGCGCCCCAGAAATTCATTTTCAGTAATGTATAAGTGCTCTACTGTCCATCATACTATATGCTTAACAGATTTATAGTGAGGTTTCTTGTGTAATAGTATCAGGATAATACGGAGATAATAATTCATCAGCTTAATTTGAAACTGCTAATTATTTAGTTAACAATTTAATTAAATATATCCAAATTGTTAGATATTTCAGTATATTAACATGGTGACAAAACAGGTTTAACCCACCTTTGAAGGTTCTCTGCCATCAGCACAAAACAACATGGAACGAAAAGCAAAGAACCTGAGAGATATCTATCTATGCACAGTGTGTACATTAGACCCACCTATCTTTGGTTTTGAAAACAGTGTTTGTAGAAATAATAAGTACAATCACCACAACAGAGAATCTCTCTGTTATTAGAATAACAAAAATAAGATATATCAGTTACCTCATTTTCCCCCACAACATTGGACTAATCTGAGAAGCATACATGTTTCACCTTGTCAATAATTCATTGTCAATGCACACTTTAAACATCTATTTTAGACAAACCTCCACATAATACATGGTGCTATTGTGCTTATAAGACATAGGAAGCCATTTCTCTAACTCTAATAATTAAGGTTTACTCAAACACAACTGTCTGCTATTGGATTAAATTTAAAAATGTACAGTAAAAATTGTCCAAAGTAGTAAGCTTGGAACCAAGTAGTCAATTCCCTTTAAGAGTAAATTTAAACGTTCCTTCTCTTCTGACTCAGAGCCTCCCGGAAATAAATGTAGCAGGTGAGTAACATTAATTGCTTCATCCAAAAATAAAAATTTTAAATGTATCAAAGCCACCGGATACCCTAGCACCCAGCCTTTCCTGTCTTGCAGAAACCCAGTGGCATTAAACTCTTGCCTGTTGATAAGCAGAATTCCGCAGTGGTTAGCCGTATAGATTCTAGAGACAACTACCTGGATTCAAGCACTGACTCTATCAACTCCCCGCCTTTAGGGATTTAGACAAATCACTTTAAAGTATCTACTTTAGTGTACTTACCTTCCGAAAGACAGAAATGAGAAACAAAAACCTACTTCATAGCATTACTGAAATGGTTAAATAGTCACATGTATCCAAAACACACTAAAACAGGGGCACCTGGATGGCCTAGTCGGTTGGGCGTCTGACTTGGGCTCAGGTCATGATCTCATAGTCCTGAGATGGAGCCCCACATCTGGCTCCACACTCAGTGGGGAGGTGCTTCTCCTCTCCCTCTGCCCCTCCTCCTGCTTGTGCTCTCTGTCTCTCAAATAAATAAAACGTTAAAAAAAAAAA
>CM052807.1:90417916-90433099 GCA_028533885.1 Nasua narica
AGCCCTCGATTCAGCAGATATATTCTATTGTAAATGATTAACTTCCTGATCTCATGCATGTTCAAGTGTTAGTTTGAGCCAAGTGACATTGCAAATCTCTTAAGTGAAAAATGGCTTAATAGCAGTAATTTTTTATTGCTGAACCTAGCAGAATACTGGATTTCCAATTGTTCTTTTAGGAAATGTTAACCTACTGAAGGAGCAGAGCAGGGCTGGCTCCTTTTGCTTACACCCTCCTTCTTGTGTGTGCCTTCCCCCCCCCCCCCCAGGACCTGCCTCTGGGAGGGTCTGAGTGTGGCTCAGCCCTCCCTTGAGCTAATTAGCCCAGATGGCCTATGGGTTGGGTTTGGGTTAGCCAATAGGAACGTAGAACCCCTGCCTGGGAAAGAATATTAACTTCGCCTTTTGCCCGCCAAACTTGTGCGCCAATTCTGGCCAGGGTGATAGGCTAGATCAAACAGTTACTAAGCAACTTTCTGTGTGTTACAATTTCATTGGCCACTGACCCCTCTAAAACTGTTGCACTTTTTGAAACTCGCTCTCTTTCTCTACACCAAGCCACTGTGTTGGTGAGTGTGAGATACAGAGCTCAAGCTAGCTTGAATAAAGGGCTCTTTTGCTTTTGCATCGGACTCGGCTCCCTGGTGGTATTTGGGGATCTCAAAATCTGGGCATAACACCTACATTTGGGTTATTGCTCACTAGAAAGGAATATTTGTTTCTCATTTCTCACATTGTTGTTGTTCACAGATGGAAAGAGGTGGGGAAGGGGCAGGGGGAGAAGGAGAGAGAATCCTAAGCACACTTCATTCCCAGCACAGAGCCGGATCTCACAACCCTGAACTCATGACCTGAGCCAAAAGCTAGAGTTAGACACTTAACCAACTGAGCCACCCAGGCACCCCTCCCACATTGTTTTTAAAACATTGAATGTGTTTGCATATAAGATTTCATATTGTCCAAACCTAGTTATAATCATACTTTTCATCATATGTCTAGACTTGAGATAACATAATATATATAATACCAACTAGATTGCCTCTTGACCCAGGTGTGGATCTGCAGCTTACACAAGCTCATATTTGTGCTCAGTTATCTGTTTATTTCCTATGAGAACACAAATTAGCCTTTTAAAGCCAGGGCTGAACTTCTCTTGTGATCAGTAAAACAAATTGATCGAGTTGACTATTTTATTTTTTTATTGCATATTCTCACTGTAGAAAACCTGGAATATATAATTGGTCAAATGAAAAAATTAAAACCAGGTTCTACATCGAATGCTTGTTACTATTCTGATGTATGTTCTTCCAGTTTTTTTTTTCCCTCTGTGTCTGCATAAATCAATATACACAAATGCATTATGTATTGTGTGTGTGTGTGTGCAGTTGCATATAAAAAAACATATAGTTAAAAACAAAAACAAAAACAAAACATGTAGTTGATGGACCTATTACCATGTTCTTCCATGAATTCTTGTTACTGTAGTTATCTATTCTGTTTCTCTGTGTCTATGAACATTTTGAGGCAAACACTACCTATTAATAACTCTCATTATCTTAGAAATATGAGTATTTGTATATTCCTTTGATGCTAGTATATGAATGTGTGCTTCAACTCATGTAAAATTAAATGTAATGAAAACAGAGCTTTGTCTAGGGAGGTCAAAGCAAAATAGAAATTAGCTAAATACTTAGTAAATAAAATAAAATTGGAAAAAAAGAAGATTCCAGATGAATTTAGTTACTTGTCAATGAATATGAGAAAATAATTGCTTCAACTACAATTTAATCTGGATTAGGTAAGTCAGTGTTTCCTAAAATGTTTCATAAAATGCTCTTTCAGTGGATCTTTCTAGATGTTAACAGGAAAAAAAAAAAAGTTTAGTAACAAAATAAGTTTGGACATAGGTATCTTAAGTAAAGGAGATTATTTGCTGTTACTGTTGTTTCTTTTTTTTTAAAAGATTGATTGATTGATTGATTTGACAGAGAGAGATAGGGAGCATGCAAGAGGGAGTACAAGCAGGGGGAGTGGGCAGGGAGAGGGAGAAGCAGGCTTCCCACTGAGCAGGGAGCCCAGTGGGGCTTGATCCCAGGACCCTGGGATCATGACCTGAACCAAAGGCAGACACTTAACCAACTGAACCACCTAGGCACCCCTGTCATTGTTGTTTCTTATTGTGTATTTCTATTGTTCTTAATACAGACATTCTAGATCTTTTAATATGCTAATGTACATTACAAATATCCAGTAATGAAAAGTAGGATGCAATAGTTCCTCAAACTTTTAGCCAAGGAACACCTTTACTCCTTATAGTTAAAAGATCTGACAAGTATTTCAGGGAACAATTCCTGACAAATATACTTGTGTAAAAATATCAGAAACTATTCTTTTTGAATGCATGGCACATTTCCTTTTGGAGCTTCTATTTTGTGGTCTGTCTACATTAGACTGTTAGTTTAATGCAAATTTTCTAACATGAGAGCCTCATATGACTCTGAACTCCTTAAATTCAGGAACCTTTACTCTTTAGTGCCCAAGGTATTCAACATCAATTTCTACTGCTTAATCCTAAACTCTGAAACATTTCTTTTATTACCTCTTCTGTCCCCCTTCTCTCACTTCTTTCCTTGATTGAATGGATTCCCAATCACTCCAAATCACAGTCCATATTTCAAAGTACCTCTTCCTTCTTTCCTCTACCTTGCATTTGTTTATCAATATAACCAATTGAAACTGTTCTTAACATCATTATAATGAACAGCCTAGGCTTAAGGCCACAGCTCTGTGTATTTTCTTTTCCTTACAGCAATGAATTTTTCAATCCTAACAATGCCTTAAATCAGCAAATCAGAATCTTAAATTTTTTCTGTTCTTTTTTTTAAAAAGATTTTATTTATTTATTTGACACAGAGAGAGAGAGATCACAAGTAGGCAGAGAAGCAGGCAGAGAGAGAGAGGGGGAAGCAGGCTCCCTGCTGAGCAGAGAGCCCAATACGGGGCTTGATCCCAGGACCCTGAGATCTTTACCTGAGCCAAAGGCAGAGACTCTAACCCACTGAGCACCCAGGTGCCCCAGTTTTTTCTGTTCTTAACTGTACTAAGTTCCAATTGATTTACAATCTTATATATTTTTTGTCCCTCTTCAATCATAACCCAATTTTTCAAACACTTTCCTACAGACAATATTGCTGAGCATCTCTCATATCTTTTCTTCTTATTCCCAACTGCAACCACGCTTACGTGCCTTATTGCCTCTGGCCTAGATTTCTGCAATAGTATCTCTGCAGTAGGTCCTTCCACAATAATAATCTCAAAATTTCTTGATCATGTTATTGCCAACTTATTGCCTATTCAAATTAAATATAAGGGCACCAGGGTGGCTCAGTTGGTTAAGCATCTACCTTCTGCTCAGGTCCGTGATCTTGAGGGGCTGGGATTGAACCCCATGTCCTCACTGAGCGGGGAGCCTTCTTCTCCCTCTCCCTCTGCCCCTCCCTACCTCATGTGCTCGCTCTCTCTCTCTCGCTCTCACTCTCCCTGTCTCATAAACAGATAAATAAAATCTTTTTTTAAAAAATCAAATATAAGCAAATGCAACATTTTTTTGTCACTTTTCCAAGTACATTTCCTTTAGCCAGACTAGACTCCTCAGATCTCTTGCTCATGCATTAATCCTTATATTCCTTTCCTTGTGTATTTTTCTCTCTAATTATAACTTTCCATGTCCTTCAGGATCCAAAATGAGGTTTTGGATGCATTTAGTTTCAAATCTCAAATGTTATCATGGGAAATTTGCTTATTCTCTTTTGTCCTCAGTTTTGTGTTTGTTTGTTTTTATCTATATGGTTGAAATGATATCTATCTCTCAGCGTGGTGAAATTGAAATATGAGATAATAATTGCAAAGTCCCTAGCTAAATATAGATCATCAAAATGTTAGCTCTTTTTCCTAACTGATTTTCCCTCCCATGTAGGCCTCTTTAAATTTCTGTCATGTTTCTTTCTATTATAACCATCATTCAACTCTTTTATAGCTGTACATCTTGTTCTTCAGTAAGCTCTTGGGAAACTGCACCCCTGTCTTGAATCATACTTCTTTTGTATCTACCATAGTAATTAACATGTATTATATTCATTGTTATTATCATCAAATATTTGTTGAGTGGATTTTGCTAAAGAAATTATGAAATCTTCTATTGAAGTACAAATCAAAATCTTGCAAGTTTAAGTTGTGAAGGATCTCATGGGAGCTCCTAATATATAGAATAAAAAAGCCACCTAACTTTTACTATTTAAAAAAGAAAATGCAAAAGGCAGGAAGGAAGCAAGAAAGAAAGATAAAGAAAGACAAAAAGGCAGAAAGAAAGGAAAGCAAGAGAAAAAGAGAGGAAGGAAAGGCAGAAGGGAGGATGGATTAAAATTTTATATTTGAAAAGCAAAATATGTATGCAACTTAAGACAAGATCCTGTTATGAGAAAGCCAGAAAACTGGTTTTATTCTCTGCCTACAACATTGACCACATGGTAATGCTGAGAAGAAAATATTCCAATGTGTCCTAGTTTTAGTATCTCTAAAATGTAGGGGCACCTGGTGGCTCAGTTAAGCATTTACCTTTGGCTCAAGTCATCATTCCAGGATCCTGTGATAGAACCTCCTGTCGGGGGGCGCCTGGGTGGCTTAGTGGCTTAAAGTCTCTGCCTTTGGCTCAGGTCATGATCTCAGGGTCCTGGATTTAAGCCCCCATCGGGCTCTCTGCTCAGTGGGGAGCCTGCTTCCTCCTCTCTCTCTGCCTGCCTCTCTGCCTACTTGTCATCTCTTTCTCTCTCTCTCTCTCTCTGTCAAAAAAATAAATAAAATCTTTTTTTAAAAATCTCTAAAATGTAAGTAAATTAGCTTTTAACTGTCCTTGTGTTATGATGGTAAGACAATATTATATATATATAGACATATTTTAAGGCTTTTATACAATTTCAAAGAACTATATATGAAATGAGATCATTGTATACATTATAAACATTGTATGACGTGTTTCTTCCCAGATTTCTAATATTTGATTTATTCTTTTTTTTTTTAAAGATTTTATTTATTTATTTGACAGAGAGAGATCACAAGTAGGCAGAGAGGCAGGCAGAGAGAGAGGGGGAGGCAGGCTCCCTGCTGAGCAGAGAGCCCAATTCGGGGCTGGATCCCAGGACCCTGCGACAATGACCTGAGCAGAAGGCAAAGGCTTAAACCCACTGAGCCACCCAGGTGCCCCTAATATTTGATTTATTCTTATAATTTCTTTTGATTAGTCATAGTTTTATGTTTATATATCATTCATTACACAGGATAGGACTTACTCTTCCTCCCCTGCCTCTCTTGCTGAGTGTGCTACTTGAAGGTGAGGCCCATCCAAGTTCAGCTTCTTCACCCATCCTTAGGGGTTGTGTGCAGTCAGTTTCAGAACTAAGCCGGCAGATGTCTGTATTATAATCAAAGTACAGTAAACTCTCAATTATCTATGATAATGGGTTACTGGGAGAGCGTATATAAACAAATTGCTTTGGAGATTTGTCACCTTGAGTAAACTGTCCCATCCCTGGGGAGTGGCAGAAAGGGCAGGGTGGGAGAAGCAGGCAGCCTCACTCCTCACAGTGACTGAAGTGGGGGAGGGAGCTTCACAGGTAACTTCCAGCAGTGGCCCCTAGTAGTTCCCTCCTCAGGCAGAAAAGGCCTGACAAGACTCAGAGCCTCTGGCAGCAAATGTTTGTTTAGCAAATGCATAAATGGAAGGATTTACTTTGGTGGGGCTTCAAAGCCTGAAGTAAATAAATACATTTCACTGAAGAGCCTGGTAACACAAACTCGTAACTAAGGGAGCTGTAATCAAATGCGAGACATTTTTGTCTGGGATTCTATAAAATACATTCACTGCAATAAGGCAACCAACAACAATGAAACGTTTTAAAATCAATACTAAATATAGAATAATGCTTCTGTAAAGATTGCCCAATTCAGAAACAATCCCTTTTCGCCTTCTTTGGAAACTGCTGCTGATTTTCCTGTAGTAGATACACAGAAAAATGTAAAACGCTTTTTGAGCAGCTGGGAAGACACACACCTTCTAATTTGCAACTAGTTGCAGGGACTGAGGCAGCTTGAATTCAACCAATATTCATTAAATACTTGTCAGCTCTAGATATTTTGCTAGTGACCGAGGATGAAAAGGTAAAGAAGATAGTGCCCCCTGACCATTGCTGCTCCTTTGGATATTTGGTGGGATTTACAGAAGGATTTGATCTCAGGCTCTAGCTTTCTAGGGCTACATGATACTTCCCTCTCCATTCTGGGTTTGGGGTGTGTGTGTGTGTGTGTGTGTGTGTGTGTGTGTGTTTCCTCCAGAGAAAATGACAGAAAGGTAAATATCCTTAGAAAACTAGAATTTTAGAAAACTAGAATTGGAACACCAAGACCTACATGAAGGCAAAAGACTAAGGAGTCCACTTTCCTAGAGGCAGTATGTGGAAGAAGAGAAAAGGCCACTCTTGTGAATTCAAAGGCCTGAATCTCAGTCATAATTCCACCATTAATGATAAAACCTCAGTTGTCTGGGACTCTTTTTACTCTTTTACAAGATGAGACATTTAGAGTACATGAACTCTGAAGTTTGTTTCAGAGACGCCAACTACCATAAACCATGATTAAAGAAAGATGGGAGTTTTGAGAACTACACGGGTGTCAGTAGGAGTTGGAAACATTGCCTATGAGAATTTGGTGAAGTGGGGAGTCTAAGGAGATCTTGAAGATTTCAATTTGGGTAACAGATACCTGGGTAACCTCACATTGCTGGCCGGATGAGGAGAAAGCAGCAGCCAGGGGTGATTCACATGCCTGACAATTAAGCACTGATTGCCTGGGAAAGCTATAACCATTTTTTTTTCTGTCTCCAACTTGTGTGTTCTTGTTCTACCATTCTAGAAAATTCCCCTGGCATAATGCACAAAAACTCATTACTCACTTAGCATGGAGAAAGCACACACACTTCAAGGCTCATTTAATCTGTATTTACAAGGAATGATGAATACTAAGCATGGGCTTGAATTATGATTTTGAGATAGTAGGGTAGAGCATAAAGTCGTGACCACCCATGATCTCAGGGAATGGTGATATTAAGTGCAATAAGGTGGAGACAGAGGCTTATAGGGCCAGTTTTAAGTGAGCTTCCATGGTGACGAAGGCCCACATAAAATGCTGTAAAGATCTGCTTGGAAGGACACATGACTGCATCAAGCGTTTAACTCTTACCATATACTCCAGTTCCATTATCTACAAAATAGTCGCCTCTTTATTTGTATCTATATGACAAGTTTGAAGTATTTTAAGTTCAGAATAAGTAGATAATTTTATCTTTTTGTCATAATTTTGTAATTCTTCATTCTCAATCATTGTAATCAATAATTGGTTTAGAAGATAATAGCTACAATAATTTTTCCCCTAGGGTATTTTTATCCCTTGTATTTCCAACATATTGACTGCTAAGCCAAGCTTTAAAATTGTGACATCAAGATAAAGGTCAGACGTGGTCTCTCTCTAATTATATCACAACCATTGTGTAATTCCTTACAGGCCTCAGTTCAGCCACAAATGGTCTCTCTAGCTCAACTAAAGGGAAGAGAAATTAGAGGAAGATGTTCTTTTGGAATTGGGATCTTGATTATGTCATCCTTGATATTATCTGCTCTAGGATGTTCATTATAAAATAAAATATACTATACTTAAAATAATGCATATTTGCCAAGTAAGTTTTTGAGGAATAAAAGAAATTCTACATGCTATAGCATTTTCAGCCAACAATTCTATCACTCCCTTTTTCTGTTATAACAGAAGTTTAGGTCTACGTCTTCCCATTAAACATCCCTAAATTGTTCTAGATCACTTTTCAGCCTTGGAGATTCTAACTAGTTCAGATGTATATAAAACGCGGGTTTTCATAACCAATATTTACAAACTTCATCTCTTAATGTCGAGAAGAAAAACACAGGATAAACGCAATCTGCACCTTCTGCTTTAACTTGATTCCTTAATGTAATTAAATTAAATGTTGCTGGGAATTAATTTTTTCTGGAAATCATTCCGACGGTTTTAACAAATTATCGTTTGGTGCCTGAGAGATAGTCTCCATGACACATAACCTAGTCACACCAGCATCTCTTGGAAAAGTCTGTGCTCTCTTTTGAGATGCTTGGCAGTTTTTGTTACCTTTAATTGCAATTGTCTGTTTCATAAATAGGCAATCTCTTCATAATGTGTCTCAATGATCAAATACAGTGTAACTTCATCTTGACTTTTACAGTGTATAAAATTTTGGTTGTTGCCTCAAGGTAAGTGGTCACCCTGCAAGAAAAATTACATTCATTGCTTGTAATACATGTGTTTTATTGTATTTTCTATTTCTTTCCACAGACAACTTTTTTTTTTTTAATTTCAATCCTGGATTGTAACAAAATATTTTAAGCAATTTTTTTTACTATGTGGTGCAAACTGCATAAATACTCAACTGAAATGACAATGAGATAAACAAATAGATACTCTGTAAATAATCCCCCAAAATTGATAGCAAAAACTACAGTATAAACTACTCTTCAAACTGATGGACATTTAAGCAAGTTTAACATAAATATAAAACTACATGCTTCTTTTCTTACCACTAACGTATTAAAAAGTAAGATCAAGAAGATATGGTAGTAATACAGTTGTCATAATGAGAAAACCCTACTCTGCGCTCGATGCTGTGCCCGGGTTTTTCATGTTACACCTGTTATCCTTAAAACATTCCAAAAAGTCAAATATTATCTCAATTTTCTAGTTGAGGAAATTCAGGCACAGAATGGCTGAATAATTTGACTAAAGTCCAACAGGTAAGAAAGGCTAGAACTTAAATTTGTATTGAATCTACATGGCTTCTTGGGTGAGAACTGTCTTAGATATTTTAAAGAAGAAATCACATTTAATTTGAACCGAGAAAACACAACACTTTTGGACAGTTTGTTATTCTTAATATGCAATATTGAGGTACCTCCTGAGGTACCTAGGTGACTCAGTTGGTTAAGTACCTACCTTTGGCCCAGGTCATGATCCCAGGGTCGGGGTGATGAAGTTTTAGAATATTGGTGAGGTTCAGTGAGGTGGAGTCCGGAGCCAATGACTGAGAAAGAATTCTTGAGACGTCTTTGGTGCAAAACAGTGGTTTATTAAAGCACAGGGACAGAACCCGTGGGCAAAAAGAGCTGCTGCCCCGGGGTTGTGAGGGATGGCAGGTTACATACAAAGGGGTTAGGGGAGGTAAGGAAAAAGGGAGGTTTCAAAAGAACTTTCACATACTAAAGAGGACCTACCAGATACTTGATACCAGAGGCCTTGCCACTGTCAAGGTTTTTCCCTCTAGCAAAGTATTAACATTAAGATAGTTGGGAGATTGGGGAAGAATCTCAAACCAGTCCCACCCAGGAGTGCAGGTGGGGGGAGGTTGCAGGGTGTCAGCTTGTGCTTTCCTCAATTTGCCTTCTGTTCCCTCATCACTGGGATCAGTCCTGTGTCAAGCTCCCTGCTCAGCGGGGAGGCTTCTTCTCTCTCTCCCTCTGCTTGCTGCTCCCCCTGCTTGTGCTCTGTCTGTCAAATAAATAAATAAAATCTTTAAAAAATACATTCAAGCCCTCTGATGGGCATGTTTGAAGGAAAGAGGATAGGCCAGACCAAAAATAGCTGTAGTACTTTTATGACAGCAGTAGTCCCATCATAGCTTAATTTCTTTGGTCATTTCTACCTCAGATTGAGTACCTTGTCTAGAAATGAAACAGTAACCTTCTGTCCTTGGGGACCCACAGTCTCTGGAGCTTTTAATAAGATTCTATTCTCAAATGGCCTTTGGCTTGGAGCCCTAGAATCTTTTACCTCTTTTCAAAGCCCATGACATCTTTTGGTCATCTTGAGAATGCTTGCTCTTCACATCCTTTCATTTTAGCTTGGTGAAAAGTCTTTAGTTACTCACCAGCACTATTAAAATCAATAAACCACACTTAAATGGCATTGCTTTAGAATCATTTTGGTAACTATTTAAAAACACAAAAGATGGGGCCACATTCCAGACTTCCTCAATCTAATTCTCCAAGGTGAAGTTCAGGAATCTGTGTTTTAAATAAACACTCTTTGTGATTCTGTTGTGGAAACAGGTTTGGAAATTACCATAGAAAGACTCATGGCTCAGAGTGGCCTCAAACTTAAATTTCCAACCCCAGGGCATTTTCCTCTGTCCTACTTTTAGCTGACATTTGTACATTCTATTGGAAGATGAACTCAGGAATGGGTAGTGTGGTTGGATTCTGATATAGACTACCAGTTCATTTTTCATTTTTGGGCGCTTTGCCCTTAAGGTAATTTAGTTTTTCAGTCAATGATCTATACTTGAAAAGCAGAGAAGTCACTAAAATCACATATCAAATACCTGCATGTAACTAGAGGAGAGTGACTCGTGAAAATTTCACATACACTGAAGGTAATGCTGAGAAGCATTTTTAAATCTTTTCAGTTCTAAAAAGGTCTCAGACTTTTTCTACTCTCTTGTCTGACAAATGCTACAAATAACGAATGCTTACAGTGGGGAAAAAAAAAACAAAAGTCAATAACCCTTAAAAAATAGGATTTGGAATAGAAAAACCTTACTTTGAATATGTATCTGTATGAGTGCCAGTGTATTTGTGCTGAACGTTAGACATTTATGATATGTACTTTCCAAGATACTTAAATTATAACAAAGAAAGAATTAATTTGCAGGAAGGGAAAGAGGTTTATTCATTCTGAATCTAGTATGGAAGCAATTCTGCATCAAATAGAAGTTTCACTGCCCTTTCATTACTTACAGTAATAATGGTTAACATTTATAGAACTGCTTTTATGTTCCAAAAACTGTGCTAGCCCTTTAGTTACACATCTAATTTTATTAGCTTTTTTTTTTTTTTTGGCAAATACTAGGTGCTAATCTCTGTTAGACACTGGGGCAATATGAAAAAAAAAGAAAAGTTACTTTCCTCTCCACCTCTATTTCCAGTATAGTTTTTCTGTTCTAGAAACACATATGGTGTTCTCTTTTTCCTGGCCATATATTGTTTAGCTAACAGAAATGTGACTTTTTTCTCTATCCCGGCCCATACTAACAGCCCTACAGTCCCACCCTAACGAATTTGGAAATAAATAAGATAAGAGTGAAAATTCTGGGAGAGACAGAATTTTGAGATTTAACCCCCTCTTTTGTCAGTGGGCTATTTCAGCTTAACTTTGTGTAGGTTTTACTGAGATACAATAAAGAGAATAGAATCAAGAACAGTAAACAAATGTGTCATATTTGCTATGCATGTACCAAATCCATTGAATGCATTGTTATGTAATTTGACTAAGTTGAGAACTACAAAGGTTATCTAATTTGACTTTTTGACTTTTTCTTTTTTTAATTTTTTAATTTTTATTTTAATTTTTATTTCTTTTAGGAGTTGAGAATCTGACATTCTGGGTTTCAAACGGTTTGCTTACAAGATTCAGGCTTCTAGTTCCCAGTTAGTTGATCTTGTCATTGCTCATCACCCCATCACTTTCTAGCTCTAAAGAGCCTTAGCAAATATAGAAGAGAGTCAGAGCGATATCATATACAGGATGTATTTTAATGTATTCAGATTATAAAAATTCTATATATTTCTAAAAACTTTAACTCTAATATACTTAATATACAGTGTTATATTAGTTTCAGGTGTGCAATTTAGTGATTCAACAATTCTACACATTACTTAGTGCTCGTCATGGTAAGGGTACTCTTAATCCCCTTCACTATTTCACCCATCCTTCGCCCCCACCCCTCCTCTGGTAACCATCAGTTTGTTCTCTATAGTTAAGAGTCCAAAGAGTCTATATTTTTAAATATATTTATAATGAAAAGAAATATACTAAGCCCCAAATTATCACTTTAATTCAAAACTCTCAGCAAAAATTTTGTATTTCCATTTTAATATGTATTTGCTTTTTGGCATGCATTTTTTTTAAACATAGTAGTCTGTATACATTTTTTATTCCTTTTTTTTTAAAGATTTTATTTATTTATTTGAGACAGTGCGCACAGGAGAGCTTGGGGAGGAGGCGGTAGGGCAGAGGGAGAAGAAGACTTCTCACTGAACAAGGAGCCCTCAGTCCCAGGACCTAAGATCATGACCTGAGCTGAAAGCAGATGCTTAACACCCAGGCACTCCATAATTCCTTTCTCTTAAACTGGCTTTCACTATGGTATGGTCTCATGACCATCAATATTTACAAATTTCTCACCCAAATAATACCTCAGAACTTAACAAAATTCATTATTGTGCTTTTAATTTGCTTTTACACATAAAGCTAGATGAATACCTAAATGCATATGTTTTCACAAATTCTGAAATATATTTTCCATTTATTGTAAATGGTAAGAATATTGATTGAAAGCTGTGAATAACTGAAGATTGTTCATAGATACCAATACTTCCAAATTACTCTTCAGTGTTAGAGCAATCACCATAAGTAAATCCAGGTAACTCAAGTAAAGCTGCCTCATTTATTTTATGTTCAAAGTGGGAAATTCTTCAGTAATCTGAATGGTGGGGTTGGTGCCTGGTACCAGCATGAATCCTAATAATGTCAAAAAGCTTAAGAACTAAATACCAGGAACCTCCAAAGAAGCTAAAGTCATTATGGAATAAATTTAGTCACTGTTAGTTCTTTAATCACTCTTTTTGCTTTTCTTTCTGCCCATTGTCTGGAATCTTACTTAAGTAGTAGCTTTTGTAAGCAACATTTTCTTATCTCGGAAGAGTAGTGTTTTAACCTATTGTTAACCATCCTTGTAGATAAGAATTAAACAATACTGAAAGGAAATATGCTTCCCACTGAGATTTTTTTGAATTTTGATTTCATTGTAGCAGAAACTACAGAATACTTGTCGTGAGACAGTAGTTTCAAAAACTGATAATCTGATTAGTTCTTTCTCAAGCATCAGTACCTATGGAAGCATAATAAAGGTTATAATCCCTGATATCTGGGGCGGCTGGGTGGCTCAGTGGGTTAAAGCCTCTACCTTCAGCTCAGGTCATGATCTCAGGGTCCTGGGACCGAGCCCCTCATCGGGTTCTCTGCTCAGCAGGGAGCCTGCTTCCCCCTCTCTCTCTGCCTGCCTCTCTGCCTACTGGTGATCCCTCTCTGTCAAGTAAATAAGTAGAATCTTAAAAATAATAATAATAATAATAATAATCCTTGACATTAACTTGAGCTGGCTGAATTCCTGCCGAATGCAGATGGTGTCAATCATTTTAAAAACAGTCCTAAGTTGTACCCCACCTTCATGTTTACCTCCTTCTTAGTGGACTGTTCTATGCATTTGCTGTCAATATGGTTCTTTTATTTTTAAAAGATAAAAGCTGTTTTCTTTTAATAATAATCCAACTCCAATATTACTGCATTGTTTACAACCAAGGACAATATCGGCCTCTGAGATATGCTTAGAAATAATGAGAAGTAGGAAGAGGGGTTAGGAAAGGGCATTTTTATTTTCTTGTCCCAGGGCAGGGTGAGGAGTGGGGTGCTACTGAGATTAGGCAGGAGGATCTGGAGGTGCTAAATGGTCAGCAATTAATAAGTGAGAGGCACACTAAAAACTCTGCTGCCAAAATGCCAAGAGAGCTACTGTTGAACATCGATAGGTTAAGCATTTTTCTTATGTTAGCATTCATTTTGTAGCCTTATAATGTTCTTACTGACCAATGACCCGTCTTTAATAATTTCTCTTCTTATCTATCTTATGGTCATGGTCATTACAAATATTACTAGTAATCCTTCATAGACTCTGTCCTACACAAATAAGGAGAAATGTTAGATTTCTTTAACATTCAAATTTTCTTCAATCTTATTTTTGGTTAGAGCAAGTGTTTTTCAGAGGTAAAATACACTGCCAAATTAATGGAATGGTACAAAAGTCCAGAAATAGATCTCAAATACCAGAATTTGCTTCCAAAAAAAAGAAGTGACATTTAAAAAGTGGAACAATGTTCTTTATTAAGTGATGTGAGATAACTGGTAAGTATCAAAAATATATATATTCTACCTAATTTTGTACATGGTAACAAAATAAATTCCAGAGAGTTGAAATGTTTAAAAGTAAAACATAAACAAAGTGTTGTATAAAGAACACATGGGAGAAATTTATTTTTAAAATTAGTTAACATGGGGGCGCCTGGGTGGCATGGTCCGTTGAGCTCTGTCTTCCTTGGCTCAGGTCATGATCCCAGGGTCCTGGGATCCAGCCCTGCTTTGCTTTGGGCTCCTTTGCCAGCAGGGAGCCCTCTTCTCTCTCCTCCTCTCCCTCTGCCTGAAGCTCCCCCCTGCTTGAGCTATCTCTGTCAAGTGAATAAATAAAATATTTTTAAAAATAAATTTAAAAAATAAAATAAAATTAGTTATCATGCAGTGGGAAGGCCTTTTTTAAAATGACAGAGGAAAAAAAAACAGCTCAGGTGTTGTTAATGAGAAAAATCTTTAAATTTAAATTCAAGGGGCACCTGGGTGGCTCATTGGGTTAAATGCTCTGCCTTCTGCTCAGGTCATGATCTCAGGGTCCTGGGATTGAGCCCCGCATCAGGCTCTCCGCTCAGCAGGGAGCCTGCTTCCCCCTCTCTCTCTGCCTGTCTCTGCCTACTTGTGACTCTCTCTCTCTGTCAAATAAATAAATAAATAAAATCTTTAAAAAAAATTTAAATTCAAAAATTTTTTTTTAAATTTTACATTAAAATAATAAAGAGACAAACAGTACAGAGGGGGAAGAGTGTATTTTCAACTCAGGTCTTAAGTGATCAATTTCCATAAAGAATAATTAGCAAAGTTTATTAAAATTTTTAAAATCTATTTCTCACCCTTTGACACAGCATTTCTAATCTAGCAATCCACCCTCACAGAAATGTATTGATTAGATAACATTGTTTGTAACAGTACATGATTGGAAAGCACCTAAATGCCCACTGGGAAAGTACTGGTAAAATAAATTATGATAATTGATACAATAGGATTCCCTGCTGCCATTGAACAGAATAAGGAGTCTCTATATGAATAATGTAGGACTCTATATACCTTTACATTTTA
>CM052807.1:90433599-90531108 GCA_028533885.1 Nasua narica
AAAAAAATCCATATCTGGACTGAAAGGTATTCCTTTTGTCAACTAGAAAAATACATTCTAAATAAAACAATAATCCTACTTTGAAAAACTACAAAATGCAGCCACAGAAATATATTTTGTCATGTACAGATGTTTAAATAATATAAAAATAAAATTTTAATGGATTAGAATAGCTTCTATACACTGAGGCCATTTATTTTTTTGAGTTAGAAAGAGAAAATAAAATAGACATTTCATTTAGGATATTATTTCAAAATTATTTTGTGTTTACTACTTAAAATTCGATTCTACAGAATACATATTTGTTCCTACATGCATACAGTGTAAAGGGAAATACCATAATTTAACCATTGAGAGGCTTTTAAAAAGACAGTATTTGTATTGCCTTAAATCCGTTACTGTGATTTAAAAATAAAATTAAAAAATTTACCAATTAAAAAATTTTTCAGAACACAAAGATTTAGTGCCTCCCCTAAAGAATTTTTAAGTAGAATTTTCTACTAAAATGCGTATTTATATTTAAAATGCATGAGTTTGCATTTTAAATGCATTAAAATGCATTAAAATGCATTTAAAATGCACAGAAATAATTTTTAAAACGGTTGTGGTCTTCTAAAATTTAGCATTTCAATTCAAAAACTGGGTGAGGCAAAGAGGTAAGGAGGTCTATTGGAGGGATTATAGTTAACAAGATAGAAGACAAAGTAATAAAACAATAAAAAATACATTGGGGGAGGGAAGGTAGGTAAGTAGGTAATAAATATAAACTAAGCCATAATGTAAGTGCTCCTCTATGAAAAGTACACCTAAAACAGTTGTGGGCTCAGAGATAAAATATTACAACTGATTCAATGGAATAAGTGTTTCAGAGGAAACATAACATGTTAAAAAGACAAAGTGGATAAGTTTCTCTATATGGCAGATAGAGGGAAAAAAGGCATTCCAAGGAGAGGATGAGCAAGGTACAATCTAAGTTGTTACAAGAAGGAAGAACAGTCTGCTTTGGTTTGCTACTTATAGCTGCATATAGCAATTTCATAGTTAACCTGTCAGGTTACTCCAAAATTTATAAACACTTTAAAGATTCTATACAGAATTAAAACATTAAACCCTCTATCAAGACAATTCAAATTCTCACTTTAATAAAGAATAGCTCAGTATCCAGAGATGAGGGCAATTATAGTTAAGCTTTATGTCTGTATTAATATATTACTCTAAATGAGAGATTCAGCACTGTAACTGATGATTTAATATTGTAATGAATCAAAAGCACAAATACATTTGTATAACTAAAAAACAACTAGAAATTCTAAAATGTATTTAAAAAATCAATGGTTCTACTTTCTGAGAAGAGTTTTTAACATAATTTATTGTAAAAATATAGGAGCGGTCCTTAGAATGTATCACTGTACTTCACTATAGAAAAGCAGAAGTTAATTCAAAGGTTCTAAAATGAAATCATCTTTCCAGTCCTATTTCTTACCAGAACTTCTTTTAAATTCAGATAATTAATCCAATTATATAGCAGATAAGTAATGTTCTTTTCATTATTTTCTCATAAGGAGTAATACAAAGAGATAGCTTTCACGTTCAGAAAACAAAATTGCAATTGGTTTATCACTGATGATGATCTTCTGAATTTAATCCCCAGTAGTGAACAATGAATACAGCAAAAACTTGCCTTATTGCTGAATGATTTAAGGGAATATTTGGCAAATCAACTTCCCTTTCTCAGATGACTATTCCTTTCTTTTTTTTTTTAATTAAACCCATGTTACTATTATTACTTACTTTTTATCACTATATTTCCCCTAGAATGGAAATTTCTACTTTTTTTACCAGCCAATTTCAACTAAAGCCATTAGCATTATCTTGGTGCAAGAAATGATAACACAGATGTTCTCCAAAGTGAAATCTAAAACATTCTAAATATCTTCCCAAAGATTGGTGAAAAGTCTGGGGGATGGAGAAATGAAAAAGTAGAATAAGAAACTCAGTTAAAATATGCACTATAGTAAACATGGGAATAAAAGGGAATAAGAAATACTGAAATCTCCACCAATATCCACATATTGAAACAAAGTAAAATAATATTCTTACTTACATGTGTGCTGACATACAGGAAAAGTGTCAGCTAAAGAAAAAATAAACCACAATGGTATTTACTTAACAGTACAATAAAACAATAAAACGAACTGTTTACAATACGATTACATCACGTGTTCACTGGCAAGCAAAGAAGGGAGAGAGGGAAGAAAACGTCCTAACTAAACACCAGGCAAAACCAAGCCTAGTCCAGCACTATAATGAGTGTCACTCAAGGTAGGATCTAAATAATCTGTTCAATTTGTTGGGTATTTACTAGCATCCTTGGGGAAGGAGTGGGGGTTAGAGTTAGTATTTTATCTATTTATTTATTTTAGTTTGCAGCTTAGATGAAGTTCTATAGAGACAATCCGAATTCCAGTGTAATAGAATAAAAGATTATTGTCCATGTGGGTTCCTCTTTGTAGGTTCAGAGGCAAAATGCTAATACTTAGGGTATACAGAACTCTATTTTACCTACAAAAAGGACCCCAAGTTGCCTTTCTTGGAGGTTCTTTTGTAGAGGGAGTGTAAATAAACAAGACTGTGACCCTGTGATTTTCTCTGTAGCCCACGGCATATCTCACTCAAAAAATAAACCTGCACAGACCATTTGTTTGATCAGAAGATTTGCTTTGTCAGAGAAAGCCCAGGCATAAGTCTTAATAACTTTAGCCATTTTTAGAACAATTGCTGTTGTATGTAGCACTCGGCCCTTTCTCATCTATACCCTCACCCAATCCACTACTGGTATTTATACATGTCTCGTGGGCAGCCCTTCCCACTTTCTGTCATCTAGGTCCAAACAAGTAGAAGGGTTCAGAAGGTGGCAGAGATGATGTACATTCTAAGTATCAATGAGAAGAACCAAGACTTGATTAATACAGTTACAACAGCATAGCCATCATGTACATTACCGACTTAAAAATTCCAATGATACACCTTTGAAAAAATACACCACGGCACATTTTTAATTTTACTTGTTCATGTGTCTAGTTCTAATACATTGGCTGCAATATTAAGAATTAGTTTTGTTTGTGTAAGGAAGCCATAAGAGATTAAAATTCCCATCAAATCATTTGTTATACACCTGCAAGCTATTTGTGTTGCATTCCAAATAAACAGTTCCCTGTCTGAACTTGTAATAATTAGGTGACTTTGGAACTCTTAAATCATAAATAAGCTTCCTCTAGTTTTTATTAACTACTGAATACTTAACATGATTTACATTATTTTTCGGAATGTGATATTTAAAATGAAGTTTCCTATTAAACAAACATGAACATTAAAGTAGGTCAGACACAAACCATTCAAATTATGTTGACAATAGCACCACGTCTCCTCCAGTTATTTCCGAGTCCTGACTGTGGTTAGAGCTGATACCAGTGTCTGAGTCTGTGTCATTTGGATACAAGTTAAATACTCTTTGAGTCAAGGAAGGAACCTCCCCGCTGCTACTGGGGCCCTCAGATTCCTTCCCTCTGTTTTCCTTTAGTTGGCATCCATCTTTGTTGCTAATATGCAGCGAATTGAGCTCCTTGGCCAGGAATTCATACTCTTTTGCTTTCATCTGAAGCAATGAGTCAGTGTATTTAATCTCTTTCTGGATGCCACTCAAGTGAGAGTGAATTTTCAAACCGGCTTTCATGCTTTTCTCCAAATCACACTTAACATTTTCTAAATTAGAGCTTTCAAGCTCACTTGCGCCGGCCCCTTCTGCGTCTTCATTTATCTCTGTGCAAACACTTTTTACCTCTTTTTCTATTTCAGCAGAGAGCTTATCGATGAGCATCCTGTAATACGTTAATCTTTCCTCCAGGTGTACAATTCCATCGCTTTCAGTCAGGTCATCCAGACTCTGGTTTTCATCAGAAGCCAAATCCAGTTTCTGCTCAATTTCACTGAAACTGGGCATTAAATATGCATCCTGGACATAATTTTCTCCATCATTTTCTACCCTATCGAGGTGGAACTTTGCTTCACATTTTTCAATTTCCAGATCCAGCTCTTTCATTCTCTTGACTTGCTGATGAATAGTGTGGTCCTGGGAAATAATCAGATGAACTAAGGTCTCCATACTATCTCGATCATGGGAAACGGTGTCCTGCTTAATTTTAGCCAGTTTCCGGAAAGTTTTTCTGACTATTCTTTTTTGTTTATCTGGTGGTAATGTCTTCATGTAATTTGCTGGGCTGAGTTCCCATACTTTTTCCGTGTTTTGCACTAATTTGGCTTCAGCTGTCCGCCACAATGGAACTGGAAGAAAAGCATCTGCTTTAACCAAAACAAACTGCATATTGGGCTGCTCATCTCCCCAGGCTTTCCAAAGCTTCAGGATTCTAGTTAGTGGAGGAAGAGCCCGTTCTGAACCCCTCCACTTTTCTATGATGCAGTAATCACTGGGCTTCCCCAGCAGAAATCGTTTCTCTCCAAATGTAGCCTCATGTTCCTCAAGCAAAGCCTGGATGACATCAGCAGAGGTGGTGCGTTTAGTTAGCCCACAGACAATCTTCTCTTCTTGGCAAACCCAAACCACAATTTCCTTCTCTTCTGAATCCATGTCTTTACTGGGAGATCTGAAAGAAAAACAAAATACATTATATTTCTGTCATCATCTGTGTAAACTTAGAACCATGGTTTAACCTTAATACCCTTTTCAGATTTTATCCTTAATGAGAGATGCATCTTGAGGCTGAGACTACATATGAATCAGAAGTTTTACTGCAGGAAAAAAAAATAAAAAAATCAAGGAAAGTATCTTAATTTCCTTTCATTCCCTAGTGAGCTCTGGAAAGAGCAAATTGTCACCAAAGACAGCTGAGGCTATTTTATCTATGGAAGTCAGCCACAATATAACTACAGTCAGAACTTCTAGAGTTAAGACAATAATCAAAGTGGAGATGAATAAAAAGAGAGAAAATAAGACAGTTTTTCCTGGAGCCTTAGGACTACAGAAAGACTATGAGAGTATAGGTATGAATGGTGGGATAATATTGGAGTCATAGAAGTAAAAACAGTCCATTACTGAAAACAGTCATACTTTCGTTCAACAAATGTTTATCATATGCCAGCCATGTGCTAAACATTTCTGAAGATACTAAAGACACTGCAGTACACAAAGAAGAAGAAAACACAGATATAAATTTATAATTATTATAATGGCAGGTAGTGGTAAATACTAAACAAAATTAAACAAGATGAAAGGATAGAAGAAAGAGAAGTCTGTTTTACTCAGAGTGTTTAGGAAAGACTTCCTCTAAGAAGATGACCTTTGAATAGGGGCATAAATTTTGAGAAGGCCATCAGAGACCTAAGAGAAGAATTCTAAGAGTGAACAGAAGGGCAAGGGTCATGAGGCATGTTTTAGAGACAGAGAGAATGCCAAAGATAGTCGGAGGCTTGAGGATAGTGGAGTTGGGGGTTGTTGCTGGAGGAGGGAAAGGTCAAAAGATAGGTGATGAGATCTAGCAGAAATGCATATCCCATGATAAGGCATTTTGATTTTGTTCCAGTTTTAGTGAGAAGCCATGAGAAAGGTTTAAGCAGAGGAGATTTATGATCAAATTTATGCTCTAAGTATATCTGGCTTGTTTCATGGAATGGACTTTAAAAAAAAAGGGCAAAAGCAAAGGAAGGAAGGCTTAGTTGAAAGCCTAGTGCAGAGATCTAAGAAAGAGAGGGAAATTGCCTGGACTAGGGTTTTAGCAGCAGAGGTATTAGGAAGTGGTCAGAGTTGGGACATATATACAAGTAAAGACTTGATAGTAATTTCCTTTGTAGCAGAGAGGGATGGGTAAAAAAATCAGTTTTCTGAAGAAAAAAAGCCATAGAGGTGGTAAAAGAAACAAGGAAGTTACATGGTTTCTGGGCTATACTCTGGAGAGAATTTTTATGATCATATTTCTATCATGAGTGTAATTCAAATTGACTGTGTCTTTCATAATATCTCTTTAAAAGAATGTTAAGAAAGAAATGATATAAAGTGAATTATAATCCAATATGATTTATGGAGACAAGATTTTCAAGTAGTAATTGGCTTGTAGTGAAAGTTTATTTATGTAGCACCCTCAAAGCACATGACTCCATGAAGCATATATAGAAGATGTTTTCCCTAGCTTCTAGAATCTTTTAACACTTAGAATTTATAGTGTTTATGTTTTAGTACCAAAAGTGACTAATCCTACATTATTATCTTTATTTTAAATGACTAATTATTACACATTGGTTATTGACTTCCCTGAGGTCATAAAGTGACTACTAACAGCGAAAGCACAAATTAGTGACACCAAATAACAAAGAGTACCCAATAAAATTTAAATATCCAACTGTACCAACATTTTGTAAATAATTATTCAAAAAGTCCTATGGGGCTATGATTGTTCTCTTATAAAATATTTAACATTTAATGACTCAGCATTGAATAATGTGATATTTGATAATATGTACAACTCATCATTTAACCATTCTAAGAATCAAACAAGTAGGTAGAATTTAGGGCAACAGAATTATTTTCATATTTCAATTAGTAGAGAAATAGCACACAAATACATTCTAAGAAAAAAACAGTAAGTATTAAAAGTAACTGATACTAACTACTGTTTGTGTTATGGCTGTATAGCACAAATTACCTCTAACTTGATCATTACTTTCATCTGTTTTGATCATGTCTATAAAATACTCAAAATTAATGAAATTAATTTTTTTTACTTTAAGCAGTTAGAAGTTTACCTACTAAACTGCATAATTTGAAAACAAGTAAACCATGCCGCATGCACTTAGTGTATGTTAAATCATAGCCATTTCAATATGCACTTTTTATAAATAATGGTAAAAATAACAAAATTGAGTAATTGTTGCAGTTAACAACCTTGTAAGATAATGCCAAAAGCTATTACATTAAAACTAAGAACACAGGACATCTTTATTTTATACTATTTTTTAGTATTCATGGTTAAACTTTAAAAAAAATTCCTACTAAAAATAAGTAGCCCCAAAGATTATAACTATCAGTCATCAAACATTTAGTAAATAAAACTGTTCTAAGCTCATGCATATATCAAGTCATTTAATCCTCACAATTCTGTAATGTAGGTAATAATATTATCACCATTTTATAGATAAAGAAACTAAAGCACAGAAGTTTTTAATGATTCACCTAAGGTCACACAGTTGGTGGTTCATTGAGGATTTAAACCCAAGCAAGAAAGCAGGCTCCATACCACAGTGCTAACTATTATATTGTAAAAACAAGTTTATGAGTTTGATAATTTTCTTTTTAAGATTTTTTTTTTAAGTAAGTAACCTCTACGCCCAATATGGGTCTTGGAACTTACAACCCCAAGATCAAGAGTCACATGCTCTACTAACTGAGCCAGTCAGGCGCCCCTCCTTTGATGATTTAGATATGTGGATTAAATTGGAAAAGAAAACATAAAATACACTATTCTTTTAAGAGGAACATTGTTTTTTTGTTTTTTTTTTTTTTTTTAAGAGGAACATTGTTATATAAATTTGCCTTTGATAGGAATGGAATTCTAATGTCCCATTAGAACGAACACCAATTGGTGATGGGAGGACTTTTCCCAATGGCCAGTCATGAAAAAAAAAAGTACACAAGAATGTGTTACATCCTCTGCCTTTTCCTTATTAATCTTGTTCTTACTCTGATGCAGTACCAAAGGATTTCTGGCAGGTCGGGGCACCTGTGTTGGCTGACAAAATTCTCATTTATGTATATGTAACAACACCTTACTGTTGTTTTCTTAGAGTAGTCCCTATGTCCTGTTCCATTTTCTGGAAACATTAGTTCTAGGTCTGTAAGAAAAGATGACACATGACTTATAACCTCTACAACCCTACACTGTAGTTGTGAAGAAGATGAGAAGCAGAGGTCAGGAAATCCTTTGGTACCCTATGTAGAATAATAATGATGATGTACATGCCAATTCCCCAATACTTCCATGCCCCTACTCCAGTTGGGACCTTTTTTGTTTGGGAAGGATCAAGTGCTTGTCTATTGTGGCCTCCCATAGATATCTGCTACTTTTCAGCTCATGTGGATAATGTAACCCTACTGGTCATTAAGCACAATCTAAAGATACTATTATTTCCACATTATGTATGAGAAAATTAGTTCCTTAATATTAACATCACAGTCTGACTGTTTCCAAACATTTTTTTAAGTCTACCTTAAGCATCTTTATATTTTTTGAGTCAGTTATCCCTATATATTTTGAGGAATTTTTATAAGCATCATTCAAACCAGATAATTTTCAAAAGTTCTACCCCTTGATTGAATACATTTAAAAGTAATAACTAATAAATTTCCATAATAAACCTTTCATGCCTAGTAAAAGATTCATCATGTTTAAATTCTACTTTTTAAGCAGACTTCAGATTTTGAAAACTGTATTTATTTTGTAGTATGGCCCCAATTGAGTTTCTATCTCCATTCATTTTCCAACCCTCTGTACCCTTCACTGTAATACTACAATATCTGACTCACATTTCTCATAAGGTTGCTGCAAATATCAAATAACAGAATAAGTAAAAGAGCTTTGAGAATTGTGAAAAATGTACTGGGTAAATATAGGCTATTAACACTAATAACAAAATTACCGTTATTATTATTTAATACAGAGAGGGATGTGGTATTTTTAGTATGCTCATTCAGTAATCTTATTGACCTTGCTATAGTAGTTAAAAATATTATTTTACAAATACTTTCCAACACGTCTCACAATACTTTTTCACCTGTTTTAACTCATCAATTTTTTTGCATGTGTACTTCCAATAATAACACAACTGTTTGGTTAATAAGAGACATTTTATTTTATTATTTTTTTTAAGATTTTATTTATTTATTTGACAGGGAGAGAGCAGGAGCACATAAACAGGGGGAGTGGCAGAGAGAGAGGGAGAAGTAGGCTCCCCTCTGAGCAGGGAGCCCCATTTGGGGCTCAATCTCAGGACCCTAGGATCATCACCTGAGCCAAAGGCAGTTGCTTAACCAACTGAGCCAGCCAGGCAACCCAATAAGAAACATTTTAAAACATCATTAATATAATCTTTGGATCACAGATGAGCTGAGAATGCTTTTAATCTTTCTCCGATTTATAACCCTCTGATTTTGATTAAAATTGTGCTAATAAGGTTCATTATACTAATATACATATACATATTATTCTATAGCTATTTCATTATTCAGTGTTTGCCTTTTTTGGAATACCATAAGAAAATTAAGATTTATATGCTAAAAAAAACTTTTCAATATCTATTAACCTCACTTATGGGTACTTTTCCATATTCACTCTGAAATAATAATTAAAATTAAATACTGGACTTCTTGCATTAACTCTATTGTCTGTCAGGAAATTGAAAATATTTTTCCATTGATAATTAATTTTAATAACACAAAAACAATGGCACAGAATTAATTGAGTTGGCTTGTAATTACAAATGCTATGTTCATATACAAATATTCCTTCAACACACTCCACTGAGTAATTATGGACAAAGCATCAGAGAATAAATTAACTATCTAAATCTGGAAGTTTTAAGATTAAAAAAAAAGTATTTACTAAGATATTACAATGCCAAACTGAAGATCTCTGAAAACATACTTACTGAAAAAAGATTCAATATGAAAGCAGAGAAAAATGAAGATAACTTTGGCCATATTTATTCAGTTGCCCAGAGGAAAAAAGAGCATTGAAGTTGGGGCACAGGGGAATAAATCAAAGAGCAACATTTATTCCTAGTATGTACTAGACATTAAAGTTTGATTGAACTTTGACATATAAAACTTATTAGGACAAATATTTTATATGGAAGCCTACTCTCTTTTTTTGCTTTTTAAAAAAAATTATTTTATTATTTATTTATTTATGTATTTATTTATTTATGAAAGAGAGAGACAGTAAGAGATAGAGAGAAAGCCCAATCAGGGAGGATAGGGAAAGGGAGAGGGGAGCAAAGAGCCTCATGCAGGACTCAATCCCAAGACCCTGGGATCATGACCTGAGCTGAAGGCAGAAGCTTAATTGAGTGAGCCACCCAGGCACCCTGGAGACCTACTTTCCAAATAGTAAGAATCATTAAAATGATAGATTATTAATTAAGAATTATATTATAAGATAGCTTCTAAAACCCACTATACAAACACTAGAATGCAATCTATTGATATTTATGGAAAATAATTTGAACATGTGAATGCATGTTCTATTACAGCTATTACAAAGGTCTATTACAACTATTTCAGAGGTCAGCCTAGAAAGTCAGATACGGACTCAATCTAGCTGCTATGTGCAGGAGTGACTCAAAGTGAAATGCTTTTATTGCTTAAGACTCTTGGGAACCATATTCCATGCTTAGAAATTATAGTTAGAACCTTTCCAGTTCCAAACTATTGGTGGCACCTGGGCCTGAACATTGTGATGGAAGGATCCATCAGATTGAAAGATGAGAACTGTGGAGCTTTGAGGGCATATCTGAGTCCTGGTCCATTGCTCAAAGATTGTTCTCTGTTTCCTTCTTACTGCTATTACCTATTGTTTAAACAGGAGAGTCTCTCTTTCTAAACCAGTGGTTCCCTACCAGGGGTGATTTTGCCCCCCAGGAGACATTTGACAATACATGGAGACATTTTTGATTTTTACGTGAGAGTTCGGGTGTACCACCAGCATCTAGTGGGTTGAGCTTGGGAACATAAGTATTTTCCAGTGTACAGGATAGTTTCCTGGTAGCAAAAGCTTATAGCCACAAATGTCAACAGTGGCACAACAGAAGAATCCTTTTCCAGATTTACAACAAAATCGATGTCACAGCTTCACCTTTACCCTTTGTCCTTATATCTTCTGAAGAATCTAATACTAAAATTATGAAAACAAAAATAATAAGCAAGGAAGACATTTCCAGTCTCAGGTTCTCTAAAACAAATGATGAAAGTTGGCATTCTACTTAATGGAATACAAATGCAACTTTTTTTTCCTCCTTTCCCTCCACAGCCTACTTTTTGTTTGTCATTATTAATCCTGCCCAACTGGATTTCCCGCTCTTAATCCCAGAACTGGTCCTAAGGAATGCCGATATTTGCATTTAGAAACACAAACACTCAGAATAGCGTTAATTATAGTTTAGGAAAAAATTTCCATTCATAGACTAGTAAATCTTTCTTCTTCAATTAAGAAACAGTATTTGACTATCTATGACATGACAGAAATGGTCAAGAGACAAGGGCAGTGTCAATGGTGTGCAGGGGGAAGGAAGTCTGCAGAAGGGGTTTTCATTGCGTTTTTCCCTTACTACTTTACTGTCTATGCTGCCCTGACAGAAAGGATGAAGCAGAATTAGGAATGGACCCAGGGTTTGGGGGAAGAGGAGGCCAAGAGCTGCGATCATTACAGGATGAAAGGAAATTCCCAGGAACAACCGTGGGAAATGAGGGAAAGCATTTGTAGCGCCCAGGCAGGGCTGGGGGCGTTGTAGGCACGTAAAATATGCCTAGAGAATCTTGTTTGGATTATTTAAAAGACACCCTGGACTCGAATACTGTCCAGAAGTCACCATTATTCAAATGAAATGGCGAACAACACTGTATTTACAAATCTTGTTATTTGTGTTGATTGCAGAATATAAACCAAGGGTTATGAATACTCTACATTTTACTGACCTTTGGCCAAGTTATGATATTGTCATAGTATGTTTTTTTCCATGAAGTTGAAAGTAAATAAATGTTTTTTAGTCAAACTTCTCATTGTATGGGGAAATGAGAACTGTTTCCTTAGTATTTTAACTCATAATACAATTTAGTCCCTTCAAGTTATTTATTAAACCTCAAAACATATTTATATGCCTCAAAAGATTAAAGTTAATTTTATTCTGATATCACTATGCAATTCAATGCTATAGCAAGGAACACAACTAGAATTGATAAAGTATGAATACATATGTAATTCATTTTTGTGTCCTGTATTCTGATAAATAACATACAAAATAGCAATACATAGAAAAAAAGCTCAGTTCCTGCATAAATTCTGATCCAGTAGAAAGCAGAATTTAATGCCTCACAATATATTTTTTATAGAAAAGATGGATGGGTATGAAGTTATGAAAACCATTCTCAGACAGTTCTTTCTCAAAACATCTTGCCCAAATAAGTAATAACTCTCACAGGGTATGATGCCCAGTCAAATAGAACCTTCACTGTACTCACTATATGTGGCACTCATATTAAAAACAAATCAGCAAATAAAATTGAGATAACCCAACAATGCAAGTTTCAGAAATGATAAATGGAAATGAGAACTACAAGACAATAATAAGAAAAGAAATTTGATTTCAGTGTATTTATCTCATACTCAAATCTGACAATACCTTGTAGAAATTCACATTTTTTTAAGATTTTATTTATTTATATATTTGACAGAGAGAGACACAGTGAGAGAGGGAACACAAGCAGGGGAAGTGGGAGAAGGAGAGCAGGGAGCCCGATGCAGTCTCAATCCCAGGACCCTGGGATCATGACCAAAGCAGACTCTTAATGACTGAGTCACCCAGGTGCCGGAAATTCACATTTCATTGAATAAAAGCATATAAGTCACTAAAGAATAAAGATGGATGATGATAAAAAGCAAGTTTACCAATTTAAGTTCTATACTGAAGCTTATAAACTTGAGTTTACAGATCCAACTCTATGCCGATTATAAAATTTAAAATTGCTGAGGATAAAATGATATAAAAGGTAAGATGATCCTTATGTTCAGGAATTTGTCATATACCTTGGAAGGAGAAAAGCTATGCTTAGAAAGGGAGATTCTAAAAATTCAAGACCATTTAAACATTATTGAAAATCATGATATAAGCTGTGAACAAATATGTTATAAAATACTTCAAAATAAAAAAACAAATAACAATAAAAAAACTTGTCATATTTAATAAATAATAATAAAAACATAATAATTGGCTTCAATGTCCTCAATTCATTCTCCAGTCCTATAACTCTTTGTAGAAAGTCTGATTAAATAAAAGAGCTTCAAGAGATTTAATCTGGGCAACATGCTTATTTAGATCTTGTCTGCAGGGGCACTTGGCTGCCACAGTGGGTATAGCATGCGACTCCTGATCTTGGGGTCGTGAGTTTGAGACCCACGTCAGATGTAGAGTTTACTTAAAAATGAATAAATAAGTAAAAAATACTTTCGATTTTGTCTGTAGAGAAGACTCCTCCAAATTGTGACTTCACATGATTATGTGTGGACCTGGTAATTGAAGGACAGATATTTTAAAAATAGTAAAGTGTGTGTGTGAAGAGGTACACTGACTGGATAGTAGCTCACTTTGTTGAATGCATAGTATGTACCCGCCATTGTTCTAAGTGCTTTATATACATTAACTCAGTTTTCATCACAACCCGGCCAGATAGGGCCTGTTGTTAAACCCATTTTACAGATCAGAAAACTGAGGCACAGGAGATTAACGATTTACACACACACATATAGAAATCACTAGTTTTAGGTTCTACTAATGCCAATTTAATTTAATTTCCTAAGAAGTAAGCCAGGAATGCAGGGTAAGAAAAACCCTGTACATAACATAATGGCAGGGTAGCTATAGTACAGAAATCCTATAAACAGAGAAAAGGGAAAGGAATGTACAAAGAATGTGTATTGGAGACAACTGGGGGTTAAGTAAACTAAGATTGTAGTTCAGATTCCGGAAATTGATTTAATCAAAATGTAAATATTTAACATGTAGTATTTACCAGATGAAATGCTGAGCAAATATCTAATCTCACTGGAAATTCTTCTGCTCACTTCCCAGTGTTACCTGTTCTTGGCAAATATCTAAAGTTTCTTTGTTGATTTGCACTTTTTAGAGAAACATTTTATAACAACAAAGCATACATATATTTATTAAAGGAAAGTTACCTAGCCTGAATATTTAGTTTAATGACAGTTGTAATGTCAGCTCTTAGCGTGAGTTTTCTTGTGGGCAGTTTTCTTATGGGCAGCTAAGTCCATAATTGCTTTTGCCTACTTAGAGGAAGATATTCGCTAATGATGGTGATTTTTTAGCTTGTATCTGCCTGCAGCCACCTACCCTACCCTCTCTAAATGTATTCTGAAATATGCTGGCATATTTGAATGGCACTAGAAAAATGTGAGAATTTGCATTATCCAGTCAGATAGCTGAAAACATGAGCTCCTTTATCCCTGATTTCCACTTTCTGAACATAATCTATAACAAAATGTGACTTCCAAATGGAAGCTTCATCTGAAATAATCAACTGTTCACATTAGTTGCAAATAAATTACCTAAAGAGCAACAAAAAATTTATAACTTATAGAAACAAGAATATACCAGGGCCTGCCATGCCATTTTATTTAAAAAATAAAAAAGGAGATACTTGAAAATATCTTGGATAAGAGAAAAACAGTGGTCATCCATGTCAAAGCATCATATGTCCATTTGCCTTCCCCAAACTTTAAGCCTTTTCATATCCTCTGAATCTCACTGCCTCCACCTCCTCTAGAACTTTGCTTCAAAATGTATGCCTTCTTAAACTCTTTTTATCCTCTACCTTTTCCTCTGGTCCTTCCCACTATCCTGTCGTGTTGTAACTATAATTATTTTGACCACGTAAGTGCATCAACTCCCTTTCATTCACAAACTCAAATAGCAATCCACACTCACTTTCTTTCATTAGTTCTTCTCTTTTCAGTAACAATAACCTACCATAAAGTGACTTCCCGCCCCTGCCCCATGGACCCACCCACCCCTAACAGACACATTTCTTGTCTGGCTTGTTAGAGATTTCAGAACTGCCAAATTTAGCTGCCATTTCCAGGATGGATTCAACTTGACCTCTTTGTAATATTATGCATTGTGATCTTTCCTTCCCATTCTTGCAGCAACCCATGTGTTGACTTCTGGATTTCACCCTCTAAGCTTCTGGTTTTACCCTTCTAGCTTCTCCTTCACAGATCCTGCAGAATGGGATTTGCTTCCTCTGCATATTCAGTAAATATAGGTGTCCTGCAGGGTGGCCAGATTCCTTTGCAGCTCCTTCCATCAAGAGATGGAATCCATTTCCTCCCCCCTGAATAGACCTTGGGATTTGCTATGGCTAATAGCACCACGTATGCAAGTTCTGAAGTCCCAGCCTCAAGAAGTCTTGTAGCTTCTGCTTTCCTCCTGGAATGCCATCCTGGAACTGCTGCTTGATGAAAAAACCTGAGAAGAAAGACCATACGGAGAGAGAGACCCAGGCATCTCAGTCCTCCCATCTGAATCTAGACCCCAGCCAACCTGCTCTCATTGAGAGAGCCTAGGCGAAACCAGCAGAAGAACCACCCCTAGTTTAACCACAGAACCAAAACAAACAAACAAGCGAACAAATAAATAAAAATTTAAAAATAACAAAAATAAAAAAGAAGACAAATAACAAGTTGTTTTCAGCCACTAATTTTTAGGATTTTTTATTATGCAATAAGTACTGATACAAATGGCATCCCCAGTTTCCTGTGAGTCATTTCTTGTCTCATTAAAACACAGTTTGTGGGTGACTCTAATATTGTCCACAACTTTACCAGCCAATTGTATGCTGATATTCCCAAACCTGTATATTTTGCCTGTGAGCTCTAGACCCATATTCACAACCTCCTTTTTTGCATGTTTACTTCGTATTTACATTGTATAATCCACAGGAACTTCAAATTTGACTGATCAAAACTAATTCATCATCCTCTTCTCTCATATTCCAAACTATTCCATCTCCTGATTCCCCATGTTATCGAATGTGATTGCTGTCCCCCATCCTTTTTCTCAAGCTTGAAAACTGGGATCTTCCTAGGTTCTTTTCTCTATGTCATCCCCCTTTAACAACTAGTCAGTAAGTCTGCCTTATTCATTCTCCCAACTCTCAGTTTCACAACAGATTACTATAGTAAGCTATTAAATATTGTTTTAGTATAAACTTTTGCCCACTTCACATTTGTGCTCCATGATATTGCCAGGCTGTCCTTTTTAAACTGTGAATCTCCCTGTATACTTTCCTTGATTAAAATCTTTAAATGGTTTCTAAGTCCTTTTTAAATCTCTCTCTCTCCCCCTCTCTCCTCTCTGTCTCTGCTTCTCTCTCTCCTGTTTTCTCTTTCTTGTCTACTCCTAGGATTCCTTCCATGATCTGATTCATGAAATTATAGCCAAGCACTCTTTAGTATGCACATTAATATGTACCTAACTAGCTATTCTTGACTTCTTGCTGATTTCTGATAACTCCAAGTGAGGTCATATATATCACGCTTTGGATTTCTAGACTGGATTGAACTGCATCTGCCAGTTTTTTTATTCTGGGCTTCTCTGTAACTTGCTTCCTCGCAAGGAATTATCCTTTTTCCCTCTTCTCTCTTACTCTTCTTTAAATGTCCCTTCTGTTAGGAAAATTCCATTACCGTCTCTGGATAACCCCCTTCCCTCCACCCCAGATGGAAATGGGTGCCCTTTCTTGACACATTCAGTTAATAGTATTTTCTACCTTTCTTTTTTCTAGTTTGCCAGTCAGGTCCTGGACTGAATCTCTCATCTTTGAAGCCTAAGTGCCTAACATAGTAGATGGCAAATGTTTATTTTTTGCAGCATGGAGGTGGAAGTAGGTTTGGGAGAAGTAAACAGAGAATTTTTCAGTCAACTAAGGCCTAGTAGTTACATCTGTCCCACCATCTATTTTTGTAAGTAAAGTTTTATTGGAATACGGTCATGCCCATTTAATTATGTATTGTCCTCAGCCTTTCTTACACTGCATTGACAAAGTTGAGTAGTTGAGATAGTGACATTATGGTCCATGAAACCTAAAATATTGATTACGTGGCCCTTTCACAAAATGTTTGCCGACTACTGACCTAGATGATTTACCTGCACCAAAAATCTAGATTTTATTCACAGATCCTGCATGATGGGATTTGCACAAAGACATTATTTAAACTTCCATATTTACATAATGCTATGTATGACTCTCTAAAGGATAAAAAGGTGAAAATCATGTAATCTTTAGACAAGAGAAATTTACAATCCCCTGGAAGTGATGGCCATGCTTAGAAGTCATTTGGACCAAAGGTAAGGTTTAAAGGATCACTGAAAGGATGGGTGCTAAATGGTTCATGGAGATTGAGTGGGTTTAACATAGGATTAGTCAGCCTGAAGGCCCTGACTGGGAAACCAGTCTTTTGTCTTTAAAGCCCTGTTCCAGGTGCTGTACGCTCCATATTAATCAGTCACATATGGATGTCAGAAAGTATCAGAGTAGGCTGGATGAAAGGCCGCTTTCACAGTCCCATCTCAGGTGCAGTGTGTCCAAACACCAGGTGTTTGGAGGTGGAATATTTGGAAACATACAAATGAGACCTTGCATTTTTCACTCATCACCCCATGTTCTTCCCTCCCCAAAATTACTTTTGCTATTCTGTCCTTTCTGATGATACAACTATGTTCCCAGTTACTCAGACCCAAAGTTATAGTTATTATTGATTCTTTGTTTTTCATCCTGATATTCTCTACTGCCCCATCCACTCATTTTTCAATTCCTATTCTAATTCAATTAAATTCTGCCTCCATAGTGACTTTTTGACAATAATCACTATCTGACATCTTATTCTTTTATTGTTTGTTTATTGTCTGCCTGCTTGTCCTCCCCTGCACTATTAGCTCAAAGAAAGCAGAGATCTTGACTATCTTCCTCATTATTTCATCCCTAGCACCTAAACTAACATGTGGCCCATATTACAGGGCAAATATTTATTGTTGAATACGTGAATTTTACTGATACTTTACAAATGCCTCCCTTATATTTTAATTATTTATGTCTGTGTGTCTCCTAATCAAAAAATTCTTGAAAAACATGATCCATATCTGTTTCATCTCTAATTCTTCATCATCCTGCCCCCCGCAAAATGTGTGGTTCATTTAATACTTCTGAATTTAAAAAAAAATCATCAAATAACCATCATCTTGAGTCAGTACAAGGCAAATATATGTAAGTAGATGCCAAATCTGACAAAGTGGGATAGTTGATGAATGTTTTGTTTTAGAAGTTTAGGCAGGTAAGTCAGCAGTATTGTGGTATGCTTGGACTGGGAACAGTATTACATAGCACAAGCTGTCATTTCACTTAATCCCGGAAACTGTGATCACATCAAGTTCTCCTAGTTAAAGGTAGAACCACTAAAGATGATCAACATTTTTTTAAAAAGTAAGTTAGTCTAAGTTTCATGCCTATTATTAATAGTTCTAGAAAGAAATTCTTGGGCTTTCACTATTAGAGTAGAACAGGCGGTCAAGAAAACAAGGCGATGCTTTGTAGTCTTCTGTTAAAAAGTGCCTAACTTCGTGGTCCATTAAAAAAGATGGAATCTTAAAAGTCCAATATAGCCTCATGGGTACTTTTCTTAATGGTGCACAACTCTTTTCTTCATATGAGATTGCAGTCATTATATGTCTACCCCATGGAAACATTCATGGTTTTTCAACTGCATTTCTCATGGCTTCTAGGCAAATGTAAGGTCCTTATGTGCAGATCTAAAAATAGGTATCCTTAGGCTCTACTATGAAAGACTGTGGTCTCCCAGAACTAATGCTCTGCTATTGGATCTTAAGTACCCTCAGTTAACCATAACTGCAGGGAATTTCAAGAGGACTGAAAAATATCAGAGTAAAAGAGGAACTTAGAGTAACTAAAGGTGTCTGAGGTGGCTATAAAACATCCTAGTCATTGGTTGAGAACAAGCATACACTGTGCAAGTATATCCGGAAGCTTCAGCCACAAAACTCCTATCAATTATATACCCTAATTAGTGAGCACAAAAATTGGCTGAAGTTGGACCACTCTCTGCATTAATAAAATTAAAATTAAAAATGTCCACAAATAGAATAACTCAGTTTTATGAACTAACTGACCAATTTAATATGATTATTAGAAGGAATAGCAGTCAACTATAGTTGACTGTAAGTCTAATACTGCTATATAAACACATTCTTAAAATCTTTTCTGTACACTTCCCCAACTGTAAAATTCTTTTTTTTTAACCAACCCAACCAAGATTATGGATTCTTGCCAAACTGACCATATTTCCATCTGCTTCTCGATCCATATCTTTTGATTATCCTATCTTAGTCAGTCTTACCATTGTGTGATTCAACCCCCTCCTACATCCTTTTATACATCTTATTGTGTTCCCTACGCTTGTCCAAGCCTGTCACCTAACTGTGGGAGCTTAATAATAAATGCTATCTAATTATGATGATGCTCCTTTTATTTTTCTTTACCTCTATGTACTCCTCTGTTATATACTTCTACTTAGAGGTAATCAAAAATATTTATTGAGCACCTACTGTACAAAGGAACAGGCTTCTTTAACTGCAAGAGAATACACTCTCATCTTCTTAATTGCATCATAAAGACTGTGATTTTACCTACCCTGTCAAAGACAGTTTCCCATGCAAGAGTGATTTAAAAGAAAGTTCATGCTTGAGATATTTAAATACAGTGCTGTTCTTTCAATTAGTTTAATCTCTTAGGAATGAGATTGTGTCTTCGCATGTCTGGTACAATACTAAATACACAGTCTACCAGTTCTAAAGAACTAAAATAAAAAGATAGCTATTCCTAACATTCATATACTCGTATTAAACTTAAAATTGTGTATAGCAAATAGCAAACACTCAATAGTTCTTAGACATTATAATTTATAAACCAATAACATATTTGACTTTTACCATAATGCTACCTTTTGTGTAGAAGTTATGTGGCAATGCATCATGTTTTAGGTAAAATAAAATTACACATCAAAAAAATCTTTTAATTCTGTTTTTAAAAGTTATCTTGAAAAGGTAAATAAGTAAGACAAGAGAAATCCTACACTGCAGAGGGTATTTTAAAATCATAGAACCTTAGAAATTAAAGGGACTTTAAAAATCTAATTCAGGGGTACCTAGGAGGTTCAGTGGACTAAGCGCCTGCCTTTGGCTCAGGTCACGATCCCTGATTCCTGGGATCAAACCCCCATGTTGCATTGGGCTCCCTGCTCAGCAGGGGAGTCTGCTTCTCCCTCTCCCTCCCCTGCCTTCATGCTTTCTCTTGCTCACTCTGTCTCCCAGATAAATCAAATCTTTACAAAAATAAATTTAAAAAAAAATTTAAAAATCTAATTCAATCTCTCATTTTATTAGACATAGATAAGACTAAAATATTTAAATTATGTATCTTTTCTTTTTATCAAAGCTCCTCAAGGGCACATAAGGAAATATCCCTTAAACTATGGAATGCTACACATTGCCAAATCGTTAATGGTCTCACAATTTGGCTCAAAAGAGGTGTGACTGTCAGAATTCAAATATTTCATCAAGATCCAAAGATAGTTTTGTACAACACTGATAGACTCATCCTAATCATATTCAGTAATTTATAAAACATCTCTTTCTATCTAGGGAGGAAAAGAGATCAGTGGTAATATGGAAGTTCTGAGTTGAGATTTCAAAGACCAAAATATCATACGATGTTTAAGTATTAAAAACTTAGATATACTTCATAGCATTTCAATCCTAAAGGCCTGAACAATGAGTGAATATTAATTGAGCTTTTATTACTATCCTCCTAGTACTGTGCTGTCTTTCAAATATAACCAAATTTAATCTCATATTTGATGGTTTAGGATTAACTCTATTTTAGAGATGAGAAAACTAAGTCCTAAATAGGCCATGTGGAATAATGGCTAAGTGCATGGATTCAAATACTGTCTCTGCCACTTATTTATTGTTGCACTGCTTTATGTCTTAATTGCTTCAAATGTAAAATAGGGGAAATAATAGTATTTTCTTCACAGCATTACTTTAAGTATTATGTAAATCACTCAGAACAGTGGCACATGGTGTAAAAGAAATGTTAGCAGAGGTGGTTTTACCCTGAAGCTCATGAAGCTTAAGTATAAGGGTTGCCTCATTTGCACAGTTGCCTTCCCCAGAACAACCTTAGTAATACTTTTATTCATAACTGTGTATTAAAGAGCAACCCTCCTCCAATTGTCAAACTTGGATTTTCCCTTACATGCTCTTATTATTGGTGGTGTTGTTGTTCTATTAAAAAGACTAAATATTTGCCCCAGGGCACAAAATTAATAATGGCTTATCTGAGATAGAACCTAATGTCTGTTGGAATTCTTAACCAAGATATTTTTCTACCTATTTCTAGAATTTTCCTTTGTCTCATGAACTATAATTATCCTACAGAAGGAGAATAAATCCTCATATCATGTAGGAAAACAAATATTTCCTAATCCTATTTCCCTCTTATGGCAAAGAAAGAGGAGATCCTCCACACTTAGCAGTGGGAACTATAGTAGCCATTCCCCATATTCTGCCAAACCTCACTGCTGTACATGGTTGCACTCAACTAACATGAAGGGAAGTAAGAGCCTGTCTTGAGATCAGTTACACTGTTTCTTTGTTTATTTTCTAGCAGAAGCTTAGTAAAGTCTGTTTTTCAGATATGGCCCTTTGAAAGCATTTGAAAGCAAGAAGAAGTTGAGTTTAAGAGCAGGAATAATGAGAGGTCAACCTTGACTTTATGGATTCATTTTTTAAGTTACCTATGCATCCACTCAACACATATGTACTGATGTACTATGATCCAGGACTGTATGGGGGCCAGATGTATTTGAAGAGTATATGTTGAATTCATTTATTCAATCAACAAATATTTGAGAACCTACTCACTGAATTCCTAGAAAAGAACAAGATAGGTAAGGTGCGTGCTCTCACTGAGTCTACAAATGAGAATTATTTATAGATATCTTAAGTCACTTTATAAAAACAGAGGTCATTCCAGCCTGCAGATATAAACCTTTGAGGATAACTTTCCTTGTTTATCAGCACATTTAATACTCATTGATCGTTCTTATTCTTGAAATATCTTACTTCTCACTGCCAATGCTAAGCATGTATCCATGATTCTATTCCATTTACATGATGTAATTACTTGGTCCTTGGGTGACCATCTACGTTAGTAAGTTTTCTTAAATGATATTCAACAAATATGCAAACTTTCTCTAGAAAGTGTGGAATTACAAAAGGTTACACAGGAATGGAATCACAATCTTTTTAAAAAAGGAAATGTTATGGGGTGCCTGGGTGGCTCAGTGGGTTAAAGCCTCTGCCTTCAGCTCAGGTCAAGATCTCAGGGTTCTGGGATTGAGCCCCGCATTGGGCTCTTTGCTCATCGGGGAGCCTGCTTCCCCCCCTCTCTCTGCCTGCCTCTCTGCCTATTTGTGATCTCTCTCTCTCTCTGTCAAATAAATAAATAAAATCTTTTTTTTAAAAAAAAGAAAATGTTATATGTATTTTGCCAAAAATATGTCTTTAAAAAATCCTAAGCAAATAAACATTAAAGAACATTAGAGCACTGAAACATGTTGAACTTTTTTCTTTCACATATGCATAGTACAGATAACATATCACCTCATTTTAGAAAGCCAATATACTAGAGACAAAGAGATTCTCTATCAAGGACTGGTATCCACATTCTTCTGGGAGAGGTAAATACATGCTGCTCCTCAACTTTATTCTACTTTCAAAACTAAAATTAAAAGAAGAGAGCCACATTTTTGTGAATTTTTAGAGCTGTTATCACATCTCCTGGAACCATATACCAATCAAATAACATCAAGGCTTTCTAAGTTATGCAGTCCAGGTAATAAAGTTCTGTAAATAAAATTGTCAACCAGCTACAAACTTTTAAACATTTTTTTTTCCACAAAATCCATTTGAGAACCTTTCACCTTGATATGTTTCATGAATTGATATAGTGTATAATACAACATCTCATATAGTAGTTTTAAGTTGACTTTAGTCATTTGAATAACAATTCAAGATTTCACCTAGAGCTCAATTTCAGTGCCTTCAGTGCTCTTGGTATTTTTTTGCCAGGGATAAGCATTCCAGTCATTGTTCCTAATGGGCTGTCTGCTGCCAACTAAGAACTACTTAAGTTACCAAGTATCATCAGGGGAAATCTCTTTCAGAAACTCCTGAGAGCTAAAAAGATGTATATACTCAAATACTGTGCATTTCTCAATCCATTTTCAGGAACATTTTAAGTATTTATTTGAGGTTAGACAAAATAGTACATGGTAATTTTCCATTTCACAAATTACCGTACTTCTAATTTCAGAGAAAACATCCATCTTGCCAGCAACTTTTACCATAACTGCAAAACTTAATTCTTCCTTCTGATGAAGCATTTGTGGCATTGTTACTACAATTAAGAGATCAATTCTGATTACAAATATAAAGGATCTAAGATTGGCTCCATTTCTTTTACTTATTCCCCAAAGACTGTTGCCCCATTTTTTAATTTAAATGCTTCTTAAAATTTAGAAAAGATCATGTAGTGGGGTAGGATTAACTTGGTGTCCAAATCTATAAAATTATTTGTCTATTTCCTTGGGTTGTGGATAATATCAAATATCAACCAATCCTTTATGAAGTATTCACTTTTATACAATACCAACCAAGCTCAGATGATGCATAGAGAATAAAATAGCAACTATGTTTTTATCATTTAATTTACAAATTATATAAATAATTGTATCACGGGTCTAGAATGTGCCAGGCACTATCCTAGGCATAAAAACACAATGGTGACTAGACAGATATGGCATTGCTCTCTAAGCTTTACAACTTGTATTTTCCAAAATATTTTATGCCTCATACTTGGAAAAGACAGAGAATAGATGCAGAAAAGTTCAATAAACAAACTTTGTCACAATTTTATGATCTCAAATTCCTAAGATTCCTTCTAGTAATCTATATTTTTCCTGCTTACAAAGATGCAATTATGTTTAAGCAGCTCTTTTATTTGTATAAATTATATATCACAAGATATACAAAGGCATTGCTCAAATTCTTCATTTGCGTTCTACAAGGAATTTTATATATTTGAGGAATGCCTTAGCTGTTATCAGATAAGTGTTTTATCATCAATCACATTTACTATTAACAGATGAATCACTTGTCATTTAAGGAAAGATACTTAGTTTCAATATGTTCAAATAAGATTATTTAAATCATCATGGACCCCGATAAACAAAATGGATAGACTTAATCATGTCACTAAGTTTCATGTGTAGTTTCACCTTTGAGAAGGTGAAAAAACAAAGCAGAACAAAACAAAAATACCTCATATATGGTAATACTGGACACTGAAAAAATAAATATACATTAATTCTATTTCAATACACCATGTGGCTTATGGACTGCTTAGTTTGAGACACTCATATTTTTATCTCTCCGGCCACTGCTGTGGCTTACATTTTTCTTAAGAATGGGAAAATAAAAATTTTTAAAGGGAAGCACTCAATTATTAGAGTGACTTACACATATCCTCATTATTACCACTTCCATCAAAACACATTCCTAATAAAGCATCACCATTGGGAACACCATTCTATTTTCTCAGAAAACTTGAAATACTGTTAAGCTCCTCATTTTTTATTGTTCTTTCTTTCCATTTTTTCCTAATTTTGCATACAAAATATCATATTAAAAACTGTATACTCACCTCCCTGAATGAAAGCCAGTTTTATGGGTAGATGAACAGTGGCAAAATTGAGATAACGTAAGTGGACATGTACTTCCATAAAGGAAACTCACAGGGGTGCACACAAAGTTATACTGAACTGTTAGATGGCATACCAATGACAGAATTCTAGAATTAATAATCATCAAAATCAAAAACAAGAACACACAGGGTGCCTGGGTGGCTCAGTTGGTTTGGCGACTGCCTTCAGCTCAGGTCATGATCCCAGAGTCCAGGGATCGAGTCCCATATCGGGCTCCCAGCTCCGTGGGGAGTCCGCTTCTCCCTCTGACCTTCTCCTCTCTCATGCTTTCTCTTTCTCTCTCAAATAAATAAATAAAATCTTTAAAAAAAAAAAAAAAAGACAAGAACACACATACACAAAACAACACTGAACTACAAGGGTGTATTTAGAAGAATCAGCATGCCAGAAACTTAATTTCTTTTATAAGACCACAAACTTTCTCCAAGTAATTTTTATATATTTTGATGGCATTTTAACATACTTCAGAAATAATGCTACTGTATAATCATTTAAAAAGTAGTAAGGCTTTTCTATTGGCAAGAGAGGGCTCTTGGGATTATTTTTTAATGCACTGATACCACTAAAATACAAGCCTATTTTTAACAACCGTCGCTAACATATTTTTTAAGGAGTATCCAAACATATTTCTTTATTTTAACATATAGTTTCATTAACTGCCAGAAATGCCATGTTTGTGATACATTACTAAATTATTAGCAAATAAAACTGGTTTAGAAAGTTTCGTAGTACTGATTATTATTGTTTTTGTTTCTTAAGCAAGCTTAATCAACTCAATCATGAATATGTTTGGAACAAATTAAAAACAGAATTTTCCAAATAGACATTTAGGCACAAAATGTGGAGATTTACTTTAAAATTGTATCACCATAAATTATCATGCTGACATTTTTAAATAATTGTGCCATTTCCTACTATGTAATTGTATGCTTTTAAACTTACCCTGATTAAATTATGACAAGTACTAACAAGCATGATGGAGAGAAGAGTTATGGAAAAGTCCTTATTCCAAAATAAATATACTAACAGAGTAAAGGCCATGTCTAAAACGTTCACATTGTTTTAACATATAAATGTAACATTTGGGGTATTTATAAAATATATAATAGGACTGAATCACACATACTGGCTCAAGAAAAATCTCTATGTGTGTGGGCGAGAGAGACAGAGAGAGTCACAGAGAGAGAGAGAGAGAGAGAGAGAGAGAGAGAAACATTTATTTACACATTTACTCTACAGGCACTGCAGGCTTGGAATAGCAAAAAACAAATCAAACTGAAGTAAAATCATAGCAATACAGATTAAGGAGGAGAGATGCTTGAATCCTACTTTCATGCCTAAAACCACCTAAAGCTCTCAAAGATATTTGAAACAGTTCAAAAAAGTTTCTTTACAGAGTATTTTCACTTTGGGAACTTTCCAGGTTTCAGGATGCCCCACTCTAAGGGGAGCCAAAGCATTGTTTCCGGATTGTATCAGCAGCTGTATTTTTTGTTCTAATTAGTGGTTAATAAATTCTACTTATATCCTCATCAAAATTTTTACTCTTCTTATAATATGCTAAAATTCAGTCTGAACCAAAATGAAACTTGCCTTCCCACTACTCTAAAATACGCAAGGCAACACAAAGAGATTTGGGTGATAGCTGTGGAACCAGGACTGGCTAAAGGGGGAAACAGAATCAAAATTATATATATATATATATATATATATATATATATATATATATATATATATATATAAAATACACTTTCTTTTCAATGTTCCTTGAAGTGAAATTATATCCCAGCCAGCTGAGTATAAATACAAAATTTCATTCCCTAGGGCTTTTGCCCCTAGGAGCAATTTTCATCAGAATCTAATTGCAACAAAACACCTACTTTCACACAGAAAGCCCCCGCCCCGCTGCACTTTACCTGTTTTTATGCCGAGTCTTTAGCAAGTTTCTTCCGAAGGGAGCCATGGTCTGCCAGGCAAGCGAAGAGAAAGGGTGTATCTCAAAGTTATCTGGGATGGGGGTGGGGAGTGGGTATTTGGATTTCTAGGTGAAGGGAGGAGGATTGAAAGTTTCCTCTTTACCTCCTCAAACGTTCCTGGCTTTCAGCTCATTAGCAGCCGGCTAAGAGAGTTGCTAGAAGTTGTGCAACTGCTGCCTAACTTTGAACTGCTGGGTTGTTGTGGCTGCTGCACCTTTGGAGACCTGCCCAGCTTCAGCCTCGAAGAAGGCGTTTGGAAGCAGGAAAAGAAAAAAAGAGAGAGAGCGAGAGAGAGAGAGAGAGAGAGGAAGGGAGGGGGACTCTATTGTGTTCTGTAGTTATTTGCAGACTTGCTAAACTTTAATTACTGCCAACCCCACGGGCATGGTAATACGCATGGAATGGGAATTTCACTCTGTTTGGAAACCCCCCCTCCCCCGCTTTCCACACCCAATCACACAAGGTGAACTAAACACACAAAAGGATTAAAAATAAATACCCCTACCTCCCAACCAGCTCCGGTCTGTGAAAAGTAATCTGATCGTGGCAAGCAAGAGTGACGGCCAAGAACTTTTTGTCTACCGATTCGACACAAAAATCCCCCGCGGGGGAGTGGGGAGGGGCGGGGGGCTCCAGAGCTGTAAAATAGGTTGAGTAGGAGCGAAGCCGGAGACTGAATCAAGGTGGACTCAGAAGTCACTTGGAAATTGGAGCCTAAGATTATCCCGCAGCTCCACTCCTCCAAAAGTTGAAGGAGCTGAAGGACCAAAGGGCTCCAGGGCTGACTGATGACAGCATTGGCAGTAAAGAGCCAGCCAGGATTTGGAGTCTGACTCCGGAGGCGTTTATACAGACCCCTGCCCGGTCTTGGGCATTTACTGAGCCTTTGGGACCCTGCGAGTTTGATGGAACAGCCAAGTGTTTGCTCCGCCTCTCTACTAGTGAAGTGAGAGAGGACGCGCCGGGAGGACTTCATGGAACTCCAAGTGTGCAGTGAAGCTGGAGGGATGAGAGCGGGGAATCACTCGGTCCCACGAAAGCTCGAACCCACGACCCGCGCCACCCGGGTCAGAGCTGGGCGAGCGGACGTCTGTGCGAGTGGCCCGGCACAGTGGCCACCCCGCTCTACTGCGCCCGCCACGCCGTGGGAAAGCGCCGTCCAGGAACCAGGGCCCGGAGAATTTGCCCAGGGCGTTTTTTTTTTTTTTTCTGGGATTTCGGGCCCCAAAAACCTTTTGGGTTTTTGAAGGGACCAACTCCCTTCCCGCCGGTCCTTCCCCCGCCTCTTCACCTTCCCCCCTTTTCCCACCCTGCCGTGAGACGCCCAGCTTCCAATCTTTGGCTTCCGCAGCTGGGGGAGGGAGCGAGGGAAAGGAAATCAAAGCACTTCAAACTAGTGGATCTCTGAGTGTTGGCAGAGAACATGAATGGCACACAATTTCTTTGAGTCCCCCTCACCTCAAACAACAGTAAACAAAAAAGTGATCTTAAAGGGTTCTCTATGCTTCTATGCGTCAGTTTAGGCAAGAGTCTACAGAGGCCTACAAAATCATTTTTTCCCAATATTACTACCATCATCGCTTTCTAGTTCCCCATGTGGTATATATGTGTATTTCTATATGTATATAAACATACATGTATGTTATGTGACATTACTTTATTTTAAATTGTTCATAAATATTTTATATAAATCCCAAGTTGTGATAAGTTAGAAAATATTACAGTAACCAATACCTTAATTCGATGACCTTTTTTTCAATTACTGGAAGAATGGATAATTTTAAGAAAATATATCCATCTTTTAAATGGATCTATAGTAGTGTTACCAGAGAAAACCTTTAGAATACCAAAAGCAGTAATGATATATTTTGTTTTATACATATATATGAATACATATATACACACACATTATATTTAATATGAATAATTTTGGGAATACTTCGGTTTTGGTTTTTATTTTATGTTACACACACATAACAAAAACAATGATATAAACTATTATGGACAATTGCCCAGTTATTCTAAATTGTTCAAAATATAATCCCCTAAAGCTATACTCTTAACTTATTAATATAATGATTGTAGTCAATTTACAAAGAATTTTGCATTTACAAATATCCCTGTGTTTCCTCTAGTTTCGGTTCTCCACCCTTATTAACATTACTTATAAATAGTTTGCACGTAAAACATTTTTCATTAAGAGAGTTTTAATGGAACAAGAGGAAACAACATAACATCTTTATTAGCATAATCTTACGTTGAGTTTCAAGTTAGTACAGATGAATCTCATTTAGGATGTTATTATTTCTCACATAAAATATTCTATTATGCTATTTATGACAAGCTCTTTGATGTGTAAGAAGAAAACACAAAGGGTTAATGTCCCTTAGATATTAAAAGCTAAAAGGAATAGAAAACATTGGCACTAATACCTAAATAGAAAATAAGCAAGTAATAATTTTATTTTATTTTATTATTTTTTTAGCAAGTAACAATTTTAAAAGAAAATAATGAGACCATGTTTTAAAATCTCAACTCTATAAGTAACCAGATATATATAGGTAACTTGAAATGAGGTTTTATTTTGCATCTACCAGATTGCATGATTTTTTAAATGATGATGTCCAACTCTGTCAGTATGATGGTCAGAGTAGACTTCTCTATATGAGTAGTGCAGATAGCCATATTCCTTGTAGAAATGAATTTGGCTCTATATATAAATAATCTTCAAAATATTCAAACTCCTTTATCTAAATTTATTCCCATAAGAATGTTTTCCAGGGGCATCTGGGTGGTTCCGATGGTTAAGCATCTGCCTTTGGCTCAGGTCATGATCCCAGGATCCTGGGATCAAGCCCCACATTTGGCTCCCTGCTTTGCAGAGAGCCTGTTACTCCCTCTCCCTCTGCCTGCTGCTTCCCTTGCTTGTGCTTTCTCTCTCTCTGTCAAATAAATAAATAAAATCTCAAAAAAAAAAAAAAAAAGAATGTTTTCCAAGCAAATAATCAGTTTCCCAAAAAGCCTTATGCTTATTGATATTCATGGGAACTAAATAAAATATTGCATACAAAGTGTAGACACATAGTATTAGACCAAGCATTTTTTTACATTTAGGGTAGAGAATGATACAAAAATTATCTCAACTTGAAAATAAGGCAAACTAATGAATGCATGTCCTTTCAATGATATAGCAGAGCATTGTCTATTAGTTCCTCCCAAAGATTATCTAGTTCTCTGGAATAATGCATTTTTTAACATGCTATTTACTATTGATTGGGCCTAAATTCTATGAAGCTAAATGTTAAATTATTCTTTTAAAAAGGTAAATTGCAAATGATTTTTGTTTAGAAAACCATACAAATGATTTTGTCTGGTAGAAGGATAACACAAAAGGTTATGATTTTATTGCCCTATACGACATCAACCAGTTTTACACTCAACCTATTTTTATTTCAGCGTTCTCTCTTTAATTCACTAACTATATATAGCAGTCTTTCCTATCCACCTTTGGACCAGCTTTGCAGTTCTACTTAACCCCTCATTAAAAAGTTAAACCTTTGACACTTGGCCACTATATATTTCTATGAGAGTCATACATTCCAGTTTTTTGAAAATTACACTTTTAGTAACTCTGAGCTTATATAGGTTTTTTCTGAACCAGTAGGAAGTCTTCATAGAAGGAAGATGGCTACTTACCTTAAAAGATATAATGTGTAAAAATGAGTTCTGATGGTAGAGAATAGTTAGAATGTCCTTTCACTCATCTATGAATATGAAGCTCGTCCAAAATAAATAGATGTCTATTTCCTTACATATTTAGATTAAAATATGAACATCAACATGGAAGATGGTGCATTATACTTAACAGAAGATTGAATGAATATTCTTCAATCAAAGGAGGATTATGTAATCTGTGGTTGAGCTGTTATCAATAGCTAAACAGTGCATTTCTGTTGAGGGAAAATCCTTTTTTTGAAACAGAAAAGAAAGAAACAACCAGAAAATAAGTGTATCAATTCTTGTTCTAGTTTATTCATAGACCCAGCCTCTCTTTGTATTAGGAATTTTTTTAACTGAAATTTCCCCCAGTTGTATGAAGGTATAAGTGGCATGTATCACTGTAAGTTTAAGGTGTACAGCATAATGGTTTTACTTACAGATATTGTGAAATAATTATCATAACTTTAGTTGCCAACCATTATCTCATATAGACACAGTGAAAACAGAAAAGAAAAAAAGAAAAATGAATAATTTTCCTTATGATGAGAACTCTTAGGAGCTGCTCCCTTAACAACTTTTATGTATTTCATACAACAGTGTTAAAGATAGTCATCATGCTGTACTTTCTATCCCCAGTACTTATTTATCTTGTAACTGGAAGTTTGTACCTCTTGACCACATTTTTCCAGCCCTCCCCCACCCCGTTTTTCTATACTGCCCCCACTTCACTTCTCGAAACCATATGCAAGTGTTTTTGTTATTATATGAAATTTTCTTTTTTTCTGACTTAATCCATTAAAATGGATTAAGATTGTGAGTTTTCAGACTACATAGACAGGGATACAGGTCCAGCTCTGCCATTTTCTGGTAAAGATCTTGGATAAATTACTTAACCCAAGTTTCAGTTTTTGATCCCTAAAATGCAAAAAAAAAAAAAAATTGATAATAATGCATTCTCATTTTCCATTAGATGAACGTTTAAAGGGATTTTGATTTTCAAAAATATTGTTTTGTGCCAATGTGTTGTATTCTTATTACAACACATTTATTCTTCACATTTTAATGATCGTTTTGGCTCACTGGTATAATTATCATGCACATCTGTGCTGGTAAGAGCCAGTTTTCCCCAGGGCCTGCAGAAAAAGCACAGCAGAGCTCAGGTTCTAGATGTTGGAATAGACACAGATACTTGACTTTGAGCTGATTTGTCAACACTTATATGGTCATCAGTGAGGAAATAACACACTATTGGCTTGTTATAGTCAGTCAGTTTATCTGATTTACTCAAAACCCCATTCTCAATTAGTGGAAAAAGAGTAAGATACAGAGCCCGTTTTGTTTGGACAACTGAGGACACAGAAATAATGAAAACTGGCCAGACGAGTAAAATCAGACCTGGGATGGGAATCTTCAGACAATTAAGGCAAGGCAAAAGGGCACTACTCAGTATAAAGCTGTTTATGGCATACAGTAGAAAACCCCCTAAAGGTCAGTAGAAAATAAGTGATTAAACTGAACTCCAAAGGCATTATTATTAATATGATTATTATGACTCTAATGAGTATCATCTTCTGAAATTCTGTCTTATTTGTTCATGGTCTAAAAATGGAAATCATGTCTAAAAATGGAAATGGTTGTAACTTCTCACAGAATCTTTTAAATAATGTGTGTTGGTGTCATGGGTTGTGAAATGACCTATCTTAAAAGTTTTGAGTGTAGAAGAAATAACTACCTTGTATAGTTTAGGAAAAGCCCAGAAGCAGAGACTCCATTTCAGCTCTAGGGTTTTATGTTCTTTTGCTTCTCCAGAAAAGCTTAAAATGGCACTTTTAACTTTTGTAGGACTTACATAAGAAAGTGTCTAATTAGTCACCCAGCTTCAATAGGCGGCTCCAAGCTTTTAATTAATTAAACAATATTTGCATAGCTGACTAGTTGGGTGTTGGCCAGATACCTGTGTCCTGAATAAAAGGCCCAATTTCTTCACTTAGTAGCCTCAGCTTTTATTAACTCTAATGAGATAAAGTGACAATCCATATAAGGGTGGCTGCCACTAGAAATTTCTCAACTTCAAAGAAAGTGTTGTGAAACCCAGATACTTTAATAAAATTAAATGGGTGCGTGTCAATGTATAAACACCTCAGATGTACATTCACCTCTATAGTAAATAATAGAATCATGATATTATATTGTAGTGCTTTGCATAAATCACTTTTACGTCTGGTATCTCATTTGACTATAATATGATCAGAAAAAAACATTATTTCAGTTTTAAGAATAAGAAAGCCAAGTTTCGAGCCATATGATAAATCAATTTAACTATTGCTCAAAACAAAGAACAGTTAATCTGGAATTAAAGATGGTTTTAAAGTAGACAAGAAACATAGATACCATCTATTTCAAATCTCTTATTATAAAAATGAAGAAGATGAGACTCAGAGATAAAGGCACTTGGTCACAGACATGTGTTAGCATAGAGTAGAACCAAGAATAGAATTTGTAGAGCACATTAATAACTCAGATATAACTTTTCAATTAACATATAAAATAGAACAAAGTAAAGATCTAGCGACTAAAAATGACCTTAGAATTCATTCATGCCAGGACTCATATTTTTCTGCTAAGAAGATTCTGAGTGCAGAAGAAAATAATTAATTCCAAAATGTCCCATTGCACACAGTATATACTTGAAAGAGAATTCTCCAGATTCAGTGTTCTTTTAAAATCATATAACTGTATATGCTCTGTCGATCTCCAACTACTTAAATAATTTGGGTTCGAATTTCACAGGACTAAATGTCCTTTATTTCACAGTTTTATAAAGAAAGAAAATAGTTTTAATCCAGTGACAAGAATTTTTATGAAGCACTAATACAATTTTTTTTAAAAAAAAGCAGTAAGTCTTATAAAGATATATGATGTGCTTTTATTCTTTTATTTTAATTCTTTTATTCATTTAATTTATTTTAATTCTTTTATTTAGAATAGAAATTTATTCTTTAAATTTTGATGTGTCAAAGATTAATGAGTTTAAAATTCATAACTCTCCTTTAACAAATATAGGATAGACAGGGAAAGAAAAGGTAATACTAATGTTTCCAGTCAGGATATTAAACAACACATTAGGTAGTTCAAGCCAAGTAAAGTTTGATGCAGAGAATTGGTTACAAAGTGTTAAAAAGAATGGAGAAACAGAAGCAGGATACCAGGGAGCTGCTGCCATATTGTGCTGGAACCCATGAGCCAGCAATGGCTTCTTAGCTGCCAGAGAAACTTCTTTGAACTTCTGCTCCTGTTAGACCTGTAGGGCTGCTTTTCTTTTCTTTTCTTTTCTTTTCTTTTCTTTTCTTTTCTTTTCTTTTCTTTTCTTTTCTTTTCTTTTCTTTTCTTTTCTTTTCTTTTCTTTTCTCTTTTCTTCTCTTCTCTTCTTTTTCTTTTCCTTTTTTTTTTTGAGAGAGAACATTCACATGCGGGGCCAGGGGCAGGAGGGTGGTGGCAGGGAAGTGCAGAGGGAGAGGGATAAAATCTTAAGCAGGCTCCAGCGTAGAGCCCAACAGGGGCCTCGATCTCCTGACCCTGAGACCATGACCTGAGTCAAAATCAAGAGTCCTGGCTTAACCAACAGAGCCACCAAGGTACCCTGAGAACTGCAAGGCTGCTCCTTTCAAAAGCCCTGAAGTGAGTACTCCAACAGTGCTGGACCAATATTTGCGAGTCTTTTGTCTCTTTCCACTTTTCAAACCTCTGCTAATATTCCTCAATGTTAGAATTTAAGAAAAGTTGGCACTTAAGCCTCTAGGTTGGCAAAGCTCTCTAAAATGTAGTTTGTGTGTGCTCGCTTTGGCAGCACATATACTAAAATGTAGTTTGTGGGCACCTGAACGGCTCGGTGAGTTAAGGCCTCTGCCTTCTCAGGTCATGATCTCAGGGTCCTGGGATCAAGCCCTGAGTCATTGAGGCTCTCTGCTCAGCGGGGAGCCTGCTTCCCTCTCTCTCTCTGCCTGCCTCTCTGTCTACTTGTGATCTCTCTCCTCTCTAATAAACAAATAAAATATTTAAAAATAAATAAATAAAATAAAATGTAGTTTGTAAGCTTCTAACCCTGTAGCCACAGGAGGAAATAGAGAAGAATGTGGAGTTGAGAACGATTAAATCATGGACAATTTGACATTTGGTAAACAGTTTTACAATATATTGCCACCTAGTAGATTACCAAGACAAAAGACGTTTTCTGTGTGTGAACTAAGTGGGGATAAAACAGTTCAGGACCATGGTACATACTTCCAAGGGAGAAAGGCTGAGTAAAGGCAAAGCTATTAGATATGTCCTATTTTATGACTGATGTAAATTTTATTTTATTTTAATTTAATTTAATTTAATTTTATTTTTTTGATGTAAGTTTTAAAATAGAACAGTAAGTGCTCAGAATTTGGTAATAAAAATTCCTAGTTAATACTCCCTTCCCTTTAGAAAAGGCACAAATATTCCGAGAGAGAACACTATTGTCTTGTAATATCATTCCTACTGACTTAGATCATGAGTTCTGGAACCACATATATCTGAATTTGAATTTGATCTCGGTTATTTACTGGCTGTGTGACATTGGGGGATTGAGTTAAACTCTCTGAACTTTATTTTCCTAACTAACCTCAAATGGATAGACTCCACCCCTAATACGATTGTTGTGAAAATTACAGTAGATAACATAGACCAAACCGAGCACATAATTCAGGGCCCATAAATGTTAGCTCGATTCCCTGCAGTTCCTGCCACTTTGAGTATGTATGATTCAGGTTAAAATTATTATGCTGGAATGGATTGTTCTTACGCACAATTAGGATCACTTTTTCTTTTCCTGCCTCTTCACCTATAGCACGTGAAAATGCTATAATTATTACTTGTAAGGAATTAAAGTTGGTGATCAGTCTTCAAGTCTGACTAGATTATAGATAATATCAATAAATACTAAAGGTGAGGAAGCATCTGTACAGAGGGAAATAATTCAAATATTTTTCAACTCAGAGCATTTTAAAAATGTTACAAAGAACAATCATTGTTGGTTTAAGGCCCTAGAGCTTACATTGAATATTATTAATACCAAAAATAAAAATCTTATATCTGGTTTCCCCTTTGAAATGCATCATGTGAGAGTTTAATATAAATTTTTGGTAAATTTGAAAAGAATATTATGCAATAACAGATTAAAAATTATTAAATTATTAGTGTTAAATGATATAAACATAATCTTAAATTTGCTAATCATTTCTTACCACGTATTGTTCATGTTTAAAAAAAACACATTGACTTGAAGGTAATTAGTTATTTGATACACTAAATATTTATTGGATGTCTGGAGTATTGCCAGGTCCTGATATAAAGCCTGCTAGTCGAAGATGAGAAGGCACAGTTCTGGCCTTCAAAAAGCTTGAGTAGGGTAGGAAAAACAAAGTATCATTGCTTGAATTGAGCTATGCAGAAAGTACTGCAGTGATGTGGAAGGGAAACAATTATATCTACTAAGGAGAGTTGAGGAAAAATAGTAACTCTGAGAAGTAGGTATTAGTATTGCTATTTTATAGATGTTGACAAAAATAATGGTTTAGAATTATAATACAATTACTTACATGGCCTTTGGAAATTTGCTCTTAACTGATACTTTGTGAATGTAAGTTTTGTGTGTGTATGTGTGTGAATGTCAGCTTAATTTATCATACTAGCAGTCATCTTTCCCTGTGGTATGGAGAACACGTTAGCTTCATATGTATCAAAGCCTAATACCAATTGTTGAATTGTGTCCCCAAAATTAATATGTTGAAGCTCTAATCCCCACTTTGACTGTATTCAAACACAAGGCATTTAGGGAATTATCTAATTGAGGTTAAATGAAGTCATAAGGGTGGGGCCCTAATCCAATAGGGCTAGGATCCTTACAGGAAGAAAAAGGGACACAGAGCTCTGACTGCGAGCACACACAACAAAGGGTTTTATGGACACAGAAAGAAAGTGGGAATTTACAAGCCAGGATGAGAGTCCTCACCAGAATTGAATTTGCCGTAACACTGATTATGGACTTCTGGCCTCCAGAGCTCAGAGAAGATGAATTTCTACTGCTTGAGCCACCCAGTCTGTGATACTTCATGATGGCAATCCAACCAAACTAATATAACAATACCGTGAAGCATATAAACTTGGGCTAATTTTCCTTGAGGTAGAACATCGCAGAACTTTTTCCCCTTGGAGGTGCGGGAAGAAAATCTTCCTTCTATCACTTTGTGTTCTAGGAGAAGAGGTGGGTGAGTTTGCACCTGGATCTGGGAACCTCCTGGAGGGTGGGGATCAGGGATCTCAGTCCACACCTTCTCTTTGAGGTTCAATGTTAGAGATTTCACCAAGAATAAAAGTGCCATTTGGACTGAAAGGATCCCAGAGCTGCTAAAGGTGATTTAAATCCAACCATAAGGAAGTTTGCAGGTTATATCCTTCTCAGTAGGGTCCTACAGAAACCTCTGTATGTAGCCTTGTAAGGGAATCCTCACTCTGGGAAAGTTTAAAGACAAAGCCACCATAGCTTTCAAAGTCTAGCTAATGACTTTGTTAGGTAGGTTAGGAAGAAAGGTGTGCCTCTCAAAGTTGCCTTTTCTGCATTTCAGGGATTCGAGCTTGTTTGCAGCGGGCATAGATCTGACTTTGTGGCTCCAGTCTTTGAGCTGAAATCTTGTGAGAGCAAGAGAGACAGGGGCAGATAAAAAGCCATTACTGCCCATAAGCGGTTCGCATTTTCAAAATTCCATTTCCTGTGTTCTGTCAACAGGACTGCTTTGTTTTCATAGATAAAGAGGAGGGAAGTGAAGGAGAGAGAGCTGATGCTAGGTTTCCTGATGAATATAGGCACTTACTCAAGTGATTGATGAGAGAAATAAAAAAATGTGCTTCTATTTCTACCCTAATCTAGTAGCTTCGATCTTATAGGTTGTCATATGAATGTAGTTTAATAAGAGAATGTTTAAATAAATAAGGCACTCCAATTACAGCAACTCTACGAATATTAAAAATAATAAGTTAGATACATATATAATTTATGAAATGATAGCAGTAATTATTTTCCTTCCAGTTAAACTACATATCAAGGTCTGCTGATGAAAATGCCTGAGGATGTTAAGCAGGTCATGCTAATGAAAACAGTGGCCTGAAGAGCACTAGCGGGTCGCCACTATGTGGAATGTGGGTCCCTTATTGCTACATTTTCTGCTTTTTTCAAGGGAACTGATGAAAATCTGAACTTCTTCTTTTTTAAATTTTTTTATTAACATATAAGGTATTATTTGCCCCAGGGTACATGTCTGTCAATCACCAGGCTTACACATTTCACAGCAGAAAATCTGAACTTCTAAAAAATTTTTATTTAAAGTCCAGGTAGCTAGCATACAATGTAATATTAGTTTCAGGTGTACAATACGGTGATTCAACACTTTCACACAGCACCCACTGCTCATCACAGCAAGTGCACTCCTTCATCCCCATCACCCGTTTCACCCATCCGCCCACCCACCTCCCCTCTGATAACCATCGGTTTGTTCTCTGTAGTCAAGAGTCTGTTTCTTGGTTTGCTTCCTTCTCTCCTTTTTTTTTTTCACCCCTTTGTTCATTTGTTTTGTTTTCTTAAATCCCACATATGAGTGACAGTATATAGCATTCGTCTTTCTCTGACTGACTGACTGACTTCGTTTAGCGTAATACTAACTCTGTCAATGTCATTGCAAATGGCAAGATTTCATTATTTTTTTATGGCTGAGTTATTATTATATATATTATGTTCATTATATATATTTATATACACACCACCTTTTCTTTATTCATTCATCAGTGGATGGACAGTTCAGCTGTTTCCACAATCTCACAATTGTAGATAATACTTCTATAAACATCAGGGTGCACCTAGCCCTTTGAATTAATATTTTTATAATCTTTGGGTAAATACCTAGTAGTGCAATTGCTAGATCCTGGGGTAGTTCTATTTTTAACTTTTTGAGGAGCCTCCACATTGTTTTCCATAGTGGCTGAACCAGTATGCATTCCCACCAGCAGTGTGAGAGGGTTCACCTCCTCTACATCCTGGCCAACACCTGTTCTTTCTTGTGTTGTTAATTTTAGCCATTCTGACAGGTGTGAAGTAATTTCTCATTGTAGTTTTGATTTGTATCTCCCTGATAATGAGTGTTGTTGAGCATCTTTTCATGTGTCCTGTCGCAGTCAGTGGGTCTTCTTTGGAAAAATGTCTGTTCATGTCTTCTTCCCATTTTTTAATTGGGTTATTCATTTTTTGGGTGTTGAGTTTTATAATTTCTTTATATATTTTGGATACTTACCTTTTATCAGATATCTCTACAAATGCCTTCCCCTGCAAATGCCAATTTGCAAATGCCTTCTCCCTTTCTGTAGGTTGCCTTTTAGTTTTGTTGACTGTTTCCTTCGCTTCTGTTTCCAGAAGCTTTATGTTGAAGTCTCAGTAATTTATTTTCACTTTTGTTTCCCTTGCCTCAGGAGACATAGGTAGAAAGTAGTTGCTATGGCTGATGTCAAAGAAGTTACTGTCAATATTGTCCTCTAGGATTTTTATGGTTTCAAGTCTCACATTTATGTCTTTACTCCATTTGGAATTTATTTTTGTGTATGGTATAATAAAGTGGTCTAGTTTCATTGTTTTGCATGTTGCTGTCCAGTTTCCTCAACACCATCAGTTGCATTTCTATACACCATTGAAGCAGCAGAAAGAGAAATTATGGAATCCATCCCATTTACAATTGTGTCAAAAACAATAAGATACCTAGGAATAAACATAACCAAAGGGGTAAAAGATCTGTATTCTGAAAACTATAGAACATCAATGAAAGAAATTGAAGAGGACACAAAGAAATGGGAAAACATTCCATGCTCACGGACTGGAAGAACAAATATTGTTAAAATGTCTATACAATTCAAAGCAACCTACACATTTAAAACAATCCCTATAAGAAAAAATATATACCAGCATTTTTTACAGAGCTAGAACAAACAATCCTAAGATTTGTATTGAAACCATACAAGACCTTGAATAGCCCAAATAATCTTGAAAAGGAAAAGAAAAGCATCACAATCCTGGACTTCAAGTTATATTACAAAGCTATAGTGATCAAAACAGTATGGTACTGGCACAAAATAGACACATAGATTAACTGAACAGAATAGAAAACCCAGAAATGAACCCACAACCATATAGGTAATTAATCTTCAACAAAGCGGGAAAGAATATCCAATGAATTTTTTTTAATGTGACATCTCACCATATTAAATGCATGGCAACAAATTATGATTTTAAAGATGCTAAAGCCAAATTCAATATTTCTGAATGCAGACACTAACTAGCGTGTTCCAGGTTGAGATCTCACTATTAATTAACAATAATGGATTTAGAAGAGTTATTCAAGGCCACCTGACAAACTTCACTGAAACATGATTGAATTCATTATCTAAAGAAATAATGTCTTAGTCAAAGACATGCTAGCCAGTTACTAAAAAACAGAAATAGAAAATAGAAAAAGAGAAAATAGAAAAATAGAGAAAAAGAAGTGACTTGCCAAGCAATCTCAGTACAAGTACTGCCCATCCCAAGAATCAATATATAAGACTTTGATATAGTAGACTCTGCATAGCCCTGCAGCTGAGGGGTTGAGAACTTGAGCTCTTGAGCCAGACTCCATATGTTTGAATCCCACTATCACTTACTAGTTACTCAGACTCTCTGTGCCTCAGTGTCTCTATTTGTAAAACAGGGATTTTAATAATATGTACCACATCAAAATGCTGTGGGAAAGTAGTGGCTCAATAAATATTAGTTATTATTCCTGTGAGGATGAAATATTAGATTACCAGAGCCTGGTGCCAGGAACCATTCTTATCATTTAATGGTCTTCGTGCTGATTTCATTCTCATAAAACAACTTCTGATTATAATAGACTTGTGTGCAAGAATGTCTTAGCCTGAGGGTATGAGAACAGACACTATAGTTAGAGATCTTAGTATAATCTAATAAACTGCTTGTGTGATTAAAGTACTTTATTCTCTGGTGAGTTCAGTTATCACAAATTAGTTGCATAGAATTTGATTATATCTAGAACTAAGACGTGATCCAGTTCTCTGGATCCTAAACCATGATGAATTCACCAAGATAGATGCCAACCAAAGAGAACTCGTGGCAGTTACAGTGTTCTGTTTTTCACCATGAGATTTTTTTCCTTCAGATTTTCTCTTTCCAAACAGTATAAAAGAATTGTAACTCTCTTATGCACAGTTAATCGCCAATCTTTAGCTCTGGCCTTGACAGAAAATAAGGGGTCAGTAAATATAAATTGAATCAATTAACTAAAAATGAATGAATACTTGAAAAAAGATTCTTTTTATCAGGTTGTTCGACATTTACCTTGTTTCAGTCAACGTGTTATTTAGAGAGTTATTTCTGATTCATTGATGGTTCCATTTAATTGAGTTACAAATATTAAATGTTTTGCTGTGTTTTATAATTGGAGCAGGCACTGGAAAGTAGAAAATAAGAACAGAAGAAATGAAAAACAACTAGCACTTTCGGGGAATATCTTTCACTTAGTTGAGGATAAAGAGTTGCAATAATGATGTATATATATGTCGATATGTATGTATATATGTATTATGTGTTATGTTATATATGTGTAATATACTATATAAAATTATATGTATATTATATATATGCATGCATATGTATATATGTATATGTATGTATATGTATATATATGTTATATATATACACACACATCGTTATTGCAACACTTTATCCTCAACTAAGTGAAAGATATTCCCCGAAAGAGCTAGTTGCTCTATATATATGTACTATATTGATATTTATATATCATTCTGGCCAATATATTCTGGCCACAGTAGAGTAATGGGTATCAGTTTTACTGTCCTGACACTAAAAAAAAACAACATTAAAAAAATCAACAAAATAGGATCAAATATATGAAACAACTCTTTTTAGGCTCTGGGAAAAATATAGCATATGACTATAACTCCTGATAGAAAGGAAACTATTGAGCTGACTCCCCATTCACTCTGGTTTTCTGCCTGAACACTTCTCAAACTGCAGCACCAGGAAGAAGGGCCCAAAGCCTCGCTGGACAGAGAACAGTGGTTGCATTTTCGAACTCCTGAGGCTGTTGGTATTCTGTGGCACAAGGTAAGAGAAATGAGAGGCTTGCACAGAGAAGGAGCCTCGAACATCTGTAAATTTCGGACTTTGGCTAAACACAAAGCCATGGCACAAGGCTTGACTCCACAGGCCTGGCATAGAATAACTCCTGAGGGAATGAGAGAAGAGCAGAGATTGTAGAAGTAGTCAGGCTTGGGGAGAAATTTGATTTCTACACCACTACAGTGAAGAAGTCTCAGGAAGGCCACACCTTAAGAGTATGACCTGTGCCTGAAAGCAGTGATCTTTCAAGTCTGGTCCACAGAACAGCATCCAAGTTCCAGCATGAGAACTTGCTGGAAATGCTAATTCTCTGACTCCAACCCTATCTACTGAATCAGAAACTCTGCGAGTGGAATCCTGCACTCTGTAGATCCAGTTAAAGTTCACAAGAAAATTAGAAAATATTTTTAAATGAGTGGCAGTGAGAATATGATTTATCGAAATATGTGGAAAATAGTTCATGATTTGATGGAAATTTTTAGATTTAAATGTTTATATTATAAAAGAGAAAAAGCTTGAAATTACTATTCTAAGCCTAACGTTAAAAAAAGGAATAGTTCCAACCAAGAGTAATTAAAAGGAAATAAGACTGAAAATTAATAAAATAAAGAACAAATGATGGAAAAAAAGTTAACACAGCCCAAAGTTGGTCTTTTGAAAAGATAAATAAAACTAAAAAATCTCTAACAAAATCGACCCAGAAAAGAGAAAGAAAAACAAATGATATCAGCAATGAAAAAGAGAATGCTACTAGAGATCCTCCAGACAATAAGATAAAATAAAGAAATATTATGAGCAAATGCTTATGAATAAGTTTGATTATTTAGATAATATAGTAAAAGTCATTGAAAAACACTAATCACTAGAACAGGGATAATCCAGTCAGGTTCTAGATATGCATGTAAAAATAGAGAGATACTTATTGAGGCAGATTCTCAAACTAGTATTGTGATCATATTGGCAGAATTAGCAGAATTAGCATGATCATGATGGAAGATAATTATTAAGATGAGTTAGTGTTAATATTTATGTTCATTAAAACTGTTGATTATCCATCTCTTAAATAATTTGTGGTATCTGACCTCAACATCTTGTAGACACACATGAAAGGACTTGAAGTAAGCATCAGATGACACTTCTTTCATCTCCCATGATTGGTTTTTGATAAAAGATAGATTAGATAAAATAAATAGAACATATGAATAAGACTACATTTGTTTTATAAAAATTAAAAATTTGAACTTTTCCCACCAGGTTAAGGTGTTTGTACTTATAGATTCTAACCAATGATAAAACAATAATACCAATCTTAGGCAAACTTATCAGAATATGGAAAAGGACAGATCACTTCCCACCTCATTTTATAAGACTAGAAAAACCCAGATATGAAAATTAGCCAAATACATTCCAAGAAAAAAACAAAACAAAACAAAACTACAGACCACATCTCCCATGAAAAGACATGGAAAAATCCTTAACAAAGTACAAGGAAATTACATCCAATAGTATATAAAAATATTATGAGAAGACTTAACGAGGTTTATCACAGTAACAAAACGTGGATTTATTATTTAAAAAATCAATACAAACAATTCATTATATTAATAGAATGAACAAAATCCATATGATACCTTAATAGGTGCGAAAAAAGTATTTGACAAAATTAAACACACAGTAACGATAAAACTTTCAGCAAACTAGGAAAAGAAGGAAAAACCTATAGTTAGCAGAAAACCTAATTGTGAAATATTAAACTCCTCTCACTTAAATCAGGAATAGGGTAAGGATTTTTGCTCTTGCCACTTTGACTCAACATTGTTCTAGAGATTCTAGCAAATTTAATTAGGGGGGAAAAGAACACAAGCAAGCAAAAGACTTAAAGTTTAGAAGGAACACATACAGATATCCTTATTGGTAGATGATATGATTGTTTAAGTAGAAAACCTGAAGAAATATACAACAAAGCTAGTAGATCTAGTAAGTGAATTTAGTAAGATCACAAGACACAATGATAAAATACAAACAACTGTCTGGTGTCTATATGCTAACAATAAATGACTAGAAAATAAAAGTTAGGGGTGCCTGGATCGCTCAGTTGGTTAAGCAACTTCCTTCAGCTCAGGTCTTGATCCTGGACTCCCAGAATCAAGTCCCATATCAGGCTCCCAGCTCTGCAGGGAGTCTGCTTCTCCCTCTAACCTTTTCCCCTCTCATGTTCTCTGTCACTTTCTCTCAAATAAATAAATAAAATCTTTAAAAAAATAAATAAAAATAAAAATTAAAAATAAATAAAATTTAATAAAACAGACCACTAGTCTGAAAACTTCAAAAACATTACTGAGGGAAGTTAAGTTTAAAAAGACCCAAATAAATGGAGAATATGTAAAGTGGAAGACTCAGTATTTCAAACCTATCTATTATCTTCAAATGATCTCTAAGATTCATGTCAAATCCAATCAAAACAGTTTTTTAAAATATAAACAAAGAACACAATTTTAAAATTGAGGGGAAATATACAGAGCCTAAAGTAGCAAAAAATGATTTAGCAGAAGACAAAGTTGAGGAACTTACACTTGCTGATTTCAAAACTACTATCAAGGCACAATAACATTTACATAAGGTCAAACAGATCAATGAAAGATAAAGATCCATGCACATCTGATCAATGGGTGTTTAAAGGAAGTGTCAAAAAATTTCAGTGGGAATACAAACATCTATCCAACATATCAACAAATGATATGCAAGCAGTTGAATATCAAAAGGGAAATTTTAATCTTGACCTTTAAAACATTTACAAAGAAGAGATATGTTTTGTAGATTTAAGTTTAAAAGCTAAAATTACAATGCTTCTCAAAACAAACAGAGAAACAGTTTCATGACATTGGGGTGGGCAAAAATTTCTTAGCACTAGTCAGAAAGAACAAAAGGGATAAATTAGATTTCATTAAGTTTCATAAACATTTTTGTTTATCGATGACATTCTTATAAAAATAACCAAGTTGCAAACTAGGAGAAAGTATGTGTAATACATATACCTACTCACAAAACTGTATAATGTAGCAATAAAAAGACAAGCAATCCAACTAAACAACAAGACCTGATAAAAACACTTCCCCCCCAAAATATAAAAATGTTTACTATGCACATGAAAGAGTTCAACATCAGTAGTCATGAAGAAAAAGCAAATTAGGGCGCCTGGGTGGCTCAGTTGGTTAAGCAACTGCCTTCGGCTCAGGTCATGATCCCGGAGTCCCGAGATCGAGTCCCACATCGGGCTCCCAGCTCTATGGGGAATCTGCTTCTCACTCTGACCTTCTCCCTTCTCATGCTCTCTCTCACTCTCTAAAAAAAAAAAAAGAAAAAAAAAAAAAGAAAAAGCAAATTAAAGTCAGATACCACTTTATACCCAATATAATGACTAAAATTGAAAAGAATGGCCACACCAAATGTTCTCAAGAACACTCTTGGTGGGGGGCGCCTGGGTGGCTCAGTGGGTATGTGTTGAAGCCTCTGCTTTCGGCCCGGGTCGTGATCTCAGGGTCCCGGGATCGAGCCCCGGGTCAGGCTCTCTGCTAGGCGGGGAGCCTGCTTCCCCCTCTCTCTCTGCCTGCCTCTCTGCCTGCTTGTGATCTCTCTCTCTCTGGCAAATAAATAAATAAAATCTTTAAAAAAAAAACATAAGCAAAACTAAGTGTTTGCCTGTGATGTCAAAGGAATTCACTGGGAATGTGCATGAGAAGATTTTCAGGTGTGAAAGATGATTTTCAACTTTAATGGGTTTTAAGGTGCACAAATTCAAACATTCGTCAAAATTCATCAATCTTTACACTTAGGATGTATGCCTTTCACTGTATGCATATTACATGTCAATTAAAAAACAAGCCACAGAAGGGACAAAAGTTATATATTGGGCTACCATTTAAGATCTCCAAATTGGAAAGCAAAGAGTCTTTGGAGAGAAAGAAGAAGAAAAAAGTTTACATAGACTTTTTGAGATGGAATCTAATTTAAGATCTTGTGAACAGATGCTAGAATGATCCAAAAAGATAAAATATGTAAATGTCAAATAGAAAGAGGACAATTGGTTCAATGACAAATAGAAAGATAGAGGACAATTGGAAGCACAAGCTAACACTATCAAGTACTTGGCATACACACTTTGTGCATACACACTTTGGGATCTGTGCATACCATATAATAAAAAACATAATCCACATGATGATGAAATAGGCTCAGAGAGTTAAAATTTAAAACCACAAATCAACAGTGATTGGAATAAGACTTAAACCAGGGACTGATAAATTGGTAGATCTTGAGGCTGAATTCAGGACATAGACATTTTAGTTTGTCCTGTCAGGTAAAAATATTTCTTGTTTCCTTCAAAGGTCCTTCTAGCTGGGATAAGAATCAGATTGCCATGTGACAGATTAACAGGAGAAAATCAACTTTAATAATGTACATACAGGGAATTCACACAGGTAGAGAAATTCCAAAGTCAGTGAGGCAAAATGAGGTTTATATGTCATTCTGAACTAAGGAGAAGGGGTGTGGGTCTGGGACATCAGAGGAAAAGAATGCAATTTACAGGACAATAAGAAGAAGAACAGATGTTTAGTAATTAGATGTTTACCTTGCCATGCAGATGGGACACTCAGATAAAATTTATTTCTGCTAATAACTCTTGTTCTGGGAAAGACCTCCAATTTATATTTTTTATATAGTTAAGGGAGGGGCAAAAGTTCATCTTGAGCCCTTAGTCTCTATTGCCTTCAGTTCAGAATAATAGTCATACCAAAGTGGGGTTTGCCTTGGCTCATATGGTTTACTGAGTGTTGTGAAAAAGAAAAATTAAACTAAATATTTGCATTTAAATATTGTGACATTTCCATAAAAATCTAAATTTCTGGGAAATGCTGAAAAATTGGAAGGTCTGCTATCTTGGATCTATATTTCCACATGAAGAAAAATAATCTAAGCGCAATGGCAAGCAGATGATCCTCTTAAATAAGACTTGAGTAGGACATACTATCTTCCTGCTCCATATAGGCACTTGAGTGTGGATCCCTGAAGTATGACCATGGTTATCTGACTTCAAGGCCAGAAAGGACATAGAAAAAAGATGACGTTATAACATAGAGGGGAGACAAAAGATCATATTAAGAGAGAATCCATGATTTAGAAATTAACAGATTTGTGTTTACTGAAGAATAACAATGGAAACTAATAATGCCCAAAGCAAGACATCCTATAACAGAAAAGGACAAAATGAGAGGCCTGTCCAAAAGGAAAGCCCACCTGGTAGTGACCAATACCCTTAGGATGTTTCCCAACTTTATTGTGGAAATGATGTACTAATAATAGGGAAACTCACAGAAGATCAGCTAATTTCTCGAAATAGCTTGACTGATGTTGGAGAATAACCTTTCTCTCAGGGAAAGAAGGGAGGTTAGGCTGAGCAGTCACAACCAATGTAATAAAGGCTTGGAAGGTGGAGGAAATTTGTAACCCGCTCAGAGTATCTAGTATCTCGGTCTGTGTTTCCTTCCCTGTAAAATTAAAGTATAAGATTAGCTGTTCCCTACAATTCTTTTCAGTCCCAACATTCTTTGATTTAAGGGATTAGGATTGCGTTAAAATATGCTCCGGGTACCCCAAGAGGGCTTTTCTGGTATTTTCATTCTATGTGTACTAGTGCCTCCACCTAGAGTACAAAGTGGGAAACGCTCTTCTTCCAGGCCACTCACTTGGACTCCCCTAGGGTTGTAAGTAACCTCACTTTCCTCCTCATTCTTTGTTCAGACTTCTTTATCCTCCACCCCAGTTAAAATAATTCAGTTCATGCAGAGGCCACTTAGATTGTACATGGTCCTTATGATAAAAAGGAAGCTACTGACATAAAAAATTTCTTTATTTAGTAAGTGTAATACACACTTAAGCCTGGAAAGGAAAAAAGACAAGGTTGAACAGATGAATTGCAATCAGTTTGAAAATACAATCCAATCTGACTTTTTACTAAGTGTACTTCCGAGTTAAAAGTGTTAGCCTGTCTTTTACATGGCATACTATTTTCTACGAAATGTTAATACAAGATACTCTTTAACTTGTACTTGGATCCCGTGTTAATTTTAGAATGATGAGCTGTTGTAATAGAAAGCACTGTTTAGTCTCATCCAGGCTCTACTTAATAAGTCCGCTTATCCTTATTTAAACTCAGTAAGTCCCCTTATCCTTATTTAAATTCTCTGCTCTTAATAGGTCCCCTAACCTTATTCAAACTCTCTACTGCCCTTTTTAATTTTCTTTAAGCTACACAATGGAAATAATATCACACCCTCCTTCACAGTATGCTGTGTTACATGAAATCAGATTAACCCGACAGTGCCTCATGGATCATAGAATATGTTCTCAATGAATGAATTTCAGGTTTAATCTCTAGTTTACTCTGAGGCCTGTGGTATTGGTCATGGTGGCTGTTTCTCAACTCAGAATGCTATCTTGTTCACTTTAGTCCTCTGCCTCTAACTGCTTGCCCTGAACAAATTGGTTCACCAAATTGGAAAAACCAACATGTGCCTTCAATACTACCAAACTCCCATAAAATGCTAATTTACAAAATGTCAATTGCAATTAAAAATAATATTCAAGACTCCCTTCAAGAAAAACCTTCTCTTATACCATTTGGCTAGGAATCTCTCCAAAAGCAATTTGCTTCCTGGATTTCACTCTTCACAGACTAGAGAATTAAAATGTCCTTGTGAGAGGTAAGGGAGAGACAGCTGCCCTAAAACCATCAGAGAGGGGTGTTTAGAACTTCATTAGTTTATTATTTCATCCAATTAATAATATTTACTGAGTTACTACTAGGGAGAAGCATTATTTTGTGTTCTGAGAATATAAGAAATTACACACACCAAAAAAGATTCTTTTATTTAGAAAAGACAAAATAATAATGGACAAATAAAGACTATAAAGATTGATTGGGATAGCAGTGGGATGAGTTTTAAAATAGATGGTGTATCAGTCAACTAACACCACAAAAATGCTGCATTATAAACTACCCTAAAACTCAGCTACTTAAAACAAATTATCTAATCCTGTTCATATGTGAGTTAGCTGAAGTGATTCTGCTTTAAGCTCGGGAAACTCTGCTTAACACTGCAGGCATATTTCTCCTCATTTGGGGTCCATTCAGGAAAAGTTCTTGGGGCAGTGGCAGGAGAGCAAGGAGCCAAGCCCCATGCTGGAAACACATACCAAGTCTTTGTTTTCCTTATGTCTGGTAACATCCCATTGACTAAAGCTACCCTCATGGCTGAAGTCATGGACAGAGAGTTGGAAAGTATATTCCACCCATTCAGGGGGGAAGCACGAATGGGCATTTGCTAACCAGCAATTCAATTCAATGTTCATTGAAAATCTTGGAGGCAAAATGTTGGCCTGTTTGAGGAAAAGCCAGAAGGGTACTTGAAATACATGGACAGAAGGGGAGAATGGTAGGGTAGGACAGTTGAGATGGAAGCAGTGGCCCAATCAGGAAAATATAGTCCACAGACAGAAATTTATTCTTAGTGCAATGGGAAACATACAGAGGGTTTTAACTAGAGGGTAACAAGAAGACGTTTACCTGAAAAACAACAACAGCAACAGCAACAACAACAACAACAAAACTTTTCTGGCTACTCTGTGGTGACTGCATTGAAATGGATCAAGACTGTCAGTAGGGATGCTATTAAGTGGCTCTTGCTTAGCTCAGGGGAGCAGGAATGGCTTAGACCTGGATGTGATAAAGGAGTAAGGAGAAGCACTTGGATTTGGAATACATACTGGTGGCAGACCTCCACCTCAGGGGTTTTTGATAGTTTGGAAATGGTAGGGAGTGAGAACAAATTATAAATCTCTTCCAGTTTTTGATCTGAACAATGTAGTGAATGATGGTTCCAATAACTGAAATGGAGAACACCAGAAGAGAAGGACATTTTTAGAATGGTGTTTGGAGGAGTCAAAAATTTTGTTTTGGAGAGTAAGTTTGCTTAATGATCCTCCGAGTAGAGCTGCTGAGGATGGGACTGAGTATGTGATTTGGGGAGTCAGAGATGCAACTTGGAAGGGTATGAGGGAATGGATGGGTGTTCAAAGCCATGAGACTTATCAGGAACCCCAAGGAAAGAATCTAAATTGAAAAAAAATAAGACCAAGGAATACTAATAACATAAATCATTATGTTCAGAATTCAACACTAAATCTGCTCTTAGCAAATGGCAGTTCAAGTGCATCTGTTCTGAGTGTCACAGGTGCTACAGAAATTTTCTCAGTCTTTGTTACATTAAAAAAAAAAGAGGTAAAATTTTTCTTTCAAGAAAAATGAATCTTATTTTTTACTCTGGATAGTTACATTCTAATTTGTAAAAGCAAGAAAAGTAAAAGAAGAAAGTTGTTAGGGACTTTTTTTTCTGTAACGCTTTCATTTTGGTCTTACTCTAAAAGGAAACTTATAAGGACAACTACTTGAGTATTACGCATAGTGGGTAGTGATTTCGTGAGCATCTCAATATTTTGATATGAGAAACAAGATTTGATATGAGGCATGAGAAACAAGACTGTATGATATGAGAAATAAGATTATTAGTGAGATCAACAGTAACTACAATGTGCAGCATCCTTAGTTAAATATGGCAGCTCATTAACGTTGGATTCCAGGCAAAGCTTGTGTTATGATTGGAGTTTAAGTTGCAAAATATCCTCTGACTACAAAAGTCCATCATCAATTTTTCAAAGTTAATTACCTATACAGATGCAAGAGTAGGGACAGGAAGAGCCAAAGGGAAATGAGCTGGGAATTTACAGAGATTATGGGCAAGGCATGGTTACACATAGATCAAGAAATTGGGCATTTGGTTTACATTTACCTAAGTCTTCCATGTCTGGGTTATATGCATTTCATGTGTATGGTAGTACACGTGGGTGTGGGTGTGTGCATGCACATAGCTATCTGTATGCCTAGAAAATGGACTTTAATTGAATGGAAAAATCAATTGAGTTTACAAAGAGATTGACATCATTGTTTGTTTAGATGAATCAGAGTTACAGGTCCAAACCAGAGACTCATTTAGAGGAATGGAGTAAACCCACAGCTTATCCTAAGCACTCAGCTGATGAATGCACATGATCCCAGGATGCTCTTCATAAATAATTTTTGAAAGTTGACTTTTCCAGTCAGGGAGCAAAATAATTACTAGAGCAAAGGCTGAGAAAACTGACTTAGTTAGAGGCTCACATCAAATATTAAGACCGGTCGTCTTTGCGACCAAGGAGTCATAAATAATTGAAGCTAGAGATGTGGCTGAAAGGAAGGTTACAAATGGAAGCATGAAAAATATGTGAGAAATTTGAAATAATTAGTATTTCAGCTCAATTTAGTAGATATGTATTGAATCCTAATAGATTGTAAACCTTGCAAGAATACAATGATGAGTAAGAGTCCTTTCCTTCTAGAAGTTCACAGTTGGAGGAAAAAATAATTTTCCCTCTACACTTCTAGAGTCTTGGCTGAGAAACCCTGTAATAAAAGACAGATTAACAGGAGAAAGACAAACAGAAGTTTAATAACACGCATACTGCCTGCATACTTGGAGATAGCCATGGGCGATAACTCCCACGAATGGCCCAACCCTCCACCTTAAATGCCATCTCCAGCTAAAGACAAGAGAAGATATTGAAGTGGGTGAGGGAGCCAGAGATGGAAGACTACTAAGAAAACCACCATAGACAACTGTAAGGTTGCTGTGCAGATTTAAGTCCTTCTCCATTGATAAGAATTTCTAGAGATTTGGCCATTCCTCCTTTTCCTGGTACAGAGAGGGCAACACCCTTACAAATAGGGGTCTTCTTTATTAACGTAAATATCTCTTACAAAAAGGTAACTCCTACATGGTTTTCAGAGCTCCTACGTCTACCATTTCTTAAAAATAATCATTTCAAGAGAATCAACATGCCAAAGAAGCACATTTGGGGGGGAGGGGTAAATTCTGTTCTCCTTCACAGTTTGCCACAAATAGATGAGCATGTAGCAGAAACCAGGACAAGTAGAAGTAGATGAAAGTACTTTCAGAATTCAAACTTGGAGAAGTTTACTTTCATTTCTAAAAAATGAAAGATGGTATCAGAAATGAGGAGCATGTAGGCCTATGGGAAGATGAAGGGCAGATCCTAGACAGTAGAAACCCCACAGGTGAAGTGTTAGGTATTAAGGTACTAAAAACCTGGAGATTCTGGGACGGTGTTAATGGGGATGATGGAGACTTCAAAGGGACAGAAAGCAATCATCTGGAATGGAAGAACTCAAGTTGTTCCTGAGCTTTCCCATCTCCAAATTAAATAAGCCCACAGACCACTCTTTCCAAATACTGAACTTACAGGCATTTCTATTTCTTATTTCAAGTAATAACCTACTAAAGGTCTGACTTAATTCATAGTGGAAGCTCTGAAATCTATCTAGGTAGGGATGTTCCAATCTATAGGTACCCAGATAAGCCTATTTAGATGGATAAATAAATGTATTTGGAGTTAGCCACTCCATGGTGACCTCCAACTGGAAGGCCAAACACAAGAAGATTATCAAAGGGTGATAGTCAAATTCTGTGTTACTCATTTTATGGGTTAAATAAATGTGAGCAGGATTTTAGGCAAAGCCTTTAAAGTAAAAATAGTTTACCCAGCTCCATAGGAAAGTACCTGAAATTCTGGTCTAAAGGCATCATTTGGGTACTTCGTAGAATACTTTTTAAAGGCAAATATCCACACATAGTCTTCCCTCTTAAAACAAATCATTTCATTGGCTTTTCTATCATTTGAAGGCACCGGAGCTAAAAAAGGAAAGGGGCAACAGATTTTTTAAAATACCAGTAAAGATCAGATAAAGTTTATCTATATCATAATTTTACCACAAAAAGTTACACATCTTTTTTCCACCTAGAGGAAAAATAGTTTTGGATCATTTAACATTAGTTAACACATTTTCCCCCAACTCTTCCAGATTTATTATATATTTAAAACAATTCTCACATTTACAGCTAATATTCAAGTGATATTTTGTCAACATTTCCTTGAGCTTTATTTATTAATCACTTGAGGAGAATAGGAATCACACTTCTTCTTTACCAGTAGGCTGCTATCACACATTTTTAAAGATTATTCTTTGTATTTGCAATCCAAAAGCAGATAAAGCAGCTAATTTAAATATCTCACAAAGAACATAAAATTCCTCTATTTTTTCATCAAAGTGGCTTTAAAATGATTCTATCACAAAGATAGTGAGAAGAAAGTAAATATAACCCTCAGAATTCTAATTAAGAGAAAATAAAAATCTTTTTAAACTTCTGTTGCGCCCTCTTGTGGTAGGAAAGCAAAGTTTAGCAGTCTATGTTTCACATTTCTTTGCCAATTAATGACCCAATTTTCAAGTGAGTTATGTTCGATATTGCATTGTACATTAAGTTCGTAAAACAAACTAAAAGAAAAGTATCACCCCTTGTTAAATTTCTGAACATCAAATTATAGAAATGATTCCTTGTTTTAAATAATTACTTAATGTTTGGAATTAAACTCTTAAATTTAAAGTAAAATAGAGAAGTTAATCTCATACAATATACCATAAAATATAATCAACTCTCTATAAAATAATCCAGGCTTTTCTCTATTGTTATTACTTGACTAATACATTTAAAAAATGAACAGATCTCAGACATTTTTACCTTCAAATATTCACATTCCTAACAGCATCCCCTTGTCAGATCGCTATGTGTATCCCGAAATACTTAATACAGGAAGAAAGCTTCTCTCCAGAAACATTTTGAGCAATTTTTTTTTCTAAGAACCCAGAGATGAAATGAGCATCATTGTAATTTATAAAATATGATGTGAAGACACAGTCTTAAAAATCTGACTTTGGTGGATGGTGATTATTTAGGATTGTTTCTTTTCCAAAAGCACAATTTCATTTTTATGATTATAACAGGAGAAAAAAATTGATGCAATGGTGAAAACCAATGAGAAGGGGATTATAAAAAGAATAGGATATAACATCAATGAATCCAAAAGGAGCAGAGCAATGCAGAGGGAAAAGAGTAAAGTATCAGAAAACATCAGTGATATAATAATACGTATTTCCACATAAATAGTTTATAGTTGGATTTCATAAACACGACATTGTTTTTGTAAGACATTTAACCGAAAGTCAGCATACAGAAATTCAGCCATTCTCCCAGTTACTCAAAATAAAAACTTTTCAATTTGTTAGGAAATAATGTCCTATACCTTAGAGCTACTAGTCTTTTTTTTTAATTTATTTTTCTTTCTTCCTTTTTTTTTTTTTTGCTTAATCCCTTAACTGATTCTCTGATTATCTTTCACTTCTTTCCTTCTTCTAGCATTTAAATTCTTTAAAACCTATATTTGTCCCTAAACCACAAAACATTTGCTCACAGGTGTAGGCTATCAGAAAAGAACCCCAACTCTTTAAGACTTCCAAAGCTTAAGAATCACTGATGTCATGCATTCATCTTGGAGACTTTGCTTATATTAGAAATAACAGATCTCATGCTTCACAAAATCAAAATGACAACTTCTGGGAGTCAGAAATGAGAGGAAATGGAGAAAGAGAGCACTGTCAGTTTCTTTTCCCAGTATGTTCTATATGGAATTGCTTTTGAATGATTCCTGTGCGTCAGAAATCCGGAACAACAATGGCAATTAGGGTAGATGTCACACTTTCATTTGAAGTTCAGAAGTGGGGGAGTAGAGTGGGGGGACAAAGGAAAGGGGGAGGAGGAAGTGGAGAGAGGAGAGGAGAGATAGAGACGAAGGAGGGCACATCCTAAGAGATAATCCCTGTGCTATCATGACATCATCCTTCTGCATGTATATATAGGGAAAGGCCAAAGCATCTCTCATAGTTCACTTTCCAAATCAGCTGAAGGCAAGAGGAAGCACTAGAGAAAACCTCCTTCAGTGTGTCTGTGACGTTTATGGACTTGGCTTGCTAGAAGGCTCAAGATGATGGCAGGAATGAAAATCCAGCTGATATGCATGATACTTCTGGCTTTCAGCTCCTGGAGTCTGTGCTCAGGTAAGCTCAGCTGCATTTCACAATTCCCTGAGGTGATTTCTTTTTCTTTGTTTGCACTGTGTTAGTACTTATGTGAATGCATCCAGGGAGAAGAGTTTTTCCTTTATTCTGGATGTGCTTTTTAGTACTAGAAACTGAATTTATTCTTTCTCTGTCTTTGTGATAGCAAGAACTGAAAGATTTTATTTCTCTTTTTAAATCTGCAAGGGAATAAAGGAGATTTCAATGAAATACTTCATACCCTCTGCTTGGAATGTAACCACTGGAGTAGAAAAAAAATGTGTGTAGAACTTAAATTAGGCAGGTCAAAATCTGATGAGAAGTATAGATACACTACCTGTCAGAGTGAGAAGCCATAGTTAAAACTCATTCCATTCAAAATGTTTTTTCTCATCCTGGGTCATTCTCTTAGGAAGCAGTGATAGAGTGTTTTGCATGTGGTAATTAAGAAGCTATGTATTGCTAAATATCTACCAATAATTTATCTTGAAAATAAGACTTAAATTTAAAAGAGTACCATGTAATGTTATAATATTGCAATATCACATCAAAATGGGAAAAAACATAGGAGATAAAAGCAGCAAAAATCATTTAGCCTGTTGTATACTTTTAGATTTTATTAATACGACATTTAAATATTTAATTCAAAACCCTGCTATTATTTTATCTAAATTATGAAGTTAAATCTAGCAGAAGATGTAAACGTTACTTAACAGAATTTTTAATTTATTTTGATCATGAGAGAAAGATCTTGAACTTCTAACTTTGCAAAATTTTAATGCTGTAAATACCAAATTTTCTACAATTATGATTATATCTATTATTGGAGGTATATTATAAAGGTATATATAGAGTATATAGGAAAAATTGGATTATTGACTAAACACTGTGTTTATTAACTCTTTGAGCTTCTTGCTGTGATAAGCCAAAATTTGTGGGTATTTTGATGTACATTTTCATAAATGGCTAAAGGAATTTAATATTCCCTTGAGAAACAGACTGGCCTTCAACAAATAGGAGAAAAAGATCTCTGGTGTAACTTAGGTGCGGGATACAGTTTAATAAGTGGTTTCTTTAAATGTGATACTTCTTTTCAATAAAAGTACATGCTGCAAGGAAGATAATCATTTTAACATGTGCTTTGTTTTATGACAGATCAGTGAGTATAAATTAAGTCATGTAATTATGATGTTCTATAACTTTATTTCTATTACTTACAGGATTTTCTGAAGTTTTCTTCTCTGCAATATATTCATTAGGGGAAACTGGAAAGGCTATCCTAATAAAAGTCAGAAGTCCATTTTTAACACAATTACACATGTATTGATGGACAACTCCACTTTGGCTTAACCAATTTGCTTAATAGCCTGTGATAAAATAGCTAAGTACACATAATTCTAAATTCTTATTTAAAGTAGAAAAACAAATATTTCAAAGTGTGTTTGGTAAAATAGCATCTCAAGTTGACTAAATCTCAGTGTTTTTCTTATTCTAAAATTATCAGGAAACAATTCACTTTGGTTTTGTCTTGAAAAAGCATCTTGTACACATCTTTTCATTATGTTGTTTTTAAAATATCAATATGCATATATTTTATATATGTAAACTATTGTTAGTAAAAATTAAGCAGCATTTTCGATGAAATCTCTATTATATGATATAATCAGTTTTTTTTTAAAAAAAATACTGAGATCCAGAGATTAAATAACTCCAATACATCAATAGCTCTTTTGGCATATAATCATGTGCTTATTTTCTTAGGAGTGCTTTTATTATTCCACCTGCCTGTTAGCCCAAAATAAAACGATAATTATTTTTTTCTGAATATTTTAAGGACAATAAATGCATAGAAAAACAATAAGCCTCTAAGACTATTTTTTGAGGTTAATCTAAAGTCTATAGGTTACAATATAATTATTTGATATATGATTATATAGTAAACATGTGGTTTTGATTTTACTCAGATTCAGAAGAGGAAATGAAAGCATTAGAAGCAGATTTATTGACCAATATGCATACATCAAAGGTAACTTTTTCTTTCTTTAACCAAGGACTGAAGAACATATAAGCTCTCATTATAAACATGGTGTCTTTTTCCTATAGTTAATAACTTCCCATCAAGACTGAAAAGTTCTTGAAGAGGCATTTCCTTTCTCGGGAAACTTTTCCTTGAGTTCAAAGGGGTTCAGGGTGTTGATGCAAAAGGGAAAGAAATCATAGTGACTATCAATCAGTATATTGCAACATTCATTAGGTAGTCACATATTATTTATGTGGAGATGAAAATGTATTTAAAAGAATCCTGTTTCCATTCCTGTCACATTGGGTATGGCTAAAATGTATTTAAAAGAATCCTGTTTCCATTCCTGTCACATTGTGTGTGGCTAAAGGTATGCCTCAAATTAAACGCATCCAGGAAAACAAAGTCGACATTTTGGTTATAATGGAGTTCTAAATTAAAAATGAAAGTTTGTGGGGGTGCCTGGGTGGCTCAGTCCTTAAGCGTCTGCCTTCGGCTCAGGTCATGATCCCAGAGTCCTGGAATTGAGCCCCACATCAGGCTCCCTGCTCATCGGGGAGCCTATTTCTCCTTCTCCCTCTGCTGCTCTCCCTGCTTGTGTGTTCCCTCTCTCGCTGTCTCTCTATCACATAAATAAATAAAAATCTTTAAAAAAAAATGAAAGTTTGTGACAATTCATAAAATAAATGTGGTAGAAACTAAAAAGCAGTAGACTGCAAACAGAAGCTTGGAGAGCTAATCCTCCAACTGTGACTTATGAACTATTTGATCTTAAGCAAGGGGCTTAGTTAACATTGCTTGCCTTCGTTGCCTTATTTATTTTTTTTTTTAAAGATTTTTTACTTATTTATTAGAGAGAGAGTGAGAATGAGAGGGGAGAAGGTCAGAGGGAGAAGCAGACTTCCCGCAGAGCCGGGAGTCCTATATGGGACTCGACCCCAGGACTCCGGGATCATGACCTGAGCTGAAGGCAGCCGCTCAACCAACTGAGCCACCCAGGCGCCCTCGTTGCCTTATTTTTAAATGCTGGGGTTGAGGCTAGGTTTCCATTCTCCCTATAAAGGAAGTACCATCTGCACCTGCTTATGGCTTTTATGGAACCAAGTGAAATTTTGTATACCCATATACAACCCCTGTTATTCCTCTCTTGGTGTCTTGAAAATAAGATTCCTAGATCCCAACCTGTACCCAGGAATAAAATATAATTAGAATATACCTGATTACCACGCAGTATTGATTTACTCAGGGTGAGTCGATCAGTGTGTATCTAAACACAGGAATAGAAAAAGAGTTCCCACCCAAAAGGTGTTTCTCAAAGAAAAATAAATTTTGAGTTGAGGCAGACCCCTGGTACAATCACTATTATAAACACTGGGATATCAATGCAGAGGATTCAACAGATGTTATAGTGAGAAAGTAAGTGGTCAAAACTCCTGTCTAATTTTTGAAACAATACTCCAACTCAGGTCCTGTTCCTTAATTGGATGAGCACGTTCTAGTTACAACAATCCCTATTATATTTGCAGAATTATGTGTGATAGTGGATTTGAAGGGGAAATACCCATTTCTTGTCTTTATTTGAGAGTATAAGAGATTATTATCTGAAAGCTAGCAAAGATATGATCCTTAAAAGATATTTGGGGAGAATTTGAGTGCGTATATTTTTACCATTGCCCAGATCTACAAAAGTTGAGTGAATTGAAACCAAATTCTTTCATAATTTGGTAAGCTTCATATCAGGAAAGATCAAATTTAGTTTAGTTATTAAAACTCAATAACCAAATAATAACCTTAAGATAATGAATCCCTTGTATAATACTCAGTCTGAATAACAACAATTACCTCAACTCAAAAATAGGAAGACAAAGCCAGTAGTCTATGTTTAAAAGTGGAGCAGATTGGAATGCTTTAGTTTCTCAGTAAAGATTTTACCTCTATGATTCTAAGTTTACATCAACACATAAATGTTCTAAATAATCTCCAAAATGTAGTATAGTTTAGGGAGTGCTAGCTACTTTGTATAAAATGTGGAAATAGAGTAGTGATTCTTTCCCTAGAGTTACAGGGGAAAAACAATTCCAGTTTATGGAGTGGCTTGGTTTTTCTCTTAAAAGAAATACATAAAAATATAGGCACAATAAATTTTTTTCTTTTATTTAGTCTTGGAATATGTCTCTAAAACACATGGTGGAAAAAAATGGAATCCCATTGTTTCCTTTTAATTGAGAAAAGTGAAATACAACCTATAATGAGAAAGCATCCAGAAGCATAATTATTTCAGTTTTGCTGCTAGGATGGAAACAAAAAGTTCAACTCATTCCTTAATTTTTCATAAAATTACTATTCCTCATTTCTCTTTGACTCAATTGATTTTTGATGTGAGTAGAGTTCTATGCAAGTGAAAACGCCAGACTTATGATCATTTTAACCATTTTAACCAAATTACTACATTTAAATATTTAAAAGAATAGTATTTGATGTTGGTAGAATTCCGTTATTAAAAGCTTCAGAAAGCTTCAGATTTCTTCTTTCCATTTGAAAGGGAAAATATGTGAGCAATTTCAGTTTTAAAGTAAAGCTATTTAGACATTGAAATACTAATGGGAAAATTTACTTAAGTAATAGAAGGTCAAGAGAGAGTTCATAGCTCCAAAAGTGGAAGATAATTTTTTTCTCACAATACAATTCTCTTTATTACAAGTGCTAGTGCTTTTGTATTGTTCTATTAAGAAAGAGAACCTGGTATAGTATGTTTTCTTCAAACTTTCTCAAAAAGCTACTACAATGTTGTAATTTTCTATGGTCACACTTAATTATGCCTAGTATACAGTAAGAGTTTAACAAGTATTTTTGAACTAACAATGGGAATCTAGGATTCATTACTAACCCTCACATTCTATATTCAACTATCAAACTTCTGGGCTCCACCACAGATGACTTAAATTATTTTCAATTCAGTGAAATGTTGAATTCACAATTCACTGGACTCGTCTGAGTTCAGTGTACTATAGGGAGTGAGTATTGGTCATATAGATTAGCTCCCATTTAATTAAGGTAACAAAAGTTCAACCAGAATCTTATTTATATTAAAAAGTTAAATCAAGTAATGGTAAGTAAAAACCACAAATACTCTTGTTTTCCTTATCGTGAAAACAAGAGGAGATAATATTCTAAATTTCTTATCCATAGGCTTAGGTCTATTATAAGCATTTGTATAAAATAATTTGATGATTAAGAATCTTTATTGTAAAAGAAAAATTATTCATGATCGAGCTAAAGGTAGTAAGCAAGACTTTAGTCAAGAGGACTACTGATATGGGGGTTTTGCAGAGATTGGCTCAACTCCAAATGCAACTAGGGCAAATGTGCATTTACAGCCGAGGTGGAGTGTGGCTCAATGAATGGAATGGGAGAAACATTAAGGCTGGAAGGATTCTTGCTAGAAGACACAACAGGATTCTGATATTTAGACAGAAATTTGATAAAGTATTTGGTATTTGATCAAATATCTAGGATGATCAGATATCAAGGGGGAGAGGCATGTACATGAGGTAAACACTCAGCATGATTCTTGCTAAAACTAGATTTAGGAGACCAGGGACAGAGCCCAAGGTTGGGACCTAGTCAAGAAGGGGGTTCGGAGGAACCTGCTTCAAAGAAAGAGAGTTGTTGCCATTTTTCTGAATAAAATTGTTGAAACCTTATACAAAATGTTTTCAAATGCAAAATATCTACTTAGACATCCTTTAGTCAGTAGTGCTTTCTTTGTGGTGCTTCCTAGATATGACAGGGACTAATGGGACCTTAAATAATCATATTATTGAGTCACATCATGACTACTTTAACTGGTAGAAGGAAACAAGATGATTAATTCACCTCATTATTGAATTATTAAATTAAATTAAGTATTAATTCACCTCAAAATTAATTCACCTCATCCAAAACGGTAACCAGATAACACTAGTTCAAACAAATACTTTATGAATAAAGCATTCTGTGGTCAAATTAGCTTGGGAAACATTTGATACTATATTGGCACCATTAAAAAATTACAACAGGGGCCCTGGCTGGCTCAGTTGGTTGAGCATTTGACTCTTGATCTGAGGGTTGTGTGTTTGAGCCCCACATGGGGTGTAGAGATTACTTAAAAATAATAAAATATTTAAAAATATATAAATAAAATGAAAAGTTATAACGAGTATTTGCAAGTTAAAAGCTCTGAGGATACCTAAGTTCAAGAAATCTTTAAATTTCCTTTAAATTCAAGTTTTCCAATTTACTTGACAATGGAACTCTTTGAAAAACAGTGAGTACAGAACTAGTGTTCTAAGGAGCACACTCAAGAAAACACTCAATTAGATAATCTATAAGGAGCTTTCTAAATGTAAAACTATAGTATTCCACTAATTAACATGAGTTACTGCCAGACAATGGAGTACGTCATCTCTAAGTTTCCCACAGCAGAAAAGTTTAAGCAACGTCTGAATAACTGTACTCATGGGGTATAGCTGAAAGGATTTCCAAACTGATTAAAACCATCATATATTATATTATTATATATCATAATTATGTTTTCAAGTGAATATCTTTGTACTCAAATATTTGCATGTTCTTAGGATAAAATCTTAAAGGATGTGCACACTTTGAATTTTAATACAAAACACCCTTTAAAAAGTTATAACAATCTATACCCAGACTAACAAGTATTTAGAAGAGGAAGTATCTGTCTCTCCATGTTCCTATAACTACACCAAATGAGTGTACCTATTCTTTTGAAAGTCTTCTGAACTGATGGTGGCCAGGTTGAACATCTTTCCACATATTTCTTTTTTGAAGAGTGATTCTATGACTTGTTTACTCATTTTACTTATCTAAGGTTTAAATTTTTTTAGTGTTTTGTTTGTTTTGTTTTGTTTTAGTTGGTGGATTCAACAGTTTCTTTTTGAAGAGCTCTACCTGTGTTAAGGATATTAACATTCTGTGGCAGCTTTTACAATATAGCTTGCTTCTGATGTTAGTTCAGGCTGTTAATTTTCTAGAGATGTTCTACACATTTATGTATTTAAAATTATCCTTTTCACTGTGGATTGCAGTTTGGATATTTGCTTAATAATACTTTTTTAGGTTTATAAAACAAATTCTAAATATTTAGATACTATTTTATTTTTACTCATATTTAACCCATCTGGATACTGTTAAACCATATGTCAAGAAAGAGCAAGATCTAAGTCCAGATTTCCTGATAGCCACCTTTCCCAAGGATTTCAAATGCAAACTTTTCTTATAAGCTACACATTTATTTATACTTGGACCAATTATAGGATATTATTTCCTGTTGGGTTTAATATTTACTCTTGCTCTATTAATTTACTCTTTTGATTACTAAGCCTTTAAAATACATTTTAGTATCTGGTAGAGTAAGTTTCTCCTCATTATCTTTTTATTTTTCTAAATCTTCTTAGTTATTCTCACACATTCATACTTCCAAATTAACATTATAATTATTTTGCCAAATCCCCACCCCCAAATTCCAGTCTCCCCATGTTTTCTAATTTGAACTTTGATTTGCAATTTCATTATAGGTGGAAAGTAATTTAGAGAGAATTGACATGTGATATTATTGCTTTTGAATCCTCCCACGATGGTTGTGTGGCATTTCACATCTGTGTGTGCTGTGTGTGTGTATCTTTAGGAAAAATGTATGCTTTCCTTCATCTATGCCTTTCGAAGTTTTTGTTAATTTTTATTATCTTGCATTTCCGTTATCCCAAGTCCTATGTTTCCTCATTGATTATTATTGGCACATAAAAAAGTTGTTGATGGTAATAGTGGTTTCAGACAAGATCTTATTAAAAATGGTAATTCTAGGAAATATTATAATTTGCAGATTAATTAATTGATCAATTCTGAGGCTGTCTATGAGAACTATCAACGTGTGGAATGGATTAGCAATTTCATACTACTGTAATTGTCCAAATCTATTAGTATCACATAGTCTATGTTCCATTAGACACTAAACTGAAGTGTAGTAAAGAGAACAGTAGTTTTAGTATTTTCATCTGAATGTACACATATACTTACATATTTATACTATTGCTTCTTTTACCTGCTTTGCTCATGTATGTGTGCTTGTGTGCATGTGTATAACTGCATTACCTCTTTTAAAATAGAATATATGAGGAATTGGTACTAATCAATTTTGTGATATAAAGTTACTAAATAAATAACAGTATAATTATTAGGCTAGAGTAATAGTTAGAGCCTAAAATGTAATGGCTTAGCATAATGAAAATTTATTTCTTACTCATATAATACAAGTTTTAACTACCTATATTTTTAAATTTTAAGTAACTATTTTTTTTCTATGCTTCAGATCAGTAAAGCAAGTGTTTCTTCTTGGAAAATGACCCTGCTAAATGTCTGCAGTTTTGTAAATAACCTGAACAGCCAAGCCGAGGAAACAGGAGAGTTTGGTGAAGAGGAGCTTATTACAAGAAGGAAATTTCCCACTGCCTTAGATGGTTTTAGCTTGGAAGCAATGCTGACAATATACCAGCTCCAAAAAATCTGTCACAGCAGGGCTTTTCAACAATGGGAGGTAAAGCAAAAATAAAATATGAATATAATTATCATTACGTTAGTTAGCTTTCATTTGTACTGATTTTTTTTACCCTAATCATTATCATAACAGGAAGACTTACAATATTAAAGAAGAATAAACCATGTGTTGAGGTTAACATTCCTTCAGATCTTCAAAGTCTCCTTCAAATATTTGGAGTTTAGCAAAATATTTTTCTTCAATCTTAAAAGGGGGTGTCTATATTTAGGCAGATTTGATCCACATGCTTTTATTGTGTTTAAATTGGATGGCATACACAGGCAATTCTTGGTGGTGGCATGCCTACAAAATTTAAGGACTCGAAAGGACTCGAAATGTTTTCTTAGAAGCACCAAGTCATATGTGCTTATAAACAGCCACAAGACACAAAAGGTTCCATTTGTATTTGAATATGTTAGGAAAACAAAACTGGAGAAATTATATATATGTATCTATATACATATATATATTCCTATTTCATTGAATAAATAGATTTCAGGTCCTTAGCATCTAAACTAGGTCCATCACAACCAAGACATCCAAAATCCATTATACAGAAAGAACTACACTGAAGTAGGATAAAACAGTTGTATTGAATACTATACTAGTGATTTACTGCCTTTGTTTTTGGAATATTTGTTTGAAGGAGGAGAGAAAAATGGGTCAACAAGGGAACCATTTCTTTCGTATTAACCTCTAAGAGAATTTTGCTTAATGTTTTATATTTTGGATTTATACCAACTTTGGAAATCTGAGGGTAACCTTCCCTCCTAATATAGTCATCTCTGTAAATGACTATCACAAAGATACCTGTGGGAAAGAAAAAATGCAAAACAGAATTTCTAGTGTTTATTCTAACTTATAAACAAAAAGATGTTTTCTAGATGAAGCACCAAAAAAGTTAGTTGTAATTTTACTTGGTGGACTACTCATCACTTAATTCCAATTTCAGCTAAATAGTTTAGTCTTTAAAATATTCTTTAAGTCAATAAAACTAGAAAGATGCTTCTTTTAACATAGAGAAATATCAATTGTGTGCTATTTATCCAGGAATTAAAAACAATAACAACAATAATTCAGTAAACTATGATACATACAAATCAGGTACACGTAGGATTAGGACTTTTATTATTTTAAATGTTATTGAGTGATTTAAAATAAAATGATAATATCATTCAAACAGAATATGAATAATTACAGATTATGTTCACAGAAGATTACAGAACTAGATAGTCTGACAGTACCTGTTTTACCTTCTCTGAAATTGAATATTGTGGGTTAAAATAAAGTACTGGGTGATATGATTCAATACATATGCATTATAATTAAAAACTTAATCTCCTCTTAGTATTTCTCATGACCCCAAAGTTTAGAGGAAAGTCACAAATACAAATACAATTCTTATCTTGAACGTTTGTTTAAAATTTTCACACAAATTAAGTGCAAAATTCTGGGACGAGGTCTCAAACATTTTCTGCTAGCTGAATTTTTTATTCAGATCTGTACCAGAAAAAATGTTCAGAACTAATTTTAGAATGTGGCATATTCAATGAGATATTAGGTAAGATTCTACATGAAGATAAACTCCCTTAAGTTATTGAATCTGAACTTGCTTCTAATTATTAAGCACCACAATCTAAAGAGATCTTTACTATTGAAACGGAGCTTTCGCATGTGTAAATTTCTACAACTAAGTTAGAGCAGGCTTTCCTCTCTCTTCGATTAAGAAGTGGATCTTTGGAATGGCTTTCAAGTCAAGTCAGTAATTAACTAAAGAGAATACAAAATCCTGTTGCCTTTTGAGGCCAAACTTGGTTTACTAAATTCAAAACTCTCTAATTTGTTGTGATATATGATATATTTTCATAACATTCTGGTCTCTCTATCATAAATCAATGCCTGAAAAATACTCAAAGATCTACTAGGTGTGTTGCTTCATTTGGAGGTATCAGTGTGTGGCCTTGAACAGAGAGTTGGTAAAAAACCATGTTCTCATCCTATCTCAGTCAGATGATAGTCATCTATCCTTGGACAAAAGATTTAATTGCTTTAAACTTTGTATATCTCATCCACATATGTCTTACTGTGTGAATAGCAAAAGAGATAAAATGTAGAAAAGTACTCTGAAAGATGTAATTCATGTAAGTTTGATTCCTATCCTGTCTACCTTGCAGTTAATTCAGGAAGATGTTCTTGATGCTGGAAATGACAAAAACGAAAAGGAAGAAGTTATAAAGAGAAAAATCCCTTACATTCTGAAACGGCAGCTGTATGAGAATAAACCCAGAAGACCCTACATACTCAAAAGAGGTTCTTACTACTACTGAGAGGATAAATATTTCGTTTACATGTGATTGTGATTTATCATCCTTTAATTAAATATCATATTATATTTGTGTGGTAATGTGACAGAACACAATTATTGTGTCTCTTCTACAGTTGTGGTTTATTGGATGTGATTTTTCTGCATTAATATAAATTGGACTAAATGTTTTAAAATAAAACTAGATCTTCAGCATGATAATGTGTTGTGTGTAATTGGAGTAGATATTAATTAAGTCACATATAGGATGTCTTGTGATTTTGTGGAGCACTTAACGGGTTATTTAAACAGTCAAAATGTTTAACATTTTAAACCAAATTATAAGGGATTGCAATGGAGTCTTATGGCAAAGCCTAGCATATATATCATTGACTCAAAACAAAGTTATAGTACTTCTTTTATTATTTGATTTTTTTTTAATTGAGAGAACTACATGTTCTTTTCCAAGACTCACATAAATCTCTCAGATATGGGGAAGGTAATAGTGGTAAGATAGGTTCATCTTGAAAAAATGATTAATGAACTATTGTTAATTATGCCTATATTAATGAATGATCTTCAGCTGAATTTGTCTTTCTATTAAATAAACTTAATGGCTAATAAAAAGCAACATGTTTCTCCACAAATTTACCTCCATTAGAAGAGTTACCCTTTACCCTTTACAGACTTTTTTTATCACACTTTGATCCAGTAAATGATAGCTTTATGTTTAATTTGACAGAGGAATTTGTGTGACTAATATTTTTTCCAAGTAGAAGAACATTTCTGAGGCAGAAGAAATATTTGAAATAATTCCTCATAAATTTCCTTCAAGACCATACTTATGGTCTCATAAGCCCTCACAGTCTATACATTCCACCATTAGCTGTGATTTTTTAGATTCTCACTCTTAACAGGGGTGTAGGAAGACTTTTCCTCACAGGGCTGCAATCTAGTTTATAGTCACATATGAAAGAAAATATCAGGATTGAAGTCGTGGAATGAAGGAGCCTTCAGAACTCCATGTACTTTTGATAAGATTGCCCTACTCCTAGGCTAAACCCCACTCAGTAAGATATAACAGTAGTGTAGTAGTCTCTGAGTTTTCTGGTAAAAGCATGACTACTCATGACCACAACTCAACTGTCTTTCACCATCTCATCACCTTCAACATTAAAAAGTGCCCAAGGAGGGTACCTAGGAGGCACAGTTGGTCAGGCAGCTGACTCTTGATTTAGCTCAGGTCATGATCTCAGAGTCATGAGATCAAGCCCCACACTGGGCTCTGTGCTGACCCCAGAGTCTGCTTGAGAGCCCCTCTCCTCTGCCCCTCCCACCTGTGCTGTCTCTATCTCTGAAATCAATAAATAAATCTTTTTTAAAAAGTTCCCAAGGCCCTGATCCTAAAACAAAAACTATTTCTTACTGATTAGGAGTATACACTCTGGAATCAGAATGCCTAGATGCTACTCTACTTTTCACTAGTAACCCTGGACAACATTAAAGTCTGTTTCCTCAACTACAAAATGTGATAATAATGGGGTTTGGAGGGGGATAAATGCTTTCAATTATGCAAAATGCTTAGAATGGAGTTATTATTTTCTTCTTTCTCTTTCAAAAACTATAGAGCATAACACAATTTCATAGTAACCTTCTGTTTTAAGTAGCTATGAATCTCCTGATTACTTGCTTCATTCGATGTCCTTGTGGACTTCCATGTTCATGTGCAAGAGTCATCCAATAATCCCCCTTCTCACTTCCTGACATCTTCCATTCCAGTATTAAAATTTTAATCTCCATTTCATCATCAATATTCATGGTCACACCATAGAACTTTTTACTACCAATAAATTCAATCTCTCCAAAATCTCAGTTGTAAGCACTCTACTAGCTATACATCATCTTCTCTTTCAAGTTCATATAACACTCTCATGCCAACTAATCCATTGTCTCAACTTCCTTCACTCTTCACCTTCTACTCATGCTTCCACTTTGTTTTTACTTGGCTTAGATTCTGTAGGTCAAAACCAAAATCAATCTCTTGTTACCCCCAACATCTTGACCTTCTATCTTACATGAGCCTGTGAAAACACCCACTTAGAGACTACACGTAGGTAGGAATGGTTAAGTTCGAGCCAATAGGATATCAAATAAGAAAAAAAAATGTGTTCAACTTGTGGGTCCTTTATAACTTAAACAGAAACCTCATTCCCTAAACTTTAACTTTTTCCTCATTTTTTTGTGTATTAAATATGAATTTATTTTAACCACACATAGAATACCATTTTCTTGAGGATGGCATTGATTGATAGAGCTTAATCCTTAAACAACTTCATGGAAAAAAGCTGTCTCACCATCCTGGGCCAACCAGACCATTACTTGAAAGAGAAATGCATTCTTTTTTTTTTTCAAGATTTTATTTATTTATTTGACAGAGAGAGAGAGATCACAAGTGGGCAGAGAGGCAGGCAGAGAGAGGGGGAAGCAAGCTCCCTGCTGAGCAGAGAGCCCGATGCAGGGCTTGATCCCAGGACCCTGAGATCATGACCTGAGCTGAAGGCAGAGCTCTAATCCACTGAGCCACCCAGGCACCCTGAGAAGTGTATTCTAACTTACTTAAAGCACTGTGTTGCTACAAAATCTCAACCATTATATTAATTGTTACAGTCTTCTGCAGGCCTTCTCATGGTTTATTTCTTCACATTATCCAGATTTCTGCACATATGATATGTACAATGAGACCTTTTCTTAACGTCTTAAATAACCTTCATTCATGAGTCAATATCTCCATTTAACTTGCCCTATTTTTTTGAATATTGAAAAAGAAAAACAAAACAAAACAGTTACTGAGAGCCATTAGCTGGGAGTTGCTAGCACTAACACCTAGACCATTGTTCCTCCTGGAAACATGAGTAATTCCACTGAACTAACACTTTAGACAAGGTCATTCTAACTGTGATGGCAAAAGACAATCAACAAGCCCACTCTGAGCAAATCATGTCTGAGTAAAACAAAAACAAGAGCATTGTAAAAAACAAAAATGATCAAACATCTATCCTTTCCCACATAATTTAAGTGATTATTGCTTCTTAACCACCTATTGCTTTAATTATTCTCTGTTCTTCCACTTCCAGGATAAAAACTATTATAACATCCAAACAGAATTGCCCTCTTTTTTTTTTTTTTTCCAGAATTGCCCTCATGTTCTGAAAACACCAAAACCAGAGCAAAACCACACTTCTGGAATATTCCCCAAAGCACCTAACACAAGCTCAAGTCCTGTAAAAGACCCCTACTTAAACTCCCTAACTGAAAAGCCACATGATTTCCCAAAGAATGAGATCTCCAGTACCAATAAACCCAACTCTATGTGAGTATATTCCCAGTGGTGTCTGACTAGGGGACATTGGCACAGCACATAGCATAACTTAGAATTACATACTCATTTATTTATTTACTTATTTATAGTCTATCACTGTTAAGAGAATTTGTAGACTATGTGAGGACAGGGATTTTATCTTTCCTATTCATCACTGAATCCCCAAGGTTGAGCATAAGGCCTGGTAGACGTCAGCAAGGATTGGATTCATGAATGAATAAATTAGCAGCAATAGGGCTCTTTCTGTTATAACAATAGGGTTGAGGCATAGTTTCTACAGATTTTTGAAGCCCTAAGTTAAAGATTACATTTCATAAGGATGAGTTTGAGCACAGGTATCTACAAAAGGTCCCTGGTCTTACGTGAAGCAACAGAGAATCTGAGATGTTGAAGCTCATATTCACTTACAGTGACAGCATGGGAAGCTTATCTTTCATTTTTTTTCCAATGGTGGTTTTCACAGAAATAGAAAAAAAAATCCTCAAATTCATATAGAACCACAAGTCTCCTCGCCAATACCCAAAGCAATCCTAAGAAAGAGCAAAGCTGAAGGCATCACACTTCCTGATTTCAGATTAGGTAACAAAGCTATAATAATCAAAACATTATGGTACTGGCATAGAAACAAACACATAGGCCAATCAAACAAAATCAAGAGCTCAGAAATAAACCATCTGTAAAACAGAATCAGATCTATAAATACAGACAACAAACTGATGGTTGCTGGAGATAAAAGGATGGGAGGGGGGGCAAAGGGGGTGAAGGGGAGTGGGAGATACCTGCTTCCAGTCATAGATTGAATAAATCATGGGAATAAAAGGTACATCATAGGGAATACAACAGAAGAAGATATTGTTGTATGGTGACATATGGTAACTACACTTGTGGTGAGCATAGCATAATGTATAGAGATGTTGAATCACTGTATGTACACCTGAAACTAATGTAACATTGTGTGTCAACAATACTCAAATAAAAAATTAATTAGTAATAAATAAATTAATTAAAAAACAAATAACCCATGTATATACAATCAATATTTGACAAGAAAGCCAAAACTACTCAATGGGGAAAGGATAGTCTGTCTCATAAATGGCACTGGGAAAATTGAATGTTCACATGCAAAAAAAATGAAACTGGATGCTTATCTTATACCACTCACAAAAATTAACTCAAAATGGATTAAAGATTTAAACATAAGACCTAAAACCAGAAGTCTCCAAAAAGAAAACATGGGAAAAATTCCTTGACATTGGCTTGGCAATCATTTATTGGATATGACACCAAAAGCATAAGGAACAATAATAGCAAAAACAAAATAGTGGACTATATCCAACTAAAAACTTCTGCACAATAAAAGAAACAATCAACAAAATGAACAAGCAATCCACTGAATGAAAGTATTTGCAAACCATATATCCAAAATATATAAAAAACTCACTCAACTTAATGGCCAAAAAACCCTCAAAAAACAAAATAAAACAAAATAAACAACTCCCCCAAAGAAATAATCCAGTTAAAAATGGAGAAAGGACCTGAATAATTTTTTTTTTTTTTTTGCAAAGAGGGTATACAAATCACCAACGGGTTTGAATAGGTGCTAAATATCACTAATCATCAAGGGACTGCAAATCAAAACAATTGTGAGATACCACATCACACCTGTTAAAAAGACTGTTATCAAAAGTCCAAGAGATAAATGCCGGCAAGTATGTAGAGAAAAGGAAAACTTTGTTCTCTGTTAATGGGAATAACATTATTCCCAGTGCTGTTAAACTGGTGCAACACTACGGAAAACAGTATATATCCAAATAAAACAAGACTATTATCTTGAAAATATATCTATACTCCCATGTTCATTGTAGCATTATTTTCAACACTCAAGGTATGGAAACAATCTGAGTGTCTACCAACACATGAATGAATTTAAAAAATGTGATTTGTACATATACATATAATTTATGTCATTTATTATATGTGTGTATGCATTGTGTGCATATATATGTATATGTATGTGTGTATATATGTATGTACACACACACACACGTACAAAATTCATTTTTGAAAAAGAAGGAAATGTTGCTATTTGCAACAACATGGATGCACCCCATGTAGGAGATTATGCTAAGTCAGAGGAAGATAAACACTATATGGTATCACTTCTATTTGGAATCTAAAACAAAACCTGAATTCATAGAAACAGAGTAGAAGAGTGTTGCCAAAGGCTGGGGCTGGGGGGATGGTGGAATTAGGGAGAGGTGAGTAACAGGGTATAAACTTTCAATTAGATGAATAAAATCTGAACATCTGATGTACAACATCCATAGTAATGATAATTGCTAACATAGCATTGTACCACAGAAATTTGCGGAGAGCAGAATTTAAGTAGTCTTAGTAAAAAAATTTAAAAAAAAAGTAAATATATGAGGTAATGGAAGTGCTAATTATCTTGTTCACAATGTATACATGTATCAAATCATCAAGTGCAGTTTAATTATTTCTCAATTTTGTCAGTTTTATCTCAACAAAGCTGAGAAAAGTAAATCCAGTCCTAGCCCCTCCCACTCTCATGCCTTTGGAATCTGAATGCTTTGAATCAAGCATAGATTTTAATGCAGATTATATTGAGAATTGTATTTTTGAAATATCTGTTTCAAATATCCGCTTTAGAAGTGATAATGTTTACAATGTAATTTACAAAATTAGAAGTCTGGGGTGCCTGGGTGGCCCAGTTGTTTGAGCGTCTGACTCTTGGTTTCGGCTCAGGTGGTGATCTTGGGGTCACGGGATAGAGCCCCAAGTTGGCTTCTTGCTCAGGGTGAAGTCTGTTTGAAATTCTGCCTCTCTCTCTCTGCTTCACACCTTCCTCAAATAAAATAAATATTTAAAAATCTTTAAAGAAAATTAGAAGTCCTATTATGTTTCTGGGATTTATTTGGATGTTCTCTTCTTGTAAATATATATTTACAATATTATATAAAGGATACATTATTATATTAGTATATTTATATTATATTATATATAAAATTAATAGATTATATATAAAATATAATATAAAAACTATAAAATAAATATATAATTATATATAATATAATGTTATTATTAAAAAACATAAAACCATAACATAAAATATGTTATTATTATATCAAAACACACAGTAGTATCTAAAGGTGGATATTATTGACCTTATTTTACAGATGACAAAACCGAATCTGAGGGGAGATTAAGTGACCTGTCCAGTTTTCAGCTGAGTGACAGAATCGGGAAGGGTGCCCACGGTCCTGTTGCTAATTCCAGAAAGAACACACTAGTGATGGCATACTTGGTTAAGTTTTAACCCACTGAGCCACCCAGGCGCCCGCAGCATACTTGGGTTTTAGAGAGTGAGGTTCCATATTTGAAAATTTATATGAATAATAGGTAAAAAACATTTAACTACATTCTTTTGGTAGGTGAAAAAAGTGAACACAATATTTCTGAAAATGTAAGTTCCAACTTTTTATTAATGTACTAATTATGCATATTCTCAAAGAAAACATTTCAATACATTCTAATTATTTTATCAGATAAATATTAGTAATTGAATGATGAATGGTTTGAAAGCTTTTTAGAACATTACTTTTTCAAATATATTTGTTATATTATGCAGAAATTTTGCTTTTGCTGCTTTTTCCCCTGAATAAATGTTTGCTTTCTGTGCAAAATATAATCATTAAATGACCATACAGAAATGTCAACAAAATTCTATTTTGTATTTTAATACACGTACTCTCCAAGTACTGAAATCTTTTTACCTTTTTTAACAACTGAAAGGTTAGCTATTATTCACTCCCTTTTATTTGCATATGAAAACATAATTCAGCTTTTAATGTCAAAAAACAAAGCCCATGAAAAGAAAAGCCATCTATTTCCCCAAAATGGAAGAGCTTTTTTTGTACCAAAAATAACCTAAAAACTAAACCATTTGATCCTTTACCAATCTTTTTATTATTTGTAAAACACAGCAATTAGTATTATAAAACATGTCTCTTTCAGAATCTTGGAATTTAAAAATGCATTAAAGTTTTCAAAAACTTTATATTCTTACTTTCCTTTTATCTCCTGTTGAGATGTGCACAGCAAATAAACAAATGATCCCTCTTAGAAACCAGATTGCTGGAGAAAACATAAAGAAAATGGCTGCCACTGGGTCAGATCAGAAAAAGGTGCCCCTTCCTCCCAGAGGGCATAGCCCTGCACTTATGGACATGACCTGCTGAACAGAATACGGCCAACCCTGTGCTCACTTACCCTCTCTTCTCCACCCTTGTGTGGGGCACATCCTGTTCAAATGTAGACACTGGCCAGAGGACTTAAAAGTGCTTGTCAATTCAAATATCAACTAGCTACTAATTTGAGTCCTACTTTACTCTAAAGGAGAAAACAAAAAAATCCTGTACTGCAAGACCAGCATTCAGTGCTCAATACATATTAACTTACTGGTGAATTGACTGAAGCGACAAATTAGACTTTAAGAAAAAAAGTTAAGAATTTGAGAGGCAGGTCAGGGGGTTTTGGGGGGGGTGGGGAAGAGAAATGAAACAAGATGGGATGGGGAAGGAGACAAACCATAAGAGACTCCTAAACTCACGAAACAAACTAAGGGTTGCTGGGAGATGGGGGGGTAGGGATATGGACATTGGGGAGGGTATGTGCTATGGCAAATGCTGTGAAATGTGTAAGCCTGATGATTCACAGACATGTACCCTGGGGTAAATAATACATTATATGTTAATAAAAAATTAAAAAAAAAAAGAAAGGAGTTAATTTCAAGTCTATTACTATGGTATAATTCTTTGGGGAAGTCAAAATTAATCCTGGACAAAATTGTGAATAAACCATTTTTTCCGATTTATCTTCTGCCACTATCTTTTATCATTTTTTCCTCCTCAGGGTAGCAATTTAAAATGAGTCTCTCAGACCTTTTAATTACCCCTTAGTAAGTTTATTAACATGATTTTAATTACTCTCTCTTGGGATCAAACCTTGGCCTGCAGGGCAGAATATCATGTTTCGAAATGACTGATAGCAGCTACAAAAATATGAAAACAAATAAACCTCATTCATTCATTTAGTCAGCAACTATTTCCTAAGCCTATGCCAGGTCTTGGGGTAGCCCTGTGGATAAATCAGTGGACAGGTAGACTGGGTTCTCTCTGCCAGGAGCTTAGCAGCTCTTCTGCAAAGTCCCTTACTTCTCAAGTTCTGCCTTCTCTCTCCTTTCACTGATCTTGCATCATAAAGCCCACGGTGAACAACTCCCTCTGAAACAGCTTCTCCTCCTGCTGAAGAGAGGATATGTGTCCTGGACTCACCCAGATCTCTGTGATTGGCTGGAGAGGAAGGTGATCTGTGGTCACTCCTATAAAACATGTTCAGCTTCTCAGGCATAAGAAGGTACAAAGTAGCGAAGTGACGTGTTTTAGGGCACAATGATAATTTACTACAGAACTGGCATTAGAAGCACGGTCCATTTGTTTCTTACACAGGCTCTTGATGTTTGGACAGTTTTCCTCCTGTTCCTCCACAAAACTTGCCTGCCACACTAACATAGGAAATCTGCTGAGTGTCACGGAGGGAGAACATTTTTCCTTCTGCTTACTGATCTTTCAGGTTTCACCTGAATAATTGTTGATGATGTAGACAGACTCTTGAAACCAGTGGAATTTGATATAATAAAGCATTCAGACATTTCAGCTCCCAGGATCAAAATAGTGCAAGGCTTTAAATTTGTGCACACTGATAAAACTGAAAACTGTAATGAAAATGAGCCTGAACTTACCTTCTGCCCCAAACTTGTTTGAGTGTGAAAATACATCTAAATAAGCCCGCCAGCCTCTAGCATGACATACTTTACACACAAGTATATAGTTTATCTCTCTGGTTCATCTTCCCTCATTTTCACATTCTGTGCATTTATAGTGATTCTTCTTCCTGTGTTCTTTGTTCCATGCCTTCCCTCATGCCCTTTATTATACCCACGCTTTGCTCTACCCTTGTCCAATTGATCATGTCCCATTCTTTTTGAGACTAAGAAGAAATGATACTTCATTTTCTTTCCTTTTTTTGGAAGCATTTTCTAACCTACCAACTCACGACCTAGAGGTCAGTTAGGTCTCCTCTGTTCTCCCCTCTGCACTGCTCCAGATGTCCTTGCTGCTATATTTTCCACCTGTTACAGTAAGAGGTTATATGCTTCTCTGCAAACTGCCCAAACATTTTTAAGTTAGAAATTATCCCTTGTTCATCTCTCTATCCCTTTACAGTTCCTGGCACAGTTGTTGGCACGCTCATGAAAATGTTTGTTGAACAAATAAATCACTGCTTAGCTGAGATAGGCAATTGTCGTGGTGGCAATCTCTTACTCTCAACCTACTTCTTTGTGGATAATCCTCAAGAAAGATGCCCTCTAGGAGACAAACCATAAGAGACTTAAGCTCAGGAAACAAACTGAGGGGGTTGGGGGGATGCAGTGGCTGGGTGATGGACATTGGGGAAGGTATGTGCTATGGTGAACACTGTGAAATGTGTAAGATTGATGATTCACAGACCTGTACCCCTGAAGCAAATAGTACATTATATGTTAATTAAAAAAAAGAAAGGTGCCCTCTAGAAAGAACTAGATCTATTCCTTTTTAGGCTCAACTATAAGATACACTCTGTCCATAAGGATTTTGCTTATAATAGTTCTCCAGTTCTTGTTTCAGAATGGCTATGGAGCTCTCCCAGAATCTGGAGTGCCACTGACACCGTCAAGAACTAGTGGCTTTAAGGATTCCTTTATGGAGCTCAGTGGGTGATAGGTAGCATATATAGCAGAGTCCTTGAAAGAAAGCAATCCTAGGTGTCTGAGATCAATACAGGAAATATCTGAAGTTTTATATCTCCTTATCAAGTCTAACTACCCCGCTCGACGAATGGATTTCCCCACCAGGCATCGCTACCCCGAGCGGGACCAATGCAAACCAGTTTTTCCCTGCTTACATGTGGATAGGCTTTCTGTGACAGAAAATCTTTCAGCCCTCCGAAGCTTTCTGCAAATGATGGCATCTGATTTTCATCTTGTTTCAATTTAAATTACTTCAGACTTTTATAGGGCATTGAATATATGGATTTTCACTTTAGGAGAATTCAAACAAATACTGAAATACTATCAGCGGGAACTATGAGCCCAGTGAGCCTAAATAAGAGTTTTTGAGTATTCTCAGCAAGGTCCTGGGGAAAAATACAGGGAGAGGATATAGGCCATTTCTTGCACTATTATTATTGGTACCTTTTAAAAGGAGGTGTCAGCCAATATAATGGGCAGCTTCACTTACTACCGTACCACCTAATGAAACACAAGGCATCTGACATTTACAAAAAAAGCTTCATGTCCCTAAGACTTAAATTCAATGAATGCAAAAATGCCCTCAGTGTTGTGCTTGTAAAGCTAATTCCTGTTCACTTAAAACTTATCACTTCCCCAGTAGATAGAAGCCTGCTGTTTAACTGTCCTCAAGGAAGCAATCTGACTTACTTGCTGTTTCTAACCAATTTTTATTCAAGGGAAAGCTGCCTAAAGACAGATCAGTTTAGAGATGTTCAATTTACTTCTTGCTGAAATGGCTTCCTGCTGTCTATAAAATGTCCCAAAATGTAATACAAATCAAAACCACAATGAGATACCACCTCACACTGGTTAGAATGGCTAAAATTAACAACTCAGGAAAACAATGAATATTGGCGTGGATGCAGAGAAAGGGGAACTCTCTTATACTACTGGTGAGAATGCAAACTGGTGTAGTCACTTTGGAAAACAGTATGGAGTTTTCTCAGAAAGGTAAAAATAGACCTACCCTATGACCCAGGAATTGCACTACTAGGTATTTATCCAAAGGATACAAAAGTGGTGATCCAAAGGGGTACCTGCACCCCAATGTTTATAGCAGCAATGTGCATAATAGCCGAACTATGCAAAGAGCCCAAATGTCCATTAACAGATGAATGGATAAACGTATGGTAATAGAATATTACTCAGCCATCAAAAAGAATGAAATATCATTTGCAACAATGTGGCTGGAACTAAAGGGCATTATGCTAAGTGAAATAGATCAGTCTGAGAAAGACAAGTACCATATGATTTCACCTATATGTGGTATTAAGAAACAGATGAACATAGGGGAAAAGGCATGACAAAATGAAATATGATAATTGGAAGGGAGACAAACATTAAGAGACGCAAACTCTAGGAAACAAACAGGATTGCTGGAGGGGAGCTGGCTAGGGGCATTGGGTGGGCATTTGGGTGATGGGCATGAAGGAGGGCACTTGATGTATGAGAACTGGGTGTAACATGCAACCAATAAATCATTAAATTCTACCTCTGAAACTAATAAAAAAAAAACCTTAAAAAAATCAAAAAGACTAGGAAAAAATGTGCCCAAATGAAACTGATAAAGGACAGTCAAAATATTTTCATGAAATCTCTGGGAAACAGTTATAGAGACATGAGAATGCTATGTGTCCAGAGAAAGGATGCCATATTAGGAGAGTGATGTTAAAAAACAACTTTTAGGGATGATAACACCTGACTTGAATCACTAAATATAACACATAAGAGTCAGAAAAAGGTTAAGAGCAATGATGTAAGACATATTTAATGGAATTGGAGGCACAGAGAATATGGCCCCCAAAGTCGAAAGTTTTCTAATTTGATCTACCATTTGGATTACTGGTCACTTACCAGAATGGGGCAGTGTTTCCCAGTGTGTGTCACTAGAACTTCTAATCCCCCAATAAAAAAGTTAGAAGATGTTGCTTCATTCATTCCTGTTTTGGAAAGTTATAAAGCATAAGAGAATATTCAAAGTTCTGAGACTTGCGGCAGAGAAATTTGTTTAATTTTATTCGTCCAGTTTCCCAAATTTCTTAGCAATAGAGCCCTACTTTAACACTAACTCTTCAGGGGCACCTGGGTGGCTCAATGGGTTAAAACCTCTGCCTTTGGATCAGGTCATGATCTCAGGGTCCTGGGATCGAGCCCAGCCTCAGGCTCTCTGCTCATCAGGGAGCGTGCTTTCCCCTCTCTCTCTGTCTGCCTCTCTGCCTACTTGTGATCTCTCTCTCTGTCAAATAAATAAATAAAATCTTAAAAAAAAAACAAACACTAACACCTCAAACAACCTAAAGAACACACCAAGAGAAATACTGAGACATGGAATAAAATCTACATTTTCCTATATGACTCATGCTTTGGGAGGACCAGTTTACTTTTATCTCTGCATTTAGGATACCCCTATCCTAGAAGCCTTTAAAAACAGTTGAGGAATTTGGTACTGGGGTAAGAACATGGACATCAGTGTCAGACTGCTAAAGTTCACACTGTGCTACCTAATCTCTCTGCACCTCAGCTTCCTCATCTTTGAAATGGAGCCGACTGGGGCACGTGGGTGGCTCAATTAGTGAAGTGTCTGGCTTGGGCTTAGGTCCTGATCCCAGGGTTCTGAGATCGAGCCCCACATCAGGCTCCCTGCTCCTTGAGGAGCCTTCTTCTCCTTCTCAACTCTCTCTGCTTGTGTTCCCTCTCTCACTGTATCTCTCTCTGTCAAATAAATTAATAAGTAATCTTAAAAAAAAAAGATTAGGCTCAGTAACAGAACATGAAAGGGCTAGTCTGCAGAGAAGTGACACGACCTGGCCTTTGGGAAAATCTTAATGTAAAAATACAAAGAATGAATTGAACAGAAGTGTGACTGGAAACAAGGGAAGAAAGGACAAATAAAATGGGAATGACCTACATGCCATGACAGGGGATGGAGAAAAGAGAAAAAAAAATCAAGAAAAATTAGGAAGAAAGAGATACAAGATTTTCTAGTTGCATAACTGAACAAGAGATGGAGTATGAAAGAAGAATCTAACATCATGCTCAGATTTTTAACTTGTCTGGGGTAATAATGATGCCATTTCATTAGAAATACATAAATAAGAATAACAGGTTTTTCAGGAATAGATTACGTGGTCAGATTGGGGAAATTTGTGTTACTGCTATCTATTTGTTATTTGGGATGGTAAGGTCCAGTAAACAGTTAAAACTATGAATCTGGAGACTGTTATATAAATGGGCCAAAGATGGTCCCTGTCTGTCAACCCCCAAATCACTGCCAGTTTCTCTCGCCCACAACCCCACCGAGGCAGTGTCTAGAAGATCTCCTTCAGGAAGGGACTTCTGTGCAATGCCATCCCACGACTTATAACAGGATTATGAGTAGTTTCCTTGAGAAATAGACATTTGAGCAGAAATTTGACAAGGGAATATGTATGAGTTCTAAGAGTTAAGTGTGATATGCAGATGAAGAGGTGGAGGATGGGAAAGACTGGGGGAAAAGATTTCAGGCAGGGGGAACAGCATTCTGAAAGTCCCAGGCAGAAGGAAACAGAGCCTGTTCAGGGTACTGAAAATGCAGAAGGAAGGAAGAAGGAAGGATCGGCACAGGGTGTGCTAGGGAAGGCAGCTCACAGAGACCCTCCTGGATGAAGAATAGTTTTGATTTTTTGATTTCAAGAGTACTCAGATGCTGTGAAGTGGGGATGGGGGTGATTTTAGCAAAGCTGCATTTTAAAATAATTGCTCCGTCTGCACAGCAGAAAACAGCTTAGAAAAGGTCAAGCACCAATGGGAGAAAAATGACTTTGGAGACTTCTGTGCTATTCCGGGCAAAGATGATGTGACTTGATGTGACTAGCTCAGTGCTAGTGTTGAAGACGGGTCATAAGGACAGACTTGGTTGTTGTGGAGATAAAGCGAAGAGTTGGTGGTGATTGGACCAGGCATGTCAACGCTAGAGGTATATTCAGAATGACTCCGAGGGCTCTGACTTGCACAACTTAGTAGTTCCCCGAGGAACTAGAGAACACTTAGTAAGAACAGTGTTGTTTTGTTTGGTTTGTTTACTTTTTTCTGTTTGGGCGTGGTTGTTGATTCTACAGGGTGGGTGGGAAGGTGTTTCAGTTTCCTAGGGCTATTGGAACAAAGTATCACAAATTAAATGACTTAAACAATGGAAATGTAGAGTCTCTCAGTTTTGGATATTTCAAGTCCTAGCTCAAGGTATCAGCAAGATTGGCACCTGTGGAGAGCTGTGAGGAAGAATCTCTTCTGTGCCTCCCCCCATGTTTACTGCGAATTGCCAGCAATCTTTGGCATTCCTTGGCTTGTATAAACATCAACCTGACCTCTACCTTCAACTTCCTTGGCATTCTCCCTGTGAGGGTGTCTATGTCCAAATTCCTCCTTTTTATGAGGACAGCAGTCCTATTGGATGGGGGCCCACCCTACTCCAATATGACCTCATCTTAACTGATTACATCTGCAAGGACCCTATTTCCAAATAACTTCACATTCTGAGGTACTGGGGTTGTAATTTCAACATATAATTCAAGGGGGACCCAATTCAATCTATAACAGTAAGGACATCACAGTTCAGGGGTTGACATTGGCTCACACTGGGTCTCATAAATGTTTGAGACATCCTCTGATATTCCCATAGGAGATAGTGCTTCAAGGAGAGATCAAGCTGCAGATACAAATTATGAAATTAAGATTCATTATTATATAGGTACTAATTAAAGCCTGTGCATTTTTTTGTAAGAAATCTGATTATTCAAATTTAAAGCCTATGCATTTTTAATGTTAATTAGGGAATATAATAAAGAGAAATTTGGATGGTACATTGAGCTTTATTGAAGAAAAATTACTAGAACCACATTTATTAATAATATCATTATTCAACTATCCATAAGGGCATAGGGAAAGTACTGTACCAAAGACAGAACATGAAACTCATTAATTAAAGGAAACACTTTAAATATCATCATTGGGCACCTGGATGGCTCAGTTGGTTGAGCAACTGCCTTCGGCTCAGGTCATGATCCTTGAGTTCTGGGATCGAGTCCCACATCGGGCTCCCAGCTCCACGGGGAGTCTGCTTCTTCCTCTAACCTTCTCTCCTCTCATGCTCTCTCTCACTTTCTCTGTCTCTCAAATAAATAAATAAAATCTTTAAAAAAAAACCCAAAAAAAACCCCCAAAAAATCATCATCTTTCAGAACAAAATAGGAAGGTAATATGGGCTGGACTTTACCCTATTAAATTGTCATAAGCATTCTCTCCTTCCAGCAGCAGTTTAAAAACCTAATTCCTTCATGACATTATGTGTAGACGTCTGCATCTGAAGGCTTGAGTATTAGAGGTGAAGATTTGGAATGAGATATTCTGAATGAAAACTTCAAAGAAACAAAACAAAACTTATCTTGGAGAATTGCTAGAGTTATTCCAAACTAATTTTGTTTTCCACCAGCTACTGATGACCTTTTCATTTTTAGTTCACTTTTTTTTTTCAGTTGTGGTTTGGGAAATAAGGTAATACGTAAACATGCTGAGACCAGAGTCAGAATTTCTATGTATTTATGGATAAAGAACCAATCTGTGTTTTGGACATTTATATGAACTACAAAGGAGCATAGCAGCTTCAAACAAATCTATGATTTGATGCAAGGAGACTATTATGAGTCATATTTTGTCCTGTTCCCAGGACCTAAACAGTCTTTGATATAAGTATGTATACAGTTCTGTTTGGATCCTTCAGCCAGATGCAAAGATGAAAAGTACCCAGTAGATGGTGGGCTACGTCTTTGAAAAGAATCTCTTCATCTCTTTGCGATGGGCTGCACGTCAACCAAGTCAGCTCGATGCTCTTTGGCAATAGATGATTTCTGAGAATCATTCTCACTGCGGCTCTTATTGAAGCGATCAGCATGCTGCATCGATCCAGAGGAGTTATGGGTAATGGTGCAGAGTCTGTTTTGCTCCATTATTGGTGACTCAAAGCCAAGGGAAAACAGCTCCCTCCGCGGCAAGGTCACACTCATTAACTGGGAAAGGGGTAGAATTCTACATTTAGCTGAATGCTCTGGCCCGTAAGTCAGAAAGCCAAAAATACATAAAGGAAAGTAGCCTCTGTGATTTTGGAAGGGAATAGGGAAATTTATGCCAACATGGCAATGGAGAGAAAAAGCTTTTCTCCTTTCAAGAGCTCAATGACGGGAGGTAATGAAAGAGTTCAATATTAAAACAACCAAAGGAAACATCAAATCAGTATCAAAAGGAAAACTGAATGAAATATAAAGGCCATAATGTTATGAAGTTTTTCTCTAAAATAGTGCAGAGCAATCTAACTTTTACCTTAAGGTTGGGATGGCCTGAAAAATATCGTTAGTTGACATCCACTCTATTTATATGGTGGCCAAATATTTATGTGAAAGTTGAAACATTGCCAGTGTATTTTCATCCAAAGTTTAAACAGAAGAAATCTTTGGTAAAAAAAAAAAATATTCAATTAATATATAGACATTTATTTTATTACCTAGCTGAGTTATTTCAAAATACTGACATATGACATTAGTTCCCTAGGATATTAATTTAATTTTGTTTGTTTGTGTGTTTCCTTGATGGAGGAGGTCCCATCAGGCCTAGTGTGGTTATCTCCTTCAAGACATTGCTAAACAACTGTATGTGTCCTGGGGCTATTTATCACATTGTAGGTTCAATGGAACGCCACAATTTTGATGTCTGATCATAATTACAAGTAACTTTCTACGGCTAAAGCCGTAGGAACCAATTATACCTCATCCCAGATGTGAGATCCAAGAGATAGAGCTTGCAAAGGGTAGTTTTATAACCATATAAGGTAATCATGCTGATGTTTCCCGGTGACATGTTTAGGAGATAAGAGATATAGAAAAACCTACTCTGAATTTCCAATGACATGAAGGCCCTCTTCTGGAGCAGAAAGGATAACATTATCAGCTCCTACATTTTGTCTTTTCTGAGGAATTGGGAACTTGGGAGCCACTTTCACCCAACATTCCGATAGCCTAATAACTCCTATATGCTTTGCAGAGTTGGCCATAACTTCTTTAGGATTTATTGGTCAGACTCCTCATTTTTGGCAAGTCTCTGGCCTGCTACTCAGGGAAAATATTTTACACAAAGTTTGGAAAATGCTCTGGAGAAATTAATTCACTCTATTTTAGGATTTGGCACCACCTTTAATATGCAGCAAATCACCATGAAGAAAATATAAGATACAGAATTTCCTAAACTGATTGAATCAGAGAACTCTCTTTATTGGAACATTTCTTGACAATGTCCACTTACACATTCTGAGAAATATCACCTGCACCAGCACTAGCTTAACAATTACTCCCTGAACCCCTTTAATATACCAGACTTGGTTGTAGGACTAGGAATACAAGAAGAATGAGCTATCCAAGGTCACTGCTTTGTGAAGCTTCTTTTCTAGACCTGGGAACAAAGATAATGATAAATTTAAAAAAATAATAAAAAAATAAAATTTAAGGGCGCCTGGGTGGCTCAGTGGGTTAAAGCCTCTGCCTTCAGCTCAGATCATGATCTCGGAGTCCTGGGATGGAGCCCCACATCCGGGTCTCCATTCAGCAGGGAGCCTGCTTCCCCCTCTCTCTCTGTCTGCCTCTCTGCCTACTTATGATCTCTCTCTCTCTCTCTGTCAAATAAATAAATAAATAAATCTTTAAAAATAAATAAATAAAATAAAATAAAATAAAATTTAACCTATAAAGAAAAATAAAAGAAAATGACATGAAAAATTATGGGAGCAACTTTAGGTCGGGTGATCGGATCCTCAGAAAAGATATGAAAAGGTTACTTCCCGATTAAAATTTCAGGTTTAAAAACCCCATTTAAAATCTTTTTAAATCTTTGGTGGAGATTTTAATAAATTTCCACTTTCCTCAGTGAATGCAATACAAAAGCAAAATGAGACTAAATTTCTTTTTTTATTTTAAGATTTTTACTGGGAAATATAATGCAGGAACATGCATAAAATCTAAAAGCACAGCTTCCTAAACTGTCATAAAGCAAAACTTGGCAATCAGCTCCTAGCTGAAGAAAACACTGCCAGAATCCCTAGAATCCTGAGCAATGAGCTTTCCATAAGGACAATCACTGTCCTGACTCTTCCTGATCACCTTCACTTGTTGTTAGATATTTTATCACCAAAATACGTTCTGCTAACCCCTATCTATATCTTAGCTGTGCCTTTCTCATACATGGAACCATACACAATGTACTATTTCTGTCTTGCTTCTTTGATCCATCCACATTGCTGTATGTAACTGTAGTTCATTGCTGTCTATTGCTCAGTGGAATTAATCACATACATTATGCATTTTCCTCTTGGTGGACATTGGAATGGTTTTTGATTTTTTGCTACTACAAGGAATCGCTGGCTCTTAGATGATGCATTTCTTAAATCTTCTAAAGAAAACCAAACTGCTTTCTAAAGATGTTATACCAGTTTATAATCTCACCCGTGATGTGTGGAAATTCTTCTACACTTTTACCAACATTCACTACTGTCAGTCTGTACCTTGGTCATTCTTACGCATGTACAGTTGTATTGAATTTTGTTTTTAATTCACATTTTCCTAATGCTAATGAAATTGAACACTTTCTTAATATTTACTGGTTTTAACAGTAAATATTAAGTCCTCGTTTTAACATTTATCACCTAGAAACCAATAATAAGACAAAAAAAATCTTTTTCTTTCTTTTTTTAATGCTCTCTATTGCATGGTACCACAAGTATCTTTTTTTTCCCCCAAATATGCTTATTTTAATTTTTCATTGTTACAAGATTGATTGTTCATGCTCCACACCCAGTGCTCCATGCAATATGTGCCCTTCTCAATACCCACCGCCAGGCTGGCCCACCCCCCCACCTCCTCCCCTCCCAAACCCTCAGTTTGTTGCTCAGAGTCCACAGTCTCTCCTGGTTCATCACCCTCTCCGATTCCCCCCTATTCACCCTTCCCTTCCTTCTCACGATGCCCTCCATGATTTTCTTTATACTCCACATGTAAGTGAGACCATAAGATAATTGTCTCTTTCAGCTTGATTTATTTCACTCCGCATAATCTCTTCTAGTCCTGTCCATGTTGATACAAAAGTTGGATATTCATCCTTTCTGATGGAGGCATAATATTCCATTGTATAGATGTACCACATCTTCCTTATCCACTCATCTGTTGAAGGGCATTTTGGTTCTTTCCACAGTTTGGCTATTGTGGCCGTTGTGGCTATGAACATTGGGGTACTTGTGGCCCTTCTTTGTACTGCATCTGCTTCTTTGGGGTAAACACCGAGTAGTGCAATTGCAGGGTCATAAGGTAACTCTATTTTTAATTTCCTGAGGAATCTCCATACTGTGGAGATTCCACTCCATAAAGTGGCTGCACTAACTCCGCAAGTATCTTTTAAATAAAATCGTGGTGTCTTCCATTCTCATGATGGTATTTATAAAGAAATGATTATCTTTAATTATACTGTAGTCGCATATGTAAATGCTTTATTTTATTCATGATTAATCCTTCATGTGTTTAAGAAATCATTCACTGTCTTGTGAATTTTTCTGTAATTTTCTGAAAGCTTTAGTATTTTTCCTTTCCTGTTTAGATCCAAAATCCACCTTGAAATAATTTTTGTATAAATGTGGAGAAAAGATAAATTTTCTTTTTTTTCCATATGGGTATTCATTTTCCCAGCATCACTTACTGGGGAGTCTTTACTTTCTTTTCTTTTTTTTTTTTTAAAGATTTTATTTATTTATTTGACAGAGAGAAAGAAAGACAGCGAGAGAGGGAACAGAAGCAGAGAGAGTGAGAGAAGGAGAAGCAAGCTTCCCGCTGAGCAGGGAGCCCGATGCAGGACTCAATCCCAGAACCCTGAAATCCCTGGGACCTGAGCTGAAGATAGACACTTAACAACTGAGCCACCCAGGCGCACCGAGTCTTTACTTTCACCATGATTCCAAAGCGTCCAATTTATCAAGAATTGTGTTCCTTTATGCTTGGGTGATAGTCTGGAATCTCTACTCATTTCCATTGGTTAATTTTCTGTCTTTGAAGCATAAATACACTTTCATTATTACTATAACCATATAACTATAACCTTAACCTCATTAAGAAATTTTTCCTAATTTTAATTTCTTTTCTTTAGTAATTCTTGGAACTTGCCTTTGATTAAAAATGTAGAATTCACTTGTTAAATACCACACACAGACACACACACTCTCACACACATAAATAAAACCTGTAAGGATTTTTATAAAGTTCACATAAAATCTATAAACCAGTTTGGGAATAATTGGCAACTTCATACTATTGAGTCTTTCAATCCATATACATAACTGAGTCTTTCAATTATTTTATCTTTCTCCTTTAATCCTTCTCAATAATATATTTGTAAAAAGTTTTACATAGAGGTCTCACAAAGTTTTATTAAATTTGTTCCTAAGTATTTGATATTATAATTGCCCTTATAAATAATAACTTATTGTTTTACTGCTTCATAGCAATACAATTTCTTTTGTAGCCTCTATGACCTATTTAAGTCCTTTGCCCATTTTTTTCTTTGATAGCTTGTTTTTTGTGAGATTAAGTAGCTCAGTATATATTCTGGATATTAATACCTTGCCAGCTATGTGATTTTCTAATATTTCCTACCACTTTTTGTGCTGCCTTTCTACTGTTAATGGTGCTCTTCAGTGCATAAATTTTTTTTTAATTTAATAAAGTCAAATTCATCTACTCTTTTCTTTTTTTACCTATGCCTTTGATGTCATATGTAAGCATTTTTTTTTTTTTTTTGCCCAATCCAGCCAAATCCAATGTCATGAAGGTTTTCCTTTTTTTTTTTTTTTAAAGAATGTTATAGTTTCGGCTTTTATCTTTACATCTTTGATTCATTTTAAGTTAATTTTTGCATTGGTATTAGGTAAGCTTCCAACTTCATTTTTTTTTTGCATGTAGATATCCAGTTTTTCCTATATGTATTTATTGAAAAGACTCTCTTTTTCAAATTAATGATATTGTCACCACTGCTAAAAATCATTCAATTATCTGTGTGAGCATTCATTTTTAGGCTCTCAATCCTGTTACAATGGTCCATATGTCCGTCTTTACACCAGTACCACACTGTTTTGATAACCGTAGTTTTGAAGTAAGTTTTGAAATCAAGAAGTGTGCTTCTTACAACTTCGTTCTTTTTCATCAGAAATTCTGTAGGATTTAGGATGGGTTTTTCTATTTCTGCCTAAAGCTGTGTTAATATTTTAGAAGGAGCTGTATTGAATATGTAGAATTGACCCTTGAACAACATGGGGGTTCAGGGTACTGACTGCACAGTTGAAAATCATATTTTGTATGTTACATACTGTATTATATACTACATTCTTCTTATAATAAAGTAAGCCAGAGAGAAGAAAATGTTAATAAGGGGCACCTGGGTGGCTCAGTCAGGTAAGCGTCTGCTTTTGGCTCAAGCCCTTGATGGAGCTGGGTGTCAGGATCCTTGCTCAGTGGGGAACCTGCTTCTTCCTCTGCCTGCTGCTCCCCCTGCTTGAGCTCTCTCTCTCTAGTGGTCTCTCTTTCTCTCAAATAAACAAAATAAAATCTTTTTTTAAAAAAAGATAAAATGTTATTAAGAAAATCATAAGGAAAATATATTTATAGTACTGCATTATATTCATTAAAAAATTTGTGTATAGGGGCGCCTGGGTGGCTCAGGGGGTTAAAGCCTCTGCCTTCAGCTCAGGTCATGGTCTCGGGGTCTCCGGGGTCCTGCCTATTTACTTGACAGAGAGAGATCACAAGTAGGCAGGGAGGCAGGCAGAGAGAGAGAGGGGGAAGCAGGCTCCCTGCTGAGGAGAGAGCCCAACACGGGGCTCGATCCCAGGACCCCAAGACCATGACCTGAGCCGAAGGCAGAGGCTTTAACCCCGCTGAGCCACCCAGGAGCCCCTAAATAAATAAAATCTTAAAAATAAAAAAAGAGAGAGAGAGAAAGAAAAAATAAAAAAAATTGTGTATAAGTGGATCTGTACAGTTCAAACCTGTGTTTTCAAGGGTCAGCTGGACATAATTTTGGGTAGCACTGATATCTTAATATTAAGTCGTCCAGTCTGTGAACATGGAAATATTTTCATTTATTTACGTCTTTAATTTCTTTCTGCAGTGTTTTGTAGTTTTCATTGTCTGAGACTTTCACCTCCTTGATTATGTTAATCCCTGTCTCTTATAATTTTTAATGCTTTATAAGTGGAATTATTTTTCTTAATTTCCTTTTCAGATTCATTGTTAGTTCAGATTCACGGTTAGTTTATAAAAATGCAAATGATTTTTGCGTGTTGATTTTGTACCTTGATATTTTGCTACATTTGTTTATTAGTTCCAACAGGTTGTGTGTCTGTCTTGTGTAATCTTTAGGGTTTTCTACATATAAGATCAAATTACTTGTAATAGCAATACCCTCATTATGTGTCCTTTTTCTCTTAATACTTTTTGTAGTTAATAACTGGGTTAATATAAATATTCGTGGATATTTTTAAAGGGATAATAAACAATTGAAAAGTAGTTTGAAGAATGTTGGTAGAGGTGTGACCAATGATCTAAATACATCCACCTAGTAGTTCAAGGGACTTATTATTGGTCAGTTTTAGATCTTTGAGCTCCCTGACTATGGAGTTCATCTGTGCTCCTCAGTTGACTGTTTTTCTGAGTAACTGTGAATCCTGAGGCCCAATTCATATGGATCCTGGAGGGTCTCTGAGATACTGCTTTGTAGTAATCAAAGATGAACTAAATTAGAGGATATACTCACAAATTTTTTTAAAAGCTTTTTATTAAAAAAAAATCTTTTTATTTTAAAGAGAGAGAGAGCATGAACAGGGGGAAGGGAAAGGGGCAGAGGCAGAAGGAAAAGCAGACTCCCCGGTGAGCAGAGAGCCCATTGCGGGGGTTCCATCCTCAGGACCCTGGGATCATGACCTGAGCTGAGGGCAGACACAAACAACTTACCACACAGATGCCCCTATTTGCAGCTTTTTAATTATTTTGGGAAATAGCCTTTCCTGATGTCACCAGAAAAGAGAACCTGTAAACTATCTTTACATATTCTAGCATTCTTTGTTACATCGTCATAAGTTCCATCCATTTTAAAGTCATCATGGGCATAATTTTCAGTTGTGATATATACCTAGAAATAATTTCATAGTAAGGCATATAAGGTATAAACACATCAATTATAGAATCTTATTCTTGAATTAAAAGTAAACTTCAGAGGAGCACAGAAAATATCCATAAGAATGTGAGCAAAAGAACATTTAGGGATGGTTTCACTATTATTATTTTTTGCATTATATTGCCATCTAATGGTTATAAGTGGTATGAAAAGGAAAGCTTTTTTTTTACACCTTGAAGTCAGGAAGCTTCATCATAGTCAATAAAGATTGAAAAAAATCAAGTATAATATACACTTTACTTTGGCAGATTATCCTAAAATTAACCAAATAATGGTTACATATTTTCACATTGGTTTGAGAATGAGTGAAGTTTAGGCTCCACACATATTTATGAATATGTTACTATGTGCTTGACTTTTAACTATTTACCATAAAACTGGATCCTTAGGCTCTGGACCAGATCCAGGAAGGAGATAGATCAATAGATTAGAGGAGCTTGCCAACATCTCCTTCTTTAATCCCACCATAATGCTTTTGAGTGTACCATCATCCTTCAGACGATAATGGAAACCCAGTTTCCTGTCTCTTCTTGTTTCTTGCATACATTTTAATATTCCTTTCTTTTTCTTTTTTCTCTGTATGCCTGCTTACAGAGGTGAGTACCAGCTCCCTGGAAAGTAGGAGAGGAAATGTCTCAGAGCCAGCGGTAAATGTGGCTCATTAGTTTCTACTGAACTACTGACCGAAAGACAAGCTTACACCATTGTCATGAATGTTGATTTCTTTATCAAAACTATACTGTCTAGTATTTAATAAGAGTATGTCTCCTATTCAATAGCCCTACTTTTTAGGTTAAAAGAATATTTTTGTTGTTGATTACAAGGAGCCCTCACTAGCTGTGAATTCCCCTGTTAAGCCACCAAAAGTAGGGTGTAATAACAAATAGTGTGCCCTGTACTGATGTTTCTAAGCTCACATGAAAAGAGGGGTGTCAGTTAATCCTGTCACATTGTGACCCAGCATTTCTTGTATGATATTATAGGCAATATAATTTGAGTTGAATGTGTACTGATCATAAATCACATGGGTAGCTTGCATTTTAAAATGCAAGTATTTCTGTGAGCGTCTTTATCTAATGTTTGAAATAAAGATGAAGGTTTCCATTTAATAGAGGCTTAATAGTACAAATTGCACTCTAAAACCATCATCCTGGAGTTGCTAACTCCTTCCTTAGTAGTATATAAGATTTATATGTTATATGTAAGATTCTCTGATGCTTAGAGCAGGTAGAAACCACAGGAATTACAATGCACTTAGAAAAGTTGGTAGATGTCCAGAGAAGAATAGGTCAGTGATACATTATAAGCCATTATTAAATATTTATCAAATAAGCAAAAGAATGGCTTAATGAGAAAACGAACAGATGTACAGGTGGGTAGAGTGGCAAATGTCTATAAAGACGTTCTTTTCCTCCATGAGTACAAATAGTAGACATAAAACATTCTCTAAACTTGTCCATTAGTGGAACTTTTTCATGTTCTGCTTCTTCTATGCATACTCAATGTAGCCCCTCCTAGGTTTCTTGGAAGAAGGTTGTCACTTAAAGTGGCAGCATTCCTAATAGTCTACCCTGATTAATTCTCTGCATTTAACAAGCAGCTATCCAACTTAGCAAAAAACTAGTCTGCTGAGAGGCATACAAAGAGAAGGTTGTTATTAGGCCTTTAGATTCCAGAGGTGTAATAGTAGGAGTGGGAGTGTGCTCTGTGTGTGTGTGTGTGTGTACTTATAAGCTTCTCATGTTTTTTTTTAATTTATTATTTATTTGAGAGAGAGAGTGGGGGGAGGGGCTAAGAGAGAGGGAGAGAATCTCAAGCAGACTCCCCACTGAGCACAGAGCCTGACACTGGGCTTGATCTCAGGGACCCTGAGATCATGACCTGAACTGAAATCAAGAGTCAGACACTCAACAAACTTAGCCATCCAGACCTCCCATCATGTTTTTTTTTAAATCACCTTGCAGGACCTTCCCTGTTTGCCATATTCTGGACACAGTTTAACAAGATGGACTATAGTATACAACAAGGAGGATAAAGATTGGTATGGTTGGCATCTATGGTGGGCCCAGAACCAGTGAGTTATTGCCAACAGAAACACATAAGAGCATTTTCAGGCACCTATTAGTGAAAGCCTCCTAAATAGAAGGTGTAGGGATTACCAGCACTAAGATAAAATGAGATGGAAAATTCTATCAATATCTCTTCTAATAAGCTATCCTAATAGAGAAGTAGAATTTCAAAATAAAAAAAACTTTTAAGTAGAATGCTTAATAAACATTTATTTTTCTGCTTATGGAATACTAATGACTAAACATCGAAATCAATTCAGAACTAAAATTTTCCGTGAAGTCCTGGGGCTATTCTGGCTCTGAAGAAAATGGTCATTGTTCTACAAATAGAAAACTCATGATTTGTAGGAAAGTACAGTTGACTCTTGAACAACACAGGGGTTAGAGGCATCGACACCACACACACTCGAAAACTCACATGTGAACTTGGACTCCCCCAAAACTTAATAGCCCGCTGTCGATCAGAAGCACCTATAGCGGAAGTCAATTAACACATATCTTATATGCTATATGTATTATATACTGTATTCTTAAAGTAAGCTAGAGAAGAGAAAATGTTAAGAAAATCACTAGGAAATGAAAAGCCATTTACAGTACAGTACGGTAGCATTTATCGAAGAAAACCTGCATTTAAGTGGACCTGCACAACCTGTGTTGTGCAAGGAACAGCTGTAAGTTTGTGTAAGTTTTCTACTGCTGCTAAAGCAAATTGCCACAAATTTAGTGGCTTAAAACAACCTAAGTACATTCTCTTGCTGTTCTGAAAGCCAGAAGTCTGAAATCATTTTTATTAGTTGCTAAGTTAAGGTATCTGCAGGCTGGTTCCTTCTGGAAGCTCAGAGGGAAGGATCTGTTTCAGCTTCTTGTCGCAGCCTGTATTCCTTATTGTAGCCCTGCCCTCCACCTTTAAAGCTCATTACTCCGAATTCTGCACTCATCAAGTTGCCTTCTCCTCTGTTTTATTCATCCTGCCACTTTTAAGGAGCGATGTGATTACATTGGGTCTAGCCACCTAATCTCACATTGACCAATACACTTACATTTTGGTGCAATTTTGTTCAACTAATACTCTTTTACATTTCATATTTTATTGCATCAAAATTAATTTAAACTAGAAGTAAAAATTAAAAATATATATTTTCATATATTTTCACATATTTCTGCCACTTTATTTTCAAGTAAATATATTTGCATGGATTTAGACTATTTTTCCTTTAATTTGATTGAAAATTCAAAATTCTAAATTGTAATGGAAGTAAGAACATGCTAGAGGGAAATAAAATTAACAAGGAATTTAAGTAGATAGGCAGCTAGGGGTGCCTGGGTGGCTCAGTGGGTTAAAGTCTCTCCCTTCTACTCAGGTCATGATCTCGGGGTCCTGGGATCAAGCCCCACATAGGCTCTCTGCTCACCAAGGAGCCTGCTTCCCCCTCTCTCTCTGCCTCCCTCTATGCCTACTTGTGATCTCTCTCTCTCTCTCTCTGTCAAATAAATAAATAAAAGCTTTAAAAAAAATTTTAAAAAAAGTAGATAGGCAGCTACATTAAAGGCGGTTAAGGAAGCATAAATACTTTTGACCACTAGGTGGTACTGCTAATCCACAGAATTGTAATAAAACAGTTCTGAAGTTTTCTTTTGGAAGTTTATTCCTTTTGTTATTTTTAGACTAATTTTTAATGTAAGTTTTAAATTAGTCAATCAGTGGTTTCTCACATGAGTACTTTGCCAGTGAATTTCAGTATCACATACACATATTTTACTTTATGCAGTATGTTTTTAAAATGCAGGAAGAGCAGTTTAGAGGTAATATTTCTGCAGTTTTTTTTTTTTTTTAATTTTAACTTTCTGTTTTGAAGTATCATAAACTTGGTATAAGTAAAGTGTAGTTATCCAGACTCCTTCTTTTGAAGATAGAGACAATATTTCAATACAGAAATATTGAGTTTTTAAAGAATAAAATTTTTTTTTTTTTAGATTAGGTAGTAGGCAGGGAGGCAGGCAGAGAGAGAGAGAGAGAGAGGGAAGCAGGCCTCCCGCAGAGCAGAGAGCCCGATGTGGGGCTCGATCCCAGGACCCCGAGATTAGGACCTGAGCTGAAGGCAGAGGCTTTAACCCACTGAGCCACCCAGCCGCCCCAAGAATAAAATTTATATGTTGAGTTTTTAATGCTGTTAAATCTTCCTAATATTGTGAACACCTATTTTGTTCCAAATGGATATTTTAAAAATCAGATAGTAAAACATATAGTGCATTTCTCTAATATTTTCACAGCTTTAAAATAATACACTAATTCTAATTATTTTTATATATGTAAATTTCCAAAGGGTAAATTTTGACCAAAATGGCAGCAGAACTGTATTCCTTAGGCCATAGTGAGTGTTACCACCCTTGTCAGAAGTAAATGTTATGCAAATACAGTTAAAGGTACTTTTTCCTAATTAATTCAAAACTTTTTTACAAACTCAGATTCATGAACAAGAGAATCAGATGGGATATCCCTTAGTGGAAAAGGGTTAAATCCAACTGATTTGTAGTTCTGAAGGATTGTATTGATAGTGCCTTTATTTGTAATAGAAACAAATATAAATCCTTTCTGGAGGGAGAAAACATTCTATACCTCAAAACATATCTGAAAATTTTCATATTCATGGAATATGAAAACATACCTATGCCTAACATAGGTAGAGCTTTATAATGGAACCATAATAGATAGTTTAAAATAAATGTACTGTGTATATTCAAAGAAGTAATAAACGAGACTGAGAAATTCAGCAGAGGTCTATAAAAACTCAAAGCAGCAATCAAGAAAAAGACTAGAACTCAAAGTACACTAGGTGAAATAAAGATGACAATGGGTAGTTTCAGTAGATTAGAAAGAGCTTTAGACAATATCAGTAACATTAAAGATAAGTCAGAAAAAATAATACATATATATATATATATATATATATATATTTTATATATATATAATGAAATACAGAGAAATAAGAGCCTGGAAATTACAGAAAAGAGCAAACAAGATGTATGCAGTAGAGGTCTTAGGAAGGGAGTCTTAGGAAAAGAGCAAAGTGAAATACACATGGCAATGCTCAATATTGTTTCATGAGAATTTCTTTCTTCTTTGTGTATTTGTTACACATTCACCAAATTGAGACAATGTATGGTATCCAGGATCTCTACTTAAAAACAAAACAAACAAAACTGAGAATTACTCTGTTAGATTATGCCACAATAGCAGAGCCTAGATCTTTCCCACAAATAGTAAGCTTTCCCTCCCCTTGGCAGCAATTGTGCAGGAAGTATTTAGTGGACCAGAGACATTTTTTAAATTCTTTAAAGATAAGGAAGTGGGTTATAACATCAAGAAGGCCCTTTGACTATTCTATAAACTTGAATGAAATAAAATTTAAGTGTTTCCTAGATTAGTAACTGCATATGAAACAATTTCATCTTAATTATAATAATTTATAATGGATGCTAAAAAGATAGTTCGATCGGTATTTTAGCAGAGGAGTAGGCACCTTCAGACACATTAATTGCACAGATTTATCATTTGATCTGGGTGGAGGCTTCCTGGTAATTAGGAGGCTCAGTGAATAACAAAATCCAGTTCTTCAATGGTACCAGCTCCTGGACTCCCAATTCAATTGCTCCATCTTGAATAGCATAAAATTAGAGGTGTGGGTTCTGCTCCACCTTGTGTCGTGCAGAGTTAGGGGAATCAAACATTAGTAAAAAGATAGAAGTGGTCAAAACAGGATTGTCTTTCAACAGAACTCTTTGACATAGGCTAACCAACACCTCTGGCCAGGGGATCTAACTCCAGAAGTCACTCCGATATGTTCGCACTGTTTAACATCCATCCAGCCCCACTCTGCTCAGTTATCACAACTGGCAAGGGCACTCATGACCCCAGTGTTTCTCCCTCCTTGATGCTCCCTTCAGCCAGAGACATTGCTGACCCTACTTCTCTACATAAGATTCTATGCTCTACCCACTTCCTTCCCCTCCCCAGATCTCTATCTGTAACTGATCACTTTTGCTGGTACTTTCCAGTCACTATGCAGTTTCCTAAAGTCACCTCTAGATTTCTAGTTTATTTTTAATTTTCCATGGTTTTCTGAATTTTTCTATCCTTAATATAATAAATTTGGAGGTAAAGGTTTAATATTTGCTTCTAGATTATTCTGCTTAAAATATAAGCAAAATACCTTATGTTGTGTTATTTTGTAGTACTCTTTTCACAGAAAGCATTGTCACTGCCCTCACTGGATAATCTAATTTGTGGATTTATGACTGCTTAAGAACTGAAATTAATTTCTAAATATGGCTGGGGCAACAAAAGTGTCTCAGTCTTATATAAAATGAAGATAACAATCTCCAGCTTTCTTTATTTACAGGACAACTGTAAAATGGTGTTATAAGGGCTTTGTCAACCACGATTCTATAAAACCATAGAATGTTTATAATTATAGTAACCATAAAAGTAGTGTTACTATAAGTGTTGATTTGAGACTGGAGTTAGTAAAAAAGAGCTTATCGATTCAATAAGTATATTTTATCTTCTTTGAAAACTTGATGCTCTCTTTAGCTAGTCTCGAGTAAGATCACACAATGATATAGCTGAGACAAGTTACTTTACAGATGAAAAGTGAACTCAAGGAGATAATATGACTTGCCCATAAGTGGTAAAGACAGAATTAAATTCACATCATTAAGCACTGCCACAAGGAGGGGCAGTGAGGGACAAGATAGTTCCAAATTCTGAGAATCCCAGCTCTGCTATTTAATATGACACTCAGCTATTTTTCTCATTTGTAAAATTAAGACATCAATATTTCATACTCTAATTGAGGATTAACTAATAGATGTTGGTTCAAAAACAGAAAAATAACCATACAAAAACCTGAATACCATACAAAGCACCTTCAGTAAATTTTCTTCTTTCCTCTCCTCCCCTTTTTCCCCTGCCTTCTCTTTTTCCCCTTCTCCTCCTCCCCCTTTAATATGTAACTTATCTTGCATACTATTAGTATCCTGTTTAATGCACCATTATAAAGGTAGAATTTTGTTAACTTTCTCTGCTGAAACACTCTCCAAAGTGGTAAGAAATTTGTTCTAAAGGCTGTCATAAAAATACTTGAACCAAAACAAAAAATTGTACCAAACATTTTTGTCTTGGGTGGGTTTCCTTTCATTGTGATCTGAATGTGACCAAATCTTAAGTTCTTTCAAGCTAAGGTAGGGAAATACTAATAACAATAATCATTTGAAGCAGAATCATGTAGTGAAAAAAAAAAAAGAAAAAAAAGAATCATGTAGTGAAGTAATTTTCTCACTGACTTGATTGGTAGTGACCCTGTCAATTTTGTATTAAAGTTGTGGTAGTCCTTTTTGTAATGCTATATTTTATTTAATAGTAAAATGTGCATATATTTCCAGAAAGGTATGCATTTTTTTGATACATAAAATAATATCTATTTATACAGACATCTATTCAGAGTTATTCCAATGTAGCTCCAATGGGCTTATTATAAAGTGCAACAGTATTGTTACAGTTTCATACATACCATGAAGCTTAGAATAAAAAACTGGGAGCAAATAGGAGCCTCATTGTTGACTTTCATTAGTATTCTGGTCTTGTTAAAACCAGATTTTAAAAAGGTGACATGCAATATCCAGCTCCATTATTTTATAGTCATTTTTGAGGCCACAAACTGTATGAACACTATATAGCAGCCTGGTATACTTTTTTTTTTTAATAGTCTTATTTTAGAAAGAAACAATAGCATGTGAGAAAATTCTCATTTAGGAGTTTGCACAAAGGACTAAAATAAATATTCAGGCATATGTCTCTTTTGTTACCTCCATGTATCAGGACCATTGAAGAATTAAAAACGTAAGAGGTCAACACTGTGGATGGTGCTAGCAGATACTGGGTATAGTGGTCATTATAGAGGCTTGACCAGATAGCTCATCTCGCTGCTGGGGGTAGGGCAGATACTGACTCACACCTACACCCCGCCATAGCAACTTGGCCTTGGCCAAATGAGATCTTCTTTGCTTGGGTGCACCAATGAAGGAGCAGAGCAGGGCTGGTTCCTTTTGCTTAC
>CM052807.1:90531208-90667804 GCA_028533885.1 Nasua narica
TGAGTGTGGCTCAGCCCTCCCTTGAGCTAATTAGCCCAGACGGCCTATGGGTTGGGTTTGGGTTAGTCAATAGGAACACGGAACCCCTGCCCGGGAAAGAATATAAACCCCGCCTTTTGCCCGCCAAACTTGTGCGCCAATTCTGGCCAGGGTGATAGGCTAGTTCAAACAGTTACTAAGCAACATTCTGTGTTACAATTTCATTGGCCACTGACCCCTCTAAAACTGTTGTGCTTTTTGAAACTCGCTCTCTTTCTCTACACCATGCCGCTGTGTCGGTGAGTGTGAGAGGGAGCTCAAGCTAGCTTGAATAAAGGGCTCTTTTGCTTTTGCATCGGACTCGGCTCCCTGGTGGTATTTGGGGATCTCAAAATCTGGGCATAACACCATCATACCCATGAGCTTGCAAGCAATGGCTAGGTAGCATAGGGGATATAAAGGGGCCCAGAAAAACAGAGGCCAGGTGGCATCACTTGTCTCAAGGTGGGTCCAACTCCCAGGGGTAAGTTTTACTCCAGATCTCCCAGTGGGATCAAGATGAAGCTAGCCTCCACTCGAAATCATATCCTCACTTTGCATTCTTCTCCTGTCCCAGCCTGCTTTCCCGATTTTTTTCGTGAGACCACTTTCTTAATAAATCACTTTCTCAGGAATCCCGGTCTTTGTTTCTAGGAAACCTGACCCCAAACAGTGAGTACCAGGAATCATTCCAAGAAGCAGACTCTAAAGATGGGATTCTGGAAGTGACTCAGAGGCAGGCCAGATGGTAGTGAGAACTCTCTCACTGATGGTAGGTGGAATATCAGTAATGCCAAGGCTGCTATAATAATACAATTGATAAGACTCATTTGTGGTGAAATTGGAGAAGACACAAAGTAAAAAAGGATGCACTAACCCATGCAATGTCTTTGATATTTAATCCGTATGAAAGAAATAATCACTAAAAGGATTGCGTTATTGGGGGTGTTTGCTAAACAGAAATGACAGGACAGATTATCAGTTAACAATTTAAAGCAGATCTTAAGCATCAAAGAACTTCCTTCAGTGCACTGACTTCAGGAGTGAAGTCAAGGGCAGAAAGGGTGAAGACTTTGGAGAGTGGCAGAACTTCGTTCTCACTCTTGGCAGAAGTGTCCCATACCAAAATCAGAGCCTCTGATTCTGGGTTGTCCTCTACTTTGGCCACGAATGCCCCACTAGAAGCAGAGGCTCTATTTAGAAAATTAGAACACCTGAGGTTGGAGAAGCACATGAGAGTGTCCACTACTCTGCTAGTTTCAGGGCTGCCAGACAAGATGGGAAAACAGGATAATTAGTTAGAGTCCTTAGCGGGCTGTTTACTAGGAGGGCACAGGCTACCTCCAATTAAGGCTTGTGACAAAGCCTGATCAGGGTGGCAGAGGGTGGAATCCCTGGGGAAATGAAGAGAATAAAGGTGTTATAGTAATTGATGAAAAAATAGACAAAATGCCGCATGCCTCCTGACCCGTAATACAAAGAAAAACTTCAAATAGGAATCACCCCAAACTTCCAGTAGGAAACTTGCTTTCTTGCTCTTTCCCTTAAAGTGGTAGATCTTCTCCTGTCTTTGAAATGGAAACACCCCGGGAGAGAATCAAAACATTGCCCACAGAGACAGTAGAAGAAAATGGAGGGTGCACGTGGAGAAGCTTTTTAAAATACAGACTGCTGTAGAAGTTCCCTTGTCAACTGCATTACAATGAGCTCTCATCAGACCTTTAACTGTGGCCATTTTGCAGTCTTTTGTCATTTGCAAAAGGTTATTGTTTTACTGTTTTACTCTGATGCTTTGGTAAAAAAAAAAAAAAAAAAAAAGCCTTCCTGCAGAAGTGCTTCCTCTTGAAGGAAGGAGATTCATACAAATAATTTGACAAGTACAGGTTTCTTAAAGCTAAGATCAGTCTGCTTTTCTGTGGGAGGGAAAATAGGGAACTTTTCAAGTGCTCCCTCAAGGCTACTTGCCAGAGCCCCACAGTATGTCTGGGCTGGTAGCCGGGGTCCTGTCTTTGTCCCCATTCTGCATGTCAGTCACAGGGGCCCATTAAATTGATGATATAATGTTAACGTGTGAAGGTTTGCCTCCGCACTGGGACACCCCGCAAGCTTTCTGGAGCATCTGCAAGGGAAAGGATGGGCAATGAACCCAGGCAAAATTTAAGGTTTGGGGCACTGCTGTAAGATTCTGGGTGTCATCTGGTTAAGTAAGACTCATGTTGTCCCCAGAGTTATGATTGGTGATAAGGTGCAGGACTATTCAGCCCCTAAGGATAGTGCACATTGTTCTAGGGATTTGGGGGTTTTGAAGGACTTTTATCCACCTAGCATAGTGCTTCTGTCCCTAATGCTCCCTGGTAAACAAAGGGCGATGTGGGAAGGAGATCAGAGCACGGAAGCTCTGATATGAGTGAAAATAAGAAAATAAGAGAATAATAAGAAAATTTGAGAAGCAAAAATATGAGTGAAGCAGACCAAAGCTCTTGGTATCTCCTAAGCAAGGCTAGTGATTCAAGGAGACTTGGTCCCAGGACCCCGATGGGATTTCTGCAAGACTAGAGATAGGATAGAAATCAAATATCAGCCAAAGAAAGGGAAAGCAGAGTTCATTGAAGAGCATGAATGACAGAGTCTCTGGAATACTCGGAAAGGAAAGGAGCATGAATCTCATCGTTGCTTGGAGTTCGGAGTTTGTATTAGAAAAGGGTCTAGAATCTGGGTTCCTTTAGGGATCCAGGGTAGGGTCCAATCAAAGGCGAGTGTCAGGTGAACAATGGCTGTTATTCCATAAATCACCGAAGGTAGGCAGAGTTGATGCCAGTGTCCTCCAAAGGTTTGTTTGAAACTAATGTCCTAGAATGGGTTTGGGATCCAGTTATCAGGTGTTTGGGGCCTGGGACAAAACTCAGGGAATGATTAGATTTCTTGCTTCCCCCTTGAAGTGGGAACATTGCTTCCTTAGCTTATTCACAATGGGGCCGGGTGGAGACACAGCTGGGATGGAGACTTCCTCAATGAGGTCTTTTCAGCTTCCTTATCCAACCCTTAAGAAGGTAAAAGAAGGGGGCGCCTGTGTGGCTCAGTGGGTTAAAGCCTCTGCGTTCTACTCAGGTCATGGTCTCAGGGTCCTGGGATCGAGCCCCGCATCAGGCTCTCTGCTCTGCAGGGAGCCTACTTCCCACACTCTGCCTGCTTGTGATCTCTCTCTCTGTCCAATAAATAAAATAAAAAAAATCTTAAAAAAAAAAAAAAGAATATAAAAGAGGGATTTGGTGATTTGGGAGGTCTTTTATTTCTGACCTGGCATACTGCTTCTGTCCTTTATGCTTGCCTGGTAAAGAAAGAGCACTTGGGAGACTGGGAATCAGAGCCCCAAGCTGAACTTGAGAAGCAAAAATACTAGTGAAACTCGGGGCATCTCCTAAGCAGGGCTACCATTAGAGGGGATGTGTCTGTGACTCAGGAATGTATGGGTCAGTCACTGTGGCAGGGACAACCAAAGGGAAGAATGCCCCTAGGATTTTGAGCCCAGCTCTGGAAGGTGTAGACAGTGATTGGAAGTCACATTTCAAAGGTCATGATGTGCACTGGGCAAAAGAACATGGCATGATAGTGAATGCAGGTCCCATCTACCCTATACCCACAAGAGGCAGGGTTGATAGAAAGGAGAGATGGAATATTAAAGCAGCAGATTAAATTAACGACCTTGGCTGGGTAGACTAAAGTACTGCCCCAGGCTTTAATACATTGTTGTTTTAACTGTGATTAACTTTTTTTTAAATTTATTTTTTAAATTCCTGCATAATTAACATACAATATTAATTTCAGGTGTACAGTATAGTGATTCAACAATTCTATACATTTCTCAGGGCCCATCACAAGTGTACCTTTAATCCCTTTCACCTATTTCACCCAGGCTTTAATACATTTAAAAGATCAACCAGTAGTGCCTGTTGCCCCATATGCTAGATGGGGGACCAGTGCTGATGTACTCACCACCGTAAATGTATAGAAGTTCTGGGAAACAGCCATTGCCTCAACTCTCACTGTGGATCAACATGCTAAGTTGCTGAGAACATCAAGCCCCATCATGCCTGGGAAAAGATAGCTCCTAGAATGTACAACGGAATGTCCCACCAAGCTGGGTGAGGTACCTCATACCCCTGGGTCAGGAGGAACTACTCAATCTCCACTGGGATACCATGATCCTGTTGCAAGTTGGGCCTGCTAAAATATGCTCTACCTGGAATGGAACACACACTGTGTTGAAAGAGAGGAGAAGGTGTAGGTCCTGATCAGGGATATCTTGTCCCAGGGCCATCACCTTGCACTTAAAAGTGCTGCCTCCTTCAGCCAACATGTATGGTATGACAACCAGGTCAAGTTGCTAAAGCCGCATCATCTTTTTCCTCGAGGCCACATGAGCACATTCTGTTTTTCCACTGGTATGCTCATTTGGCCACTGTCTTTGTTTCCTCCATTGGCTTGAAGGATGTAGTAACACACACAAAAGCCCTTACTAAATTTACTCAGCAAGCCTTCAGTGATAGCCAACAAAGCCTGTCCTTACTAAACACTGAAATGTCTCTAATGAGAATAGCTGTCCTCCAAAATAGGATGGCCTTAGACATTATCATTGACTCACAAGGAGGCACCTATGCTGTGATCCAAACGGAATGTGTGTTCATACCTGATGAGTCTACTAATGCATCATCCTTATTAAATCACACAGGGACACAAAGGACACTCTAAATGATCTGACTCCCAGCTTAAGAGATTTGAGAATCAGTGGTTCAGATCACGGGCTCTTGAAGAAAAAGTTGTCACTGATGTTAGAATCATTGTCTTAATCTGTGTTCTTTCTTACATGTGTCTGGATTGTTTCTGTGCCCTCTGCCTCTAATGGAGCTAGACAGCCACAAAAGGAGCCACCTCCATGTTAGTGAAACCCCTCACTGACTGTCAGGGCCCACTGCAGAAGAGAGGGGAGTGTGAGATTGTAAGAGCCAGTCACAAGTGGTAGAATGTTGGGGGAAGTTATTGAAAAGACATGTCTACCAGCTGACCTATGAGACGGGCCTGGGCAATCAGAGGCCTATCACTCCCTCCCCTGCCCTTGCAATGTGGATTCCGCTTGACTTTCTCACTCCCCTGGAAGCTCCTCCAAGGACATAGGCTAGTGATAGTGATGTGGTATTGAGAACACCTACCTGCACAGTATGTGTGGCTGATCCCAGATAAGACCTCTATATGAACATTTAAGATTTGGTGGACACAGGCCAGGATCCACTTGTCTTGCCGCTGTCCAAGACAAGCCTCATATGTAAGCGCCCTTTGCTAATTCAGACCGCCGCCTACCAACCTGAAGTGGGCTGCCTTGGTCTCTCTCTGCCCTCTGCATACAGGAGTCAGTTTTAGATTACACCCGGGAAGCTCCCAAGAGGGTTGCAAACCAACAAAGTCCAGGTCAGATACAGAAGGGAAATATGCAAAATATTAGCAGCAGCAAATAGCAGCTCCTTAAATGCTACTAGGTCCTGAGAGAGACAAAGCATCTAACCATTACTGGGTTAGCAATGTGGTCATTACTGCTCATTATAGGTTGGACATTTTAAGACCTATCAAGTCAAAAGACATAGTCATCAATGAATTGTCATAAACTTTGTAAAATAGATGTGGCATATCTGGGCTCAAACTAAAAGGTTTCTAGGGAACAGAACTTCGCAAGGAAGTAATCCAGACTCTCCACTCTCCTATCACCTACCACTCATGGCTATTACATGGTGTTGTATCCTTGACAGGCACTAGGTCCTGAGAGAGACAAAGCATCTAACCATGTGGCTGATCCCAGATAAGACCTCTATATGAACATTTAAGATTTGGTGGACAGGGGTTGGCGTTCCAAGAATCAGGGGTTGGCATTCCAGTTCATGATTATTTCCAGTTACCCATTTCTAATTTGGGGAATTTATGCTTTCCATTGCTGTTTAGGTATCTTTGGGCCAAGAAGTTCTGTTCCCAGAGGAAAGAATGCTTCCAACATGCAACATGGTTAATATTGCATCTAAATTTAAAGTTCTAGGCAAACTGCAAGAGACTTTTTTTGTTTGTTTGTTTGTTTTTGAAGATTTTATTTATTTATTTGACAGAGAGAGAGAGAGATCACAAGTAGGCAGAGAGGCAGGCAGAGGGAAAAGTGGGAAGCAGGCTCCCTGAGGAGCAGAGAGCCAGATGCGGGGCTCAATCCCAGGACCCTGAGCCAAAGGCAGAGGCTTAAACCACTAAGCCACCCAGGCGCCCCCAAGAGACTTTTCTTTTCAAGATTTTATTTATTCATTTGAGAGAGAGAGAGAGAGAGAGCATGAGCAAAGGGGAGAGGCAAAGGGAGAGGGAGAAGAAGGCTACCCGCTGAGCCACTTTAGAAGACTCAGCTACCCGCTGAGCCACTTAACCAACTGAGCCACTTTAGAAGACTCTTTTTTTTTTTTAAAGATTTTATTTATTTGTCTGACAGAAAGAGATCACAAGTAGGCAGAGAGGCAGGGGGAAGCAGGCTCCCCGCCGACCAGAGAGCCCGATGCGGGGCTTGATCCCAGGACCCTAAAATCATGACCTGAGCTGAAGGCAGAGGCTTTAACCCACTGAGCCACTCAGGCACCACCGCCTTAGAAGACTCTTAATCACAGGAAACAAACGGAGAGTTACTGGAGGAGAGTGGGGGGGTAACTAGGTGATGGACATTAAGGAAGGCACAATGATGAATGAGTACTGGGTATTATATAAGACTGATGGCTCACTGAACTCGACCTCTGAAATAAGTAATACATTATATTGTTTAATAAAATTCAATAATTATTGATTATTGAATTATTGAGTTCAATAATGAATTGAATTAAACAAAAAATTAAAAAAGATTAAAGAGGGAAAAAGATAAATTTAAAGTTCTGTGTAACACTGGTAACTTTGGGTTCTTTGCATCACTATGTCAGCAGGCCAAGTTATGATCCTACCAGAGACAACTGACTCCATTTTATTAAACAGTAGGGATGCATCTACTTAATGAATGTGTTCCATCGATATCCTGGGGCATCTCTTGTTGCTCACTTGTCCAGCATGTATGTATTCATCAACCATGAACTGACAAGAGTATAGTGATCACCTAGTCTAGTAGATGTGGTGACCAGAAGGGGAAACAGTATTTATAATAGAGGATTGAAGAAGCAGATGAAAATCAGTAACCAGTTTGAGGGACTGTGGATGACAATGAAATGGAAAATTAATCCATACATTTAACATTTGGATACCAAATTTCATTTATTGGTAGTTGAAAATAAATTGAGAATACGGAGTTCTGTTCTCATAAAGAAGAAATAGATATATTTCAAATATCTCTTTATCATTTCTCATTTGAGTTTATATAGATATACTATGTGGTCCCTATCCAGATTATTCACTTCCAATCTGACTTAACTGTCACAGTTTTAAACTGTGTTTCTTCGGTAATTCATCATAATGGTCATTTGTTCATTTATTAACTAAGGTAAACACTGTAGTTGCATCTGTTGATATTATAAAGTGAACATCTGGATTTTATTTATTCACTATCATATTTTACTACTAAACTCTAGCAATTATAGTTCAGTAATTTGCAGTTTTAAATGTAAGGAGAATTTTGTGGCAATTATAATTGAATAGAAAAAATACTGAGAACCTTATTACTAAAATAAGAGCCTAAATATCTAAAACAGTGATCACTAGAACAAATTTATTATTTTTTCTTTCCCGACATGAGACATGGACTTTTGAACATTTCCTTTTCTTGATATGAGCCTCCCTTTGAATTTGTTGAGACTTGATTTGTTGTCAGATCTCATCTGTCAATTAAAATAAATGATCCATATTCCATAGGCATTTGAAAAGAATGTTTGTTCTACATTTGTTAATGGGCAGTCTTAGTAATATAATCATGGGTCAAAAGAGACAAGAAGGGACTTTCTGGTCATCAGTGTAAAGGGTTATAACCTTACCAAGTGATACTGGGGATTGTGTTTGGAGTTTTTGTCTGTATTTCTAGAACCACATTAACAAGTTAGAAAATATGTAGGATGGGAGGATGGTATGCAACACTCTACAAAACTGTGTACTTTCTTTTCTCTACATATATCATGACACTTAAGTGTCTGTCCCCTTCTATGATTTTTTATTGTTTTTTGTATTTGTGAATAATATAATTATATAACTCTTTTGAGGTTTTCACAAATACCATTGGCTGAATAACGGAGTGACAGCATTATATATCTAGATGGATTTTTACCTTCTAAAAAACATATACTTCAGAAATTAGATTATAAATTCCAAAACATTTGCATTTCTGTTTTTAAAATTTATATCTACCCAGTCATTTCAACTAAAAATGCATACTTTACCATATTTTTATATTTTTCTTTGATAGCCACATGATTCCTGAAGACTCACTTTTTAAACATGAGTTATTTTTGTCGGTTTCAAATTATAGAAAGCTGAGATTATTTTAAAATTGAAGTCTGTTAACACATACACCTTTAAAATAGATGACAACTTTTCATGTATAGAGTGTTATTCTAAAATACTTTTCCATGAATATTAAGATTTAAAATATTATGCAAGAAAGTAAGAAAACAATAGAGTTTGCAATATTCTTTATTAACATGGTGATGGTCCTCCAGGCAAATAAATCTCTTTTGCTCCATAGATCAGAAGTCAGTTGCCTGGGTTTGAAATTCAGGTATTTCAAACAAAGAAAATATTAGTTTATGTCAAATTCACAACATTTAACCTGATTTTGTCCTTCTCAGAAAGGAAAACCCTTAATGATTAGGTATTTCAATTTATGGAGTTAAAAGAATAAACTTAAAAAAAACCCATAGAAATACCTTTAGGTACTTTTATTTTTAATTTATCTGTCAAAAATAAATCTCATTATAATGAAGGAATCAAATTTATGAAGAAATATGTTTTGTATGGAAATAAGGGTGTTACAGTGCAAATATTGAGCTTTTTGTTGATACACTTTGAATACAAATTTTCTTGTGGCAGCATTTTGAGGCAATTGTCTAGGATTTACTAGATGCAATAACAGTTGTCCCAAAGTATACAGGAAGGCATCCATAAAATCATGAAGTCTTTATTATGACAGGGATTCATGTCTTTAGGTGGTCAGTAGGATATGAAAATTTCTGATAGCACAGTAAAACTTCCATGTATAATGTCAGCTACATGTGTAGAATACCATGAAACAAAAATAATTAAGAAGTAGGAGATTAAGCCAAAGACAATATTTTTAAAGGTCTGGAAACAAAAATCTGAAATTCCAGTTCCAAGGGAAATATTCTCCAAATAAAAATGAAAGCTAGTCAATTGTAACTTTCATAGCAACGTATATATGCCCAATATTAATATTTAGTCTCTTGAAACAAAGTCTCCACTGTGTTTCCCTAACAATAAGCGAGTTCCAAAGTGGCAGTCATATCTTTGTTATGAAAATAAAACACCAAGTTTGTCTGTCTGTTTTTCCTTAAGAGAGGCAGTGTGTGAGATGGGGGAGGGGCAGAGAGAGAGGGAGAGAGAGAATCTTAAGCAGGCTCGTGTCCAGCACAGAGCCTGACATCTCACCACTCTGAGATCATGATCTGAGTGGAAATCAAGAATCAGTCACTTAACAGACTGAGCCACCCAGGGGCCCCCAAACCCCGAGATATTTGAGTGATTTCTTATTGGAGATGCCCAAGAAATACCTCACTGCTTTGCTTTGTGGTATTTTGAGATTTACTATTTTAAAAGCTGATCTTGGATTGTAAAAAAATCTGTGGATATGAAACTATTGAGAGTAAGAAGGAGAAAAGCAGACTGGAACCCTATCACCCTCCATTATGAGCCTCATCTCTGTCGATAAATATAGCATGCACTTTTACTCATGCACCAAAATGTATGTTTAAATTTGTGAGCAGAAATTCTATTTATCACACTTAATTTTCAACTTTATCTTCTCAATCAGCAATCAGGATGGATGTGACACAATTAAGACATTGTGAAGTCACAGTCATCATGATGTACAAAGTCTGCTGAAACATATTCTGGGAAATAATATGGTTGATATAACTAGATCCTGAATATTAATTTAGTTAAGCTTGCTTTTTATCTGACTTATGTACATCACAGTCCCTCATTTAGAGCATTTTAGGATTAGTACTCAATACCACGATTTGCTGAAGATTTATACTCCTGCTTCCTGAAACTCTAACTTATTGCCTAAGACTAATGCAGTGAATAAAGAACAGAAATCATTCACGTTTATGGGAAACCATCAAAATGCAAGGAAAAGACTACTGGCCTGGGAATCAGAAATCTCTCTCAGGTTTGGCCCTAAAAAATCTTTTTCAGTCTACACAAATGCAAACTTAAGTCCTCATCTTCACTTTTTTTTTACTGTTTTGAGGGGGCAAGGAGCATAGGTATTGAATTAATACCCATTTACCTCCAACAAAATTTGTATTATCTCAGGATAACTGTATTCATATAATCATATTAATAGGAATACAAAATTTATTAAAGCAATTCCCAAAATTGATTAAGGTCATAATAAAAATTGTTAGAATTTTCTATAAGAATTAGGTCTATATAGTCTTCTTCAACTTCCACATTCCAGTGCAGGTAGCCAATTTACATGCTTAATAAAAGCTAAACTAGTAAAGCACAGATCATTTAAATGTTATTTAAACTACACAAATAGTGTCTCAGGTCATGATCTCAGTGTCCTGGGATGGAATCCTGGGTCAGGCTCCCCACTCAGTAAGGAATCTGCTTGTCCCTCTCCCCCTCCCCCAATCCATGTTCTGTCTGTCTAATAAATAAAATCTTAAAAAAATAACATTTTATTGGGCGAGCCTGGTGGTGGGTATTGAGGAGGGCACGTATTGCATGAAGCACTGGGTGTGGTACATGAACAATGAATCTTGTAAGACTGAAAAAATAAAATGAAGTATTTGGGAAAAAAACATTTTAAAAAATAACAAAACTCTAAACAATATCCATTTTATATGCATAATGAGGGCAGAGTTGTATTTTGAAATCATTTTTCCTTTACAGTTCTCTTTATACAGTTAATTAAAAAGATAGGTAATATGATTTCTCCAACTGTGTTTATTATTCTTTTACAAAATTGTTTTAGCTATTGTAGTTTCCTTGTTATTCCATATAAATTTTGGAATCGGCTTGTCCACATCAATAATGAAGCTCCTACAGCAATATTTTTTAGATTAATATCTAAGTATTTCATTTTTGGAGCTATTTTAAATGATGAATTTAATTTTTTTTGTTTCCAGCTTTACATTGCAAAAATACATGAACACTTGATTTTGTGTGTTAGCCTTATATGCTAAGACCTTTGATAAACTGACCTACTTAGTTTTAGGAGGTTTTGTTTTGTTTTCCAGAATCCTTGAAAATTTTACATAGACAGCTATGCCATCTGTGAACTGGAGCAGTTTTATTTCTGCCTTTTCAAAATGTATTTATTTTATTCCTTTTTCTTGATTTATTGCGCTGGTTAGAACCTTTAGTAAAAGTTAAATGAAAGTTACGGGAAATCCTTGTCTTGTTCTTCATCATAGAAAGAAAGTTTTTAGTTTTTCACTTCAATTATGATGTTACTTGTATGTTTTCTATATATATTAGAATCTAAATCTATAGATTTCCTTAATTGGGTTAAGGAAGTTCTTTCTCATCTATTCCTGACTTGATGATTTTTTTAGCATGAAAGGATACTCATTTTTTCAGATATTTTTTCTGCAACAACTGATATAGCCTTTTTTTTCCTCTCGCTTGACTACTAATAAGGTGATTACATTGACTGATTTTTGGATACTGGACCAGCTTTGCATTTCTAGAATAAACATTATTTGGTTGTAGTGAATTATTCTTTTTAATATGCTTAATTTGATTTGCTAATATTTTGTTATAAATTTTTGCATCTCTGTTTGTGAAAGATACTGTTCTGTAGTTTCCCTTTTATATGCTTTGTAAATGTCTCATTATGTTATCAGGATTACAGTAGCCTTGTTAAATGAGTGGGAAAATGTTCTCTCCTCTTCCATTTTCTTGACGAGATTGCATAGAATTGATGTTGTTTCTTCTTCAATGGTTTGAAATAATTTGCCAGTGAAACCACTGAGGCCTAGGGATTTTTTATTCCGGATGATTTTAGACTATAGATTCAAACTTCCTTACTAGTTACAGAATATTAAACTTATCTATTTCATCTAGGGTAAATATTCGTAGCCTGTAACTTTCAAAAATCGGTCCATAATCTCTAAATTGTTGAATTCCTTTCAAGAAGTTGTTTATAATATTCTCCTGTTATCTTTTAACACCTGTGGGGTCTGCTGTGATAACCAGTCTTTTATTGTTGTTATTAGTAATTTGTTTGTGTCTCTCTCTCTCTGTCATTCTTCTGATCTGTTTGTTTGCTTGCTTCATGTTGCTTTTGTCTTAGAAATGTAAAAAGATAAACAGAAAAGATGTGTAAAAGGAAAGGCCTCCTTCATCCTTCCCCCATTCCACTCTCCCCAGATGCAGGTGTCCTGACCAGCCCCTCCCCCATCCATTTTCAAACTCATATGTCAATAAAAGTCCAGGTTTGAGGGTTTTGTTTTTTTTTTTTCTTTTAGTAACTGGAATCATGCTGTATGTATTGTTCTCCAATGTGCTTGTTGGAGATGTTCCCAGCCTAGCGCACTCCTTTTTTCCATTACATATTCCGCGGAATTAGTGTCACCATTTGGAGGGCTCTGTTCTGCTGTTATAATTATGTCCCCTTTTGTGCACAAATTGGAGTACAAGGGCTGGAATGTGTGGGGGAGACTCTCAGTTTGGGTCCCTGCTGACCTGAGGTGAAGGCACGTGTATAGCTATTTTGAAAAGTACGCCAAGGATATTCTTGCACAAGCATTTTTGAGGAAAATTGTTTTCAGTTTTACTGGTTATGTCCCTAGGAATAGACTTACTCTCTATCATACAGTAAATGAGTTTTTGATTACATGTGCAGTGAGCAATCAAAGGATGAGATAATGTCTCTTTCTGGGGGCGGAAAGCAGGTGTGCTTGCTGCTTTTTATACACACAGGGGCTTCCCTGTGCTTAGAGGGTTTCAGCTGCTATACCAGCCTACAATAGGCACAGCTTCTTCCTGGGTTCCTCTGTCATCCTCTGGGACTTGGGAGGCACGAGACACTGATGTGTACATTCTGATGTTCATGCTGTCTGTGATTCTTTGAGTCACATGGCCCTTTATTTCTCAACCAGGAATCTCAGGCTTTCTGTCAGCATTTGTGAAACAATAATGAGCTAAAATTAGCTAATTTATTTAGTTTGTAAGGAAGGTAAAATCAAATCTGAGCCCTGGACAACAGAAAACCATATTATAAAATTTGAAAATACAACCTTTTTAAAAAATAATTTTAAGAATAAATGAATAATGTAGTTATTACCTTTCTAAAGATATCCGAACAATCAGAATCCCCCTGGGTATTTTCCTTCTATAGCTACTATTTGTTGTATGTGTCTCAGCAATATAGGAAAACTTCATGATAACCATTTTCTGGATAAGAAAGCATTTCTTTCTAGACCACCTGTAGCCTAAATATATACCTTAGATGGTACTTTGAAGTTGAAGCTAAGTTGATAAAGCATTCAATATCTCTACTACTTACTTACTTTGTAATATAATGTTGCTTATCTCTTTTAGTAACTTGCATTTCTTCTTCCAACAGAGGCACATATGTGACAATACATCAGCAAATCCATTGAGTTTGTTAATATGCCTATAATCACAGCCTCATGTAGGTTATATATATGGTCAGTAACTCCAGGTTATTTTGTGATAGCAAGTTTAGTTAATCATAATCCTGCAGCACAAAGTATGGTTGCAAGTGGAAATTGTAAGTGATGCTTAAATGATTTCTATGAATTTTAAGCATGATTTGACAGAAAAATAAAAATAAAAAGTTGTTTCTTGCTTTGCTGCTTAAAATATGGCACAGCTAGTAGCATTCTGAATGCAGATAGAATTTAGTTAAAAATATTAACCATAAAATTATTACAGCAAAGAGAGTTGATGGAGAGGGTAATATAAAAAGCATTGTATTAGATTATACAAGGTAATCATTTTTTATTGTGAAAATTAAGTATTTTAATATTTTGATTAGGATAATTCTTAAACATGTTACTAAAATATTTTAACACACATTTAAAATATATTATATGGAAATTATTGAGGGCAGAATTTAACTCTAAATGAAATTACTTTGGTTGGGAAATACCATTATTTTGAATGTAGACTAAAATAAAGAGTCATTTTTCAGTTAATCTAAAAAAGTTGACTTCTTTTAGAAAAGTCCTCTTTTATCTTTTTTTTCAACTTAATAGAAGTTTATCATATTGAGTTCATTTTTTAAAAAGCAGAAGTAAGCTTTAATTTGTGTTTGAGTAGGCCACTTTATCTGCTAATTTACAAATATGATGGTATGTATGCCCACTATAGCCAGAGATATATCATTTAGAAGGAACCCCATCAGACTAAGAGCAATACCACTAAAGGTCACTTCATGTTAGGATACAGGCTGATGCTTATACATGATCATTTGAAACTTCAAAGTGAAGGATAATAGCATTTACTTTTCTCGTGAATAATTTCTCCCCTATGTTTTATATACTTAGCTCACGGTAACTCTGAAATCATAAATATTCCAGCAAGAAATCAATCAATTTAATTGTAGGGATTTTTCCTGTAAATAAAGGTTCTTTGTGACTTGAAATTGTCCCATAAAACAAAAATTTGTAAGGATACCATCTGTTTCATGGGTTTATATGGGATAGTTTATATGCCAAATGTGAGTGTCATTTTTACCTAGATGCATAGCTTGCAATACTTTTTTTAAAAAATAAAATTTTTAAAAGTCAAGATTGCCTCCAAATCATGTATCATAGTTCATATCTGTAGTCAAAGACACAAGCACATTGACTGACAACATTCATCTTGTTCATTTACTCATTAGGCTTTCCAATAGTATTGACCTGGATTAGAAAACTATGGGAAAAAAATAGAAATGAACCATCTTGGATCAGTTGCTCTGATGTGTTATCAGTGTCCATAAATCATAGCTAGTAAAATTCTTTCAACCTGTGTTAATTTCAGGGGCCATTAATTAACTGACTTCTGGTATTAGAATACAGAAGTTTTAAGATCGAAACCAACACATGGGAATTATCGGTACTATATAAACAATATTCAATAAAAAGTCTTAGGTTTCAAGATTTGGGAATGTTAGAATTTACACTAAACAAGTTTATAGTTTCAAGCAAACTTGAGCTGGTTAGCAGCTGCACTAGCAAGAATTTTACAGTAGAAGTAACAAGGAGACCAAATCAGATTTAGATTGTTGACTCTTGGTTAAACTCAATCTTTTCAAAGAAATATGAAATTGTGACTGGCATATAATAGATACTTAATAACATCTTTAGTCAATAAGTAAGACATTACATTAGGAAAACCACATTATTGCCTATATACCAATGACCCACCACTGCCAACATACATTGGTTTGGAACAAGCATTTCTCCAACAGCTCTGGTGAAATTAGGGCGTTGGACAAGTCCCACTCTTATAAGTGGTCAAAGAAAACAGAAAGCAGTAACCTCTTAAATCAGGGGTTCATGAATTACAATCTCAAGAATGTCTCTTCTAATGTTGTGTTGTCCTCAAGGGGCAACGAGTGAAACTTTTACCTGAGGAATTATTTGGTGATGGAGAAGTAATTGTGGGTTTTTACTTAATAGTTTTATATAGCTTTCCGACAAGAATTATCAAACTCTCATAAACTCACCAATAAGAGAGTAAAAAAGGCAAGCTCTGGGAGGAGGCATAAATATTTACCAAATATAAGTGTAAAATTTTGGCATGCAGAAAATATCTTTTTTTTTATGCAGAAAATATCTTGAACAATAAATTTATAAGAAAAACTAGGCAATGCCATATAAAAATGGATTGGAGACTTGCATAGCCATTTCAAAAAAGAAGTCACTTAAATGTTGATTATCTATCTTTTATCTATCTATCATCTATCTATCTATCTATCTATCTATCTATCTATCTATTATCTATCTATCCTTATCTGCAAGCTCGTTAGTAATCAGTGGGATTCTAATATATACTCACCAAAATAGCAAGAGTTACCAAGACTAACAACACCAAATGATAGCAAGGATGAAAAGTAGCTTGAACTTTTTCACGTTTCTGCTGGCACTAAAAATTTTGAACGACTATGATGCCACCAACTAAATTGAATGGAGGCATAACCTGTAATCTAGCAATTTCAATCACAAGTGCATAATTAATAAAAATACCTACAAATGTGTACCGAAAGACATCTACAGGATGTTAATATCAGCATTATTTAAAGTAGCCCCAAACTGAAAACAATCCAAATGTTAATTAAAGGTAGAGTGGATAAGTAGTTTTTGGTATATACAGTGGAATACCATATGATAATGAAACAAACAAGCTAATAAAGCAGACATCAACATGAAAGAATCTCCAACATCTAGGTGAAAGAAGTCAAACACATAAGATTATGTACTGAAAACAAAAGACTATGTACTGAATTATTTCATTTATATAGTTTAAAACCTGACAAAGTTAATCTATGGGTTGTTAAACATGAGGGTAACAGCGATCTTTTGGAAAGAGGGTACAGGTGTGATTAGAAGGTGTTTTGAATTTGTCAAATGAACTCTGTTAATTGTGCCAGATGGTGACCACAGACCACAAGAGAAACTGAAATGGAGAAGCTTATTTTTCACAGGTTCTGTGGGAATTCAAGGGACTACAGAGAGAGTTTAAGGCAAAGTTTAAACAGAGAGAAATTGGGACTCGGTACATTTTTAGGGTCTGTGAGTGGACTGCTTTGGGATTCCCAAGCGAAGGCCATATTGGTTGGTTCAACTCAAAAGAGTGGTTTTGGTAAGCCCGATATAGGTCTTATCTAGCGGGCACATAAGGGGAAGCCATTGGGAGGCAGAGAACACTGTTCATCACAGGGCTGTTGGAGGTTCTACCAGGAACTTACCCATACTGGTGACTGCAGGCTGCTATTGAGAGCATGTGCTTGCTTGAAGGGCTGGCGTCAGTGTAAGTTGACCGCAGGCTGCTTGGCCACCCAAAATGATGGCAGAACAATGAAGCAATACAGGAAGTAACTGACTTCTGCTCTCAACAGTGGAATAATAGGAATGATTTCTGTGGTGTTGGTAATGTGCTATTCTTGGTTGGAGGAATGATATTTACATGACAATGGTCACTTGGAGAAAACGTATCCAACCATAGTATTTTTCTATACACATGTCATATGTTGATTTTGCTAAAAATTCACATGTATTTATGAAATGGTTATTATTCAGTACGCAAACCCATAGGTTTTTCAGTGCAAAAAAACACAAAATGCATTTTAAGTGGACACTGTTAGGTTGGTACAAACTGAATACTACTTTTCTGCTTTTATTTTTCATCCATTAATTGACTCATTCCTATTTTAACTAAAGTCTTCTCAACCTTTGTTTATTGAATAATTTAAACGAGTAAATACGCCAAGATTAGAGGCAGAATCTTTTTTTTTCCTGTAGAAGAGGAATTGGCAAGTTTTCTGAATGTTTGTAAAGATCCACAAGGAAGCATGACACTTCAGAAAAATCTATGAGACTTGAAGCAAGTGGGGGTAGTCTGAGTCTTTTTTTGCCTTCTTAAAAGTAAACTCGGTCTTTGAAATAAGTATGCAGCTTTGTTTGGATCTGTCAGCAAGACACAAAGATGAACTGTGCCTGAAACACCATTGTCTGGTCAATTTGAAATAAATCCCTTCAAGTTTTCTTGATATACTGTGCAGTGAACTAGGTCATCTCAACACCTTTTAAAAGCAAAATAACTTGAAGAGTTGTGTGAATAAGTCCTGAACTCTTTCTAGCTCTGCCTTTACATCAGATGAACCAGAATGAACATTCGGCTGGATGCTACGTCCTTAGGATCAAAAAGGCATAGATCTCATTCTAGAGAGAAATGGACTTTTCTTTTTTTTTTGCCAGGGAGATGGAAGAATTTATCCCAATTAGGAAATGGTGAAGGAAGGAAGCCTCTCATTTCCAATTCTAGGTTTCAATGAGAGGAACTTTATGTAAGTCTTAAAATTTTCTTATCAAAAGGAGAATTGAATAAAACACAGTTGGAAATATTTTGAATTTTTGAATATTAAATATTTAAATTAAACATTCAAATCTTCAAATATCTGAATATTAAAAAGAGTAACTGAAATTTTACCTCTAGATTGGTGTGGCTTGATAAATGATTTGCTGGCACTGACTATGGTCACAGGATGACCAAATAATTGTGTGAAGAGTAAAGCAAAAAAAAAAAAAAAAGAAAGCATTTGATCAAATTCAGTTTTACTTTTCAATTTTGTTAGCAACATTATTTTTTTTTACTTTTTTATTTTTTAAAGATTTTATTTATTTATTTGACAGAGAGATAGCAAGTAGGCAGAGAGGCAGGCAGAGAAGGGGGAAGCAGGCTCCCCTCTGAGCAGAAAGCCCAATGTGGGGCTCGATCCCAGGACCCTGAGATCATGACCTGAGCCGAAGACAGAGGATTTAACCCACTGAGCCACCCAGGTGCCCCTCCTAGTAACTTTATTGAATCGAGTAAATTAGGCCAAAAACAGAGAATCCCCATGTGTACTTTGATCATTTCACCTACTTTAGAGTTCCCATATTTTTCATGAAATTTTAATTCTTTGAAATATTCTTTCTCTCTCTCTCACACACACATACACACACTATTTTACACACACGCTCACACACAATTTACAAACACATGCTTACATTTGAACGTCCAGCCATGTACATTCACCCGGTTTTCCTAAGGGAGTAGACCCAGGGCAGGTGTGCTCTACTCTCTCCTTCTTCTTTTTTTTTTTTTTTTTAAAGATTTTATTTATTTATTAGAGAGAGAGAGACTGAGAATGAGAGGGGAGAAGGTCAGAGGGAGAAGCAGACTTCCCGCAGAGCCGGGAGCCCGACATGGGACTCGATCCCGGGACTCCGGGATCATGACCTGAGCCGAAGGCAGTCGCTCAACCAACTGAGCCACCCAGGCGCCCCTCTACTCTCTCCTTCTGAGACAGTGTACATTAGTGCTTGTACGTATCTACAGACTGGAGACAGTTATAGTCAGCCTAACACAGCTGTCAGGGGCTTACACAGGTGTTGTGGCCACTCATCAAAATATATATTATAGGGGCGCCTGGGTGGCGCAGTTGGTTAAGCAACTGCCTTCGGCTCAGGTCATGATCCCGGAGTCCCGGGATCGAGTCCCACATCGGGCTCCCAGCTCCATGGGGAGTCTGCTTCTCACTCTGACCTTCTCCCTTCTCATGCTCTCTCTCACTCTCTTTCCTAATAAATAAATAAATAAAATCTTTAAAAAATATATATATATATATATTATGAGTAACATGGTTTGTGTCATTGAAGAAGTTATTTACAATGTGAATATTCCTTTCAGATCCAAGTAATGTCAGTAGCTAAAGGCAGTTTTAGAAACCATAGAAGGTAGTTAAACTGGAGTTTATGGGCAATAAGGTAAGGGTATAATAAAATCTGTAAGGACTTGGTGAGTTAATATACCTTTTCAGAACTTACCCCATATAGGCAGAACACCACAGCTACTTACCTGGTTTGAAAAGTCATCTTCAGAGAGTATCTTCAGGGCTGGAAACTCCTCTTCTGCTTTGCTAGGCATTTCGACATTTATGCTTTTCTTACAGAACTCTGTTACAAAATTTCTAAGTCAGAGACTTCCTTTCTCAAGACTCCAACTCAGCCCTTTGCCTAGTTTATGTGATAAACTGAAAAATCCTGGGCTAAGTAAGTCTAGCAAGCCTCCTTACTGCAGGACTTCTCAGAGCCTTGGATATCCTGATGGGCATTATGAACTTAAAAGCAGAGTATATAGCCTGTAGTATTACCCAAACTCACTTCTTCCAACACTAGTGTGTGTTGAACAGATTTTGAAAGTCAAAGAATCTATGCAGTATTAATTCAACAAAGATGGATTATACCCAGCTATTTATCAGGAGCCTTTTAAGTTATTAGGGATACAGAAATGAGCAAGGCTATAAAGTAACTACTCTCTTGGAGACCACATTCTAGAAGATGGGAGACAGAATAAGGGTTAAATAGTGAATAATAATAGTAATGTTACAAACATAAGAAACATATACTACTTGCTGTGACAGGAATAATAAAGTCTTTGGTCTGACCCATGGAACCTTTACTATTCTTTACATACTCTTGCACTTCTCCCAGATGTGGATGGCTGTTGTTTCTTAGTAGCTGCTAAACTTATTCCAATAGCAGAGAGGGGTTTCTTTGGTCAAAATTTAGCCTAGGGAACCCCGCACCCAATACAAACTCTGTATTATATTTCTGGTTGGTTTTAGGCAGGAGAGTTTCCTTTCCCACTGCTTCAGTGGTGGTAGATCACTGCTTATTATGCTGTTTTATCGTTGGCGCAGGAGAGTTTCTTTGCCTTTCGGTCTGTGGAGTGAGAGATCTTTCCTACTGCAGAAACAGTTTTGCTTCTGCTCTTCTATAGAAAAAGTGGCTTGAGGTGCCTGCGTGTCTCCGTCCTTTAAGTATCTGCCTTTGGCTCAGGTCACGATCTCAGTCTCCTGGGATCAGTCCTGCTCAGTGGGAGCCTACTTCTCCCTCTCCCTCTGCCCCCACCCCTCGTGTTCTTGTACATTCTGTTCTCTCTCTCTCAATAAATTTTAAAAATCTTTAAAAAAAGGAAAAAGTGGCTCTTTGACTATGGCCTGGGGGCAAGAGAGTTTGTTGGTTTCCTCCAAGGGTTAAGATTTTTGTATTAGAAAGAAGGTTCCTGGGAAGTAGGCGGTTTTCCTCTTCTTGAATCCCAGCGGCAACTGCCACTGGTTCATCAACAACACCCTATGCTAATCTTTCTAATAAGCACTAATAAATGCTCAGGGAAAAGAACATGCAAGCGAGTGTAAACTTCCCTTATATCTTGGTATCTTAGCTAGTGACAATTTTCAGTTTAGACCCAAATTTGCTCAATTTTTAGCAGATTTGTTCTCTTGCAGGTATGTATGATCCCCAACTCTTCTTGCCATGTTCTGCCAAAGCTTTGAGTGTCCATTTTTCATTTGGGAACTCCGCTCTCTTGGTTGCCTTGCAATCTCTTCTCTCTAAAGTACTCATACAAAGGGTATGATTTTTGTCCATTTTCTGGAGTCATTTCATTTTTCACACCTGGGCTTGTTGCACACCTGGGCTGGTGCTCGGGCCTGTTGGGAGTTCAGGAGCGGAGGCGGCATGGCAGTCATGGCTGTGGTCTGGGAGAAGGGAATGAGTTTATCCAGGAGGCTGGGTGCCGTCTTTCTCTGTCGGCACCAGGGCTGCTCCCCAGCTCCTCTTCCCAGGCCGGTGCCTTTTCTATCCAGGATCTTCTGCAACATGCTGGTGACACTGCTTCCCACCACCCTCGTCTTCTTTGCCAGACATGTTATAGGATTTGATGAGCTGAGGACTGATCACAAGAACCCCTGAAACCAGTGTAATCCCCTGAATCCTCTTGTACATTCAAAATACCGCATCCATGTTTTCTTTTCTTTTCTTTTCAATATTTTATATATTTATTCGAGAGAGAGCGAGGACAAGAGGGGGAGTGCAGAGAGAGTTAGAAGGAGGCTTTCTGCTGAGCAGGGAGCCCAATGCAGGACTTGATCCTAGGACACTGGCAGCATGACCTGAGCTGAAGACAGACACTTAACAGACTGAGCCACCTGGGAGTCCCTTCTCCATGTTTTCGTCTGTGTCATGTTTCTTTGTGCAGCAGAGTGGCTTATACTGGATCTCAATATGCCCCCTTTGGCATAGCATATTTGGAGGTATATGAATTGATCGGTCATGAATAGACCGGGACATCATGATACCACGGCCGTCATGAATGCAGATATTCTAGCATATTGTCAGAAAGAAGGATGGTGCAAATTACCTTTTTATCTTCTAGCTTTTTTTTTTTTTTAAACTACCTAAGCAGTATGATCTATGTTTTGGTGAACTTTAGAACAACATAGAGAAAAACTGGCCCAACTAATGGCTTGCAGAAAGCTTCCAAAGGAAGGGATTCAACTCAACAAGATCCTGTTTCCAAGAACAGCCTTTGGAATTTGATCGGTTACTTTAAAAAATGATTCCGTTTTAAAATGTTTCCACACATTTTACTTATGAAAGACTGTTCTCCTATGTTAGCCTGGGATAAAGAATTTTAATGAATTACATATAAATGAATGCAAAATGATGACCTCTGGTGTTGACAGTTTTGAACTTGCACTCCTTAGGGAACAACCATAATTGATTCTCCAAATGATTGCATTAATTATTATTATTTTTTGATTGCATTAATTATTGACTGTCCTTGGTCCATTGGAAGTTTTTCTTTATAAGAACTTATCAGGGTCATTTTGATTTTATTGAAATGCCATCCAATTGTAAGTTAGCTGTCAATACTGGGTGATTCAAATACTGAAAATACGTATCTGACCTGTGAGAAACTTTGTGAGTTTCCTCATCTATCATGTTGATGATATACGGATCCATTTATAATTACAATCCATTTACAAATGTAAGCAAAGTAGATTTTTTTTCACTTCAACTTGAATATTATTTGTGTTTATTACAGGAGTTAATTACAGGAATTACATGAGAAATTTCACATATTTCCATCAGAGTAATTTACTTGCTTTAATTCTCAAGCATAAATGAATACAACCTAAAAATAACGCTGAACTTAAGAATGTCTTTAAAGCCATTTTAAATGTGTTTTTATATGCAAGACATTACTTATTAAGAAACTGATTAGTAGACCTACTGTTCTAATCTGGTGGTAAAGATATTTTCAAGAATTTGCACAGTATTTTAGATTTTCAAAACTGAATAAGAGAGTACATTGTATAAGCATCTGGCTGTTTCTTTAGTGCAATACAATAAAACTCTGAAATTAAAAAAAATGAGAGCAACACTATTTTGTTGTGCTCTACATAATATATAGTGTTTTATATTCCAAGTGGAAGCATTTTATAATACTTATAAAGCAGGTATCTGTCTATGGAAAGTTTCATCTGAGTGACTATAAATAGTGACTTGAAGATTCTAATTTATACCTCACGTCCCCAAGGTATATACAGATCAGTCCCAACAAAATTAAAGCAGTTCCCAAACATTTTCATGTAGAACTTAAATGTAAAAAATATTTTAAGTGTTTAGTGAAGTCAATACCTCCTTTAAGGTAACTGTCTATCTAAGAAATAACATATGTTGCCAAGGATGTGGAGAAAAGGCACCCTTGTGTACTGTTGGTGGGAATGTAAATCAGTGCAACCACTATGGAAAATAGTATGGAAGTTCCTCAAAAAATTAAAAATACTAATATCATATGATCCAATAACTTCACTGCTGGGTATTTACACAAAGAAAACAAAAACTAACTTGAAAAGATATGTTAATCCCTATGTTTTTTGCAGCATTATTTATAACAGCTAAGATATGAAAGCAACCTAAATGTCCATCGACAGATGAGTGGATAAAGAAAATGTGGTATATAGATCCCATGGAATATTACTCAGCCATAAAAAGAATGAAATATTGTCATTTGTGACAACATGGATGGACCTAGAGGGCATCATGCTAAGTGAAGTAAGTCAGAGAAAGACAAATACTGCATAATTTCACTTAAATGTAGAATCTAAAAAACAAAACAAGTGAGTAAGCAAAAGAAACAAAGAACAGAAACAATCTTGTAAAAAAGGGGAAGGAATTGATGGTTGCCAGAGAAGAGGGACATGAGAATGAAGAGGATTAAGAGATATAAACATCTAGGGGCACCTGGGTGGCTCAGTCAGTTAAGCATCTGACTTTGGCTCCAGTCATGATCTCAGGGTTCTGGGATCCCCATGTCCAGGCTCCCCGCTCAGTGAGGATTCTGCTTGTCCCTCCCCTGCTCCACCTACTTGTGCTCTCTCTCTCAAGTAAATAAATGGAATTTAAAAAACAAATTAAAAAAGAAGAGATATAAAATTCCAGTTTCACTGATGAAAAAGTACAGCATAAGGCACATAGTCAATAATATTGTAATAACGTTTTATGGTGACCGTAGCTCCACTCACTGTGGGAAGCACTATGTAATGGATAGAATTTTTGATTCACTGTGTTGTACGCCTGAAACAAACATAACTTTCTATGTCAACTATACTTCAGTAAAAAAATGTATGTATCAAGCCCCAAAAGATAACGGAAATTTAAGTATAGAAGATGATAGTTTGCTTTTCGTGTATTAAATGAAATGCCTGAATAATATTGTAAATCAGGTAATGTTATACTGAGATGTGAACTACAGCATATATTAACATTTTGTTTTTAGCATAAAGTGGAAGTAATGTTTATTGATCATCCACTCTTTTTTTCCATCTACGTATTTAATGTCTACTATGTGCCATGCACTGTGGAAAAAATAGAGATTAGCTAGAGCTTCTGCCCTAAAAGAGTATATGCTGAGGAAACAGACAATGAAAAATTGTTTTAAAATCTATAATAAAAATAAGTATAGGAACAGATGGCTATAAAGGGGAAAAGAAAATTCAAATTTTTATACACTAAGCTTCACACTAATTCATTGAATCCTTATAATTACCCAGTTTACTAATTACTACATCAATTTTTACAGACTGGGAAAAATGGAGTTCCTTAGTCTTAAAAATAATAAAAAACATACCCCAGATTTCATGTGTAGTATGTTTTAATTTGGTGAAATAAAACTAAAAAAAGAGACCAACAATTCTGCCAAATCATCCAGATAGTATGTCATTTGATTAACTTTATAGTACATTGGTATTATTGCCCTCTGGATAAACAACTTAAGGTCATTTGCAAAAATGATATCAATTTGTTTAAGCATTGGAAAACATTATGTGTGCATTGTGGTTTTATTGACAAAATATTCTTTCCAAACAGTGGAAAGCTATTAACTTAGTCAATAAATGGAACAGAGTTATAAGGTTACATAGGACCCACAATAAACATGAATGTATTTAGCATTTATCCTATCAGATGTGAATCTCTATTACTGCTTATGATTTGTCTACCTTTGTTATATAAAATTAGCTATGTTTACCAGGATGATTTTTGAGAAGGATCTTTGAAGAATGTGAAGCCTCTGGTAATTTACTTTGAATGGTTCCTTTCCATTTTTTTTTTTTTTTTTGAAAACCCTTAAAGCATTGTAATAAGGTTAAAAAAAAACATTCAGGAAATAATTTTAATTTAATTTAATAATTTAAATTTAATTAATTTAAGCATTTTAAGATTTTTAATCCTTATAAGAATGTGTGGGGAAAACCAAGAAGATTGTCCAACTTTGTTATATGGGTAGGGGATCGGTAGGAACAGGAGCTCCACTGTTAGCTCCACTAACTCTGGAAACTTTCTTCTCGATTGGCTGCACCCTTTCATTGTCCAGCCTGAGGTCCAAATCCACAATTCTTAGAGCAGTTGTGTAATTACAAGCTCCTTTGGAATGAACAAAGATGAGATTATATTTAGCAGGTTTTAAAGAAAGGATTCTTACTGCCTTTTAATTATTTTGAGAGACTATACAAGGTAACTCATTTAAAAAAGTATATCTCCTTATTTTAGAAAAGAGTAATATATAAAATTTTTTGTAACTCTAACATGCAAGAATGTCTACTAGTCTTTGGATTAAAACACTTGACATTGAAATTAAAAATTACAAGGGTGCCTGGGTGGCTCAGTTGGCTCAGGTCATGATCCCGGGGTCCTGGAATTCCTGGAGCTCAGCATTGGGCTCTCTGCTCAGTGGGAAACTGTTTCTCCTCCCCTCTGCCTGCCACTACCCCTGCTTGTGCTCTCTGTCAGTTAAATAAATAAAATCTTTTAAAAAATAGAAATAAAAATTACAAATAATTCCTCTTGTTATCAAGTAGCTAAAAAATAATTACTTTTATGTATACAATTTTTTCTATAACCCAATAGCATAAAAACTTTGATGGGAGGATTATGAATAAGAAATCAGTGTCCCAGTTATGAGTCAAACACAAAGAATTAAAAAAATTATTTATGAGGAAACCTAGAGAAACCATGCATTAAGAAAAAAAAAAAGTCCTTTCATTTTTACCTGGTTTATAATTTGCATTACCTTGCCATCTAGTGGTTAAAACAGGTATTAAAAATAAAAGTACTCATATTTGGTATCAGAGCCAAGTATATAATTACACACCTCAATTTACTACAAGAGATAGGAATATAATGTGTGATGTATTTTGAACCAAGGACCAAAAATCATCTTTTAAGATTGGAAGGAAAAAGAAATCCTTAGGTACAAACACAACAGAGGTACAAGCAAGGACTCCAATCAGTCTATGGCGTATTTCAAATTTAGTGATTCTCTGTTGGTGCTCAGTGCTTAGTGTTTATTCGCAAGCTGGCTTCGCTTGTCTGGGAAACAGCTCGATCCAAGTCAGACCTACCAAGACCAAACAGGACTTTCACGGTGACTCCACTTTAGGGCTTTATCGCTTAGCTATCTCCATGAAAGCCTTACTTCCGGCAAAACAAAACACAGTTGTTGACATTGGATTTACCCAAGTTATTGTGCAGTTGCATAATAACGCAAACCTTATTGAATATGTTAACAAGAGATCTTCTTTTAAAAAAATATGTTTATTTATTTGAGAGAGAGAGAAAGAGCACGACGGGGGGGAGGGGCAGAGGGACAGGGAGAAGCAGGGAGCCCACCATGGGACTCAGTTCCAGGACTCTGGGATCATGACCTGAGCCTAAGGCAGCCACTTGACAGACTGAGTCACCCAGGTGCCTCAACAAGAGATATTCTTTTTTTTTTTTTTAAGATTTTATTTATTTATTTGACAGAGAGAGAGAGAGAGATCACAAGCAGGCAGAGAAAGAGGGGGAAGCAGGCTCCCTGCTGAGCAGAAAGCCTGATATGGGGCTTGATCCCAGGACCCTGAGATCAAGACGTGAGCCGAAGGCAGAGGCTTTAACCCACTGAGCCACCCAGGTGCCCCAATGCAGTCTAATTCTTAATTAAAAACAAATACCACATCAAGATATCAAGAGATATTCTTATTGGAGTTAAACTTTGAATGATCTTTCTAGGGAAAATTATGAGGAAATAAAGCATTCTAGTTATCACAATTTGATTTGCTTACCTAAATTCATTTTTAAAGTGAAATCTTGCTTTAAAGGACAAATTTTTATATCAACTGTGTGAGAGCTCAAGCATTGCTGAGCATAGTCATTTGTCAAATTTTGGTTGGCTGTAGACCAACCAAAAAAAAAAGCATATAATAAAAGTTAAAGTTTATAAAGAAAATTCTTATTATTAATGCCATATTTGTATTTTCTTTCTGAAATTTGATTTAAAATATGGCAGTTTAAATCTGATTCATATTTTCTTTCAGGTGGAAGCATCACTCCATCGCATTTCCTTAGTTATGAAATAAATATGAGGACTCAGAAACAGAGGAAGGGATGCTGGCACATGTAATAAAATGAAGAATTCAAGACTATTCTGGGAAAACCAGCGTGCTTAGTAACCTAACAATGGCTTACAGTGACACTCTTTCTGAATATCTTTTCAACCCTGTATACAAGTTAGTTCTTTGAAACTGTATTAACTCTTACCACATGTATATTGAACTAAAAAGTGTGGTTGATAGTTTTCTGCACAGTCAGTAATTTCCCCTTGTCTAAATGTATTTTGGTTTCAGTTGATAGATGGTTCATTTATTGTCTTCATCAACCTTTAGTCAGTAATCATTGTCAGCCCTGTGAAATCACTGAGAGTAGACAATTGTACTCTGGAATATTAAAGCTGGTTTTTTGGTTTTTGTTTTTTTTCTCCCCAACAACTATCATCACACTTAGGCTGTCCCTAATGAGATGCCTCCCCTTATATCATGTAGGGCCCTTGGATGGCGAATACTTTACATTTCATATTTGTGGTTGTTGTGTCCTTGTTTTGCTTTGTTTAAACTAGTGTAGTTAAACACCCTTGTGGGGGCGCCTGGTTGGCTCAGTGGGTTCAAGCCTCTGTCTTCAGCTCAGGTCTTGATCTCAGGGTCCTGGGATGGAGCCCTGTGTTGGGCTCTCTGCTCAACAGGGAGCCTGCTTCCACCCTCCCCACCCCCGACCTGCCTCTCTGCCTACTTGTGATCTCTCTGTCAAATAAATAAATAAAATCTTGAAAAAAAAAATCCTTGTGGCCTGGAATAGCAAGAAGAAAACATTCGTCTGAGGATAACTGCTGGAAGATGCCAAGGAGTGAGGTTTTAAGAGTGTGTGTGCACAGGCACACATTTCCTTTCATCTTTCTCAGAACCAGGGGGCTTTGATTCCACTTGCTAATTCCACTGAAGCACTTGCAGCCTCTTGGTGACCTCAGAAGTGCAGGAGACCTAAATCCTTTCCTAATTGCTCTGATTGGCCTCACTTGGAGCAGGAAGACCCTGCCCTCTATTTAAGAAGTGGAACGCTGAGGACAATGTAGGAGAAAGAGGAGAAGATAAGTCGAACATTCTAGTCAAGTAGGATCTAGATCATCGGGCCATTTCTTTTTGATACGTGCTAAGAAAGAAAGTTTTTAAAAAAAAGTCTATTAAGAGAGAGTCAAGCTAATCATTCTGTTATTTCATATAAGAATGAATAACTGGAATTTCTTAATGGGAATTTCTTAGTTAAAATCCATGTGGATATTTACTTTTTCTTCTGGAATACTAGTGATGAAATTTAACCTTCAGGTAAAAATTTAAAATATTGCTGAAAATTCAGATTCAAGTTTGTCTGCCCCTGTATCTCAGATCTATTTCAATTCTAACAAAAACATCCATAGCTTCACAAATGGTTAGCCCATGACTCCAAAAGAAGTCACTAGTATTTTAGGTAGGGTTGCTTTACATTATTATCTGGAGAAAAATGTGATATTGTTTTTTTGTTTTGTTTTGTTTTGTTACGATTTATTTATTTATTTTAGAGAAAGCAGGGAGGGGCAGTGGGAGGGGGAGAGAAAATCCCAAGCGGACTCCATGTGGAGTTCGATCTCAGGACTCTGAGTTTATGACCTGAGCCGAAACCAAGAGCTGGTGGCTCAGCTGCCTGTGTCACCTCGGTGCCTCTAGAAAAATGTTTTTTGAGTCAGCTCACTCTTCAGTAAGTACGATTACCTCTATAAAGTTAGGTATTTAGTACTATTGATGTCAAACTGTGTTGGTGTTTTCATTGAAATTCTAAGTAGCAACGATCAAAGTGTTGTATGCTTTTACTTTAAGTGTGCTTTATTTATTTATTTTTTAAGATCTTATTTTATTTATTTGAGATAGAGACAGTAAGAGAGAGCATGAGAGAGGAGAAGGTCAGAGGAAGAAGCAGACTCCCCGTGGAGCTGGGAGCCTGATGCGGGGCTCGATCCTGGGACTCCGGGATCATGACCTGAGCCAAAGGCAGTTGCTTAACCAACTGAGCCACCCAGGCGCCCCAGGTGTGCTTTATTTTTTAGGCCATGCTTGATTTATCCTTTCTGTTCTTTTTCTTAATTAATACTAAATTATAAAACTGGAAACCTCTTTGTTTACATAATGCAACTGTTGACTTACTTATACTTTTATTTTTTGAAGTAAAAATGTGCTCATAGGGTTTGGAAATTTTCAGATACTTTTATAAAAATTCAGAACTTCCGAAATGACAAACTAAAAGTATATTCAAAGGAAAATGCTAGGAAAACAGGTCCTTGGGCCATTCATATTGGGAGGTGTGAAATTTGATCACTAGATGGCGCACCTAATCCAAGTGTCTGTAATTGAACCGCCCTCACAAGATCTTCAGGTATCTTTTGGAAGTTCAGTCATTTTATTATTTTAAGTCAACTTTTGCTTGTTTATTGCATAAAGCAGTTAATTCAGCATATTAAATATTTCTGGCTATATTTTCCATCAATTTTACTCTCATATAGGAATGTTTTGATTTATATGTCCACATGGTTTAAATGAAAGAATAGAATATTTTCTTCCCATTTCAATTCATAAGATTTTCTCAATTATCGACTTTACAGGTGTGCTTAAAACAAAAGACAACTTTTTTTTTCCTTTTGGGACAAGTGCAAGATTCAGATGATGAAAACAAATATTCATAAAACGTATATACAATGTTTTTATGTTTCTTTGTCTTCACAATTTTGAATGACTTTCAATTTGTTGCTTCAGACGTATAATAAATTGCAAGCACAGGTATAAAAACAGCAAGCAAGTAGCAAACTACCACCATGTTACAGACGTCAAAAATACAGAACCAAGATTTACAAGAACTATTTGTGCTAATGAAGAAACATGTAAGTCATTACTTTTTACATATTTTATGTACGTACACATCAATCAGTAAATGGTGACCACAAAATCAGTATAATGACGCTCTTCAGGGCACGATTACTACTATTTTTGATGAAATTAAGTCCATGAACACAGAATAAAAAGTAGAGTTTTCAAATAGTTTAACAGAAGTCTGATTTTTGCAAACCAGATTCATAAAAAAACAAACAAAAAACTAAATCTCTCTTCTTAGAGGACAAACAATAGATTTAACTGGTAGGTAGTTCTGATGGATTTGTTGTTTTTTTTTTTTTAACTGGACATAACCTTTCACTTTGTGTGGAGAACAGTGGGGATCGCAATAATTTTCTCTGAAAACTCTCTGCGGCTATGCAAACAGACTAGCATCAAATTTTCAATCAAACCAACTGGCAGAGAACTGAAAATATAGATTGCTCTATTATTCAGTTTCATAGAAGAAACTAGATGAGTCATTCACACTAACATGGGAATCCCTTCTCAAGAGCTTTGGTATTTTGTTTGTGCAGAGACACTAAAAATAAGAAATGCAATAGCTTTGCATTTAAATACCTCAAGGTAAACTTTTAAAAACATTATTGAAGCAATTTGATAAACTTACCAAAATATAATTGTGGGACTCGAGAAAATTCACAGAACACTGTTTGGATTATGTTTAGTCTTTTAAAAAAGATCTAATTCAATCAAACACAATACTTGTTATAATGTAGAGGAAACAAAGGATCATTAAAATGTTCATTTTTAAGTTTTTTGTGTGTTGGATTTAGCCCAAACCACAGGGGGCAAACTACATAATTAGAGAATGAATCATGAGGCCCACTTGTATCCTCAGCTAAAACTAATCATGCAAATATGAAACTGAGTGGAAGACCAGGGATACACATTATTTATGACATGAGATTGAAAAAGATTCTGGAGCCGTAGGATTTTTTTCCTTTAACTATTGCCCACATTATATTTGGGATAACCTCACTTGGGAAGCCTTGTTGAGTTGACACAAAAAAGCACAGAAATACACCCATAAGTAAAATACCAAAGTCAGTTTTAAAATAAGTTACAAAAGTGCTCATGGAGATCTTCCTATTGCAAAAACTAATTTCGTGCTTACAGGCCTTTCAAGCAGGCATGGAATCATTGGTGGATCAGACAAAATGATGATAGAATATAGGTGAAAGCACTTTGCCGGTGTCAAAGCTGACAAAATAGAAGCTGTTATTTTTCTGTCACCTATATTTCCGCATGGCGCTTCTCTTAAAAACTGCTATTCAGAATTCAGTTATTGATCAAAGGAAATCGTGATAACATCCCACCTGGCTGGAGGCAGAGAGCTGAGCTATGTTTATGCTTAATTGTTACTATTTTTTCATGTTTTCTGTGCTACATTTATGCTTAGTATTTAATTGTTTTTCTTGAGTTTTCATCTATAAATGAGGTATATTATTTGTGAAGCACCAAGGTCAAGAATCTTGGGGTTGTTCTATGATGAGGCCATGTCAATTTATTCATTGCAAAGATTCCAGAAGTTCATCATGTTTTGGTCTTTTTGAAGGGCACGGGCCAGTGGGATCTGTAGAGAAATTGACCTTCCAGCCTTCCTCTGATCACACACATGAATTCCAAGTAGCAGCTAGAAAGGAGGGAACGGTTTTGGAAGTTGAACAACAGCCCTTAAGAGATCCTTTTAAGTATCCTGAAAATATAAGTTTGCTACAAAGGTAAAAGAAAATGGACTTTATCTTAGGATCCTTCCTCTAAATATAGCTGGAGTTGGCTCTGTTGTGTCAAAGAAAATCATGAATTTTCCTTTTATTGCAGAGTTGAAGGAGAAAGCAAAAAAACCTATCAGTCATGAAAAGAATGAGTCCAGTCAGTTCACATGGTAAGGATATAAACTGAAATCCTTCAGCTGAAGATTTCATCGGTTCAGGGGAGTGCAGATGGAACAAGGATTCTCAAGACAGTTTAAGGAGTTAAAGTATGAAAGGAGCCCCCATTGTTTATTGCTTCTGTTGGTTCATATCCATGTAAATTTGGAACTGCTTCATTTGGCTCAAATTATTTCACTTGGCTTATGTTTATCCAAGTAAGAGACTTATCATTAACCTATAGCAAAATTCACAATTCACCATTCTACCAATTATGAGACTTATTAAGTTTCCAGCTTTTTTGGATATTTCATATCACGTAAGTTTAAGCAGTCGAATATACTCATGTCTCAAATTCACTTAACTTTGCTACGGATCAATCTTATTTCTTTAAGTATATAAATTATCATATATCATAATAATTCATATTGTGTACCTACAATGGACTATATAATGTAAAGAACTGAAATATATATGTGACACAGTTCATTGATATTTTAAAACTAACTGGAAAGCACCAAGTTATATTTGGCTATTAAATAAGCAAGGATAATTCTATTTACTTGTCCAGTGAGCGTGGGCACATACCAGTTAATCTTTGAAAAGTTTATTTAGAACTAGCACTTTTAAAGACATATATTACTAAATTGAAACTCCTTCAAAAACCGATGTGTATTCTTTAGGGTTAAAAACAGGTGGTAGTGGCATGAATATTCAGTTTAGCTAAGCTTAATTAACTAATGCTCAAACTAATTTTTAGATGGCTAAATTGTACATAATCTTACCAAATCTATACTTTGGTATATGTCTATCCTTATCACATTTTGAAATAAGAAAAATAAACAAGTGAATGAGGAGGAAAGGATTCAGTTACATTTACTATGTCATTAAATCTCTGCTAACCATTTAATACAATGTATACAGATTCCATATCCAAACTATATTCGCACTCTTCAAGTTCTACCTATAATATGGTAGAATAAAAATAAACTGCTATATAATTTTGTTTAATTATAATCACATCATTCATCCCCAAGTAATAAGAATTCTTAAGCAATTTGAAATAACGTAGTAGACAGAAAATCTGGAAAATCTGGTGAGGACTAGAAGATTTAAACTTCTAAAAAATTCTTTTATTTTTTTTTAGACATTCTAATAAAAGAGGGGATATGGAATCAAAAGTTTGGCAAGTTATTAAAATATTTGCTTTTCAGGCTTCAGGTTAGATTTTTTTCTTCTCCCCCCCCTCCCCCCGGTTCTTCCTCTTTATTTTCCATATTTCTTCTCAGGAGCTCCTCTAATTTTAAACCTTGAACATTAGATTGGATTCGAGGAGGAAAATCCATATAGCTTTAGTCTTAATTTATTTTCCTATTGCAGACTAATAGAGAAAACTTTATTCAAAAATTGCATTGAAACCATGATTTTAAACCTGACATTGACCTTGGAATGACTACTTGAAGTTTTGCTAGTTTCTCAGAGCAACCTCTGCTGTTCCCCTTAACCATTTTGTTTGGTTACTGCATTTTTTCTATATTTTGCATGCTGAATTTGGATCAATATTTATTTTCTTTTAGGTTAACTCTACTTAAAGTTAACCGAAACAGTTTGGGCTGTGTTATTTTATAAAATTACTTTTATGTAGCGTGTCGACGTTGATTTATTATTTTTTTAAATAAATTGTGTGCTTATTAAAGGATTAAAATTCACCTCCAAACCTCTTGAAGGACGAGCCAAGATTTCACTCTTCTGCAAAAATGCAAAAATATTCTGCTCTCCTTATTGTGTAGTTTTATTGTGATGAGCAGGGAAACATTGCTTTATAAACTGCAGTTCCGTGTCAAAGTAGTATTGCCTTGACTGCATTGATGATGGTGTGATGTAGCTTGTTTATTTTGCTGCCCCCTGGTGGCCATCGCGTATCAGCAGCTAACCCTGGGCGGGCTTAACAAAGTACTACCTGTTCAGAGCGAGATGGCATAATACAATTGGAAGATATTTTCATCAGACATCCTTGTCCGATCGCCTCATTATACGGACAAAGATAGTGAGGACCAAAAAAGAAGGGACTTTCTCATTAACCAAATTGGAACGACCATCCAGTACATTTCACTTTTGGGGAGAAGTTGACAGAGGGAGGAGGAAGATCCAAGTCTAAATCCAACTTCACACTACTAAGTATTGTGTCTTCATTGGCAGAATAAGGATAACAATACTCACTACATAAATCTGTGGTTTGAATCAGGTGAGGGAAATAGATGAAAAGTCTAGAACAAGGGTTAGCCTAGCAGCTCTCAGCAGTTAATCCTTCACTCCCCGTCTTTCTTCTTCTCTTAACCTTCAAATTAATTACGATGATAATGATTGCTCTTGTGCAGCCTGGAATTCACCTGTAGAATGAGCTGCGCTGTTTTATATTTGGAAATACTTTGCAAAGTGAGTCATAGGGAAAGTACTTTAAAGCTCATCCTGAAGAAACTGGATGGACAACTTTTGATAGTTCGTTTTCCCTTACCTATGACACAAAGGGGCTCATACTGTAAGTTCTCATGAAATTGAATTGTCAAAAAGTAATAGGTCGATGTTAAAATCATACATTGAAAGAATTCTCTCCTACCACTAGTGTGATCTACACTGAACCTCTAAGTATTTATTTATATAAGATATGACACTTTATTTTATAAAACTACACTTAGCTTAAGAGATATAACTTTATTTCCACATGTTTCCAGAGAGGTATGCATTTTTTAATAAGACAATACACTTACCATCTCTTTAAAGAATGGGGTCAGAGTCACTCCAATGACTTTCTGACTATAAATTAGAAAACAATATTCTTTCTGTAATATATGTGCCACCAGGGCTAGAATTACAAATTGAGAGCAAGTAAGGAAATGGTGGTTGGCTTTCATTAGTATTCTAGTTCTGCGGCAGTCAGATTTACAAAGTGTGACCTCTTGCAACTGAGCCCATCATTTTGCCATCGTTCCTGAGACTGTCAACTGGATGGGTATTGTTTAGTAGCCTCAAAACACTGAGATCTTTATTGTCTTATTATAGAGAAGAGACAATTAAATGACAAAATAAACTTTTATGAGCTCAGAAGAAATGTCTAACATGAACATTTAGACATCTTTTTGTGATTGTTGTTATTCCCATCCCAGAGAGGGAGAAAAGTAAGAAACAGAGGGGACATGTCTGGGGAATGGACCTAGAGAACAATAAAATTATGATTTAGAATGTAATTGGGAGAAATTTATATGCACATAGTTTAATTTCTAATTTACAGTCACCGTCCACCAAATAATTCCTCCAATATCTTCTTTTTTTAAAAGATTTTATTTATTTATTTGACAGAGAGAGAGATAGCAAGTAGGCAGAAAGGCAGGCAGAAAGAGAGGGGGAAGCAGGCTCCCTGCTATGGAGAGAGCGCAATGTGGGGCTTGATCCCAGGATACTGAGATCATAACCTGTGCAGAACGCAGAAGCTTTAACCCGCAGAGCCACCCAGGTGCCCTCCTCCAATGTCTTCTTTTTCTGACTAGGTATTAATACCTCAGGAATATTGCATGTGCTTATCTGTATACAAATTCACTCTACAGAAATGTTTATGCCAGATATGATAAAAACAGTTAAAGAAAACAGCAAAACAGTTTCTTATTTCTTTGAATTTCTTTCTTTCTTTTTTTTTAGCCTGACCTTGCTTATGTGAATGTTTCTACTTCATACTATATATAGACAAATTGATATACAGTTTCCATTGACCCTAAAATAATGGATTAACACAGTCAGGAGGTTTGGATTTGGCAGCATTAAATATAATTTTCAGCCCCAGTAGTTCATTAAGATCCTAAGGTTATTCTGAAATAATGGAGCTTGTGAAGTAAGAATTGATTACTCATTGTCAGAAATTATTCCCCATCATCAAACAGAGTAGTAAGACTGTGAGGTATGTCCAGTTTTATTCAGTCTTTTTGTATATCTGACTGACACATGTGGAAAACACAATGGTGGGATATAGTTACAGTCCATGTAGAAACTTTTAAAATTGTAATTTACAAAAACTGTACAAAGACATTAAAAGATCTGTTTAGGGAAGAATAAGTTCCCATATCAGTGAGCTTGATATGCCCCAGATGGTATGTATCACAGAAAATGTGGAAGGCTTTCTAGAGTCAGTACAGTACTGTGTAGCCTGTCATGTCAAGACAAGGGTCAAATGCTTTCTTGCCTGGAGTCCTATCACACGTTTTCTGGTCCAAATATCTCATCATATCTTTTGTTTCTGATATTTGCAGAACAAAGTCAATATCTGAACTCGGATGTGGCAGATTTGACTACTTTAATTCAAATGTGTAATAGCCAAATCAATGGTTTATGTCATAAAAATAATTTGCAAGGTCTGATAAAATAAAATTTCATGATGTTGTTCTTTAGGTAATAAAATATTCAACCATAATTGAATATTGACTATTTACTTTTTGATACTCACAAAATTCAATACTATGTGTATTATTACTGCTAGACCTATTTTCTAAACCATGTTTGTCAAGTAGTAATAATTGTATTAAATGACTGAGTGGAGGAAGAAGTGAAAGACGACAGATTGTGTAAGTAGATTCAATTAGGAATGAATTGCAAATTGCACTTGTATGTTATTCCATAGGTCTTGGTCATCAACTACATTTTATATAGGATGAAAATAAAGCATAATCAATTTGATTAATCTTGATGTTTTTGATAGAAATAAATAACTTATCCATTAAAAAGACATTTATTTTTACACGATTCACTGAAAACAAACTATCATGTAATTGAAAAACTGAATCAAGATATTTAGCTATTTCTATTAATATTGTGAAGTATTTATTTGTTACTTAAGCTTTTTTTCTTACCTCACAGAAACATTGCATAAAAATCTAATATTTGCTAGAGGTAAAACATTTGTCCTTTCCAATAGCAAAGTGTCTTATGAGAACACAATTAACATATATTTAATAAATTCTTTAAAACAACCATCCACATGCTAAAGTAAAAGTGAATTTATATTGCCATTGGGAAAATAGTTTTGCTTTCTGGGTTATTTATACCTGTGTTGATAGAATTATATGTGTATTTCCAAACAGTTTCTTGAGGTTGTTACAAAATAAAATCCTAAATTTTTAAAGTGGAGGAGGTGGACTTTGATTTCTCCTGATTATTTGAAAAGTATAGATTGTTCCATGGCTTTTTGCTTGTGGAATAAATACAAGTTTTGCATAGAAAAATATTCTTGTACATGACTCATGCATACTTAGTGATTCTTAACCATTTGGGTGGTCCTGAAACTTGAAAATATGCTGCAAGCACAGACATTCTTTCCTGAAAACACACACACCACACACACACACACACACACACACACACACACACAGTTTAAGTTTTAAAAGTTTAAAGACCCACTGCTAACTATGCTTGGGTTTATGTTTGAGTCATAAACACATAATTTGTTTTAAGTTTTAAAAGTTTAAAGTTTAAAGATCCACGGCTAACTATGCTTTGGGTTTATGCTTCAGTCATAAACACCAAGTCAAAGACCTTTGGATTTGATTCTCAAAAGATACTTGTTGACAGACCAAGAGATTATTCCCTATCAGTCCTCCTATGCTTCCAGAATGTAGCTATCAATGAAGTAATGTCCATCGGTAAGATTTTAATAGATATTACCAAAGTTCAAAGTTTTTTAATGGTATAGGTGATTTAATTTAGATCATGGTCATTGAAATGGCAGAGAAGATCTTGGTTTACTGTATAAGTAGGCTCTTGGAGAGAAAATAGGAAATAAAAATGTGTGTTAAACCATATAAGCAGTTAAAATGAACAGCATAGTGGTACCTCATTGTGATTTTGATGCAAGGTGGGTGGGAGGTTGGGGTAACTGGGTGATGGGCATTTAGGAGGCCATGTGATGTGATGAGCACTGGGTGTCACATGCAACTAACGAATCACTGAACATGATATCAAAAACTAATGATATACTCTATGTTGGCTAGTTGAATTTGGATTAAAAATAGGCTTGGATTCACTATAAATATAGAAATGTTAATGAATATACAAAAATCAGTATTCCTAATAAACCAAGAGTATAAATTATATGTGTATTCTAACAAAGAAAAAAAAAACCCAACAGAATGAGTAAAACAGAGAAAGTGGAAATGTAGGAGGAAATTTACTTAAAACAAAGTATACAAAAAAAAAAAAAGGAAGGATTGAAAGTCATTGGCTATACCAAGAAAAAATTAAAAAGAGTCAAGCTAAATATATAATATTCATAACAATTGCCCCAATGTTATACTCCTAAGGTACCAGTGTTTTGTGTAGTTCTTAGATTATAACTAAGGTTATGGTTTAGAAAAATAAATTAATCAGAAAATAAAATCAGTTGGAATAATATAAAAGAATGACTGGTATTATGATGGAAAAGCAATTCCAGTATTGATCATCTAATGAAAAATTATGAAAAGATAATAAAACTCCAGTGATTAGATTTTATAACTAGAAAAATGCTACACATTGATACAATTTACTCTTCTCATCTGTTGTACCATTGAAAAAATTCGTCACGGAAATTTTCTAATTTAACCCCCAAACATTCTATTTTATAAAAATGTAAGACATGTATAATGTATTTTCTGTGCGGTTACATAGAGTTTTTTTTTTTTTTTAAGATTTTATTTCTTTATTTATTAGGAAAGAGAGAGAGTGAGAGAGAGCATGAGAAGGGAGAAGGTCAGAGTGAGAAGCGGACTCCCCATGGAGATGGGAGCCCGATGTGGGACTCGATCCCGGGACTCCGGGATCATGACCTGAGCCGAAGGCAGTCGCTCAACTGCGCCACCCAGGCGCCCTACATAGAGTTTTAATGGTTACACTGGCTACAGCATTATAGAATGCTAGTTATGGAGATAATTTTAGAGATTTTTATACTGTGAAGAACTAATAGGATCATTATATTTCAAGACCTTAGGAACATCCCTAAGAGTAGATAGTTATTTTGAATAAACTATGTTTTTATCATAAGGACATCCAGGTGAAGGAACCAGACTAGATTAGGGCAAATATATTTACTGATAAAGAGAACATTAACCATTTATGGGAGGTAATATACCCTTATCTGATACACAGCCCAGAAAAACTACTGCTTTTCTGAAAACTGTAATTACTTTTTTTCCAATATCGTAGCTCGGTTTTAAATTTTCACTTACTTTTTCTTCTGACATTTTTAAGGTAAAAGAGAAACAGTTATCAACAGCAATATATATGTATATTTGTTCCTTCAGAATCAGCCATATGGGTAAGTAGAATTAGTTGCCACTTAGGTAATGTGGTTTGTTAAAAATCTTCCATCCTAAAATAGGTATCCCATCTGTGGATTGATTCTCCAAACTCCTATTATTAGGCTCACTTTTCAGGTAAGATAGTAAGGCTGTAGAAAGCCCTTGAGAAATGCAAATAAACTATCACTGATCTTCCTCAGATTATTATGGAGCACTTGAAGCCCTTTATTCTCTGTCAAATGTGGAGGTCACGAATTCTTTCTGGTATCTCCAATGAAAGCTCATGAAATGTGTATTAACCTCTGTAGACATATCTTTCTCTCAATTAGAAAGAGTTGTCCAATGTTACAAGAGAATTCTCCATAAAATCTATTGCTTTTAACATTTCTTGTTGCTTTCTTACCATTATAAAAATCATAACCTTGGCAAAAAAGGTCACTGAACAAGTGTACAAGGAATGATTCTATGAGCCAGAGAAGGAATAATTATGTGAATTTCATGGAATGAATCTGAAACTGAACTTCTATATTCTGAATGATTAAAACTTTCAGCTAAGTATTAAGTGAAACTCACTTAAAATTGACAATTAAAATTTGTCCAATTTTTTGAGTCATGGTTTATGCCAAATCTACAGATCCAAAATTACCATATTTTCATTTATTTGGATTGTTTCCACATTTAAAAATAGATTTCATAGAATATATCTATTTAATATAGGTACCCAAGACTGGCTTTTAAGCCTATAGTAAAAAAAGGGCATGCCTGGAATGCAGAAAGACACTTAAAAAAAGCTGACAAATAAATGACATTGAGTTGTATCAAACAGTTGAAAGGGTCAATGCAGTTTTTGTTTTTCCCATTATCCACAAGGTTTCCATTATGCTTATATTTTCTGAGATTATATCTAAAATAGTTTCATAGAACATTCACTTTTATATTATCAGAAAACTAAACAACAATAACACTAAGTTTAAAAAACTGATATTCTATCATTAATTGTGAATTTGAAGGCTATTCCCTAACTAGTCACTCATATTTACTCCTAAGTGATTTGGCCATATTCTTTCATTTTCTTTTATTTTTGCTAGGCTTATGTATGAAGCTGCAGGTTTCTTTTTCCAAAACTGGTATATAACTTTCTCTATCACCCATCACCCATCATTTACTAGTATGGAATTTCTAGGGTTACATAAGAATATAAGGGTACTTAATCAAGGTAGTCTTTGTAATCATTTATTAGTGAAACTATTAAACTCAAGTATTCTATTCTACTGTACACTTTAATTACATAATCAAAGATAGTTTTTTAAATCTTAGTTCTTGTAATGCATTTTTTTTTAAATTCACAAACTTGATAAATGGAGAATTTAGATTAGATCCTGAAGAAACAATATTGATTTGTGCTTTTTCTTTTATAATAACAAGCAATAAATCTTCAGACATATTTGTTAAAACTTCTGGCATTTCAGATTCATTATCCATCAATAAAAGGTAATCAACTATGAAGTCTGGTTTAAGTGGTGTTTGACAAAAAACAAGTTTCATTTCATCTAGAGGAAAATGTTATTTCTTTTAAGTTAGTGGGAAGTTTAAAGATTATGTTGTTATCTTGAGACTATCAAATAATTATAGGAAATCTCTATACAATATGTGTTAGGTATGTAAAATCCATACATTTAAGCTTAATATCTGGTATTCCCACTAATACTTGCAAAGACCAACTAAGTGATACAAATGAATATTGCTAAAACTCTAATTTTATGTAGATCAAATTGGAAAATCATGTGACTCCAGCATTAAAAAAATGACCTCAGAGTATTTTAAGGGGTCTTCCATTCACAAAAAATGCTTCATTTTAACTAGAGATTTTGTGCAAAAAAATTATATTTAAAAATAAGACAAAATATCAAAATGTAGTCTCCAAAAGAACAAGTGACTGGATTTTTTTTTTTTAACAAGTAAATTTAATTAGATAGACATCTTTCTCTTTAGCAGATAGTATTGAGAATTTGTGAGCTGGAATTGATGTAGGGAATTCCTTGGAACTATGTGTGAATGGATATGTGAATGGATGTATGTGTGTGTACATACGTAATTCTGTTACCTTTCCTCTTCTTGACTCAAGTAGCCACTACTAATACACTTCATAGGTATTTAAGTAAACACTTTAATCCTTCTGTTAGGGTGTATGTCAAAGCTTATATCAAGTTACCTCAAAGTCTCTAAATATGCAGGGCAAGCCAATGTGTTCTCTGTTATCTAAAATTTGAAAATTTGACAAATACATTTTTAAAACACCCACTTTTGGAAAAAAAAGAAACACAAAATACATTAGCAATTTGAATAATACAGGCTGTGACTTCATGAAGAAAAACACATATGTTGACATTTAAAAGATTTATGAAAAAAAGTCCACTGGATCGAAACAAGTCAAGACTGAAAAAGTCCACTGAAACATGGCTTAACTAAGTGGGAGTTTTTCTTCCTCTTTCTTGAATAAGTTCACCTAACTTTAAGAAAGGAAGGTACTTCAGCTTACAAAGAGCATTGGATTGAAAAGCATTGCTCTATATGTTCTTATATTTTAATAAGCTAGAGACATGGCACCATGAGATTTTATGTAGTAAAGATCTGTACTTTCGAATCAGTAAGATGTATATGTCAAGGCTCATATTAAAAAACAAGTTTCTTTATGCGGTTTTCCTGTAACTAGAATTCCAGATTCCATAAGAAGGCATGTATAGTCACTTCAATAAACTTGACAAAAACAACAGGAAGTTGACTGGTGCTTCTATTTTTTCAATCCAACTATAATCATATTGAAATAACCTAAAAGGACAGGGAACCATGAGGAAAATCTACACTGTTCACCTTGTCTCCTAATCTATGGTCTTTCCAACATGGGTAAATGATAAACTTTGGAATTTTCTGTGGCACAGTGATTCTCAATTTTACGGTTGTTCCTAATTCTGGTTGTACATTAGAATCACTTAGGAAGAATTTTCTTTTTAAAATACTGATTCCTCTGGGGCGCCTGGGTGGCTCACTGGGTTACAGCTTCTGCCTACATCTCAGGTCATGATCTCAGAGTCCTGGGATCGAGCCCCGCATCGGGTTCTCTGCTCAGCAGGGAGCCTGCTTCCCCCTCTCTGCCTGCCTCTCTGCTTACTTGTGATCTCTCCCTCTCTCTCTGTCAAGTAAATAAATAAAATCTTAAAAAAAAAATAAAATAAAATACTGATTCCTTGAACTCTAGAAAAATTATGATAGACTTTGAGAGTAGAGCTCAAGAATGGGTAAAATGTTTCCCTGGTGATGATGACAAACAGAAAGATTTAAAAACTACTAATTTAGATAAATATGAATAGGGAATCATAGGATTCAGAAGAATTGGGTTTAGGATTCCTATAACAAGGTCAGAAGTTTGATTCATCTTTACTGTGTGAACTTGAGCAAATTGCTTAACTCTAACCCTGAGATACTTCATCTCTGAAGTAGGAATTAGTCACTCCTACTTAACAGCACTGTAAGGATTTAATGCAAAAACCTTCAGGCACCACCAACATCAGTGTGAACTGGAATACATTAAAAATGCCAAGACCCATCTCAGATCTACGGTTAAGAATCAAGTAGCCTGGCATATGCATTTTCAGTAAACTATCTAGGTGATTCTTTTACATGATGAGTTACGACAACCATGATCTTAATGGGTAATGGAAGTACCCATTAGGAGAATACTCAGTATGTATTAAGCACTCAGTACATGTGAACTCTAAGCTGAGAATGAAACTTTATGCTTCATTACTGTTTTTTAACCTCTCTAATACATTAGCTGAAAAGTTAAAAATTCAGTTAATCAGGGCCCCTAGGTGACTTAGTTGGTTAAGCCTTTGACTCTTGATTTCGGCTCAGGTCATAATCTCAGGGTTGTGAGATAGAGCCTTTTATCAGGCTTCATGTTTAGCTTAAGATTCTCTTCCTCTGCTCTTCCCTGCCCCCCCTCCCGTTCACTCACTCCTTTAAAAAAAAAGTTCAGTTAATTAACCAAAAATGTTCCACAAATGTTGCCAAATTACCAATTTGCAGGAGGCCATCATTTAATGCATTAATTTATATTTACAACTTTGAGAGTCCTTTAATGTACACAGAGTCCATGAGTTTGCTTTATTTCTTAAATAACTGAAGTTAGGAGAAAAAAAAAGTTAGACTTCCAAGTTGTAGTTGCCTTCAGTGAAATACAGTATAGAAGCAAGTGTCTTAGATGTTCAAATTTTAAAAATCGAGAACAAGTATTTCCCATGAAGGGACTTCTAACTATTTAAATTCATTTTAAGATTTTACATTACTTAATACAGTCATATTTTCTAGATATTCACTTTATAGCTTATGCATTGGCAATATTCTCTTACCATAACTAGAGGTGGTTAGGAGCATAGACTTTTGAATTACATGGACCCGAAATAGAATCCTCTGTCTGTCACTTACTAGTTATGTGACTTTGGACAACTTACTAAAACCTAATTTCCCCATATATTCTTAGGTTTAATAATAGTTCCTGTCTCATATGATTGTTTTTTTACCTATTATATAAGATAATAAAATGAACATGAAGTCTTCCCATTGTGTCTCATAATTACTTAGAACATATGGCTTACATGTAAATGCTGTTCTAGATGCTGAGCCTACATTAAATGATCTGTAAATTGCTTACATATAATGTATTATTTGCCCCAGGAGTACAGGTCTGTGAATCATCAGGCTTACACATTTCACAGCACTCACCAAAGCACATACCCTCTCCAATGTCCATAACCCAGCCACCCTACTATCCCTACCACCTTACCCCCCCACCAACCCTCAGTGTGTTTCGTGAGCTTGAGAGACTCTTACAGTTTGTCTCCCTCCTTGGTCCCATCTTGTTTCTTTTCTCACCCCTTCTCCCCACGAACCCCTGCTCTGCCTCTCAAATTCTTCCTATAAGTGATCTGTAAATTAGAGATTTATTCTTGTTTTCATTTCTTACCAACACAGACATCTTTTCTTTGGAACTAAATAACTTAGTCTCACTCTGTGGCCTCCACTTCTACCCTCCACTAAATATGAATTATTAACATCATGATTTCATTACTCAATTTCTAAAGAAATATTATTAATTCACTAAAATTAATTGTTAATAGAGGGAACTGAATGTCTTTCTTAGGTCACTCTTTAATTAAATGGGATAATATTCAATAATTCTTCTAGTGGTTTAGTTTGCATAATGACCAACATTTGTTTTTTTTAATATTTTTATTTCTCTCCAATAGGTTGATAGGCAATTTCATTTAGGAATGAAGCAACTGATGAATTCTGAATCATCTGGGAGAATGATTAACATAATAAACTCTTAAGTCATAAACTTGAATTTATCATGAAATTGACAAGATTTTTTCTTGTGATCTGGAAATATAACTTAAATTATTGGGTCAAGTCATTAAAGTGATTATGAATTAGACACGTTATTTAAAAATCTTCCTAGACTACTTTAAAACCTATGAATGCTTACTTAGTATAATCTCACTGTAACTCTACCATGTATTTCTTTTTATTTTCAAATCTGCATGGACATAATTGCCTTCTTGTGTATATTCATTTCAATAAATTATCTGTCCTGAATTTACTATGAAGGAAATTAGTGATTTAGTTAATTGAACATACAGTACTTTGATTATTCCAAATTTGCAGTGCTTTTACAATTCAGATATTAATATGCTTTGAAATCAAATGGAGAAATTTTAAGGAATTTAAACAAAAACAATGCTTTACATTATAGTCTACATGGCAAGACCAATCAACTGACTAATCCAGAATGTTGACATAGTATGTAAAACTGGTTTCTTAACTTACTAAAAATGTTTTTGTATTAAACAATGTCCATTTATATGACTCTTAAAACCCATGATAAAAAAAGCAAAACCAATTGCATATATAATAAGATTAAAATAAAATGAGAGTAGCCTGTTGTATTAAGTAAAATAGTGCCTTAAAAATCTTAAATTGTGAGAGCAATTACAATAATTGTCATTAAATTTACTAATGAAAATCAGAAAGATGGTGAAAATTTTATATATTTATAATAAATTTTACTATTCATAATAATAAAATTTACATTAATAGTAATGTGCAAATATATTCATAAGGATACAATAGGCATTATCAAAATAATTTAACAAATGTCACTTTCTTCTTCTAAAACAAAATACTAAATGTTAAGGTCACACTGTATGAAGGGTATTCATGATAGTTAATTTCAGTAGTGCCTCAGATCATCATTTATTAAGTACCTTTTACCTGGTGGTATGCTGATTAATAATGTGTAGCTTTAGCCACATTAAATTGGTTTGGCCAATTGAAAAACTTACCAGAAAGAAATACTGCAAAATATCTTTACTTTGAAAAGATGTTCAACTTAGTTTGCTTTATCTAGAAGGGCACTTACATTTTTTTAAAAATCAGCTTTATAAAAAACACATGGCTGGTTATAGTAGATCAGCAGAAAGTTAGAGGGTAGAAATATACACTTTGGCTTTGTAAGTGAATGTATCTCCAATCATTAAATTATAGATACTTCAAATACACACTTAATGTCTTGGAAATCTTCTTGACTCTTCATGACAAATTTCTCAAGTAATGTTCCTATAATTGCTTCTCTTAAGTGATTTTTAAGGACATTAATGAGGTTGTGATTTATTACCAAATTATGGTAGATAAAGGTTCCACATACAATAAACAAAATTTTTGTGCCCAGTTATATATGATTTAGAACTTAAGAAATCTTGAATATTGAAGTTAAAATTGCATTAATGGGATTTTTATATTTTTAATTTGGATATTGACTTCATAGGAGAAAACCTCTTTATTGTAATTCTATACAAAGCTAAGGTTATAGATATTTCCATGTAAGGAAAAAGCATCATTCATTCTACTAGCACAGATCAGTTTACCCTTTTGAAAATAACTGTCTTAGGCTGATTTCTAAATCAAGGAAATTTTTTAGGGAATTATCTTTCTTATATACATCCCTTTATTTACAGTCAAATTATTTGTCAGTAAAGAATTATAATTAAAAATAGATCCAATATGATATAAAAAGATAGAAAGCTGTAAACCTTCAATATCTTTAATTGATTAATTTAAGTATTAATTGTTAAAGTGCAAAATGTACTTTAAGTTATTGAGTTTATTTTGTAATAGTAGGGAATAAGTCCTGCCAACTATTGATATCATCTCATGTGGTCCCATCTTGACCAATAACACACAAATATAACCAATGTAACCTGTAGTCAAAATTGGATTACTGTAAGAGATAGGCAGTGGTAAAGGAATCAAGATCTGTATTTTAACTTTTTGGAAATGTACTCCACTCACTGATAAAGTGAACAGTTTGGAATACCAGTACTTAAGATGGCAGAATATCAATATATTTAAAAGTAGGCAGGAACTATATAGATTATTTAAAGATGGGAAAAGAGGAGCACCTCGGTGGCTCAGTTGACTGGGCAACTGCCTTTGCTCAGGTCATGATGCTGGAGTCCTGGGATCAAGTCCTGAGATTGAATCTTGCATTGGGAATCCCTGCTCTGCGGGGAGTCTGCATCTCCCTCTGACCTCTACCCTCTCATTCTCTCTCTCTCAAATAAATTAAAATCTTAAAAAAATATATAGATGGGAAAACAGAACATACCAAAAAGTTAAATATGAAGCATTTCATGGGGGAAAAGATGCATTTAATATTTTAAAATTTTTCTTTGTATATAGTTGGGGACATATTGCTGAGAAAATAATACTTTATTAATGAAATAAGAAAATTGACTTAGATGAAATCACAAAGCATTTTTTAAATGTCTGGTTTGTAATAGAATTTAATATCTTGGAGTTTGAAGATGGGATTGCCATTTATCTCTGTGTAGTACACAGATGGTGAAGTGAATGAGGACATATAAGAGAAAAATTTCTTATAGTTTTTCCAGACCTTTGAGTACACCATAAATTAAATATTTTAAAAAGTTTTGCAATAGCTGGCTTTCAATATCGACTAATTTTATTTATGCACTGATTTATTTATGCATTGATTTTTAAATTATTTTTATGCATCAAAATCATTTATTTGCAGCTAGGCATTTATTTGCCAAACGTTGGCTATTGTAGTTTAAGTTGTAGTGACACATAGTATATTGAAAGTATAGGCTAAGTTCCTGAATACTGTTTATTCACTGTCATTGTTCACCCTTAAATAATCATTAAATAAAATAATTTCCTGTTTATTAAATTTAATGAGTGTATGCCTTATAAAAATTTTCATTTAATAGGAAAAATATTGAGAACTTTATCAATATATCTTTAACTCAGCTATTGGAAGAGTTGGCTATGCAGGGTATTGCTTTTCTTTCAATAAGACATGAAATTTGAACATACTATATTCTTAGTGTGATTGCATTTTTCTATGAGCATAAAAATCTTACTCATTTTATCACATAATAAGTTGAACTTTGGGGTAAATTTTTGAAGAGAATATCTAGACAGCGCAAAATGGGAAGCTGAAGCAATAGTTCAAATAAGAAACTACTTTGGTCTCAAATATATATGTTTTTCAGGATAGGTGTTCAGATCCAATTATCTAGGAAATGGCCTCAAGTCTACATTTCAATTTCAATGTTCAGAATAGAACATTAACGCATCTCAGAAGATTTTGGAATTAATGAAGTGAGTACTACTCCGGACTTCAGTCAGAGTAACCATGATGAGCAGATTAATGAGGTGGAAGAGACAAGAACTTTGGAATGATATGACCTTGTTTTCATAATATTTATAGTTTAGAAAGAGAATGCTTTGCAATGCATATTTGAATCTTCAATTGTTAAGCAATTAAAATAAACTAAGTTTAAAGCTAAAATTCTAAAAGTTAGGTCCTGTTTTGAGAGACTTAGGATCTTCTATTAGCAATAACGGTGCCTCAGATAAACCTCACAAGCTACAATATTGTCACTGTGCAAAGCTTGAGACTTGGAATCGTCTAATAAATGAATAAGCTTTTAAGGAACTTAGAGAATCTAAAATGTTGTACAGAAATTTCTAATGAGCTGTGATTTTTCAGAGAATGTGATGTATAAAATATGTAAGGACATATAACCAAAAACCAGTTCAGAAGGGAGACACAAGCAGAAAAGCAGTGTTTTAGGAACACTAAAGCCAAGAATTAAGTGGAGGTATGGTTGTCAAAAATAATTCTGAGGATACACACACCTCTTCTTCATCTTTTTCCTCTTTCTTCTTGGTCTCCCAAACGCACACACACACACACACACAAATACACATAGATTCAAATATATACACACACAGTGATATCTACATGTATACACACATACCTATGTATATGTACACATACAGGGATACTCATAGACACACACAGAGATCTATCTAGACATAGATACACACACTCATATATGCAATGATGCAATAATTTTGGAACATTCAAAAACAAAGAGTTAAAAGCAAACAAAAGACAAAGAGCAAGAACTAACCAGATTACATTTTGTTACAATCTTCTTCCTTTTGACAAGAATAATCCTGAAATGAACTGAGAAGAAATTCAAAGCAGTAGAAATCTAAATAATGAAACTCAAGGTACACAAGGAGAGAGGAAGCCTGTGTTCAAGTTTGAACATCACAGCCCAGGTAGTTTATAAGTGAGTACACTGATAACTTCTGCCAGTAATGGAAGAAAATAAACAAAAGAAGAGAAACTTAGTATTGAAAAAAGAAAGACTCGGCAAACCGCAGCTCTGTGAGCTTACTGGAGATTCTGGGCAAAATTTTAGAAATTACAAAAAGCCTTTTTTTTTTAAATTTTTCAAAATAAATGGGTTTAGATTTCTTAAAAAGAAATCATTAATATTTACAATGGGAATAATAGGAATAACTGTTACAAATTTTGAATGAGGTTTCTAGAGTAATAGAATGACAGAAATATATCTTGATATTTAGGAAGGCATTTACATAAGCTTACATGACATTCTTTAACAATATAAATATAAAAAGGTGGTCTAGATGACATTTCTAGTGGATAATGAAGTTGATGATATTGATGAGGATGAAGGCCTCTAATAGTGTTTTGAAGGGCCATATCCTTTTTTAACATATATAACATGGCTAAAAAAAAAGAAACATTTATTTCTTGATTGATTACTTTGTTATCTTATTTTCAGCTCTAACAGCCTACAAGGTAAAATAATTCCAAACTCACAGATGAAGGAACCAAGTTCCAAAAAGGTTAAATAACTCTCCTCATATCTGGAGGTCAATAACTACAGAACTGGGTTTCAAACTCATGGCTTCATGACCCTTCAACTGTATTTCCTAAGAGGACAAAAGGCATACATACCAAATCTGTGGTACCAGAAAGCGGGGGAATTATGTTAAAACACTGAATGATGGAATCAAGAGCTGGAAAGTAGGGGGTCATGGGTCAGAAGAAACAATGAAATTCTCTGGAAATTAATACTAAATTTTACAAGAAACCTTCAAAAAATCAATTGAACATACACAAAATGGCAAATCAAGTTTTATCAAGAGATCAAGTAATCAATGTCATGAAGTTTGAGTGTGAGCTTTATTAGTCAGTAGTATGGTGATAAGAATAAATGTAATCTTAAACAGTATTAATGAAAATACTGACGAGGCAAAGAAAGAGGATCACACTGTTACCTTCAGATGTCGGGGGACACTGAGAGTAGTTTTCCATGTTAATCCTGGGTGTCATGTTCTAAAAGGACATGTTGACAACTAGTGAATATTGAGTGATGTTTGTCATATGGACATTTAGAATAGCAAGTGTTTTCCCTACCATATCTTGTAATTTGTAAATATTTGTTTCATTTGGGTGCCATTATTGTACAGCATAGTTTTTCTATGATAGCTTTATAAAAATTCCCAGAGAATAATGGTTCAGTAAGAAATGGAATGTTCTAGTCTCATAAGTATAGCTATATGAGAAAAGTAGTTCTAAATGATGTTTGGTTTTTAAATTATATTTTTATATCTGGAAAATATCTATCTTATAAAAGTTTTATTTTTTGATGACAATGCAACAGTGCTTATATTAACACTTTTTATGTGTTTTATATCCAAACACGTTATTGCTGCTGTAATGTGTATTTTCCAAAAATGTATAATTTCCATATTTTTATTGTGCTTTCATGAGTGTTCTTTGATGTTTATAAATGCTGAAAAGGCTCCCCTCAGGAGAAGAAATTTAAATGTAAATAAGCTTTTTAGTCAGTTTAAAGTAAACAAATTGAGGCATTATTTAAGGTACATACCATATTTTGTGCTTGAACTCTGTCAGCATCTTATTTATGTAGCAATTAAATAACTCAACTTTTGTGTTATATTCCAGTGTTTTTCAATGGATATTTGTAACAAAGAAAATAGTATATGTATTTTAAAAAATTTACTGCAAAGAGGCATGATAAGACATAATGCTTAATAACAGATTGGATATAGTTAAACCTAATAACTGTCTTTTTGCTCTATGCCTCTGAGACAAGATTATAGGAGCCTTATTCAGAATTTTTAAATATAGGAAATGCAACATTGACTCATGTAAAGAATGTTTGGTCAGATTATCTTTTAGAAAGAGAAAGGTTATCTGTCTCCTTGTTCTCTAATGGAGAAGCTTTGTTTGTCAAAGTCTTTCCTTAAAAAGTTGATTTCCACTCAATCTATAAAGAAAACATAAAGACATCCTTTAGGTGACTGACCAGCTTATTCAAACCTGGTTTCCTAATGAAAAGATCAAATTTAAGGTAAAATATAAACCCTTAAAATCACTTTGCATTTATAATTCTCTAGTAAACATTCAATATCATTGCTACCCTCAGCAATATTTCTTGAAGCTTTTTCCACAAGTTCATGTCAATGGCTGGTCTTTGGAAACACTCTCAGAACCTATGCAGACTCTATGAAGTTTACAAAGTTTACTCACTTCATGGAGTTTCCCTAAGTCTTGAAACTACATGTCTTTGTTTATCTTTTGTCATTAAAAGTGCAGAAAAAAGATTATTTATAATTTCCGAGATATAAGTAGAATATTATGCAACTAGCCAGCTAATGAAAGAGGATGATAAAAGCCAAGAAAATAGAATATCTTTAAATATCTGGCAAATACCCTCCAAATCAAGGCAAAGATTATAGTTTAGTGGCAGTGTTCATTTTTTCTTATGACTTTAAGACTTAGTTGTGCAGCAAAATATTAATATTTATAGATTCATATTTTCTCTATTATACTATAGCAACTGGATGGGAAGAAAATACACAGTAGCTGTTGTATCAATAAAAGAAAAACTTCCCAAATTTTTACAAGTTTCTAATTTAATCAATTTGGTATATGTGCTGCCAAAGCGAGCACTAATTTAATCAATTTGGAAGAAAGCTTTCCAATCTATAGAAACATATGCATTTGAGACTCTCCATAAACACCCAGGAAGTACTTTTCATATCTTCCCAATAAACCCTTTCATCTTTGCTCTTTGTCAGAAGATAAAAAGGGTCAGATGAGTTCAGGGCGTTCTGGACAACCAATGTCTTTAGGATTCACTAGGGTGTCCTGAAATGCTTTAATAGGACACATGGTTTAGACACAATTGTCCAGTTCCTTATAGCAAAAGTTAGTCAAGTTACTCATCATGTGGCTGCATATACAGGAATATCATTTCAGACACTTTAAGCTTATTCCACAGAAAGATAATGTGTCTTATGGAAGAATCATACTAGACATTTCAAGATAGCATAACTTACTATCTGAGACTTAGGTAGAGGCGAACAGAAAGCACAATTTATGTGAGGAGCAATCTCTACATAAGAGAAAGGGTGCTGTCTGGATATCAGAACATCTGATTCTCACTTTGGCTTTACAATGAACTAGCTCTGAATATAGAAAAGTCAACTGATTTCTATGTTTCCTACTTTTCTCTTTTACAAGATGTCCATTGAAACTTCAAAAAAAAGATATATGATAGATTACAATTTCGATTATATGAATCTTAATACAAAACATATAAAATCAATTGCAAAAATTTTCTGCATATACTGAAAATGTTTGTAAGAATGAACTAACTATAGGCCTTCTCTAATTTCTTCTATTAAATGTAGGTACCCAATATAACTTGAAAATATTGAGCATAACTATTCTTTTTGCAAAAGGGAATCTAGAAAAAGACTGCTTCCCACAGAAAATTTATTAACATTAGGTGCTCAATTAAGTGGTTCTATACAATGAACAATGCCCCTTTTTATATAAATAATCAGGGGAGAAATATTTTAAGTCTTTTTTTTCTTTCCATCACTCCACCTATGCACAAAATTCTGTTGTAAAGACATCACTTCTATGAGGAGGTATTCATTGTAGATGTACAGAAGTCTATGAAAACCTATGTTTACAAGAAAAAAAACAGATTATCATTCTAACCAACTGCATTTTCACACAGATGCTTAACAAAAGCTATCTGATGATATAATGAATGTTTAATTCTTGAGGAAGTGCACACAGTTGGCAACCGTTTTTCAAGACTCACCATCCAAAAGAACTCAATTTTCTCATTTTAAATCTTTCATGTCATCTTTTTGACATTTAGTTGAAATTTTGGAACATCAACACATTAAAAATATAAATGAAAGTAGTATTAACCATAAACTTTAGGAGTTAAAATAAAAACGAGTGTGGATCAGAATAAAATTATGTTGACAATATGAAAATCAAAACTACCAAAATGATTAGACTTTTCTTTGAAAATATCCTGTCCATTGCTTTCCCTCCAACAGACAATAATAGCAAAAGGGAAGGTAGCAAAAAAGGAAACAGGAAAGCCTGCTTCGATAACTGGACATATCAATTTAATTGGTTAAAAAGTCCAAATGCTAATACTCCTAATAATTAGCCATTCTTTCTGTGTTTTGGTAACATATATCCTTATACAATTTATGTCAAATGGAATTTTTTGATTCACCTCTGACATTTCAAAGTTTCCATTTTTGAATTCCCCTAGTCTTAAGTAGGTAACACAGTGTCTACTTTGTTTGAAATCTACAACATTTTCCCCAACATCTAGGGCTCCATGATGTAAAATGTCATTTTGCCGATCTTCTGTTCCAGTACTCACTTTAATTTTTTTAATTAAAATTGGATTCTCAAATATAATCACAAAGACATCTCCCACTGAAGGTGGTTTCCCCCAAAAGTACTCATCAACACTACTATAAGCCTTGCTTGCTTCGTAATTTTCGAAAACATTCATGTTGGTGTATAGATTTGCAGGAGGGTTATCAGGGATGTCAAATGACTCTTCTTCAAAGTCATCATCCTTCAGCTTATTCTCAGTCCCTTTATATGATGAATAATAACCCATGTGCTGAAAGAGAGATGGTTTAAAACGGATCACATTTTTCTGAGCTAAAAGACCCCTAAAATGAGTCAATAGCCAATCACAAGGCATTTCTTGATAAAACATTAATAAAAAGTGTGCCAAACGTGGGAGATCATGAGAATGATAAAGTTTTCCAATGTAGCCAAGCTTAGAGAACTCAAGAGTTACCCAGTAAGTTCCTTCCAGGGATGTAATGACTTTCTTGATGGCAGTTAAGAAATTTTTTGAACATCGAACATCATCTTCAAGCATTACATAATAGTCTGAAGTATTGGCACAAAAATTAAGTAGAAAAGCATAATCTACATTTTGCTTAGAACGAAATCTGACTCTGTCTTCTGGATCATTGTAATTTCTTTTAAGGCCATCCAGGATTGGGTAATATTCCTCTGGAGCATGTATAACTATTAATCTTCCTGCAATAATATGGTGGGCAAATTTCTGTGTAATATCCTGGACCATGACATCACGCCAGGATGAATTAAAGTCTGCTAGGTGAACCACCACTGAAATTTCCTTCAGCTCTTCGTAGCTGGATTGCTCAAAAATTGACTTGATTGTCTCAAGTAAATAGTTTCCTTTTTTTCGTTTCACTGACGAAAGTCCAATTGTAAGAAACCCTGAACGAAAGAATTCAGAAAGAAGACAAATTAAATGTGAAATAGGTTTTGAATAACATAGAAAAAAATCTTTTCTCCTTAGGTCTGCTACGATATTAGGTAAATCTAGTAAATGATATGTGTAGCATATTTTGTGAGTGAAGTCTTATGCTAAATATATAACAGCTATAGTACATAATACATAATTGATTTTTCTTTGGAAAAAAATGCATCTTAAGCCCAATGACATATGAGCCTTATTTATGTAAACATTTGTTTATGAAATAAAAAATATGATTTAAGGTGTTTTGCAGCTTAATGTGCTCACATACGCCCATTAGAGAAGACAGATGTTTGGATAATATCCACATTATTAAAAAATGCAAAAGGAGAAGGGAATTCACAGTTAAGGATGACAAATCAGTCTCAAATGACAAAAAAGAAAATTAAGCATTACTCAGTCTTTTAATCATCTTTAAATTTTTCATAGAAAACATGTTACATTTTCATTTTTCTTTGATCACTGTCATTATCTCATACCAAAAAATTAGTAATTGGACTTCACAATTTTATTCTGAAATTTACCTAGAATGTTAATTGGAATACAAACAAAATTATAAACTATTTTTAAAGACTGAATTATTATTCAAATGTATAGTACATTGTTCCAATACATAAATATCACTGTTTTCTTTATTTTAAAACACATTTTAGAGCAATTTTCCATGGGGAAATTTTTATTCGGACACCTAAAATCTAAAATTAGAAATTGTATATTTGTAGGGAATAAAATAAAACCTTGGGAAATGACAGTTTACTTCTAAGAAGTGTAGATGTCTCTTTCTTGAAATATTTTCACTTTTTAAAGCTCTGATTCTCACCATTATTCAGAACTGAATAAAATATCTTAACCACTATTTGAAAAATAGGAAAATGTTTATATTCACCAAGATCACTGTCTTAATACTGATACCTACTTGTGACTCATGCAATCTTGAAAAAGCCCTTTCTAAGAATAATCTTTCTTACTAGGCTGTCAGAGAGCTAGAGATTTACACATTTTGTTTAAATACCTGGATTTACGACCCTAACTTCTTTTGAAGAATGAATATGTTCTCCGGTACCATTCAACTCAAGAGTCCAGCCTTTACCAATGTCCTGGAGTAGCCAACACTATGAGAATACTTCCTACATGAAAAGCAGGAATCTATGAATTTTGCCCGTGATATGTATCTTGAATATTCCTAACCGTCTTTTGGGATAGCTTTTCACTTGTCATCATTTCTGCTTGATAGAGGAGGAAAGGAAACTCAATCACAGGGAGATACATTCACTCATGCACAGTGTAACCACCCAGTGAGTAGTGTGAAGCCAAAATCCAAAGTGCCCTGCATGTACCCTCTGTTTTATATCACCTCTTTGTATAAAGCAGTGGCATATGTGCCAATACACATTAGTAAACTTGGGATGGAAAGGGAGAATCAGTAATGTTTGCACAAAGGTAGTGTAACAGATGGAGATAAAAATAAACACTGGCAATCTTAAGCAATTAGAAGAAAGCTTAAGAGCGATAGACATTTGAGATGAAGGAATGAATGGGAGATAGACCTAAAGAAGCCCGAATTAAGTTGTTACAATTTCCTCAACCTGGTGATCACAGACTCACTTATATAAACACTTCTTAATGGGGAACTCAATTTCTGTGGTCCCCACAGACCTATTAAGAAATTCATGATATCACTGCATTTCATTGATTTCATGAGTCATATTTTTCACACAGAAACATTTTAAAATCAGGTTGAATATTACAGTTGATGGCATCTTACAATTAAAACTGATAATGCTTATGCTCTCTTAGTGGCACATTAAATAGATCATGATACCTTCTATAGTCTATGATGTCTTGAAATCCATTAAGTGTCTGTATGTTACTTCTCAGATCCAATCTAGTGATAGTGAGTTGAGTAGTTTTCTCCAAAAATTCAGGTCTACCTAGAACCTCAGAATGTGACCTGACTTGAAAATAGAGTCTTTGCAGATATAATTAGTTAAAGATCTTGAGATAAATCTTATTGAATTTAGAGTGGGCTCTAAATGCAATGACTGATATTCCTGAAGAAGAGGAGAGAACACAGAGAGACACACAGACCACGGGAAGAAGACCCTGTGGTAATGGAGGCTGGGATTCTAGTTATGTCCCCACAAACCAAGGAATGCTGAGGTTGACCAGAAGCTGAAAGAGTCAAGGAAAGATTCTCCCCTATAACTTTCAGGTGGGTGGCTCTGCCAGCACCTTGATTTTGAACGTCTGGTCTCCAGAAATGTGAGACAATAAATTTCCATTGTTTTAAACTACCTAGTTTGTGGTAATTGGTTAGAGCAACTTGGTAAACTAAAAAATTGACTCTCACTACTTCAAAAGCAGTGACAAGTCAAAAGTAGTGGCAAGTCACAAAAACCAAAGCATTCGGGTTGGAAAATATATCAGTATGAGAATAGTTGTTTTTAAAAGGAAAGTTTTAAAAGTTCAAATAAATTGATTTTTCTCAGTCTTTCTACATGGTTCTACAGCAAACTGTTCAAAAGTTTATATCACAATTAGGCATTTTTAAAAGTTTCTTTTTTTTTTTTTTGGTTATTAATGGAATTGATCAGGAATTGCAATTTGTAAAGAAACACTGAATTACTTCCCAAAGAATATATATTGGAAAAGCCCAGAAATTTTTATTGCAATACAGATGAAGCCAGCTATCATTATTTTAAAACAAAAATACTTTATGTGTTCTTGATTTGAAAGTGTAGAGATACTTACGCTTTCTTTGTAAAGGTGTGGCAGCTAAGTAGCGATAGGTGACATTGATGGCTCCTGAGAAATTAGATAAATCTTTGAACGTATGCACATAACGTTCTGAATTCAGCTGGTGTGTGGATGTTTCCCTTATAAGTTGTTTGTCTCCTTCCTGAGTGCCAAGAAGGAGGCAGAGAAAATAAATAGTAGATGTCATGATTAAATAAAGTTTCTCCTTATACAACAAACATATGGGGTGGATATGTAACATGGTTATTATCTAAATCTCAACTACTGGTGCCACAAACTACACGTCCTCATCTCTCACCTGAATTCCCACAAAGAGTCACTGCTCCAGTTTCTCCTACTCTACTGTGCTCTTTATACTTCCCTTCCATTTGCTTTTCCATAGCATACACTAATAATGGCATTCTCTTGACAAAAAATTTCTACATGAAAACTCCTACTGTCTTTATGTTAAAATTCAAATTCTTTACAATAATTCAATGACCTTAAAATTTCACAATAATCTACTTGTATCATGTAAATTCTTACTAAGTTTCCCATATTTGAGTCATATTAAGCTATTTCATCTTTAAGCATTGTTCAATAATACCATACATTATTTCTATATAATTATTTCTGGGGAATTTATTAATCAAGAAGTTTTAGTCAATCACTTATAAATGACCACTATAATCAAAGACCGTTGAGATTACATAGCTGTGGTCCTTGTGACGTCAGGGTTTTTTCAAATGTCTTCAAGACATCTTAATTAAGATACATTGTACCAAGTTAAGGAAATGTCTTCAGAACTTGCACTAGTTTTTCCCATGATATGTCTGCCTGTTGTTTATGTGTGTGTACATGTGTGTGCATGCATGTGTACGTGTGTGTTTGTGTGTGTGGTATTCTGTTGGAGTTGAAGTTTGGTCCTTTTATGTTTACAATCCCCTTTATGTTAATTGGTAATGGACTTATTTGATCTTTGAGAAAGTTTATATTTAAAAAAGATTCATATTTACCTTAAAATATATCTTGTTAATTACTAATCCGTCCCTTTTTCTATCTTCAGTATAAGTTCAATAGTAGATTTTCATTATATAATCATGATTTTATCAAGTTTTTTTGGTTATACATTATTAGCAAAATATTAACTTGGTTGGCCTTTGTATAAGGCTTACTACCACAGGTAGAGTATATTCAGAGATAACCTATTTAGAAAGAATTTTGTTGTTTTTGGCAAATGTACTGTGCTGTGTGATGTTATATGGATCTATTTCTCCTATTCCATATACAATGGCAGGTCAGGCATGTGCAAGCAGTTAAGACTATAGAGGAAGTAAATGCATCTGAGCCAATTTGTTCCTCATATTATCTGCCTGTGGTCAATAAAACTTTAATTAAACCTCTGTTATAAAAAATTAGAAGGACTCAAATACAAATCTTACCTCATTTGGAATATTCAATAATTTGCGTCACATTCAAATGTCAATGGAGAAAGAAGGACTCAAAACTTTAAACCAATGGCCGGACTGGAATTGTCTTATAATAAAAATTGAGAATAGTAGACCATGACTGGGAACAGCCTTCAATGTGGTGTTTCTTAACTCAAAATCCATTCTGAATATCTCTTTTGTATATTCAGTTATGTTTATAAACTTATACTTGGTCTTTAATAATAATGTATTTCTATATTTTATATTGTCTTAATAATTGAGAAAAATAAGTTAGTCTTTACAGTATTTATAATGTATTTGCCATCTATCAGTTGCAGACTTTCAAAATATATGGAATTATACCTTGAATTCTCTATTTCTTATAAATATACTAATTGAATATCTACTGCATTCTGATTATTGTAATTTCTTTACACATAAATATTTTCATCTTTGTCTTTCTGAAAACCTATAGAACATTATTCTAGTTTTAAAATAAATTTAGGATTGCTAAAAAGTAAGGACTCAGCTCAGCACCGACTTCTTTAATAGTAATGTAATAATAGTGTCTATTATCAATGTAATAGTGTCCATTATCAATAGAATGTAGAAGAAATATCTTTAAAAATCACAGTAGTCACAATTCTGAATTCATTTACCATTCTGTTCTTATGTGGTGTTACATTCTAAAGGAAGTGCAGGATATTGAATATTTCTTTAAGAATTCTATCCTGAATGTGTAAAAATCCAGACCTTTTCTGTGTTAAGATAGAGTACATTCATCCTGATAGAAGGACATAACAGAATATAAAATGAAATGGAACTTATATGAAAGCACTTTATTAAATTCTCAAGAACAAGCTCCTTTACACTTTTCAGCATAAATAAATAATGTAACTTTCACTTGAGTCAGACTTGTTGGCTGCTTTCCAGAGGCATCTACCTGAACAGTTAGGCTTTCCCTGGATACCTCCTTTCTGTAGCTACTATGCTGGGGTATATTTCTCAGTAATAAGACAAAGCTTTACGACAATCATTTTCTGGAGAGGAATGCAATTCAATGGACTAGCTACAGACTAGATATATACCCTGGTGGCTACTTTGAAGATGCTCACAGCCCAGAGGCTAAGTTGATTGGGCATGTAGCGTCTCTTCTACTTAGTTTGCCTTGTAATAGTATTTGTCTCTTACACTGAGCTTGGCTTCCTTTCCCAATGAAAGGCACACATGTCCCAGATATGTAAGTAATACATTAAACCGTTATACGCCAAGGATTTCAGGCCACAAACGGATTTTCTAGCAAAAACAGCAGAATAAAATGTGCCAAGTAACTCCAGAGATCTTTTACTTGTAATTGTTTATCTGCTTTATTTCCCTCTGAAATAAGGAAGGCAGGAAAAGAAAGATCTACTAATGGTTATGCTTAGCAAATTGTACACATTGCGGCATTCTGGAGTCAAGAAAAAAACCGATTGAGATAATTTTGTGAAAACTGAAATAAACATGGATAAAAGGGTCAAAAAGGACAAATGTTACAAAGAAACTACATTGTATACTAGTAGGTGGCTGGCTTTCCATAGCTATTAAACATTTTTAGAAAAACAATTTTAATGTAGTTTTATGTTAATTATTTACATGTTTTAAGTCTTTACACATATTAAGCCTTGGGATAAAATTTAGCTCTAAATACATTTAGGTAAAAAAAATCATCTAGTAAATAGTGAGAAATTAAACTAATAAAAATATTGTCATTAAATTTTCAGGAAGGGAAGTGTTGTGTTTAACCATCATTTTAATTCATTTTTTCCAACTTAATATAAGCATTTAAAAATAATTACAATTTTTAAAATAAAGGAGCAATCTCTTCTCTACTCGTGGGCTGATTTGTAAATTTGACTAGATATATGAGTAATCTAGCCAGAGAAAATTTCACTAAGAAAGTACTATTTAGTAAGCACTGCTTCATTAAATCACACCTTTTACATTAGATGGGTAGGACTGAAGCTTGGATAGAAATGTGTAAAAATCCACAAGATAGGGCAAAGGTATTTGAACCTCTTATAGCTACACACTCTATTACTTCTTACACATTTTATAATGAATTTGAAGAGGTTCTTTATCAGCAAGATACAAGGATGTTTGTTGCATACAATGATCTTTTGTCTGTTTAAAATGAAAGAGACAATGATCTTTTGTCTGTTTAAACTGAAATTGTGTTTAAGAGTGTCTCACAAATGCAGCAAGTCATGGAATACAATAAGAAACCTGCTAATGCCATGTGTTTGTTTTACAAGATGTGATTTACTGCTGCCAGTAGACACAGATGCAAGATATAAATTTTTATTACAAAATTAAATCATTTATCAAAGATTCTCCTTGTTAATTTATGATCTTTAATTTTATCCAGAAAAAATAGGGTAATCACAAGGGCCTTGCTATATTGCCTTTAAGTCTCATAAACCTAAGAATCAGGTTTAAAGAAAGGTCAAAATGCATCTCATAAGTAAGTTTCTCCAGTTTGCTATGTTTACCTAAATCATGTCTAGTCAAATACTATTCATCCGTGGTGATTTCAGCCATTGTGAACTGTCTATGGATAACAGAATGAAGGGACCACAAGATCAAGAAGCATATGTGAATGTAAAAGGCATAGGTAGAGTCAAGAGCTAGGAATCTGGCAGAATTTCATCATCAAACAAAAATGGTAACGGAAGCAAGATGCTTTACAGAAGACCTCTTGAGAGGATCTGTCCCAACTAAGATCAAATGGTTGGCTTATTGGTATAGAATAGTACATAGCAAATAATGGGTAGGTAATATGTTCAATTAATGAAATAAAGCACTTTACTGGGAAATGCTTTTTGTGGTTATTGTAAGATTTTCTCTTGCTAAGATAGTCATTGAAACTTTCAGCATGCTTGCATGGTGGAAAAGAACTTTTCAGTCCTCTGTGTGTCCAAAGATTTTGATTTTCTGAAATATGTGAACAGGAGTAATGACATAAGGATTAGGATTTTTCCAGGTATCTTAAGCTCAATTCAGACAGAAATTGAATAAACAAAAATGTCCATGTTATTCTCATCAGACATGAAATAATGTGATACTTACAATAATACCAAATAAAGAACAAATTGAGATCTCAAAATGAGCCAGAGTAAGTCCTTTTGTGTATTTCTAGAATTTACTTAAAAATTCATTTATATATTAGATACTAATTTATTTTTATTAAACTACTGAATAGTTTTCACATCATAATCTGTAGTTCTTGAGTTCTATACTACTTTTCAGTGAATATAAATATATAACATGGTGACCATTTATGAATATTCAAAATCAAATGAGGTATCATATATTATAATAAAATATTTCTTAACAAAATAGCATAATCAGTATTATTAATTAAAAAATAAGATTTTAAATACTTTAATGATAGTATAAAAAATTGAGAAAGTAAGGACTAATAGCTTTAAGCAATTTTTAAAATTCTATAATTTCAAATTAAAACTCAAAAATTATTATGGCTATACATAAAATTAATTCAGCATAGTGATGATAGCTAATGTACTTATAGCCAAATATACATATCTGAGCTACTATATACAGCATTAAAGAAAACATTGCAACATAAATAAAAATAATTGTAATGCTGATATTCTGGAATTAATACAAAAATTAACTAGATAGAAAGTATACATGTTATAGTTTTGCTCAAACTAAGGTTATTTCAGCAGTCTGAAGTTGAAGTTAGGTCACAATTGGCCAAAGCCTAATTTGATTTAGACCTTATTTGTAACAGCAACAACAAAAATAATCCCCAAAACTTACCAGAACATAGCTGTCTTCAATGTACAAGTTCATAAAGAGAAGGAAAATGACAAGAACTCCCAAGAATGACACTGTGGAACGTTTTCGCAGGCATCTCATTTTATCAAGTATTTCAAATATATGCTTCATTTGACAAAACTTAAACATTCTATCCTGGGGAAAAGGGGCACAGAATAACTGACAATTAACTTTGGATGTAAATATTTCTTTATAGGTATCAAAAGCCAGGCCTTTATAAAATCTCACCCTTTACCTGTTTAACTAAAGTTGTTTCCAATTTCACACATATGATTTTCACAGATTATTAATATATTAATGTAAGGTCAACGTACTGCTTTATATTGATGTGGAGTAAATAAAAATAAAAAGCAAATCTCAGTTTTTTCTGAACAAATGAACATTGGCAATGGTAATGCAAAAAAAAAAAAAGAATGTCCTTTGATAAGAAACAGCACAAAAATAAAAGAGAATGACAAACATTAAGGTAACTTCTACCTCCTTTTATTACATTGTAATGAAAATGGAAGAAACTAGAACCTTGAGCCTAATATTTATCTTGTAGTAAGTGCACGGAAAAGTGTACCTGGGAGGGAATCTGGGTCAAAGAAAGAGAAGTCGTAAAGGAAGTCAAACCTTTGGGCTAAGTCCAGACATATCTTTGAGAACTTGAGTTATAGTTGGTTTGCTTACTTTTCAGTAATTCTTGTTAAGTCAGAGTAAATCCTAGAGTGGCATATGTACATGGCCTTGCTTGATCTACTAACTATAAGTTTGGCTGTTAATAATAATTCATGAACTGCAAAAAAAAGCAGAATTAGCGTCAGCAAGATTAGTGGAGATCTGTATTTTTCCCCATTCTACTCTTCTACATTCTGCGTTATCTTCTAATCACTGATTTATTTAGATTACTGATCATTTGTTTAAAAAGTATAAACATATCTGAAATGATCAAAAGACTAGTTGAATCATATTTTGTCTAAAATCAAATATAATCTGGAAACTGTACCACTTCTAGCTGGGTACTGGGTTCAGTGTTAGGATGAAATATTTATATGAATCAAGAACTTTAAGAATCACAAACCATTAAATGATGTCTTGGACATAGCAATCAAATAATGTCAATGAATTAATGCAAGAAAGAATTTATGAATCCTTATAAATTATAAGAAAGACTATTAGGAACTGGGAGAAAGGCTTAACAAAAGTGGAGAATGGAAGAATTTTCAAAAAAAATGTAAGAATTACTGTTCATTTCCTTTAGCCATATTTTTCTCTAGGGTTATTTTTATTTTTCTTGTTGATTTGTAGAAGTTTTAAATATATGTATGGAGATGCATACATATACACTTATCTTTCCTTATGCTGAAAATATTTAGGTGTCTTCCCCAAGTATTATATCTTCTGTTGGCCAACCCTGAGGCGGTGAATGAAAAGATTACTCCAGTCACCTCAGTAGGAGAAAGGAGAGGGCTTGGGGACCAGATACACTAGTGGCAAAAGGTCCTAAGCAAAACTGCCTCCACTTTTATTGTGAACATTGTTAGTACACCAAGGGAATAAGAAAAACAAGAAGGAATGTGAAGCTGTAATAATCAGGACAGTGGCATAGGGAGTACCCTGTGATCAGAACAAGCCGTGCTTGTGACATGTGCTCAGGCAAGCAGTGCGTGGAGTACTGACCATGGAAGATAAATGTTTCTCGAAGTTAAGCATTTACTCCCTGGATGAGCGCATTGAGCCGCAACAAGGATCTGGCTGTTTTCAGCCCAGAAACTGCAAAGGAGGCCCAGTTTTCCAGACAGTTCTTTGCTTTTCAACTAGTTTCACCCAAGAAAGCATGTGTTTATTAAATCTTATCTAGCCAGGCATTATGAATTCTCACAATTTTCCTCTTCTTGGTCTGACTTTTGCAAGTATAGTATTTTTTATTTTAAATTTATTTCATACATATGGCTTTTTTTGGCGTAATGTTTTAAAAATATTTCCCAATTTTGATTTCATATGGACAGTCTCCTTTATTTATTTTTTAATGGATAGATTTTTTAATATATCTAAAATTTATGTTTTTGTCTTTTGTCATGTAGTAGAAAAAATTTATTTATTTATTTTTCATTTAGAGAACTGATGGTCTTCTACTTATAGTGCACTGGTCATAACTACTAGTCACCTTACCAGTCCTGACTTCAAGGCTGTGGGGAAGTATAATCTCCCATGTAATCAGAAATTAAGAAGAACGTTATGATTGTAAATTGGAAACTGTAAGATGTTAACAGCTGTTATTTTAGTAGAAAAGAATTATCAAGAATTTTCAATCTTGTTTTTACTTTTCTCAATTTCCATACTTTCAAAAGTACATATATTCAGTAATATTTAAAAAGTTACTTTTCATTTTCAAAATTGTCTATCATATATTGGAAAACAAAACTGCATTTTATTTCTTAGACACAAAGCATAAACAGAAGACTTTTTTTTCAAGAAAATAAAATTTAGAAATATGTAGCACTGTACGGTATATTTTGGATGCTCTGAATTTGAATGTTAAAAGTTCAATAAAAATGCTAAGTCAAGAAGAAGTATTTTCTAATTCTATTCTTTTGAGACAAAGTCAAAATGTAAATAATGTGACTGCAAATTGAATTTGCAAAGTTCAAATGTAGATAATTACATATAAAGAAAATAAGTATATCTATTAAAATTTATTAAATACTTAATGGTAGGCAATATAGTTTGTATGGGTAGCTCATTGATCTTTAATAACAATACTGAAATTTTGATACCCCCATTAGTTTTACAAATTAAAAAAAATAAAGAAAAACCCAGAGTTTTCTTGAGGTGTCTCCATAAGAAATAATTCCAGTTTTTAAGTATTAAAATTGATCAGAGTCTGCTCCATTACCATTATTAGTATACAGTTTACTAATAAGGTTTCATAGGACATTTTAGACATCTTGTTGCCAACAAACTATCCCACATAAATGATGATAATAACTTGTGATACTGATCTCTTGATTAAAACAGGAATAATATAAAAGATATAAATTCAATTTTTTGGCAGAAAAATTTTAATTAAATATACTTGGCCGAATAAGCATATAAATATATAATGTAAGGAGGTGGGTGATACATGATATTTCAAGTCATATGAGAAGTAGGAAGCATAATACTTTGGAGGCAATACTTCAGAGCACTCTGCAACAATGCAAAATAGTACAAAACAACAACAAAACCCCAAGTTGTAATTCCAGAGTTGACAAAGAAAGAAAGAATCCCAAGAGAATAATGGTGACCATCTAAATTCTAAGATCCAATCCTTCAAGTTAGAATCCTCCAAAATCCACTCAGAACAATCAGAGAACAAATAACCTTCCATAATATACACCCTCAACATACCCATGAGAAAGATAATAGCACAAATTTCACTGTATATATAACTGAAAACACATTAACACCCAGAACAGACAAAATTGGCTGAGGAGCCCAAACCCAGAGCAAACAAATGATTGGAAAACAGATCAAATTATGTGTCATTTATTAAAAAAAACAGACAAACTGCAGTAAAAGAAAATTAAGGAAGCAAATGATTTATAAAAACTTCTTCCCCATCTGAAACAGAATCATCTGGGTCCAGGAAAATCCAAATAAATATTCAGAAAAAAGAAAAAAACCAAGAAATATAGTAAATTAAATATGCTGAGAGGAAAACAAAATAGCTGATTTTGGGTAGGGGGAAGAAACTCTATGGTGAGGCAATCTTTCTGCTATGCCATGAAGCAAGGGAGCTCTTAGAGATTAGTAGGAGGATATCCAAAGGACACAGAAAATAGCTTGAAGAAGCTTCTATTGAGAAAATTTGGAAAAATCAATCCATCAAAAATGACTGTGACTGATTAGTAAAATATTGAATTAATATAAATTCATGTATATAGAGCAATGATAAAAAGAAGAGAAAGAGAAAGTAAGAAACCTATCTACCACAATTAGAGGTGATGATTGCATCATCTTCTGATTCTAGAAACTGGTCATTGAAAGGAAAGTATTAAGGTTTCTTGCATTTCCAGGAGGAACTGTATTTCATCCACATTTAATGATTGGTATTTTCAGATACTGGACAACAGGCGGCACAGGGCAACAATCTCTGAGGAAAAGGAAATGAAAGAAGTAAGTGCCAGGATTTTTCCAGTTTGTTGCCAGAAGGTAGTTTTCAAAAGTCAGGGCAGGACATTGATGAAAGAATTTGAAGAAGTCACAAATGAAAAGATATCCTCTGTTCAGGTATTGAAAAAGTCAGTATCACTAAAATGTCATATTATTCAAAGCCAATAGATTCAATGCAATCCCTATCAAAATTCCAATGGTGGCATTTTTTTATAGAAATAGAAAAAAAATTCTAAAATTTGTCTGATGTCACAAAAGACCCTGAAAACTCAAGGCAATCATAAGAAAGAATAACAAAGGTAGAGGCATCACAATTCCTGATTTCAAACTCCTGTATATTACAAAGCAATAGTAATCAAAATGGTATGGCAATGTCAAAGAAACAGACATAGTTCAATGGATAGAATCAAGAGCTCAAAAATAAGCCCACACATTTATAGTCAACCAAATATTTGACAGGATAGCCAAGAATATTTGGTAAGGAAAGGATAGTCTCTTTAATAAATGATGCTGGGAAAACTGGACAGCTACATGCAAAAGAATCAACTGGACCCCTTTCAACAATTAGAGTAATTAGAATATTTTCTGGAATGCAAAGACAGAAATAATTCTTCACCCAGAATAGAAAAAAAATGTAATAGATTGGGCATCAGATAGAGTACTCAGAAGAGTACTGCCTTAGTAGGTAAAATTAGCTTAAGACTGGAGGCTTCTCTGAAACCAGCACTCTGATGGCAAATATCGACAAAGGGAATTATTATTAGAAAGGGAAATTATAACTGGAGGGTATTATGCTGAGCGAAATAAGTCAATCAGAGAAAGGCAATTATATGGTTTCACTCATATGAGGAATATAAGAAACAGTGTAGATCATCAGGGAAGGGAGGGGAAAACCACATTCCAGAAACTGTTCTTACTGTTCTTTTCCAGTGATCCCTTAACCAGTGTTGGAGAGTGTTCTTACACACATGCACTAAGTGCTCAGTTAGAGACAAGAGGGAAACCCTTTGTGGATCTCTCTCTCTCTTTCTGTCTCTCTCTCCCTTCATTTGTAGTCTCCATACAGCTTTCTCCTCTCTGACACTCTGCCTGTGAATTCTAGCCAGGTCAGAATCTCAAACTTCTCAACTATGTCTCCTCATCTTAGGGAGACCGCTGACTCACTGGATTCTCTCTCCTCAAACTGCAGCCTAGAAACTCTAAACAGTAAGCTGTGGCAGTCATCTCATTTGTTTCCCTTCTACCAAGAATCCTGCCCTTTTCTGCTTGCTGTACAAAGTGTGAATATTTGTTTCACATATTTAGTCTAGTTTTTTAATTAAGGGGAGAATTTCCCCATTTCTTCATCATGGTCAGAAATATCTTGCTGGTGTTACAATTCTTTGCTTGTGCTTTCTTCTCTTTTTCTTGAGAAATAGTATTATGTTATTGTCTTGCTTTTAATGTTACCTGGGATTTCTAATGTCACCTGTTTTTCTTTCCATTATAAATCTTTGGCAAATGTAAAATGGATTGGTTGGGTTGTCTAGAGGCTCGTTATTATTATTTTTTTTTAAGTAGGCTCCACGTCCAGTGAGGAGCCCAGTGTGGAGCCCAGTGTGGGGCTTGAACTCATGACCTGATCAAGACCTGAGTTGAGAACAAGAGTCAAATGACTGACTGAGCCACCCAGCTGCCACTGGGTTTAAGTCAGTTTTTAAAGAAAAGATTTCCTAACTATGTTGCATGTGTGGGTGTGCACACACGCACAGATACACACAAACCCAACTTTAAACTGTATAGAAGAAACATATTTAAAAAACTGTTATTCAAAAAGGCTAATGATAAAGGGTTGAACAAAGTATTTTAAGCAAGTTCAAACAATGAGATACCACAGTTTCATACCCTGATATACAATGTGAGTGAATAAAGGCCATAAAAGCATAAAACTACTCAATTAAGTCCACTTTGTAAAGCTAAACACTGCAATACCTGACAAAATACCACTTCCAGCAGCTTCAATAACACAACAAGCAACTTCTTAAATCAGAAACAACAGAAGATTCAATAAGTCCAAATGCCTAATGTTAGGAGTCTATAAATGCTCATAGCCCAAGACACGTCAAGAGACCAAAAATTGTGAAACATCAGAGCAGAAATGTGTGTAAATCAAGAACTCTTAGAAACATAAGAACATGTTTATGGATCTGTGAACACAATGAGGGCTAGTAGTATTCTTCTCTCAGAATCTGACAGTTTAAATAGTCAAAAAAATTGCAAAGACAGAGCATCTGAATAATCCAACATTATCTCTTAATATTTATCTTTTTTGTGTGTGTTTTGGTCAACAAAGTAAATATGGTAGGTAGGAATTTTAAAGAATGTTTCCTGTCTGAGCATAAACCAATATAATAAAAAATAATCCAACCAAGGTGGAGAGAGCAACATCTGATGAAAGAGATATTGATGGTTTAGGTAGAAATGTGATGGAGAGAAGTAGAGACTTAAAAGCAGAGTAACTCCTAGATATCATGGTAGCATTACTGGGTAACCATTTTTATTTTATTTATTTATTTATATATTTTTTTCCATTTTTATTTTTTAAAAGATTTATTTATTGATTTGGGGGGGAGAGGTCAGAGGAAGAGGGAGAAAGAATCTTAAGCAGACTCCACCCTGAGTGTGGAGTCCAACATGGGTCTCAGTCCCACCATCTGGAGATCATGACCAGCCAGAGCTGAAAAGAGTTGGACCCCCAAATGACTGCACCACCCACACACTCCAGGTAGCCATTTTTAATTCACAGACACTCTGCAACAACATTAGTTTCTCAGGGTCCTAGTGTGAAAAGAAAGCATGTTGATGCAAGTAACTAATGAAACTATTGAAAATCACTAAATTGAGCTTGGAAAACTCAAATTCACCATTCTTTACAAACTGGAGGTATTAAAAGAAAGTAAAAATTTGGTTTGAAATTATTAAAAAAGGTGAGCACAGCCTAATAACAAAAACTGCACCAGCATGCTCCTGCTTGAAAATATCAGTCACACAAGTGAGGACAGATTATTTGAGCAGTCTTTTGGTTCCATGTTCAAATAATGTCTTATTTGTTAGAAATTTTCCACTTAGTCTTCAAATAATTTTAGAGAGGTAAAAAGTGTTTTTCAGAGGTCATGGGTTGATTATTACAGATTAGATTCATTTAGAAAAAATGATAACTCATATTATCATGGTTTGAGTGAATTCTTTTCTTTTTTTTTTTTTAAAGATTTTATTTATTCATTTAACAGAGAGAGAATGCAAGCAGGCAGAGAGGCAGGCAGAGGCAGAGAGAGGAGCAGGCTCCCTGCGGAGCAAGGAGCCCAATGCGGGACTCGATCCCAAGACGCTGGGATCATGACCTGAGCCAAAGGCAGTCGCTCAACCAACTGAGCCACCCAGGCGTCCCTGAGTGAATTATTTTCTTGAGGTGATGTATATCATCTTTATATACCTTAAATGTCATGAGAAATTTATTTGCTAACACCATATGCTACAATACGCTTCATCTCTTGCACGTGTAATGGGACATGTTTTGTTTAGTAGTTTTACTGCAAATGTTTCCAAAACAGCTTCTTTGTTAGAAATTTATAATAAAACACTGTTGATTGTGAATATAGTTATGGAAATAAGGATATATAAAAACCCTACTCCTCTGCTCCAAATATATGCCAAGCTGGCACGTCTGGTTCAATAAGACTTCTTTTCTTTCTTTCTTTCTTTCTTTTTTTTTAAAGAATCACATTCTCTTTGGAAGACCCAGGTGTTGAATGTTCACATATACAAAACTACTTCAAAGACATAACTATTTAAAAATCATTTGGAACTAATGCTATACCAAATAATTCATTTTTTTAAATGGAAATAAATTATTTCCTCCCTATAATTCCTTTTGGAAAGATTTTTACATGTGAATATATGAATAAATATACTCCTATATAAAATGTATATTATTTATTTACATACAATTTTGAAATTATAAATAGTGTGGCATATACTCCTATATATCTATATACACATGATTATATAAATACAGTTATAACCACTCACAATGAAACAAGTGAATGCGTGAGAAGGTACTATTCTTTCTCACTATTTATTACTAATCCTACCTGAATTTTGTCTTCTTAACTTTACAAACCATCTCCAAAGGGGATACAAGACATTTTTTTTTTTAAGATTTCATTTATTTACCTGACAGAGAGAGATCACAAGTAGGCAGAGAGGCAGGCAGACAGAGAGGGGGAAGCAGGCTCCCCGCTGAGCAGAGAGCTAGATGCAGAGCTTGATCCCAGGACCCTGAGATCATGATTGGAGCCGAAGGCAGAGGCTTTAACCCACTGAGCCACCCAGGGGCCCTAATACAAGACATTCTTAGTAATCTTTCCATCCTATAATATAATTCTTTCCCACAATTATGTCCAGTCCTTTCTTCTTTTCTTTCTTTCTTTTTTTTCCTTTCTTCTTTTCTTTATGACTTTTGGCATTACATGACCTCTCTTACAACCATTTTTTGAGCAAAATTCAAAATTTAGATCTTCAGCTAGGACTCCTTCCTATTTCCAATTTTTGAGTAGTGACGATCATCTCTAGGCAGAGTTCCTGCTATTCACATAAACACAGTGAATCTAAAACTACAGGATGGTTTTCCATTCCAGCTTGCTGGTCCTTGTAGTCTCATTTTTGGTAGGCTTAGATTTCTAATCACCAAGTTAAATCATCTCAAAAGCTACTTGTCTCCTGCTCTCCATAAGTCAGAAACATTCCAAGTTCTGTCTTGAGCCTTCCATCTCTCACCTGCCACAATTTCTCTCTACTACTCCCTTCTCCCATTCTCACTGCCATTATCAGAGTTCAGGTTAAGACTTCCTGACGCTGATGGTTTTTCCTACCTGTATGCAGTTCATCATTTGTTTCTAAAGTATCAACCCCTGAACCGGAAGCTAGTTTGTGAGTTCCGCTGCTGGGCCGGAAGTGAGAAGATCCACACTAGATGTCAGGATACATTTCCGGGTAGGGGGGCTGTCAGTCAGGTCAGGTTAGTAGGAAAAACATAGGAACAGGGCTTTGCTGTGCCACAGGACAGAAATCAAGAAAGCTGCCTGCAAATGGTCTCAGTCATCACAGTGATAACACAATGCCGGGTGGTAAACCACGTGTTAGCAAAAGCACAGGTATCCTTGCACAGAGCTCGATGAGGAGGTCCGTTCGGACTTGGACTTCCCTTGCCACCCAGACCCCAAGTTTTATGCAGTGAAACTGTATAGAGGCAGAATCCAGTTGGTCTATTTCAGTCCTGGTTTTTGCGAAAATGGGGGAAGGGGAACCTAACAACTGTTAAGAACTATTTTACTTTTCAAGTTCTGGAATTAGTTGCACTTTTATTTGTACTTTGCATTTCCTGGGAAAGGACGCTTGGAAAACAGCCAAGGAGCACTGGGCAGGTAGAGGAGGCAGAGAATTTGAACAATTCTTTTGAATTAAAACTACAATTTCTTTATCCTGTGTCCTACTTCTTCCCAGTCCTGAAATAAAATAACCAAAGCTTGTCCTGTTTTGTAATAATAGAAGTAGTCTTATATTAAATGAAAAACAAACAAACAAACTTCTTACAGGAAATACAAATGTACTTGTGTCCACTAAGATGGGAGTCCTGTTGCTTCAGGTACTATCTCCCTTTGCTGTCTCTTTACAAAGCTGTGTGTGCTGGAGCCATGTCAACCGGTGAGACTTGGAGGAGGAGCCCCAGGAGCAGCAGAGAATCCATTGCAGGCCAGTACCACCCTTCCTAACTATATGAAAGGTATCCCCTGTTTGAAGACACTGAAGTTTATACAGGTTGTGCCTTGCCCCAAATCACCTAAACTGGAAGAAACACTGCAAAGTTGCCAACACAATTAAGCTTAGATTAGTTGAGACAGGAACTTCAGGAATTCTTCCAATAACTGGCAGAAGAAGTATGAAACTTAGTAGCTTCATTCATATAGTTTCAAGATGGCGCCTCAGAGACCTGAGCTGCCACCTTCCAGTGGCCTTCCTCTGACCTTTAATGAAGCTAAAGTGCTTACTCCTAATGTTTTGTTTGTTTACAGTTCTGCATCTTTTACAATACAAAGCAAGTGGTCACAATTAAAGACTATTGATAAACTAACTTTTAAGTTCTATAAGACTGACTATCTCTGGATTTGGGACATTGCACTGTCTGTGGTTGTAGGAACACAACTCCACAGAAATGGGCTACATCCTTCCTCATAGATGCAACTCTGAAACTCCTGCAACCACAGTGAATGCAAGTGGAAGGACTGACAAACTTTCAGGCAGTCCAGAAAAAAATAGCTAAAAAATTAAATTTGCTTGGAGGTCAGGCAGATGGGAGAAAAAAAAAAAAGGATTAAGCAAAACTTAATAACAACCCTTTCTGGAATGGGGTTCAGAATCTTTAAGAAGTTGCCATCAACAAGTCAGCTAAATGCAAAACAGCCAGTCAAGCAGGACAATACCTTTTTTAGAAGCAAATGTTCATATAGTTTATTAGAACTTTTCATTCTACAAGTTTGGTGCTATCAAAGTTTTGTCACAGAGTTGAAGTCACCTATCTCTGAGCAATTTTATATTAGGAGGATTTTTTAATATCCCATTTGGAACACAGGAAGATAGATTCATAATGCCAAAACTTGGACAAGATTGGCAAAACCTCTGGCTGAAGCTAGACCCTAGGTATGGAAACTAAAATTGGGCACAAATGGGATGAATCCTGCAGAAATTTGCAATTGCCAACACCAACGTCAGCATCCCTGTGTCTGAATATAGCTTCTGGGGAAATGTAACAGATCTTCAAGAAAACTTTGTTGGACCCTCCTTTGGGAAAACATCATTTTGCAGAATCAGGCCCACATTAGAGGTAAAGCTGAGTAGCATAGAAGTGAAAACCAATCTCCATGTTAGTTCAGGGTTCCCCACTCCTGGTTAGAGACATGTAGGGATTGTACTAGTTAGAAGTATGTAAGGCCAAGAAACGTGAGACACTATTTCATTTCTCAAAGGTTCAACAATAAATTGTCTTATATGTGGACATGCTTTCCTACATAATTCCTTTCCTCCTTAGGCTTATTCTATCCATCAGTTCAAGAAAAGTACTGTAGTCTACATTTGCCTCACATTTTAATCTCCATGGATTTTCTCTCTTTTATTACTAAATTCCACTTTTTGAAATTTAATGTTAGATCATCAAAATGTTGCCTTCTTGCTGAAGATGTCTCTGAACCCCATTTTCAGTCAAATTTGGTTTTCACTTTTTTGAACTCTTACCATTTTATCTATACTTCTCTTAATTTACTTAATATTTTTTACTTCTTGATACTGTTTTTATATGTCTTATTTCTCTTTGGATTCTGAGCTTTTTGTATGTGGAATATTTTTTTTTTAAAGATTTTATTTATTTATTTAATAGGAAAGAGAGAGAGTGAGAGAGAGATGGTCAGAGTGAGAAGCGGACTCCCCATGGAGCTGGGAGCCCGATGTGGGACTCGATCCCGGGACTCCGGGATCATGACCTGAGCCGAAGGCAGTCGCTCAACCAACTGCGCCACCCAGGGGCCGTATGTGGAATATTTTTTAAAAACTTATCATGCGGAGCCCAGGTGGTTCAGTTGGTTAAGTATCTGACTCTTGATCTCAACTCAAGTCTGGATCTCAGGGTCATGAGTTCAAGCTTCACATTGGACTCCACTCTGGGGGTGGAGCCTACATAAAAACCAGAACAAACAAAAAGTCATATCACTTTAATACTTGGAGAAGTGTCTTCTTTAATTTTTGAAGAACAAACAACTACTGGTGTGTGTGTATGTGTGTGTGTGTGTGTATGTGTGTGTTGCATTACAGAAATCTTGAACTTGAAGCTATGAGAAAACTACAAGCTGATGAAATTGGTATTTCTTTCCACCACTCTCATATCTCATCTAGGAGCTTCCCTGCCATGACCCAGACCTGCAATGTAATCTCTATGCCTTTTGGTTGCAAAATGCAAAAGTTGCCCATTAACAAAGCACCATAAACTCTTCTATGTTTATTTTATAATTTAAGTGAAAAATAAGGATAATGCTAGTTAGTTTTAGCATTTGTTGGATTGAAATATTTCATAATTGAGAGAAATCAAAATCTTTTAGAATATCTAAGAAATGCAGCAGCAAAAAAATATAATGTTGACACTGTGGATGCTTTGAAGAACACTAGTAAAATAGAGTAATTAGTTTGTGCCAGGAGAGTCTGAGACAGATGTAATCTAATTTAATATCAGAATTCAGATATAGTATAAAGTTTTAGAAGCCACATAATTTTGGGACAGATATTATTTGGATCTGTTGGACCACCTGCTCATCTATACTACCTCACACATATGCACATATATGTATAGAAATAAAGATTCTGCCATTGTAGCACTATAAATATTTATTTCAAATCATTACTCATGGACACAGATAAAGTATTAGTTAAACAAACACTTCATTATTTTTCTTCTTGGGAAGACACTGTGGAAATTTGTGTGCTAGTTTTGATCAGCTCAGGAAAAATGGTCATTTATTAAAGAGTTGATGCTGATGTGAAGTGACAAGTGAATTATTATACCACAGAGCTATTTGCTTAGAATGCATATGCTTGTGCATGTTACCACAAATTCATGTTTCTAGAATGTTACTTGGATTGCATGCAACAAACCACCAAATGTTAATGAACTCAGTTCTCTCTTTAGCTCTTTAAGGTAAAATCACATGTTCCCCAGTGCAAACTATTCCATGACTGTATAAGAAATTGGGAAAAAGGGAACCCATATCCCATCTGAATGAATGTGGCTACATTATCTATCCCAAGGCACTAAGCCTTAGTTTATATTTTATTTAATAGTCTATTTTTAAATCAACAAAATGCAAAAGTAAAATTACATTCTCCAAGTCCTATGGGCTTGTAGCCAACACTTAACCCCACATTTAGGAAAATCATGAAAGAAGTCTTGCAATCAACTCTTCATCTGTCTGACATGTGCCTTTATGTGTATGTGACTTGCTTGGCTTGCCTTTTTTAATGCTTGCCCAATTTGTTTCTCTACTTTGTGTAAGGCTGCACACACCCTCAGGGCAGTATTCAATACTTTTTGATGAAAAGAAAGAATGTTGCTGACATAGCAAAAGCTTCAGGAAGTCACAAAAATGAGAAGGGTTTTACAAAACTGATAATCTTTACATTTTGTACAAAGGGCTCAGAGGTTGATGGAACAAATGTAATTGTTTTTTAATGTAATATTTTCTTTTTACAGTCTCATGTTGTATGGTCCACTTGTAGCTATAGGTGGTAGCAAAGTAGAAACTTATAGAGTCTAGATTATTCCTTAGGGTTCACAGTGATGACAAGCAAGATTTATTTTCTTGTTCAAAGTAGATAGAAACACAGATAGAAAATGTGTGGCATTGACAAATGGGAGGTTTCCTGTCACCGACTATTAAAATGGTAAAACTTGAGATGAGGATTGGGAAGAAAAAACAATCTTTTCCATACTGAAGCTAACTGAGACCGGAAATATTCAGTATTTACCAACTTCTTTTTTAGAATATCATTGTCCTACAGATTTCGAGTTTCCTTCCCTTGAACTGAAAAAGGCTGGCTGGAGTGGAAGCAGTAATGGCCAACACTGAACTAAGCACCTTAACAAGAATTTAGGAGCTAGTGCTTCAGCAAATTATGGTCATGCGAGTTGTTTTGAGTTGTGGTGGGGAAGAAAGTGATAATGATGATGATGATAACTGACTCATTTAGAGGGCTGTAAACTAAGTTTAGTCTTCCACAAAAGGTAGAGGGGCACCTGGGTGGCTCAGGCGGTTGAGCATCTGGCTTTGGATTTCTGCTGGAGTCATGATCTCAGGGTCATGCGATGGAGCCCTGTGTTGGGCTCCACACTCAGCAGGGAGTCTGCCGGAAGTTCTGGCTCTCCCTCTTCCTCTGCCCCTCCCCCTGCTCTTGTTCTCTCTCCCTCTAAAATAAATAAATCTTTAAAAAAGAAACTCATGAGGTAGATAGGAATACATTTTGTGATTATTCTCACATTACACATAAGGACACTAAAGATCAGATAGATTAAATGATGTGCCTAGGGACAGTACATACTTGCCATATAGGTATGATAAATGACAGGTTTTCAAATCCCTGACTTTTTATGCATTTGAATCTAATCAAACAGTTTACCAGAAAGACCTAAAAATTAGGTGCTTCCAAATCAAGCTAAATTTGGGGTAAAGAAATAATATTAAAGCACATTAATAATCATATTTCTATCATTATTATGAGAAGATAATACACAAGATGATTTTCCCCCCGAAGGGATCATGCAAACATTTATGCACAATTACTTGAATAGTATAAAAATCTATAATAAATTGTCTTGAGAAGATTGCCACACATTTTTATATGGTAATAGATCAGGTAAACTGTAACTTGAATTCAGTAATGCCAAGTATCAATTTAAGTGGATAAATATGATATATGCATAAATATATTTCATTAGTTAAATAATACGCTTAGTACTAATTGTTTTCCTCTTTTAGAATTGTTTTTTCCTAAGTTTGTTATTCTAAAATCAGAATGAATCAGTCTGTTATAGATGATTCATTACCAATTATTTATCTTTTCATTCAAGCACATAGAGAGTTCACTCTGTGTACCAGGTATCTGTGCTAGACAATGCACAATGACTGCAATTTCATATCCAGCCTAACAAGAACAGGAAAAAAAAACCAAAAAAACATTTTTGAGGAAGTAAAATAAAAGCACATATCATGTTTGGAAATACCTTCCTGGTAGCTATTATCAAGAAGTTTTAGAAATATCATTAAGTGATGGTTTAGTCTGTGTTGCCCTAGATCTTACATATTGCTTTAGACTTTCAATGTTTCCTGAAGTTTCACTATCACATGAAATTGTGCTAGAGAGAAAAGATCAACAAATTCATTTTCTTACACTACTGTTTAGTGCAAGGTAAATGGAAAATAAATTATATCCATAAAAGTGTTAGAGTATGACATTAGAAATGTGCACATATGTAGAAACACAAGACAGAGAAAGAAGGAAGTTGCCTTGTCTACTTGGAAGTTGATGTCTTCAAGGAATGTTCCAGAGGTGAGAGGATGGCAGAGTAGGGTAAGAGTGGGGAAGGTTCCAGACAGGAGGTACAGCAGAGAGCAGTATGTCATTTAATACTCCTTTTTCTGAAGTTGTTATTTTTTTCCTTTCTTAAAATCTTACCACCATCTAAGCAGAAACAGTTCACATTAATAAACTACTAAGATATTGACAAAATGAACAGACTGGTTTCAAACTTGTAGTCTATAATAATTTTATTTAAAAGGAAAATAATGAGAAAATATCTTGGAACATTATGCCCCAAAGGAAATGCTCTTGTCCCATTACTGCAATTTGCAAAAGCTCTCTTTATTTTCCAAGGGCAAAATAAAATATTTTATTCTGATATGTAAAGTCGTGAGAAATAAAACTCAAGTATTTTTTCTTCTTAAAAATACAGATATGCACTAAGTCATTTAGAGATGAAATAATAACCAAGAATGGAGAGACATGGTGAAAAAGGACTGCAGCTCTTTTACTTAGTTGTGATTCTGAATTTAAGAAACCAGTAGGAATTAGAGGTTCACATGTTGAAATTGAATCTAAGCAGTAAAACTGGACTTTGTATTAAATACAGCAAAGCTCAGGGTGCCTGGGTGGCTCAGTCGCTTGAGCTTCAGATTCTGTTTCAGCTCAGGTCATGAACTCATGGGTCTTGGGATTGGACTGAGTCCTGTGTCAGGCTCCGGGCTCAGTGAGGAGTCTGCTTAAGATTCTCTCCCTCTGTCCTTCCCCACACTACCATGCCTGAGTGCCCTCTCACTCAAAAAATAAGTAAGTCAATCTTTAAACAAAAATAACAACAACAAAAAACTCTCCTCGATTTCCTCCTAAAACTTAATAAAGGCTGACCTTCCTTTTGTGTCTTCAGACTTGCCTATGGTTTACCATAGTTTGTGTTGAAGTGCAATTCTTCTGCTATTTCCAAATAAACTCAAGATAAATAAATACATACATACATACAAACATACATACATACTACAAAATTCAGTTCTCTTTCATACCTTTGAATTTTCTAGAATCAAGAAACATATTAATAGAACTGTTTCCAATGTTCAATTAGAATACATTATTTCTTGTTTATAACCACTAGAAGTGGGAACTGAATTTCTTCCATTCATAAACCATGTATGCTTATGATCAATATACCATTTATATAGTTTGGAGTTTACAAGTATAACTGCCAATGAATTGTGGCTTTGGTTTATTCCCATCAGAAATGTAAAGTTGAGGTGGATAACTTACAGATTAATTTGAGAAATGAATTTTTTCTGTATCTTTAAAACTCTTCCTGAATGAAAACATTCAATATAATTTGTCAAAAAATCACCTCCACATACTCTCTTTTTTCTAAGACCTAAAATTGTTCTTATATGTCGATTAGTCTTAAATATATGTGAAATTTTAACTATGTAAGAATGCATAGAGAAAAACAAAGAACTACAATAACATTACTATTGGTTTTTGTGTTTCATACAAGAATGAGTGCTTGTTACTTCCTTATATCCATCTATATTTCCTAATTTTCTGTAATAGACACATAACATATTTAAAGAAACATATTTGTTTTAAAAAGCAACTAAAATTCACATACAATATATTTTCAAAAATATCCAAAAAAGCATGAAGTAAAAATGTTAGAAGGTATTAGCTCTAAAGGCAAAATGTGTTCTGAGCTGAGGAGTATTTCAATTCTTTCTCTTTTTATATTTTATAAAATTACTATTCACATATTAATTTTATGGAAGATATAGTTTTCATTTCTAAAAAGACTCATAACTGACTTCAATATCAAAATGGACAACTTAGGCCATAAAATTCTAAATCATAGGGCTAGACAGATCGTAATTTCAGGTTGACCAGAAGTGCTAATTCAGATATAAGAAGACAAATATCATTAACCATCCTACAGCCTGCTCTTGGTGAAATTAAAACAATCATTTCCACAGTTAAATGCTCAAATGGAAAGCCTGTAAATATCTGTGGCCTAAGGATTCTTATAGCAATGGTATAATTCACATTTTAAAATATATACTGTAAAGTCTCAATTCTGTTCGTTTACTTTGTTATCAGAAATCTTAAAAATATTCTAATATATCAGTTTAATTTTTTTTCAATTACCAGGTTCCTAAGGTTAGCATTAAACCTAGTAATATTAACAGTTGTATAACAACATTAGTTCATTTGGTTTACTCTCAAATGGAAACAGAATCAAAACTTTGTCTTTTCCCCCTGGCTACTGATATCTTAAAATAGATTGTCAAGTGATTTAAGATAAATAAATAAATTTAAATCTAGATTCAATACCAGTTCCTTTAACATAATTTTTATACCAACCTTTCAGTCTCTCTTTCTTTTCATTCTCCCATGGTAGGAATTACTTTATTGATTAGGAAGCTATGGCCTGAGTGCATAATGAAAATCTGTAATGAAAAACTCATTTGAGAAAGAAATTAATAATTTCAACAGAAATCCAATTTTCCTATATTCATTTTTGTAATCTATTTTGCATTATTTCCCATGTGTACCCCAAACATCACTGACTCATGGCATTGTGCAGATAATCGATTAAAATGAAAGAATTATATAAAATAGGTTTCTTCAAGGCTAACCTCCAGCTCTTTTATATTAAAATAATTATATTTCTATAGTCAATAGCTAAAATGTTATTAGAAAATTAAATAGTTTCACAGATATATTCATTGTTGAGAAATTTATAGAATAATATTTTCATATGTTATTTCAGGAATTCTATAATTATTGAAGAAAATAGGCTATTAACTATGAAAAAGCACTAAAAATCTATATTTTAGGGAAATATATGATAGACACTGTGTTACAGGACTTTCTACATACACTATCTATGTTAAATCCTCCTAGGCCTTCAATAACTAGATACTATGATATCTATTTTTTAATCAAGAAAAAAGGCTTTAGGGAATGTTTAATAAACTTGACCAGGGTCACATAATGGTTGAGATTCAAACCAAGGATTTTATATATACGTATATATACATACATATAATATTTTTATATTTTTATATATATTATTATATATAATATTTTATAATGTATATTATATACATGGTGATAAATTAGATATACTGCTTATAATACCATAGATAAATTAGATATACTGATTATAATACTATAGATATATTCTGTGTGAGATGGCATGTATATGTCCTTAAATCTTATGTTTTTGCTAATGTAAAAAATAAAGAAAAAATAATGCTAAAATAAGCAAAGTAAGTATTCAAATCCCATTCATAAGGAGGGAGATATAAAGAGAAAATATATTGCTTTCATTGTTTAATTACACAAGTAATGCAAGAATGTAAAAGAATCAGAAGCAGTGAACATTCCCCTCCACCCCAAAGGTCCTACTAGAAATAACCAATTCCCCCCATAATTTAATTTTTCAGGGCTTTTTTACACACACACAGACACCTCACACACACATCTGCTTAAAATAACACAAATTCACTGAACCACATTATGCGTATTGCTTTGTGTCTTTTTGCTTCTTAACTATGTTGGAAATCTTTCCATGTCAGTACAAATAGAGTTCTATATTATTTAAATTGCTGAATCATCTAATTGCAACACTTATTTGACCCTCTCCTTACACATACATCTGTAAGTTGTTTCCAAATATTCTCTATTACAAAATATGCTACAGTGATAGAGTGAAAAGTCTTGTAATATAGCATTGTGCATAATTTTTGGATATAATCTATAAAAGATATTGCTGGGTTAAAGGGTAGATACATTTATGATAAGTACTGCCAACTCTCTTTAACCTTGTAATATATCCCTGTGTATTGAATGTAACAATATTAGAACTGGTTCTGTGTTTCTTGTCAGCATTTCAAATAGATCTTCCAGCCTCCCAATAAATTTAAGCAGATGGGAGAGATTGCTGTTGACAACTTAGTTAAATAAGCTTTCTTAGCTCTTCCAATCTGCATGTTTATAATTCTTCCGGAGCCAGAGACATTACTAAAAGGGGTCCTTTCCAATTAAAGTAACAACAATGCATTTAAGTATGGCGCCATTTACTGAGTAGAAGGTGATCTCCATAGAAAATATGCATGTTTCCATCTGCATTGAATTTGGTTTCTTAAAATCATTATTAACCAGTTCTCAGTATATTATAAATAAATATGTCCATCTTAAAAATAGTAACAAAACAGAGCTATCATGAAACATTATTAAGAAACCCTGAGGAAATGGAGGATTTTTAACTTTGAAACAAAACCCCACCTCATAAGCAAACTGAACATATAGCATCATAACAGGAGGTGAAGGGGCTGCAAAAAGATCCTTGGGAAGCATTTTCATAGGTATTTTTCTGACTATTGGCTTTTCTGATAAACAAGCATTAAAAGACTTCTCCTATCTTCCATGTATCCTCAAAAACCATAGCTAGTGACTAAGTTGAAATATTCTAGCAAGAAGCATTATTTAAAGATAATTAGACATTTTTGTATTTTTCAGAACTTTTAATAGATTTTTATTTTGTGAAAATTTTAATTTAAAAATCATCAGTTTCTCATTTGTACTCCATTGACTACTCCAATATTTAATTAATTACTTAAATCATATCATATAGTATAATATACTTTATTTCTTGTTGAGAATTTTTGGATATTTTTCCATAAAATTCATATAGTTAAAAACATTGACTGAGAATATAAATTTTTAGAGACTATGCATTTTAACTGTTTCCTATCCAGTTAAGAATGGTGGCCCAGTAGTAAAATATTCTGGTTAATGGGAAATTATCCATTTCAACAATTAGCCAAAAACTTGAAATTTATGTGAATACATGTCACACGTACTAATGTTTTATAATTTGTAAAACAGTTTTGAATCTTCCTGTGCTCCATAGCCATCCATAAAGCTTTTAGTATAATTTTCTAATGACTTGACTAATGCTAAAATTCACTTCACTTTGCTAAGCTCATCTTTGAAATAACAGTTTTAGACTTTAATGTGCTATTCATTTTTTCCTAGAAAAATATTGCTTATGTGCAATAATAATTCATTAACATAAACATATATATATTTAGTAATGGCTTATAATTAGTATAATATTTGATTTTATACATTCTCCAATGACCTAAGATATATAAATTTTCCAGCCTTTAAAAGCAGGTGTATCTAGTCCAGAACCATCAAACACATGCTGTTAAAACTGTTCCATCAAGTGCCATCTCTAAAGAATATCTTACATCCTTCATATCCCTCTGTCAAACTCCTCTGCAGTCTTTCCTTAAAACAAATCTGACCATGTCATTCTCAAGCATGAGACATTCCATAATTCCATTTGTTGACGGTACGAAGTTCAAATTCTTGTGCATGTCATTAACATTTCCTGTCACTTTCTTGCGCCTTAAGAGTTGACAGTATGCCGCCCCAACACCGCGTTCGGTGGCTGCTCAAAGACTCCCCACTCCCCACTGCAGTAGCTCAAATGTTGCTCCTTCTTTGAAACATTGCTGGATTTTCCCTCTTCTATGTAGAACTGATCTGTACTTGGAGTCCCTTTGCATCATTTGTCCATTGTATCAGCTTTAACCCTCTGGTGTGATTATTTCTTTATGCAATTTTTCCCCTAATAAACTATGGGCTCATTGAAAGCAAAGTATTTACTTTACTTAAGAAAATGTATACCTCGGAGATGTTCCAGAACATTTTTGAGTGGATTTTTTAATTGATGAATTTGCCATTTGAGAACACAGACAAAAGTATCTCTTTAATTAAAATTTAAGAAGACAGTAGTGGAGCTTCAAAGAAAATGTTTCTAATTATAAGATGCTATTTTTCTAAATTGTTTGCTATGTTGTGTGCAAAAGTGTGAGTGGGAGTTTGATCCTGGGGGGGGGAGATTCTGGGAGTTGGGAACAGGATGATTACATTAAAACAAAACACTCTGGTGAGGGAAATAAGAGGGAAAGAGCCATATTATGGCTATAAATAGTTAAGAAATGACCTAAGATTTCTCACCACACACCATCATTTATCTATATTTTCACTCTGAATGTAATTATTGCAATCTTTTACTATCATAATTTTGATCATTCAAACTGGAGTAACAAGAGCTGTGTTTTCAATTTTGTAATTATTGTCTGTAGCCTTTAACATAGTCAGAGCCATATAATTAGCACTTTAAAAGACTGAAGTAATTAAAGACAAGAAGTAGTGAATTATCTGATGTTTTTTAATGGACAATGGTATGAACATTAAAAGCTGATCTCCAAACTTATATATAACCACCATATTGAGCTTTTAGTCACTGCTGGCTCAGTGTTAAGAATTTTATGTGCTATAATTCATCTGATCATCACAGAAGACTTGTGAGATAGGCACCATTAATATCTTTGTCATTTTACACATGTGGAAACAAGTTCATTTCTTAGATATGCAGTCTGGAAGTGATGTAGGTAGGGAACTCAGAGGCAGCTGAATTCAGAACCTAGGATCTTAACCACAACACATTCTTCTTTCTCTGAATTTGGGATGAAAGGAATTTCCTGTTTATTTCAGCATAGAATGGCATATCACAAAAGTTTTATTACATACATTTTTGAGGTTGGATATTAATCTGGAAAAGGAAAAATGAGTTGAAACAAAAAAAAAATGGTCTTAATAAGTTAACCCTTAAATCCGGAGACATGGGAAAATCACTCTGAGTGAAATCTTGACAAGAGTTAGTAATGGAACAGCCATTTTGTTTGAGGCTCTGCCTTTGGAACTCAAAGAGCAGGAATGGGAAAATAAGGGAAATAAGGTCTCTTAGTTATTGAAGATCATCTCTATTTTTATTGGAATAGCTAGACATTTCAATGAAAAGTTTGTCAATACACAGGGAGATAAATCAATTGGATAAAAATTTCAGTGAAAATTAGTTTTTTTCATTTTCCAAGAATTTTAGAAACATTGTAAAACCAGTTTGAATAATCCAAAGCTTCAGTATATTATTTCGTTCTATATTTTTGTGAAGTGGTATCTACTTTATGGTATAATTACTTTAAAAACATTGTGTTTTTGTGATTTAAGTTGAAAATATTCATCGTTATTTCTAAAAAGGTGTCTAAAAGTGAGATCTCTTTACATGGTATGCTCACTTATTTTCAATACAGTCAAATTTTAGTATCAGAATTACATTTCCAGAAGAAATCTTCACAATTGGTTGAGTATTTTTATTCAGATAGGATTATGTGAAGAATTACAATTTGTTTTGGGGGTATCTGTTTCTTTGTGTGTTATATAACATTCTTTTTTTTATTCATCATTTATTAATTTGTCACATTTTTTTGTGCCTACTATGTATCTGGATAAAGCATGAGCATGCAAATATGAATATAATATTTCCCACTAACAAGCTTAGAGTCTCTTGATGGACAGTCTTTTATATTCTGATTAAATACCAACTTATGCTCTGCTTAATAATATCTCTGCTTAGCAGAGCTATAATTAGAGAAGAAGAACAATATTGCTCTTACCCAAGGGAACCTGTAACCTCAGTAAGTTAGACAAACCACTCAAGGTTTATTCCTTGCATCTGTCTGAGAGGTGATAGAGTCAAATAACAGTAAAGACAGGAAGCAGAAGGGAATTTATCATACTCTTACTGCAAGTTATTCATGGACTTCCAAACAGTATTTTCTTCAAAATATACATTAATTATTTCTCATAACAAAATTGTTAAGTCCATGTTCAGTACACACCAGCATTCTGCAGGGGGTTGGAGAGAGAGAGAGAGAGAGGTATAATAACCAAGACAAAATTGTTTCTGCTCTACTACAGCATACTATCTATAGGAACCAATTTCCAGAGCCCATCATCTCTACCTGGATGTACAGACATCTACAGTTTGCATGTTCTAAATCAAATTCGTTTCCTGCTCCTCTGTCAACTCTGCCCACGTGTGTCTTGGACCTATCTTTCTTATTTTGGCTAATGACAAGGCAATGCCTCTGCACTGTTGTCTCAGGTAAAAATCTTAGCCTCGTTCCTAACTCTTCCTCTGTTGTCCTCACTTATGACGCACATCATCCCACACGCAGTATGTAATCAAGTTCTGTCAATTCTATCTCAGAAATGTCTCTGACATTTTTTCTGGTGTTTTTTGTTTTGTTTTTTTTCTGACTGGCTTCCTCCCTCAAGAGAATGCAAGCTGTTTAGAGCAAGGACTTGATCTTTTTTGTTCACTACAGTATCCCTTGTTCCTGGAAGAGTTCCTGGCACACAGTAAACCTTCAATAAATGTTTGTTAAATGAATAAATGATTTGTTTCCAAAATAACATAATAACAATAAATATTTTTAGGGGATGATTATTTGCCAGTCACAGAGCTATGTCCTTTGTAAAACTTTATATTTAATTTTTAAAATTACTCTGGAATAGATTGGTACAACAGGATTGATTGGACTCAGAAGCCCTTGTTTGTAGCCAGAGGGTTTTACCCAATTGCCCTGCCAAAACCACTCATTCCTACAGTTCATCTTCCATACTATTATTAATATTATTTTTCTAAAGATTTATTATAATTCTGGTTACCTATTTGAAAACTTTCGATGACATAGTTTCTTGTCATTCCATATTAGGTATATTAAAACTTGGCTACAGCCTACATTTCCACTCTATTTTTCAGGGTTCCATTACAAGAACCAATATTATAGCTAATATTTACTAATTATTTACTAATAATTTACTAATATTTACTTCCCAAATTATGCCATTCACTTTATTACCTGTGTCTTTGTTACTACTGTTTACATTGCCTGAATTACTTTCTCCTTGCCTCCTTGATTAACCTCTATTCATCCTTCAAACTCAACTCCAAATCTCCTCCAGGATCTACCTGAAAGAGATAATTTGGAAGCCAGATACATCTAAATTTGCATTCTGGATTTTCTACTGATGGCTGTGTGATTTTAGGCAAGGTCTTAATCCTCATGTCTTCACTGTAAAGTCGGTACATTAACACTTGATTTTAAAGGTTATTTCCTTGATGAAATGAAATAAGAAAGCAATTAGAACTTGGTATACACTCAGGGGCGCCTGGGTGGCTCAGTTGTTAAGCATCTGCCTTCAGCTCAGGTCATGATCCTGGGGACCTAGGACCCCAGTTCCGCATTGGGCTTCCTGCTCTGTGGGAAGCCTGTTCTCCCTCTCCCACTCCCACTCCCCCTGCTTGTGTTCCCTCTCTCACTGTGCCTCTCTCTATTAATAAATAAATACAATCTTAAAAAAAAAAAAAGAACTTGGTATGCACTCAAAAAAAGTATATCAGATCAATTCCTTATCCTGACATCATCAGTTGAATAAACGGCTCCTATTAATTCACATTTCTATTTCAAAACTTGTAGAAATTTTACATATTTAGATTTATAAATCTAACCATGTGCCCATCACCATTCAACTGTAAACAGCTAAATGTTGAATTTATTGATGACTAAGATAGAATCATACATAATAATAGTACCCTATACTTTCTTTAGTCAAATGTAATTTGTATAGCTTATTTTTTATTATTCTTTACTGCTAGTAATAAAGAGTTAACTGATTTGGTCCTTAAATAAGCTTTGTACACCTTTTACCTCAATAACAACACACATTTTTATTTGTTCAGCATTGGAATCAAACAATGAATTAAGTAGAATGACTCAAAATATTAGAAAAGGTCTCCAGCCCTATCAGGCTTGGTCATAGTTTAAGGCAAATATAAATGTCAATGTCAGGTCAAAAAAGACAGAGTTAAAAAGTAAGGTGAGTCATGGTAAAGAAAGGAGTACCCCAAGGCAGTGCATAGCCAATTTGGAGTGTGGGGCTGGTTCTGCTATCACATGTGAGAATTAAAATGGAAATGTTGTTGATACAATATGAGTTTAGTATGCTTTGTAAGTAGTCTATTTAAATACATACAAACTGCTATTCAAATACTTGGGCAGAGATCTGGACTGGTAAAACCCGCAGGGTCTTTTACTGTGTGAGAACACAAAATTTCCTTTCTGCTTCTTGTGGCAATCACAATTTCCTGTTTTACAAAGTGTCAGCAGGCTAGGTCCCAAGAAAAAAGGGGAAGGGAGAACTTGCTGAAATATTTCTTGAAGATTATTAATTTATTGTTTTTTGGATTCGTTTTCTTCAGGGAGGAGGGAGCCACTTATCTAATTTAAAACTATTGCCCATGATATTAGCGGAGCACTTTATTTACACCTAATATGGAACTTTATAAAATAGCTGTATCCCAATTTGATTCTTTTTATTCATTGATGAATGAGTGTAAGTCTCATTAACATTAAAAAGAACTGTGAATGCCTAATGATTACAGCATAGAACATGTCTAGGGGTTAATTTTAATTGCATATAACTGTATTTGGATGAGCAGTTTAGAAACAATCATTTAACAAAAATAACCACATTTCTTACTTTCAAGTAGCAATTGACTTGGGTAAGCATTTGTATTGCCTATGATCCTACAAAAAGAGCACTCTAGAAATCTGAGTTTATGTTTTTCTATGTTAGAAATATCATCTTTCATGACAACGACTTCCAAAGGAGGGAAGAAAAGAGATGACAGTAGCTATAAGTCATGTGCCACTTTACAAAAAAGGCAAAGGAGGCTCAGGGAATTAAATAATTTGCCCAAATTCCCACAATTATTGAGTTGTAGAATAAAAATTCATACTTAGGTTTGTGCATTTGGAAATCCAATGCTAATTAGTGAGAAAAAAAAGTGTGTGTGTGAACCATTTGTATGATATTTGTGTGTTGTGGTCTGAATATTTGTGTCTACCCCACACTGATACGTTGAAAATCTAATGCCCAAATTGATGTTATGAGAACATGGGGTTATAGGGAGGTGATTAGGTAATGAAAGTGGAGTCCTCATGAATGGGATTAGAGCCCTTATAAAAGCCCCGGAGAGCTGACTTGTTCCTTTCATCCTGTAAGGATATGACCTGAAGTTTGCAACCCTGAAAAAGATCCTCACTTGCCCATGCTGGCACTGTGATCCTGGACTTCCAGCTTCCAGAACTGTGAGCAACAAATGGCTGTTATTTATGAACTTTCCACTCTGTGGTATTTTGTTATAGCAGAATGGGCTAAGACAAAGAGGTTGAATGGGAGAAGACAGTGAGGTTGAAATTGGTATGACTGTGGAATAAAAACAATCACAGTCTATGGCAGAGATCTTCCTTTGGCTATGTATTTACAAGCTGAGGCTTGTAATGTGTCTTAATATTTGGGAGTGTGACTACGTCTACAGACGGTGCCACATAGATAAAGTGCATTAAATGCAAAAGTTTGCTGGTATCGATGACGAAAAAACAGTGGTTGAGAAATCTATGCACGAAACTTTGGGTTGTTTATTTTTAAAAAAAGGTTGATGGGGCACCTGGGTGGCTCAGTGGGTTAAGCCCCTGCCTTTGGCTCAGGTCATGATCTCATGGTCCTGGGATCAAGCCCCGCATCAGGCTCTCTGCTTCCTCCTCTCTCTCTACCTGCCTCTTTGCCTACTTGTGATCTTTCTCTGTCAAATAAATAAATAAAATCTTTAAAAAAAATAAAAAGATCGAAAAGGAAAGACTAAAAATGATTGGATGTAATACATATTTATGCTGTTTTCTAATAGAATACTAGTTACATTATAATCTGGAAGAAAACATTTATCTTAACTTGGGTTCAAGGCATACTTTGTTTTTTTATTAAATTATGAGAAAAATGACCCTAAAAGTCAAACTAATAATCAGAATATTCAAGCTACAAAAATATGTGAAGATTATTAATCAAACTGTAACTCTATGCAGAAGAGAAAAAAATCAGTGCTAAACTGATTTAACTTGTTACTGAGGGGACAAAGATTAGACTGAAGTTTCCTGTCAACGTAATACATTTGAATGGATTCAAATGTCCTTAGAGTCTAAAATCATGGTGTTTCATGTTAGCCATTAAATTCAAAGTCACCAGAAAGGCATAAAACATGGATAATCCAGTATGGGAGAAGTATACCTTTCATGCCACACTTAAGATCAATATTCTAACATTTGATTTACCATAGTCAACGGTTCTTCCCATGTTATAAACAATTGTTCTTTTTCTATTGAGTACTAAAAGTAATCTTTTAGAGTTTAGACATCATGCATGAAATGCATGGATTTTAAACTCTAGAATCACACCCTATTTGGTGAGTAAGATGTTTTTACATAGGAACTAATGATAACTGAGGGAATAGTGACTTATATGTCCCATTTCATTCTCAGGTTCACAGTGGGGTAGATCAAGTGAAATGGTGAGCAAGACTGCCCACATGAAATGTATATAAATAGTTATTTCTATTTCTCTCCCATTTTTCTCTCTCTCTCTGATTTTTGCTGACCTTTTACAGTTTTATTTATTTGAGTTAAATCTGCTTAAGGAGTTCCCACACTTTAATGCACGAGAGCAAGAGATTGCATAAATTTTTAAAGAAAGAGCAAGACAAGATTATGAATATGTATGAATATCATATTCATAAATTAATATCAATATGTATGAACATCAATACAAAGCAATATATTAAGTGAAAAAGGCCAAAAACCAAGAATTCATCGCAACATCTGCGATGTTCAGATGATGTAGGTTTCACAATAATAGCCACCTAAGGGAGAATCTGGGTTCCAACAGAATTGACTTGGTCCATACAGTAGGCAAAAGAAAATTTTAAATAAATATCTAGACTTATTTTTAAATTAGAGTATATAGTAATAATGGGCTTTCATTTCCACATGACAACAACTAGCTAGACCTAAGTAATAGGGAATTCCATTTAGATGGGGAATGTTCTCCAGTTTCATGCCATTTCCGCTCCCCACAATTTGTTATATTTTAATACTGGACAGCGCCACTCATTTATATTACCTATATGATTCTAGACCAGCTGAGTATGCAGTATCTGATCCAGAAAGGGAACTCAAGCTGAAAACAATTTTTGGTATTTTTATCCTTAATGTAGGGTTATCTTTGAGGTGGAGAGAGATGCAGTACACTTTAAGCATTTTCCATCCTGTTAGAAAAGAGAAATACAATTATCAGATATACTTCTCTTGGTTTGTCATTAGATCTTTACCCATCTAATCTCCTATTCTATACTTTGATAATCAGAGAAAGGCATTCTGACTTCTATATTTGTTTGCCTATAAGGAAGAAATGTGCTCAGATTGTGTATGTGGGTTATTTCTGGTCTTTGCAAAAGTGAATTTTTGATGGCATACCCATGATATGGTTAGTATTACTTGGCTATAGTGAGAGATTTTGCTGATTATGCGTATATATATGCATATATGCCCAAATAGATAAAGAAATTATTATAAATTAAGAAATAAGCAAAGTTGTCCTTAATTTCAGTATCTTACGTATTTCCTTAAGTATGAACCTATCTCTTAGGTCTGTTATATGTGAGACATTGGTTGCACCCAAGCACATGCAGGGTAAAGCCAACAACAGTAATGAATTTTAGATGACAATTACTTCTATATATGTCCTTAAATATTTCTATAGTATACACCATAGAATTAAATCAATTGAAAGTTAGAAAATGAATTACTTTTACCTTATATTTTTGTTCAGAATCTAGGATGCTATGGTTGATGGGCTAACAAAATGTCACAAATTCTTCACCCTTCCTTGTATGTACCCCTTCTTCAATATGACTTTGTAACGTCTTCCATTGGAGATGGAGTCTGTTTCCCACAGGTGAATGCCATTGACTTTTTATATATTTTGGCCAAAAGAATGCTCTAGAATTGATAGTGTGCAATTCTAAGCTTAAAAATCAATAGATCCTTCATGCTTCAACTCTCCTTCCTAGAATTCTCAGTGCCATAGGACAGGCCCACCCTAGCTTGCTAAAGGTGCAGAGACCACACAGAAAAGGTCACTTTTTTATTTCTGTGGCATTTCTCCATTATAAGAATAGAAGTTGTTCTTCAAGTAAAAATCACTGCACTTTGTCCCTCATGACATAATTTCTCCAGCATCTTGTGTAGTTATAAAGCCTTGAAGACCATACACCATGGACATGCTTTTATTATTTTTAGTTATACTGAGTCATTCTCTTCCTTATTATTTTAAACTTGCAAAATAGTCTTACTCCTTTTCCAATACACAATAACAAATACTGATCAATTTTGATTTATCTAATCTATAAGCAAATATTTACTTCCTGATTTTATACAAAGCAATAATTTCTATGGAACATGGAAAAATAGAAGCTGAGAATTTTAACTAAGAGAGCGTCCATAAGATTTTTCCCAGTTTAGCTCAAGGTTGAAGGTTGAAGAATCTGACTGGAGTTGTGATAATGATGCACTTGGGAATGTGAAGTTGCTCATAAATTCTGTTATACTAAGATCAAAATTAAGACATTTTGAACTGAAAATGTCTCACTACTATAATGTTATGTGAAGAAATAAAGTCAAAAGCAAGATGACTACTCAGTTCCTGAGGAGTCCATATTTATCAGAAATAACAGTTAATATGGGATCACATACCTGCTGTGATGATAGAATTAGGAAGGGCTAAATTTTTCTATAGGTTGATATTTCATACTACAGTGCACGACAGCTCCCTAAAATATCTCCCATGAAGCTGGCTAATCCCACTGTATTTGAATAGCATAGCTTTTTCTGCTTTGTACTTCGTTATTAACACTTTGGCTTAGCCATAGGGAGCTGTAGTGGAAATGCAGGAAGTAGAAAAAGTAATTAAAGAGCACTACCCTTCATTTATTAAAAGGAAAAATGAACTATATATGCTATAAATATTTGGGAAGACACAAGTTACTGTGAATTCTAATTGTTACTGGACACCATTGTAAAAAAAAAATTGAAAAAATAAAACAGCTTATGAAAGTGAACTCAGTACTGATGGACTGAAATTTGGTTTGTCAATCTCTTCCTCCCTCCCTCAAAAGACAGCCTGTTATAAACTGACTGTTTTTGTAATGGCATTATTAACATCTTTTTTGAAAAAACAAACAAACAGGAAAAGAGTATGTGGTATAGTTTAAGGTAAAAAAAAAAGATCTTACTTAAAAAAAATATAACACATAAACATTAAAATGCTATTTTCTACAAATAAATCTGGCTGATTTAAACCAGTATGAAAGTGCCAGGTTCCAAAGGTAGTAAACAGAAATTTTTGAAATGTTTACACCAGAAAATGTCACTAACAGCTGCTTTATATACACATCTTTCATGTAAATAAAGAGAAGAAAAGCCTTGTGTACATGGGCTGCCATTTTTAGCTCCCCTTTCCAACTACCATGTGGGTAACTTCATTAGAAAGCCTGAATGGGCATTTTATGAATTGCCCACTTGGTTAAACAGTAGGCATTAATGATAATTACACGAATCACAAAGGCTATAAGATTAATATTGTGCGTTTGAAGTCTAAAAGTTTAGAATAGAGAAACAAATTATGCTTTTTTATTTTCTATAAAGGCAGAATCAAACAAAAACCATACTCATTTTCTCTGCTGACAAGGCTTAATAATTTAGTGAGATTAATGTGATAAAGTCCTTGCTTCAGAAAAGAGAAAGAAATAACAGAAGCATTATCAGAAGATGGAAGGTTGAAATCTAGGTAAGAAATTAGTTTGAATTAAAGTTTTAGCAGGTTTTTTTTTCCTGCTAAATATCACCTTTTACATTCTGCAAAGTGTAAAGAAGTATTAGCATCTCCATAGAACCATCTCTATAGAAAATCAGTGAACACTTGATTTTCTGCTTCAAGCCAGTATATTGGATCTCTATAGCCACAGTAAACTTCTGATGAAAAGATAAATACAATTAAAATAAAGTTATGTATAACACATATGTATATATTTTTAAAGAATCTTTGATCTGACATGAAAAAAATATATATGCAAAGACTAATATAAAGGTAAAAGCGGAAACCCTAAGCGGTAAGTAATCTCCAAAGCCAACTTTCAATGTAAGAACTGTAGCAATTCTTTAGAAAGCTTCAGTTTCCCTTTTGACGGCTTCATGAGGAACAGAGTGGAAAGCACAGTTAAAGCCCCTTTCTCCCATAAAATGAGAAATAAACCTCATGGAGAGAGTGATTCTGAAAGGAAATCTTCTCTTTGGTGCTGACTGGAGAGGAAAAAAAAAAAAGGAATTCATAACGAGTTAGTCCTCATCTCAGGTCTGAAATGTGAAACCATGCTATTTGTTGGATTGAAAACTTAGAGGATTTAGCTTAACCCTGGTCCTAATTTGATAGCCTCCTCGCCCCCTGCTGAGGATTGGTAAAAGCAAGTACTTTAAGAATGGAACTCCAGATGTAGCCTTGAAGAATTCCATTCATAATATTCCATATGTGAGATCGTACTCAAAAACAAAAACACATCGGTAAAATAGGACTTTATAACTGAAAACAAGCAGAAACAACAGAGAGTACAATCAGAATCATAAAATTAGAGGTTTGCTTGAACATTAGAAAGAGAAAGAAGAGACTTAAATCTACAAAACATGCTAATGGAATTTATTAACACCAAAGTTATAAAAATTAAAAGAATAAAAAGAGAATAATTTAAAATTAATCACAAGTGCAGATTATCACAGTGAACGGGATATAGATTCAAAGAATGTTGCATTAAGAAACTATGAGATGATCTGAAAAACAATTAAGAGACATAAAGGATAGAAAAAAATGGAAGAGGCCCCTTTAAAGGAGATAAAGACTGAGTAGTTTAAGAACTGCTGAAAAACATCTATTCTCGAATTCAGGAAGGCCAATAAATCTAACGTGTAATATTAAAAAAAAAAAATTGTACCAGGGCGACTGGGCGGCTCAGTTGGTTAAGCTTCTGACTTCAGTTCAGGTCATGGTCTCTGTGTCATTTCCTGTGTTGGCTCCCCATTCAGTAGGGAGTCTTATTGTCCTTTTGCCCCTTGGTCTGCTTATGCTCTCTCTCTTTATCTCTCTTTCTCTCAAATAAATAAATAAAATCTTTAAAAAAAATTGTACCTGGACACATCAGAACTAGCTTCAGACCACCAAAGATCAAGAGAAGAATTTAAAAGCAGCCAAGGAAAAATAACAAATTACACACACCAGTATAGCAACTAGACAGACAGTTAACTTTCCAGTAATAAATAATCAAAAAAACCATGGGATAAAATCTTAAACTGTGTCTGAAAAATTACTGGCAATCTAGACTCACAGTCTGAGGATATTAATTTTCTAGAATGAGAGCAAAATGCAAATATTTTCAGGCAAAAAAAGGAAAATAACCTGACTTTTGTTCACTAAAGGAAAATCTGAAGAACATACTTCAAGTAGAGAGATAAAGTGGAAGTTCTGATACGGAGGAATGTTGAAAAATAAGTGATAAATATGTGAGTAAAGAGGACATAATATTAATTTATAATACAATAATAATAATTTCAACTTTTGAAATAATAGAGCAAAAATACATAAGATGTTAACACAAAAATCTGGATGGCTCATGAGAATTACAATATTCTAATATACTTGTATTTGGGGTGGGAGTTAAAGGTACTAACCTGCCTGTGTGTGTGTGCATGTGTGTATATGTACACTCTGGAAGATACCTTAGTTTTATTAGTTGTATTAGGATATTTTATTTTTGTTCTATAATCTGGTGGTTCTCAAGCATCAATATATTTCCAAGTTTAAATCAAAACATCAAGCTACATGCTTTGATAAACTCAGATATTTCTAATAAACATCCTCCAGGGTTTACTGTGAAAGTAGTATTATTGAAAAAACAAAAATTGCTTAAAATTAATCAGCAAATATCTTCAATTTAGGCATGAGTAGCTACCCCAAAATGATTTGACTTTATAAAATAGTTTTGACAATATATAAACGATTTGCAGCTCCTCTGAATTCTACTGTGAATGACAGATACTCGATCTCACCTTAAGAAGGAAGCTGTCATAATCTGTCCTGTACAGAAAGTGTTGATACACTGGAAAAAAGAAAGTCCCGTATTACTAATACAAGCCTCTAGTTTATTATTAGTAAAAGTAAAATGAAAAACATTCTAGACAGTTTGTTATTTACCATTCATTTTAATTATGTTCGTATTTATTAAATTTTCCAAACTAACAGAAAATATTACAAATTTTAACATTTCATATATGTATATCACAGAATATCCCTTTATATGAAGTAAAATTATTTAAAAGTTGTCAAATTTTTGAAGTATATATTATATAATATAAAGATATATACATTTATTTATCTTTTAACATTACCCTTGATATTTTTCATGGTAGTAAATAAATTGTTTATATTTTATAATATTCCATTTAAGCACAGGATTATTTGCCCTTTGGAAGTAACTTCAGTCCATATTACCTAGTTTTCCTTCACCTAAAAAGTACATAGGCTAGTGTGTTACAAAAATCTATTACTGATTTTTCCATCACATATAAAGATTTACAACATTCAAGAGATTGTTTCTGCTACAAAATTATAAATTCATTGCCTGGAACATAGATTGTTACAGCATATCTGCCACGCCATATAACAAGGATATTCAGAAGAAAACTGTAGCTATAAGAAAATGAGTACGTGGACAAATATAAAGATAATGTCTTCATAGTCATGTGAGTATTCTTTGAGCACAGATACTTTGAGGAATAAATATGTTGTTAGGTTGCATTACTTTTCTTGACTATACTTAAAATACATATTTATATTAAAAAAAAATCAGTGCTTCTCTGAGCTATTTAGGTACTTCCAAGGAGACAATAGTATTATTTCCCAGAGTTTGAAAATTCATATGCTCTCGAAGCACAAATTCCTCTGTCTCCTCTGATGTCTCCATCAGCTTTTTTCACCTCTACTTAGATGTGCTGTGGTCAGGTACTGTGGTCAACAACAACCTCACCCTCACTAGGATTTCTGTATTTTTCCTCCATTTTTAATTCTATAACTTCCAAATATGGCAAGAATAGCTGCAGTTGGAGATTGATCTTTTAAAATGGTAGTAGCCTTCTTGAGATTTTATTTCAAATAAACTCATTTCTCAATGTGGAAATATTATCACTGAATTGTTAGGGTTGGGCAGAAGGGAGGTAGTATTTAAAGAGGCCTCACTATTGATTCTAAGAAATTTGGTCTGCTGAAAGCTGTAACAACAGTAAGTAAATTCTAGCAAGCATTTGGTCTTTGGCTACAGCAGGGCATTTAGACTATGGACTTTATGTATTTTAAACTTATGGATGGAACACATTGATGAAGGGAGTTCAGACACTAGAAGTGGTAATCAGATGGTAAGGCGATCATGAAAGAGCTATATTGGTTTTAGAATTTTATAACATCCTTCAAGACCAGGATGACTGATAATGTCTTGGAATGAACTATGCCTTCTGACTCTTTCCACTTACTAGTGATATGACCTTATAGTTCAAGATAGGTTTTAACAGATCTGATTTTTTTTTTTACAGTAAGTTGATAAATTTTCTGAAAGGCTGATTAACACTGGAAATTGCTGATTTATCCTTGTATGCATGTCACCAACTGGAAACTTAAATATACACAAAAGCACAAGATTTGGGCTCATTAGTGGCTTATAAATATTATATTTGGCTGATAATTGCTTATATATACTGAGGAAAAATATCATAAGGGTGTACCTGTACATGAAACAAGATATTCAATTAGGTGAAAGGTAATTAAGCAAAGAAAATTTTCTTTGATTGTATTAAGTCATATATTTTCTTTTTATAAATACTATTCTGACAAAAAATAATATTATTAATATAAGAATTTATCCTATTTGATATTTAACATACTAGATGGCATTTTCAGTGTAACTTAAATTATAATACATATGATATAGTTGTATTGACTTTCATTTTGGGGTAATTATCTTTTCTGACACATTATTATGAACAATAGCTAATTTATATATTCCTATTTTTTAATGTGATCAGATATTTTGAATCGTGTTACAAATCATTATGTTAGCACAGGAATTTCAAAGAATTAAAAAATAGTTGATGGAATTATTTTATTATTTTCAACAATTTCCAACATTCAAGCTTCAAATATTCAAATATTTAATATTATAGACATTTAAATATATAAATATATATTTGTAAATATATAATTATTTAGGTTTTCATAATAATAATACATTTCTATCATTTTTAAATTTTATAAATGCAAACTTTGCTTCTGTGTAAAGTGAAAATGTATGTTGGAAATATCTCAAGGTAATATTAATTGACTAAGCATTCTACGAAGAGTTAGTAACCTTAAAAACAATGAGACATTTGTAATGACAATGGAAGGATTTTCAGGATAACAAAAATCTCAGCAGATGAAAAATATCTGTATGTTGATCATATGCTGAAAACTACACACTTTTGTTAATAACTATTTGAATACACATTTAACACATCCCTAATTTTTGGATAAATAAGTTGCTTCAGTCACATAAATGTCAGGTATTACTATATTGTATGTATGTTAAACAATATAATAAATATGTACTTTTGGTATTATTCCCAAGCAATTTTCTTCATGAGCACGGGAGCAGCTTCAAGAAAACCACGCTACATCATTCATACAGCAGATTAGGAACACAAAACATGAGAGAAAATGAAAGACAGAAAAATTACCTTTCTCAAAAAAAATCTATGCTCATCTGAATCTTAAATCATGTATTCTTTCCCCTTCATATTATTCTTGATGCGGTTCTTACAGGAAAAAAAAAATAGGTTAAAGTGACTGAGCTTCACTGTCAAGAGAAACCTATGGTCAGGGATATATCGAATTCTCAAAGCTTTCATCATTAATATTTTATGAATCTCACTGATCTGTCCTATGTAGAAGAAAAATTTATCTTTCATTTGTGCAAGCACTGCCTGCCAAGTAATAGATTTCGTCCCTCTAACCCTCGAAGCTGGGTGGCAAAATGCGAACGGCAGCAAAGGCAGGAGGAAGCAAAGTGTTCACTTTATTTCTTTTACTCCAGTCTGGCTGCAATTTACTGGACTTGCAGAGTCAGCCAAGCACAGTGAAAAAGATCTTTGGGGAACTATGAAGAGTGTCAGTTCTGGGCCAGCATACTTTGGCCTGCACAGGTGAATGCCCACATGCTTAAGCTGACTTCTAAAGGAGATGATTAGCTACAGGGAGTTTTCTGTTGTTATTGTTAACTTAAATGTTTACAAGGAAGTTTGGTGCCAACTACATTGGCTCAATCGTGAAAACTGTCTTCCTTATAGACGAGATGACCAAACAGTAAATTGATGATCTGCAAACACTTTGAACTGAAAATGGCATGTTAGGCCTCTTGGTAGGCTGTGGCTTGCCTCAGCTGAGGTGAGGCTGCCGAGGAGGGTTATCTATGACCCTGGAGCTGAGTATTTCCTGGGTAGTATTCATCCACAGAAAAGTAAAACAGAGAAGGAGGGTCCAGGACACCCTCTCACAGTCAAAAACACATTGTGTCCGCCTGTTAGGTCCACTTTGGCTGCAGGTCCGTCTGGATTCACAGGAAGTGAATATAGTTCTTTCATGTGGTTCAAAAGATGATTTCCAGAGAAATATATTTAGTGTAAAATCAGGAGGCAAAAACATACAAGCAAGCAAACAAACAAAAATCTCCTGGTTTTGAATGAGTATTTTCCTTTGCTTGAAAATCCAGAATTCAAAACTACATGAAACAACTGTGGTTCTTTTCTTCGGAGCTCTTACCTCAATTTCTAATGACCTATTAACTAGTATGATTATTTAACATCTTTCTGATCTCTTAGAATAAAAATGAGACCCTGTTCATTTTGGTGCACAATGGTATCCCCAGTGTCTTGTACCCTGTTGGCAGGCAAGAGGTGTTGAGTAAGTTTTTGTTAGAAGATTTGCATATTTTTCATTTTCATCAGTGCCTACTAGTATGTTTTACATAATAATCCTCAATAATGTTTTCGGTGGGAGTAATGATTTATTCAAACTACATCAACAGATTATAAATTTACATAAAGTCCTATGTTAGAAAAAAGTTCATACTAATTAGTTTAAGATTAATTTCTGGGGCTCCAAGAGTTGACCATCTAGTTGAGGGATAAAGTATATCCGTAAAAACTATATAAAATGTGAATTATTAGTGACAAAAGAACATGTTAGCTGTAATTGTAGATAGGTATCAGACACACAGAAATGAAGGACATTCCTGATAAAGAGAACTATATGAGTAAATACCTTAGAATCAAAAGGATATAAACCACAAATCAGAAAAGGTGTTGTTAGGGATGATATTTAGAATGACCAATAAGAGAAGACCTCTCTTGTCTGTAAGAGCCATCTAAACCTACTTCTCTTATTGGTTCATTTAGTTTTTATAGTAGGAACACACATTATTCCCATGAACTGAAAGCATCTATATTCGACAGTCATGTTAGTATAATATTGTCAGAATTGTATAGGAATGTTTCTTTTCTCAAACTCCAGCCGGTATCTTTTTTTTATTCGACCTTTCCTTGTGATTTAAGCATCTTCTGATATCTTTATTTTCTCTTATCTAAATATCAGTTCTTTTCTCATTCCCCTTTTCCTCGATTTGTTTGCCCAACTCCTTGGCATCCTCACCCAGACCTTACGAATAGGAGTGGATTAGATAGTCATTTTTATTTTTATTTATGTATTTTTAAAAGGATTTTATTTTCATTTATTTGTCAGAGGGAGAGAGAGCACAAGCAGGCAGAGTGGCAGGCAGAGGCAGAGAGAGAAGCAGGCTCCCTGCTGAGCAAGGAGCCCAATGCAGCACTCCATCCCAGGACCCTGGGATCATGACCTGAGCTGAAGGCAGCGGCTTAACCAACTGAGCCACCCAGAGGTCCTTACATGAAAAGTATTCATTTGTAGATACTCCCTAGCTGAGTAAAATTGTTGCTAGTTGTTACCCCTCAATGGATTTCATTTACCAGTAATTTCAACAAATAATTTTCTTCCTTTAAAATTATTCCAAGCACACTTCTGAATAATTTTAACTAATTCAGTACTTGTTTTTGTTTTGCCCGTAACTCATTGGCCCTATTAAGCTATATCCATCTTAGTTAAATCTGATGTCAGTTTGTAAAAACAATATTATTTTAACAAAAAATATGCAGTATGAAGTATGTGAAATGAATAATCTATTTAAAATAGTAATATAACAACTAAATGTTAAATAAGCAAATACAAGATGCTGATTGGGAAAATTTTCTGGACTTCCTTGACTTTAAAATCAAAGTAGTTTTCTTTAAAGTTAATATCAAACTAATTAAATTATATCATTTTATATATATAAACAATTGTTCTTTATACTCCCTAGACCTTGAAAATTCTCTGAACTTGATGATACCATAACATCTCTGAAACTATGTAAAGTCTTCTGCTAATTGTTTTTGCTCATATCCATGAAGATTATTTGGTGACTTCTGTATAGCTATAAGTCACCAGAAATTCCCACATTCTCCTTTTCTATTCAAAACATCAATCATCTGGATTTAATTTTTAAATCTATTCACTTTTTTTCTTCATAATTTCTATTACCTGTAGTAATGCATGGCTTTTTATTCTTAAGGGTCATATCTTACAAAGTAAAATAATGGTTTTTTCTGTTCATTTGTTTGCTTGTTGATTCCCTTTTTTTTTTTTAAATCATTTCACAGTAGTTACACTTTATTCAAACACCAATGGAAATTTTTTAAAGTTAAATTGAAGTTTGAAAACTGGAGACTTGGCTAGGTATATTCCCCTGGTGACTTTTTTTTTTTTTTTGTCTGTCAGCCGTAAAGCATTTAAAGTTTGTGTAAAAAAAAAAAAAATACTAGACGATGTGGACTTTCATAGACTTTCCATTACTACTGAAAAAACGACAATGTTAAATTCACAAATTCCAAAGAGGAAACATATAGTGAAGCCCAGAAGATCAGAAGAAGAAGTTCATTGAGGAATCTGGGATGGAGAAGGGGAGTAACATCCGAAACTACTCTTTCGTGACACAATAGAATAGAACAATGACCTTGTGGAAAAGTCAGGAATTAAGGGCAAGCATTTCTTGCATTTTTTTTTTAATTTTTATTATTATTTATTTGACAGATAGAGAAAGAGATCACAAGCAGGCAGAGAGAGAGAGGGGAAGCAGGCTCCCTGCTGAGCAGAGAGCCTCATGCGGGGCTCGATTCCATGACCCTGAGATCATGACCTGAGCTGAAGGCAGAGGCTTTAACCCACTGAGCCACCCAGGCATTTTTTCATTTTAACTTTGGGAACTCTCTTTTCTACTCCAAGCATCCGCTCTCCGAGTAATATTCTACTTCTCACAACTAACTTTGTCTTTTCAGTATATCCCTATGTAAATGTAAATGTAAATGATGTCTATAGTCCCTTCAGGCCAATTAGATAAGTGAAAATGGTAACCTATTGCCAAAATAAAGTCTGAAAATGCAAATCTGGTCAGATCACTCTCAACTCGGATCCCTTTATTAGTTTCTCATTGTCTATTTGGTTAAATAAATTCCTTAGCCACATATTTTATTCCCAACAAGAATTCTATGCCTCAGCCACACTGAAATATCTATTAGCCATTTTCAAACACATTTCATGTGAATTTTCATGCTTCAGTGTTTTTGAACACATATTCCATTTTCCTAGACAAAACTCTGATCAAGTGCCACTCTGTTAGAAGCTCTGTAAGGTCTGTAGTGATGTTGGTCACTCTCTTCTTGAGACGACAGTGAAAGGAGTTTGCATCTTACTGCAGACTTTCTGTGAATGTCTGTCTTCCTAATGCTGTGAACGCAGCGGCAGAAATCATATCATGTCATTTTTATGTTTGGAACATCACAGATATTTAATAATTGCTAAATGACAAATGTAATGAATTAATATGGCATTTTCTCACTAATTAGAGCTATTGAAAAAAACCATTTTAATGCAGTAAGATTTCTCCAGTAGACAGAATTTTGAATTCTATGCACTGCTATTTGAGGAAGTATTTTTGATTTGGCAGTTCTTTCTGGACCTGTTAAATAATAGATTGCTATAGATATACTTAAATGAAAGGACTTCTGAAATCTAGATTTTAACTAACCTTGTCTCACTTTGCTTAGTCATTAACTAAAATTTGGTTTAGATTGTTTAATAAGAGAGAAGAGACATAAATGAAAATCTACATTTAATGAACAATGAGTATTTTTATATCTATATATTTTAGCTATTAATAGGATTTGGAGATCTAAATTATCGCTTATTCACTTAAAGAAAGAGAGAGAGAATGAACAAGTGGTTAGAGGGAACGAACAAGTGGGTTAGAGGGAGAGACATTTCTTGCTCAGATTCTGGATCTTCAGAATATTTATTTGAAGATTTCAGCCCAACAAAGACTCATTTCTTCTTTCAGAAAGTAGCTTTAGAAGCAGAATTCTGGGTTTGGAAGGATGATAAGGAAACCTCTTGGTGGACATTTTTCAATGCTACTAGGAAATGGGGTTGTCCAAGAAAATCCTTCTGTAGAAAGTAATGGAGCAGGGAGAGGAATACTTCCTAGAGGAAGGTTGGGAAAGGAAGGGTGTCCTCCTCTCATCAATTTCCCCCATTGTACCATTCCTTTATGGATCTCCAATTTGGTTACGGGATAGAGGAAGAAAGCCCAGGTCAGCTGTTTTGTTTTCAAGTAAAGAAACAGATAGTAAATATGCAAATTGCTAGAAGCATCTTGTTGAATGTTTAGCTAGACTATTCCATAACATTGCTGCCTCAGTCTTCATTTTGTGTGGCCAACAGCCTGCAGAGGCCTTGATCTGACACTAGCCCCTCCAGCAAAGCATGCCCTTACTAATGAGGGCAAGATAACAGCTTGCATAATCACAAGCAAATGTTAAGTTTCTGATATGATACCCCAATGGTCCTTGTGATAGAGTCACCTGCACCTACTAAGGCCCTCCCCCACTGCCCCCCTTTGATAAGACCCCTGCAAATCTTATTAAAACTCTACTATTTTTTGTTTGATTGACAAATCTGGCTTTAGCCTAGGAACCCTAAAGTACTCTACCCACAAACTCTACTAAAGTCATAGTGCCCTGGTCCTGCGGAACGTTTCTTGACCGCCCATGTGGCCTAGTGGCATACCATGTATCTTCTCCAGGACATCTGGGTAATAAATTTCTTTCTTTTTTTTTTTTTAATTTTATTTATTTATTTGACAGAGAGAGAGATCACAAGTAGGCAGAGAGAGAGAGAGAGAAGCAGGCTCCCTGTGAGCAGAGAGCCTGATGTGGGGCTCGATCCCAGGACCCTGAGATCATGACCTGAGCCGAAGGCAGAGGCTTTAACCCACTGAGCCACCCAGGCGCCCCATGGGTAATAAATTTCTTGACTTCGGTTCCTTTTTGGTCTTTTGTTGAACCCCAGCTGACCATCTGACATCCCAGGGCTCTACTAACTAAATGAAAATTTAGCAAAGGCACAATACATTTCTAAAGATTTTTTTCCACTGGATTCCATTTTGAAGGATACTGGGCCATCTGTTCTATTGACAGAAGGCATGTAATAGATTATGAGTCCTGCTGGTCGAGGTTGATGATCAGAGGCAAAAAAAGGAGTGACTTTTCCTGCCATGCAGAGTAAGAACAGGAGCAGAAGTGGAAGTGTCATTGGTCAACAGAGAACATAGATTCTGGATCTAAGTCCTTTCCACTGGACACGTCCCTTACTAACTCAGAGGATTCCTTGGTCCTCTTGGGCTTTTGCCAAATGACAAAATTGCATTACCTCTCTAAAATTTCAAATGTAACATCCACTTTAGTTAATTTTGGTCTGCTGCGTGTGATCTTTTTCTTAAGTCATTGGAAATTTTCAGACCAGCCTGTGCTATCAACCACATATCATATATTTTCTTATCAGGGGCAGTGATGCAGATTTTTAAGGAACAAATTATTCTTGTTTTTTTTTAAGCTTTGGTATGATTTTTTTTTTTTTTTGTAGGTATTCTACTCTTCAGGGTTCTGGTTCATATCTCTGCTTTGCAACATTATTATTCCTCCCTCAAAACTATTTCTTTCCTCTGCAATTAGTTTCCTGGGAGAGCAGATTTTTTTTTATTGTTGTTAATTAGTTTGTTTTCTCAGTTCTTAATACAGTTCAGTCATTAAGATTCTGATGAAGCTTCTGAACCTCACTTTCAATCTCCGCATTTTCTGACTCCAAGGATTCATTCTCATTTTGCAGTTTTGAAATAAGTCATAACTTCTTTTATCTTCACCAGTAAATACACACACACAAACACACGCACACACACACATCCAGAAAAGGCCTGCTTCTCCTCTGTCTGTCTGTCTGGCTGGCTGTGTGAGGGCCTGAGCGAATCTAATCTGTAGTTGAGGTCCCTGTCTCGGTTTTATGGGTTGTTGAAGCATTCTTTTTACTATCCCAGCTTTCCGGGCTTCTGAAGATCTTTCTCTACTGGGCTGCTATGCCCCCAGGCAGCTGTAACAATGCAGCAGATGAAAGGCCTGTGGGCCATGGCTTAGGATCTCTTAGCAGTTGTCTCTGTCAGGCCCTGGCCTCCACTTGGTGGAGCCCCTTTGTGAATGTTACAGAATTGCTTTGTGATGGAGACTCCTTGGAATTCTAACCATCACTCCAACCCACAAGACCATTAATAACTTGTTAAAAATTGTGCTTGATTTCTCCTTGTTCCTGTCTAAAGTAGATTGCCTCCTTCCATTGCAGTGCCCTGCGGGTTAAAAGCAGTCATGGGATTTTTTTTTTTTTTATTCTGGGAAGGGTTCATCTTTTTCTGGAATTTGGCTATGTAATTTTGTGTCTTTAGTTCTTTGAGGAGTTAAAAATAAGATTTTGCGGCTTACGGCTTATTCTCAAGTACTCTTTTAATGAACATCTCCCCACAAAACTCTTCTCTGTCTCCTGATTATGACAACCCTATCTACAAAGGTATTGATTCAAGTCAATGTTGAGATAATACAGATTTACTTCTCAAATATTGATTCCACCAGCAATGCTGTTCCTTCCACAAGTGACGGGCTCAATAATAGCATTCCAAATTAGAAAATCATCAAAGTATATCCAGAGTTTTAGATTTTGCTTATTTTTCTGAAATTTATTACCTGTAGTAGCAAAGTCTCCAATACTAACATTCCTCATATAACATGGCACTGATGGGGATATGAATAGTGTAGACCATGGGAGGTTGAGTAAACAAATCTATATAATATTCTCATTCTCATGTAATGTCTGTTCTATCTTTCCACTCCTCCAGGCCAATGAAAGTCATTCTTAACTCCATCATACAACCTATATCCAATTTACCAGGAAATCTTGTAAGCCCCACCCTTAATATACATCCATAATAAAACCATGACTCACTAAAACTATTGTTATCACTTTGGTGCAAGTTACCTTGATTTCTTACAGACGTTTTATTAATAATGTGGTTTTAACTCATCTCCATTCTTTCACTCACTTCATTGCCTGCCCTCAAACTATTCTAGTTAGACTAGATCAAACTTATTAAACTGAGAGTCTATTAATCTATTGCCCTACATGACTCATTATAATATTTTCTCACTCTTTTGAAATAAGTATCAGTTACAATGATCTAAAAGGCCCTCACTGATCTGACGCCTCCCTTGACCTTATCCTCTCTTCCTTGCCTTTTCTTTCAGGTGCAGCCACACTGCCTTCTTCGTGGTTCTGTGCATATTTGTCTGTGAAGTGTCTGAGGTAGAAACTACACTAGATGTTCTAGTTTTCTCTTTGAAATATCCTCTTCTAAATATCCACATGGCTCTAACACTTACCCTCCCACAAGTCACTGTTCAAATATAACCATCTCAACAAAGTCTATCTTCACCATTAAAGGGCAAGTTCCTCTCCTTAAATGGGCACTCTCATACCCTTCAACTTGTCCCATTCTATTCTTCTTTTTTACCATTTATCACCTTTTTTTTTTCCATTTATCACCTTTTAATACATATATATATATATATATATATATATATATATAACTACTTTTTATTCGTCTTCTTAGACTAGATTGCAAACTTTATAAGAATAAGATTTTTTTTCTTTCTCTGATGGTTTACAAGTACCCGGTAAATAATAAATATAATAAATATTATTGAAAGAATGACAGGAAACATGGAACATGACAGGAAAAAGCTAGCCAACCAGTATTATCCTTCTGAATAGAGTCAATTCAGGTATTTACCAGATATTTTTTCCCTAAATTTCAACTTTGGTGTAAGTCAATGGTCTGTAATGAAATTTCCTTTAATAATCATTATTTATATAGATGGCAATTACTTTTAAGAGTTACAGGTCTCTCTCTGTATCTTTTTATATAAGCTGGAATTTCAAAGTTATATCTATCCCTAAAGATGTTTTTAGGAAAATAATATTACTGGAACAAACAGAAGTATACTTGTCAGGGCACACCTAGAGTGTTTACCCCCTACCAGGTCCATAAAAAATTAAATCAGATTCAGGATCATGTTTTGTGTTGAGTTTTTTTTTTTTTTTTAAGATTTTATTTATTTATTTGAGAGAGAGAGAGACCACAGGCAGGTAGAGGGGCAGAGGGGGAAACAGACTCCCTGCTGAGCAGGGAGTCCGACTCCGGGCTCAATCCTGGGACCCTGGGAACACGACCTGAGCCAAAGGCAGATGCTTAATAGACTGAGCCACCCAAGCACCCTGTGCTGAGTTCTAATAATCAAGTTAATTAATAATGTTTTTAAAAAATTGACCAAGAAATAAACTCATTATTTTGCCAAAACCCATGGGAAAACATGTACCTAATTTGCTTAGTCAAGAGAATGCTGATGTTTTTAAACAAAGATGAAATGTAGAACATTACCATTTACTCTAAACTGCATCTAAAGAAAAAGCTTACAGCTTGTGTAATAATACATCTAGACCCAAGGTAAAATTATAAAGTTAATATTACTTTCATATGCAGTGGTAGGCAATGGAGGATATGACATGAAAAAGCACTAAGACATTAGAAAGTGTACTCAATCATATTGAATGCATTGTGAAAATATCACAGCAAGAAGCTATTCAACTTTTGTAGGTTAGGAAAGTATCGAGGCATCATGGGAATATGGAGACAAGGGAAAAATATAGATCCAAAAGAAAGTCAAAGCTGAAAAAAAGGCAGTCTCTTTTAGAGGGAAAAATCAATAGGCACTATAAAGCAAAATTCAGACGCTCAAACAAGGCAGAAAAAATTCATAGAGATAGCCCCAGCTGTGTTTTGAGGAATAATACAGCTATATAAATAATTTATAAAACATGCTTTACAGTTGGATTATAACAGTATCATTTAGGACATAAAATATTTATTAACTTTACTTCTGGTTATCAACAGTAGCATTAGTAGTTAACATTTATATAGCCCTCGTGAATGATGCTGTGTTGTGTAGCTCTAGGGAGCACAGTCTATTTACACGTCAATGATTTCTCCTAGTATCAGGTGATGTCTTAGCAATGGCACTATGTGTTAGGGCTTTACATATGTTATTAATTCACCGAATCCTCCCAACAACTGTATGAATTAGGGATTTTTATCATTAACTTAATATTAATTTCTCTCCAGAGAAATAAAACCAACCAAAGATACACTGTATTTATGTATACAGATCTCCCTCTCTTTTCTCTCTTGCTCTCAATATATATATATATCTCCCTGGATCATGCTATTATGGAATATTAGAATTTCCATGATCATCCATCTGTAAGCTGGATGACCAAGAAAACTGGTAGTATAGTTTTACTCTGAGTCCAAAGACCTAAGCCAGGAGAGCCAATGGTATAAATCCTGGTCTAAGTGCAAGAGAAGACTAATGTTCCAGCTCAAACTATCAGGCAGAGTGAACATATTCTCCTTTTGTATGATTTTGTTCTATCCAACCCTTCAACTGATTGGATGAGGCCCACTCACATTGGAAAGAGTAATCTGCTTTATTCGTTCTACCTGTTCAAATGCTAATCTCATCTGGCAACATTCTCATAGACACAACCCTAAACAATGTTTGGCCAAACATCTGGGCAACTTGTGATTCTGCCGAGCTGACCCACAAAGCTAACTATCACATCTCCATTTCACAGATCTAAAGACTAAAGAACAGAGTTAATTAACTACATTGCACAAGTCAAATAACTAATAAATATTGTAGCCTGGATTTTAGTGCAGGGAGTCTGTCTTCACGATCACTGTTTTTAACTAGAACACTCTTCTGTGTCTTCAAAACAAGACTTGTTGAATACTTTCAATCTTTTGGGCACTATTCTTAGTGCTTGGAAATAGCAATTAACATAAAAGCAAATCTCTTGCTCTCATAAGCTTTCATTTCTATAAGGGTATTCAGACAATAAGTAATAGCTAATGCAAAGGGTGTTTATTTAGTGGCAACTGCTGTTCAAAGCTCTTTATAAATATTAGCACATTCAGTCCTCACAACAGCCCTGTGAAAGATTTGCCATTATCCCTCTCTTATAGACAATAGAACTGAGGACAAAAGGATTAAATGACTTGCCTAAAGTATAGAACTAGTAAATGGTGTTTGCCCTACTCTTAAATACTTTACTACACTCTCTTAGTTCTATTGCAACAACCCAAGCGCTCATGTTACTAATTTTTAAGAAAAAACTTTCTGCAGCAAAGACACTCAGAACTTTTCTAGCAATTCCTGCACCTTTCTTATTATCTGTTTTTCCTCCCTACTATACTTTTTAAATATACCAGGTCAAAACAACACATCTGTTCTTGTTGCTATTCACTGGAAAGAGGAAGAGAAAATGATATAATTGTAAACAAGTAATACAAATTAAAGGGCCAAATATATTTGTGAGTATACAAAACGTGTCTCTCTATGTATTTATATCCGTGAGTCTTATGACTGATGGATAGCTAGAGACACACAGACAGCCATACGTATTTATACACATGTATTCTCTCCTCTTTCTTACTTCATATATTTCGAGCAACAGAGCAAAGGGTGGATGGAAAGATGTTTGGGTAGGTGAATCGTAGATAGATGGATTGAGTAGATGGATACATAGGTAGGTAGGGAGATGAATAGGGAGACTGAGTGTTTGTTGAAAATCACGTATACTAATTAATCACATAAAAGAAACATTAACTGAGAAAGCTGAAATTGTACTGGAAAAAGAGAATACTGTGCCAACATATTTACTCCCTTTTTTCTCAGGATAATTCTCTCAGGAGAATGGTCTCCTTCCTTAGATCTTTACCCAGGTAGTTTTCTTCTTTGGAGAAGCAAAATAGCTGAGACTCCTTAACCTTTAGCTGAAGTTTCACACCATTAATGATATTATGGCACTGGAATATCTGAGAGGACTGGGAGTTACATTTTCATTCCTTTATTCAATGCATACTTCAAAACAAGTGCATATGAAAGGATAAAAAAATTCAGTCAATTATTCAGTTTTTGAAGGCTCTGAGGAATCTTAAGAGATCCACATGGAGTACTCTTATACTCAAACTACAAAGCTGACTTCTTTAAAAATATATGGATTATTCCACAAAGTACAGACTCCAAGTGTTTGTTTATTATTACATCCCATTCAGTAATGGACATGGAAAAACAAGTACTTTCAATAGGTATTTCTGTTAATGAAGTTCTTAAGATTTAGGTAAGTCTAGTTGATTCGAAAATATATTTTCAGAAGCAGTTTTTTTGTGCATTGAGAGGTGTGTATTCAGAAATAGTCAGAATAAAACATTTGCTTAAATGAAAATTTAATGGATACTCCTATTTCTGATACTGTTTCCATCTAAAATCATGAAGGGAAGAGGTACCTTGGTGTTTTGCAGTGTCTGAAGAATGTATATGACTATTCAGTTCAAACTTTCAATTCATATTTCATAGTGGAAGTCATGTAAATCTCCATCTTCTTTCTAGAAACTATTATATAATTCAATAGAAGACAATATGTAATGTTTTTGGTAATGAACATTAGTTCTTTTAATTTTAATGTTTAACTTAACATTTTTTTAAAATATAAATCCTCTTACCTATTAACTTAATGACAAAGTACTTCAGATGAAATATCCATGCTCTGTTATTTTTCCTCTACAGAGTCAAGATCACCCAAAGGAAGTTGAATGGAGTATTATAAATTTACAGGGTCTTAATCTGATTGTCTTAATTTCCTTACTTTTTAACCCTGATTCTACCAACCTTGCTTTGGACAAAATAGTAAAGTATGATTTTTAACATTTCTTCCAAAGATTACCTTCTTGAAAAAGATTTCCCATCTGACATGAAGATTTCATACTGAACTACTTACGGGAACTAGTTCTCAAACTTTTTTCCACTTCGACGTATCTGAAAGATAGTATGTAATTCTCTCAGTGGCAAAGCAAGGATTTTTAAAAAGTAAGCAGCACATCCCTGCAGGGAGAGATTTATAAAACCCTGAGGAAAATCTGACATACTACTTTATTACCACTGTTAAGTGTAGGAGCTGTTTTTGGAATTTAAGCAAACACTTTAACGCATCCATATTTTTAATAAATTATTCCTTCTCTAAACTAGCCTACAGGAGACCAGGATTCAGAAGCAAGACCCCATCAGATAGAAGGAGTTCAATAAGGAAAATAAGAGGGGGGAAAAGTACTGGTTTTTGCCGAGAAGAGGAGATTCACATCAATATAGTGTATGAACAGGTAGAAAGCCCCATATTAGGCATCCAGTCAAATCATTGCATAGATATGGCACTTGATAATCAAATGAATGGGACTAGGATGGCTTTACTCAAGGGAATAAAAGAGCACAGAAAACAACCTTAGCATCTCTTATAAATATAAAAACCTGAGAGATTATCTCTCCTACTGCTCCATTTAATAATTTTGCCTAGTATCACCACTAACAAGGCAAAGTTGAGGAAATCACAGTAGACTCACAGAGAGTTCAGGTAGCAGTTTGAAATACTGAACTATGAACGTCAAAGAATAAGGTCAAACTGTGACTAAAGAAAGACACATTCAGCACTCTCCTCTTTAAACTATCTAAGGACGTCCAGTGGTCATCATTAAATATTGCTCTATAGTGCTATCTTTTCCGATGGGAAGTTGTGGATTAGAAGGAGGGTTAGAATATAAAGGCAGCAAGAAAAATGGGTATTTCTCTGGAAATTTACCTAAAAACTATAGTACGAGTGAGCTACACACACACACACACACACCCTTTAACCATTTCCCCATACATGTTATTGTATATATACGTATGTATATTTTATATTGTATATATACAGTGTATATAGAAATATATACACAAAAACATATATGGAAAAATGGGTATACATAGGAAAATAAATAAAGAGTATATATATGTTAAAACAACAATCACATGTCTGTATCAATAAACACTAGGAATGCGTAAACATTGAGAACAAAGTGATCGTTGAAAGCAGGTTCACAGCTCTAAACTTGTTGTCACTCTGGTATGTGCTCATTGAATGGAATGGCCAAAATTGCTTTCTCCTCATCTCCCCACCACTGTTCCTTCTTTTCATTTTCCTTTTTTATTTTCTAGTTAATTTCCTACCCTATCTCCATTCAGAAGTCTCCGAAGCTCTTCCCACCATGCTCCGTTATACTGGGTGGCCGTAGAGAAGAATCTCATGCTTGAGCCCTGGATAAGACTATTCCTCTAACCTTCCAGATGCTTCTTTACCATGTCACACTGCCATGCCACTGTTTGAGCTCTGTTTTGGCAGGTGCTGTGCTGACCAGGCATCTCTTACTTACCACAGTGTGGGCTGCAGCTAGTTCTTCTCCCTCCATTCTCTGATGCTCCTATCTGGATTTTTTTGGGGGGGTCTTTTTGCCACCTGCTATATCTAAATATTCTTTAGCTAAAAGCTAATGTTACTGCTTCGCCTTACTTAATCCAACTCCTTTCCATTCATTGGGAAAGCAGTTATGCTTGCTGTTATAGGTGATTTATTCAGGTTAGTTTACCCCCTAGCAACTGACTCAGGCTTTTATCACATACTTATGTTCTTGTTTATTCTCCTTTATGTTTTTGACTTTTCTATTTCATTTTGATTACCATGAAAAATAAGCAACATATTTTCATGTTGTAAATGATCAAATAGAACATTTAAAAATGTTTAGAAATATATGAAGTGCTATTAAAGCAGCAGCAGAAATAGTTTAAAGGACTATCCCACCTGTCTATGGCTCAATCTGTTGTAAAACTTGTCAGTGAACACACACACACACACACACACACACACACACACACTTCAAATGTACCATGCATTCAACAGGAATCAAGACATTGCAACCAGAATTCCATGTTTACTTCTGTAATAGTAGTAGGTAGTTGGAGTTACATGTTTTACTCAAAGTTAGCAGGTCTGAAGAAAAAGAAAGAGGTTTATTAACCAGAGGGAGAACATACTCAAATAAATATGCTGCCCCATAAACCTAGCTTCCCAGTGAGAAGATGATTAAAAACGCAATTATAGTTTTCCATTACTGTAAAAATCCTTGGGTAACAAAATTAAAGTATTTAATTTTTAAAATAGGCAAAATACTCTCAGCATGGAAATATCTGGGTTTTTTTTTAAATTATATGTGAAATCGGGGTTATAAATAGTGTAGATATTTTTCTAGGCATTCAACTTTAGATAAAGAAAAAATTAAAGGTGAATAGTATTTAGTTGATATGAGTACAAATCCCCATTATTTCTCTGCTATTCAAAAGAATGTGGAAAGAGGGTGTGGGTCTTATAATACAACATAATTTTAGGGACACCTGGGTGGTTCAGATGGTTAAGTGTCTACCTTCAGCTCAAATCATGATCCCAGGGTGTTGGGACCGAGGCCACATAGGACTCCCTGCTTGGCGGGGTGCCTGCTTCTCTCCTTCTACTTCTCCCTCTGCTTGTGCTGTCTCGATCTCTCTGTCAAATAAATAAAATCTTTAAAAAACCCCCATAATTTTAGTATTCCATGTTAGATAAAATATATGTAGCTATTGTAGGTAAGATAGCAGGGATACTGAAATATGAATAAAAATATTGGAAAACTTTCTAGATGATGGGTTATGTTCCAAAACCACATTCTAGTAACCTATAGACATTAGAGAACAATAACGAACTGGTTTTTATTGTTATTGATTTGTTGCCATGGTGACTTTTTACAATGATAGGAAGGCAGCTTAGTCAAAGTGATTTAAATTTTAGAGCCTGTGATCCAAATCAAGAATGAGTGGTCATTGGATAGAAATTACAGACCATTGGATAGAAATTACAGACCTTATTTTCATTTCCTATCATGCAATTTATTATAGTTTTCTATTTGTTTTGATAGCTATTTTTTGTCCACACAAATTTACAAATTCACCATGAATCCAGCTAGCTGCAATAGTAAAGAGACAATGTTTATCTAGGACAACTGATAGCACTGGAGAGCAATAGCTAAGATAGCCCCTGAACACAGTATGGAGAATATTTGTTACAGAACTTGAATAAAGTGGGGTGACATCTCAGTGATATTTTGCACTATTGTGGTGGATGCAACTTTTCTGCATTGAGATCTTGCTCAATTGCTCAGTTACTGAAAGGGCAGAGAGATCATGCTGATTTATAAAAGGAGTGATAAAAAACATGGGGTTGGGACAAACAAGGTCAACTATCTTGAAACACCTTCCTATTGTTCTAACATATAACATGGCTGAGTGTGACTGGCTCTAGGCTCTGTCTCATGGGACATGGTACAGAGGGTTAGACATTTGAGATGCTTGCTTAAAATCTTTATTAAAAAAAAAGTACATTGTGAAGCCTCCATGTCACTGGAGAATAGACACATTATGTAGCTCATTATAGCTTGCAGAGTGTACTGTCTAGGGACTCCTAGCCTAGTGGGAGATCTTAGTAGCAGAATTCTTGGCAGGCATTTTTCTGCAGGGAAAGTATTTCCATTAGAAACACTGTGAGTCATGCGCAGACACTTTATGAGAACTTCTTTCAGAGGTGTCACGAAGAGGACCACCGCACAGTATAATCAAAAAGGTACTGGACTGAGAACAAGACAATACTTCTAATTCTGGTCATGCCATTAAACCATCCATGTAACTGCAGGTTGGCCTCAATTTCCCTATCTGCCAAATGAGGACTTCGGACTAAACCATCTCCAAGGTCTTTTCACCTCTGAAATCTTATGATTCTTTTCAGCATTACTATATGTCTTTATTTTCCCGGAGGTATGATTCCTGTGACTAACTGGAAATAAAGCAAAAGCTTTTACTGAAAAAAGGAATTGGTAGGCAGCAACTCATTTGTCTTATAATATTTCTTCAGAGACATTCTGGAGCATATCTTTTTGTCAAATATGAGATTTTCTTAAAAGAGATTTAATACTAACATATATCAACTGTAGTTTAGGAATCTTCTAAGGAAAAAAAAAACAGCACAGTCGTAAATGGTAAATGGTAAATCGTGTCAGTACAAAATCATCAAAAGAAAGTTTATTATAAGCACCAAACTATTATACATATGAAATACATTTATTGTATTGTATTGTATTGTATTTATTTATTTTATTTAATTTTTTAGAAAGAGAAAGTGTGTGAACAGGGAGGGACAAAGGGAGAGGGAGAGAGAGAATCTTAAGTAGGTTCCACACCCGTGCAGGACCCAACATAGGGCTCAATCTCATGACCCTGAGATCATGACCTGAGGTGAAATCAATGGTTGAATCAGATGCTTAACCAATTGAGCCACCCAGGCGCTCTGATATTGAAATATATTTAAAATTCTCCTCCCTCCATAAAATGCCTTTTTTGGAAGTTTGTTTATTATAAAAAACTAATGGTGTGGGGAAAAAATGAGAGGACATTTACAAATCCAAAATTAATTTGAATCTCTCAATAGTAAAATACTTCTAACATGTTCTATTGATTTTACTGTCCTGGTGTTTGCATTTTAATGTGCCATAGACTAAATGTCCATGCCTCCTCAAAATTTATGTCTTGAAACCTAACCCCTAATGTGAAGATATTTGGAGGTGGGGGCTTTGGAGACGATTGGGTCATGAAAATGGAGTTTTGTTTGTAGCCAACTTCTTTTCTCCAGAGGCCCAGCACAATGACATGTGGATACAGCTTATAGATTTAAACTCTGTGTGGGATTACTCAAACATGACATGCACACGTGTCTGTGATACTTTGGCTTTTTGAGTTTTTTAAATTAAAATTTGTGTTGTTCTTCCTCCCCCCAACCTACCACTGAATTGTTGATTCTCAAAAACTTTTTTTAAAACCCCATTTCTGAGGAAAGTGTTTGCTGATTTAACAGTATTTCTCTGCATTTCCAAAGTGTTTTGTTTTATGCATTTCTCGACCTGCTCATCATCTTGATGGGCACCCACATATTTATCACTTAATTTTAAATCACTTTTTGCCATTTTACTTTAGACAGGTTTCTCCTTAGCAAATTTTATTGAGATTATATTTACTTATTCAAAACCGAGTCTTTGTCATTGACTATCATATTATTCAACCTATTCCTTTTCCTAAGTGATATATTTGGTCTTATTCCTTTGATAACATATATTTTATCTCACATTTAAAATGTACTATGAATTTATTGTGTGTTTTTTTCTTTCTCCGGAAAATATTGTCTATTGATCAAGTTTTCTAAAGTTGAATTTATTTTTTACAAATATTTCTGTGCACAATCACAAGATTATCATCTATTTAGGATTAACCAAAATTTTGAATATATTCACTGACCATCACTATTTGTCACACATAATATCTTCTATCTTGGAATTCTTTCTTTTAGTTAATTTTCATTTGACTGGAGAAGATCTTTGACTAATTACCACATAGAAAACTGGTGAATGATGTACTTTCTAAATTATTGAATGTCTTACTTGCTTGCTTACTTACTTACTTTACTTGTAGCACACACATATAATATACTGACTGAGGGTAGCTTCTAGTTTTGTAGTACTTTCTTCTCAAATGTCTGTAAATATTCTTCACTCTTTTCTAGATTCCAGTATTGTGATGAGAATTCTAACACCAGTCTTTTTTTTCTTCTCCAGAGGAAAGATTTATTTCAAGGACAATAAGTCCTCGGTGAACTCCTCCACCTTTAAACAATGATAATTTAGAGTCTTCTTTAAAAACCCAAAGCCACAAATGTATTTGGACTCTTCTTCAAGGTTCATTAGTCAGATCACACTTTACCTTTTAAGAAAGGACAGGAGAAGAAATAATTGGCATAGATTTGCGCTGCCTTCCTAGAATCTTTCTAAAGTATATTTTTCTAATCCTTTCTAAAGTATATTTTTCTAATCCTAGTAACCACAAATAATTGTTTAATTTATCACTGGAGGACAAAAATTCAGAGGAAAGCACAATTCAATGTGTTTACTTGTTGCAATAATTTATCTAAAAAATTGAAACATATATTCCCCTTTTCCTGTAAAATGTCGCATGAAGTGCCAAACCAAACAAGCAAACAATGAAAATATCAAATACTGAAAGGAAAGAATTTAAAATAATCTGGAGTGTCCAGATCAGGGATTATTCTAATTCTCAGTGCTTAGATAGGAATATTTTATCAGAAAAAAAAGGTTGCCTCAGATGTTTTTTTAAAAAGAGATTTAGCAGGAAGAAAAGAACAAAAGCAGTAGCCTTGAATAACAGCTACTTCCTAAGAATTGAGTAAATGAGGCAGAAACTCAAAATCCATGTGTAATTGTAGAAATTTCTTATCATGAATGTAGTGATGGGTTGTTAACCATTTCCCCCCCACTGGCTCCAGATATTAACATTAGTATGAGAATCCTCAGGATATTTTGTTTTATATGAAGCATTAATGCATTTCGATATCACTAACCAAATGCAAAAGAAAGCAGAGCATAAAATGGCTAATCAGGCAGGAGGAACTTAAGTATAAACGACAGTATCTGCAGACTAGCAGACCTTGTCCTGAAACGGCTGAAAGTCTTAGGCAAAAAATAAACAGCAAACTCAAAGACATAATGAGAGCTTGAAACTCATGGCTTCACAATTCCTCTTTTTATGTGATTACACTGCAAAGTGATTTAAATATAGAATTGCAGAAAAAAATAAAGTGACAATCCTTGACACAGAGGTATGTTTCTGTGTATCTCTTAACCGGATGGAGAGCCCTTGAAGTGTATCATAATATTTCTAAACTACCACAGAAGTTTCACATAACCTGCAAGTGCCTGCCTCTGGCATTCACCACACACAGAAAGACATTATGGGAGGGAAACTAGACTTCCCTTTATCTAATAACAGCTCCCCAGAGAGGATCTCAAAGGCACTGAAGGCACGCTCACTAGTATCACAGGAAGAACTAGAAACTGTCTTTCCTTTTCCTTTTTAATTCCACCTTCTATAGCAAGAAGTTATCTTGTGGCTCCACAAAAACCTTAGGACCTCTAGTCTCCTCTGATATATGATGGGATAAAAATACCTGCAAAAATGAAAAAGGACCTTTGGTTTTTTTCATTGCAGACCATAATTCTCCTAGATAACCACATAACCACCTCATGCTCCTATAAAAAGGTCATGATTATAGGCTACAAGAAAGAATTTTAAACCTACCTTTTTTAAAACTGCCTTTTGATGTGCAAAAGCAAAAATCACAATATTGCACACTCCACTATCCACATGTTTGGATAGGTGACAATATTTGTACAGCTCGGAAGTTGCTGGAAGAAGGATGGAGATAAGTTATCATTACTCTATTTTATTTATATTACAACTGAATCCCAGAGAGTTTATGTGGTTTAATTTCCTAAGATCACTATAATTGGTGATCAAAAATACTATAAAGGATGTGAAAATACTATATCAGTAATGCTGAGGATCTGTATAAGTAGAGTATGTATGCCCTTAGGGAATTTTTAGCTCTAATTCATATAGTTTCATTTTAACTAAGTCCTCAGTTAATTTTTGGTTTTTCATTTATTTTGAGTTCCAAGCAGAATCTCTATCTTATCCATTCTTCTCAAGGTTCTAGATTCATGTTCTTTTTACCATTATATTTATCTTACCTGAATCTTTAGTGCTGAATCTTTTTTTATTTTAAAGATTTTATTTATTTATTTGACAGAGAGAGATCACAAGTAGGCAGAGAGGTGGGCAGAGAGGGGGAAGCAGGCTTTCTGCTGAGCAGAGAGCCTGATGCAGGGCTTGATCCCAGGACCCTGAGATCATGATCTGAGCCAAAGGCAGAGGCTTTAACCCACTGAGCCACCCAGGCGCCCCTAGTGCTGAATCTTTAATCCAAAGAACGATGATAAGAACACATTATCTGAGAGACATGTGTTTGCTCCTTTAACTCAATGTATAAAGCTATGCCTCCTATCTCCCTCCAAACCTCCTGGAACTTTTGTCTGTATCCATACTCTCATCCAGCATATAATGTCAGAGGAAAATGTAGATGTCCTTCTTTCAAAGCTAACCCTGAGCTCTTTTGTACTCTCCATCAAAACCTCACTTTTCCTATTATTAAGTCTCTCTTTTAAGTCCTATCTGTATGCCCCCTTTCTACGGACTCTTTACACTCGGTCATAGCATAACTAAAGTTCTCATACTTTTCAAATCTTCCTTTGCCTTTCTTGATGCTACGCAAGTAATACTTCCTTTCATTCAGCATTCTGTTTAACCCTTTGACAGTATGTTTCCACAATCTCCTTACCTTTGGGACTGATTTCCTGCAGTTTCTAATAGATGATGCTTTATCAATGCTCCTTCTTCTGTATCTCTCTAATGCATTTGGTAGAATTGGCCATGTAGAATACACAAAGATCTGTTTAAAGTTCTCACTGCTTCTCATTATTTATTTGGAGTTTATTATACGAAATCACTTTACTATGTCCTATAGATTGTACACAGCTTTTAATCGCAAGAAAATTGCAGTGTGTGTGTAATACCCAAGAAAGGCGGTTGTGTGTAGTACAGTATAAATAATTCTTGGTTTATTAAGGGACTGGAATGAGCATAAATCTCAGGTAGCACTGGATGTTGCTCAATACTATCTACTTAAATTTATTCCTCCCGCAATTTATTTTCTTCTTAATACTCCTATTATTTTACTACCCCTTTCTAATTTATTTCATTAGCTTTTCTCCCTCTTCTACCACTTTGTTTTGGCTGGTAAAAGGTTCTAGATCTTGTCTTTTCCCCTGCTCTACTTCTACAGCCTGTGTCATTATGTATTACTTCTACTAGCACCTAGATGTTGATGACTTCTCTATCTCTACTATCGTCTATCTATATCTCTAACATCATTTCACTCAGGACATTTTTTTCTACTCTGTTAAGGTATCCTAGAATGTATCTCAAACTGGATTCGTTTCTATCTGAAAATCACAACTGAGACATATTTTTTTCCATGCTCACTGCTACTAGATTCATACAGGCTCCCATATTATCTGAAATAATATGATATTTCTTTTAAAATTTAACTTTAAATATTTTGATAGATAGTATATTCACATGATTCAAAATTCAAAAAGCACAAAATTATATATTGGGAAAAATTTCCCTTCATTACTTGTCTCCTAGCTACCCAATTTCTCTCCAAGACAATAGCACTCTTGTTTCTAAAATTATTCCACGCTTATAGCAACAAATAAGTGTATACTCTTTCTTTTTTCTTTGCTTTCCTTTTAACAAAATGGTAGCATGCTATGCACATTTTTGTGCCATTTGTCTTTCACTCAGTGCATCCTGGAGATTGTTTTATATCACCCCACAAAGGGGGTTCTTTGTCATTTTTTAAATGCATATACTACCTTTGTATGAACACACACATTTTATTTAACCAGTAACCTACTAGTGGACCTTAAGTGAGGTAAAATATTTTACTCTTATCATGTTGCAACAAATAATTTTCCATATGCAATTGCTGTGAATATATTTGGCAGGTAAATTTTTAGGGTTAAAATTGCTGAATCAAAGAATATATGCAGGTACAGTTTGGGTAGAAGATGTCAAGTTGTCCTCCTAGAGAATCTTCCAATCTAAAATCACATCAGCAGTGATTGAAAATACCTCTTTCCCCAGCATCCTCACTGGTAGAGCAAGATGGCGAGTCTTTCCATCTCTGACAATCTGAGTTACAAAATGTTATTGCAGAGTGGTTTCTAATTTCATTTAAAATAACTTTCTAATTGATATCTTATCATTCTGTCTTGTACTTCTTTCTTAAACAGTTCTGATTCTACTCTGCTGCCTGCAAATACATGAAAGTCCAAACTGGCATATGAAAGCCTTCCGTTTTCTTTCCTAGTTTCATCACTTATGATTACCCTCCACAAGTCCTCCAGCTCCACGCTTCTCAAGTTACCACACCTTTTCATAAATGTCTAAACAATTTGTGTTTTTGTTTCTCTATGACATGCCCTTGTCACTTTCTGTTATATACCTGGGAAATATCTATTTATGCTGTCTGGATTTACTATATGACCTCCTTAAATATAGTCTTCTTGAATTCCTTAGGAAGAGTTAGTGGTGGATATTTCCATATTTCTTTAACATGCTGTGAATTTTATATTTCTTGGACACTCTTGTAATTATCAGTTAATCTTATGCTTACTTCATAAACCTTGAAGTTTCATATGATTCAACATACTTATTAATTTCAAGTTGCAGGGTAAATAGGGTAGTGCCTACTTTATTTTTTATTTATTTTTTATTTTTTTAAGATTTTATTTATTTATATGACAGAGAGAGAGGGAGAGATCATAAGTAGACAGAGATGAAGGTAGAGAGAGAGAGGGGGAAGCTGGCTCCTGCTGAGCAGAGAGCCCGATGTCGGGCTCGATCCAAGGACCCTAAGATTATGACCTGAGCAGAAGACAGAGGCTTTAACCCACTGAGCCACACAGGTGCCCCTGCCTACTTTATAAAAGTGTAAAAAATGGTCAGTGAAGGGAATGAGAAAGAAGAAAACAGGTAATATTCTGGTGCAGGTGAGAGTGGAGGAACAAATGAATTGTACTGTGTGATAAGAGCAGAACCAAGAGAGAAGAAATAAGTTGTAAAAAATACACTGAGGTACCTGAATATCGACCAACAAAAAAAAAATGGTAACATCAGCAAACCATGCTTTTTGTCCCAAGCAATTGATAGAGAAGATCAGTACAGACCTTATTTTTAAATGCTTTCAAATAGGTGTAGGGGAAGGTAGTATGCAGCATAATTATCCTCAGTTGAAAGTAAGCAAGCTTGATGATGACTGCGTTGTAGCACTGCAAATACCACATCTATATTATGTTAATATTGGTCAATGTCAATATGTGCACAAAGACACACAGATATGTGTGTGTTGTACAGAGCTAAATATTTTAAATACCACTTTTAGAAATGAAAAATAGAGTGCCTGGGTGGCTCAGTGGGTTAAAACATCTGCTCAGGTTTGATGAGCTCAGGTCATGATCCCAGAGTCCTGAGATCGAGTCCTGGATCCAGCTCCCCGCTCAGCGGGGAGTCTGCTTCTCCCTCTCCCTCTGCCTCTCTGTCTCTCCCTGTCTCTCATGAATAAATAAATAAAATCTAAAAAAAAATAAATAAAAAAATAAAAATATAAAATACATGATATTTTTGATACTGAACTATATGCATTGGCAGATATTCCAATACTTTTCATTCCTTTTACCGTAAAAAAAACAATAGGATTGTTACAAAGCTGCTTGCTCTGCTGAATTTTACAGAGAACATTTTCTTGAATATGATTTTTGTAACTATCTGTCTTCCTTTCTTTTCTCCCTTTTGAGTATGAGACCCTTGAAATTTATTGTTGTTTGGTAAAATACTACACATTTTGCCCCTACCTATGGAGAATGACAGGGATTTGTTCATCTTATCAAGGCTCAATTAGTTCAGGCCTCTGAATCCCTTTGGGTTTCCTTGTACATTAAGCTCTAGATTAAAGGATTAGAGAACTGATCCTTTCCCTAGACAGGAGAGGAGAAGCCCAAGTCATCTGCTCACTGCCACAGCACTTACTCAGCAGAAATGGTGGTGGAAAAGAATGTTGTCTACATCCCAAGTATCCACTCTCCGCTGCGTCTGTAGTTTCAGAATTCCAATTTGCAGGAGTGGTGGTAGTGGAAGTATGTTGAGATTTACAAACAGTGCATTTCCTAGATTTATATACTGATCGAAATAACACAAGTTGAAGTTCTGATCAATGAGATATGAGTGGAAGTTGCTGGGTGAAGTTTTGAGAAAAATTCTTTAAAGAGATTTAACAGCTAGCATGTGCTCTTTTAATAATGGATGATGGCGGGATCCAGAAGTCTTGAGAGCATGAGGACAAATGTCCACTCTAAATAGGTTGGAGGGAAGTGCTAGCCCTTTGTGGATGTGGTCCCAGGGATATTTAAGATGACCTGAAATTGTTTCCTCTGGTGTGGTTCGGAATACACATTTAAGTTTATTTTTGTCATCTTGCTTTTGATTTTGAAAGAATTTTTCTTTTTTAATATTTAACATTGAAGTCTATTTGGCATACAGGGTTATATTTGTCCCAGGTGTACGACATTGTGATCCAAGAATTGGATACATTATGCAATGCTCACACAACAAATGTAGTCACCCTCTGTCACCATACAATGTTGTTATAATATTATTGACTATATTCTTTATGTTGTACTTTTCATTTTCACGACTTATTTATTTTTGTTTTTTTAATATTTTATTTATTTATTTATTTATTTATTTATTTATTTATTTATTTCATGCAAGCGGGGGTGGGGAGGGGGAGAAGGAGAGGGACAGAGAATCCCAAGCAGACTTTGCACTGAGCATGGAGCCTGCCACGGGGCTCAATTCCATGGCCTGAAGATCATGACCTGATTAGAAATTAAGGATCAGACACTTAACAGACTGAGCCATCCAGAAGCCCCAATGACTTATTTATTTTATAACTGAAAGTCTGTATCTCTCAATCACCTTCACCTATTTTGCCCATCCACACACCTTCCCTTTCACCACCACCGGTTTGTTCTGTTTTTATGAGTTTGTTTCTATTTCTGCTGTTTGTTTGTTTGGTTTTTTTTTTTTAGAAATCCTATTGTATTTGTCTCTCCCTGACTAATCTATTTCACTTAGCATAATACCATCCAGCTCCATTCATGTTGTTGCAAATGGCAAGATATCACTCTTTTTTTATGCCTGAATGACATTCCATTGTATATACCAGATCTTCTTTACCCATACATCTATTGAGAATGCTTGGGTCATTTTCATACCTTGGCTATTGTAAATACATTGTAATAAATATAAAGGTATGTATAGCTTTTCTATAGTGTTTTTGTTTTCTTTGGGTAAATACCCAGTAGTGGAATTACTGGATCATATAGCATTTCTACTTGAAATTTTTTTGAGGAATCTCTGTACTGTTTTCCAATGTGGTTGTTCCCTTTTCCTACATCCTCACTAACACTTGTTATTTTTTGTCTTTTTGTTACTGGCCATTCTGACTGGTGTAAGATGATATCTCATTGTGGTTTAGATTTGCATTTCCCTGATGATAAATGATGTTGAGAATCTTTTCATGTGTCTGTTGGCCATCTGCACTGTCTCTGGAAAACTATCCAGGTCCTCTGCTCATTTTTTTTTAAGATTTTTTGTTTATTTATTTGTGAGAGAGAGAGAGAGAGAGCATGAGAGGAGAGAAGGTCAGGGAGAAGCCGACTCCCAGTGGAGCTGGGAGCCAGATGTGGGACTCGATCCCAGGACTTGCAGGACCATGACCTGAGTCAAAGGCAGTTGCTTAACCAATTGAGCTACCCAGGTGCCCACCTCTGCTCATTTTTTAATTGAATTATTTATTTTTGGGTAGAGTTGTGGAAGTTCTTTATACATATTTGTATATGACCTCTTATCAGATATATTGTTTGTAAATATCTTCTCCCATTCGTAGATTGCCTTTTTGTTTTGTTGATGACTTCCTTGGCTGTGCAAAAGCTTTTTAAGGTGGTCTAGTCCCAATAGTTTCTTTTTGTTTTTGTTTCTTTTGCCTGAGGAGACACATCTAGAAAAATGTTGTCGAGGTTGATGTCAAAGGAATTACTGCCTGTGTTTTCTTTTAGTAGTTTTATGGTTTCAAGCCTCATATTTGGTCTTTAATCCATTTTGGGCTTATTTTTGTGTACGGTGTAAGAAACTGGTTCAACCTTCATTCTTTTGCATGTAGCTGTTTAGTTTTCCCAACACCATTTATTGAAAAGAATATTTTAATTGCTTTTTGTAATAATTTATCTGTTTTCAAAGTCTTAACTGCTATTCTAATCCTCGAAACCTATTTTCTCCAATTGGCAACTATTTTTTGAATTTTATATAAAAGCAACTGCATTATTTAGTAACAGTTGTATTTTGTTCTAGATATTACCTATACTAATGTTTTATGAATACTTTTAGTTTCTTTGTTTTTTAGAGGGGAGAGGAGTAGGAAAAATTATTTTCTAATTTTTCCAACCTATGAGCAATATCGAAATTAGCATGTAATTTATTTCCCCCTCTCTAAGCCATCTAATTCGAAGTAATATTTATTCCTAGTTAATTCCCATAAGTCAAGCATTAACTTATTCTACTTTTCTTACATTATCTCCTTTGATTTTTGTTAGTTGGTAATCTTAAATATATGATTCCATTGTCTCTGCCAAAAAAAATAATGTTGCTGTCAAATATCTGATCACAAACTATTTCCCTGATAATTAGCATGATTGTTTTGCCTGAACACCATTTAAAAAAAATTTTTTTTTTCTTTAATGCTCAATACTTTTACTAGAACAGTTCTTATTTCTGGCCATGATGGGTTGACTTTCCCAACCACATGGCATGACCTGTTAATATATAGTTTCTTATATAAAGCATTTTAAAATTTATATCTTTTGTATTTTTTCTACTCCATTACCCTCCCCCACCCAGGTCTTCACTTTATGCTTGCTTGCTTGCTTGCTTGCTTTCTCTTTCTCTCTTTTCTGCTTTCTTTTTCTTTCTTTCTTTCTTTCTTCCTTCCTTCTTTCCTTCCTTTCTTTCTTTTCTTTCTTTCTTTCTTCCTTCCTTCCTTCCTTCCTTCCTTCCTTCCTTCCTTCCTTCCTTTCTTTCTTTCTTTCTTTCTTTCTTTCTTTCTTTCTTTCTTTCTTTCATATAAAATAATCACCTTCCATTTCCTACCTCAATTTTTTACTGCTTGAATTCACTTGTGTTTCATCCAGTTTTATCTTCATTTGTGACACTTTTTTCTTTCATTTATAACCTTTTCTTCTCAAATCTACTTTTTCCTCTTATCATCAGAGTTTTTCTAATCCTGATTTATGTCATTCTTTTATATACTGTATAATTTTCTTTAATATTGAGACATTTGAAAAGTATGATCTTTTGCTGCTGTGGGATGATATTTTATTCCTGATTTTATTTTCATAAAACATTATAAGAAATTTGACCAAGAATTTGGTACACTAGTTCCTGTCTAGTGTAGATTTTTCTACCTTAAGTCTAAATTATATCTTTGTTGTTTTCTCAGTGCCCATAGTTAGCCCTCTGGAATATTAGTTTCTCTGCCTTTCACACACACACACACATAAAGAGTGTTGCAGTTTATCGTGTGGATATTTAATTTAAATGTATTAAAATAGTCACTGATAGGAGGAAAGTATAAGACAAAATAGAATATATGTAAATTTTACAGAAAATAATTTGGCTTGGTCATTTGTTTGCCAGAAAATCTTCACATTGACTTTAGAATAACAATGAAATTGATATCATTATTACAATACCAAATATTAACATAATATATGTATTAGTTACTGTTTTCCACATACTTTCTAGCTGTTACTCTTTTCAATACCACAGTACACAAAATTTTATTATATTTTTTGTTTGTTTAATAGAAATGGTTGTGACATGAAGATACTGGATTTGCAAACTTTTCAGAAGACCTCCATAAAAATGCATACTGAAATTTACAACAGGTACAAAAAGTATATGTCCTTGATCTTTTACTTGCCATGGACCCAGACATTTCATTTATTCCTGAATTTATCAGAGATATTTAGTATTTAATAAGGAAAGAAACTTGATAGGTATATTTAAGTACCTTTAATTCATATAAAATTAGCATATTCTTTTCACTGTTAAGAGTAATTTCAGGAGAAGTTGTATTCAAACTAATTTCCACAATGGAAAACTTCAGGTATCTATTATGTGAGAAATATTCTCTACCTTGAACTGCTTGTACTATGTGCCATTCATTACCACAACTAGACTGAAAATAACTTTTTGCTTTTCAACTAGCTAATGTTTCATTTTCAAGCTAATCCTAATTAGAATTTTAGTCAAATAGAGGGCAGAAACATATCATTTGACATTTATATACTAATGGAAAAAAACACCTCCCTGAATTCTACTTAGTATCAGTTAATAGACTCTTTTTTTACACTTCTTAAATGAATGTGAGTTTAGGAAACCATTTCCTAGGAGAAGCAGTTCCTGAACTTAAGTCATACTGTTTGTAATGTGTAAACTGTAATTTACAATGTTTACTAAGAGATGAAAATATTCTTATGAAAAAGTTATCTTGATTTCACTGTATTGCCTTCTGAATTCCCCTTTTACATGGCCTTCATTTTTCCCTTTCTAAATTTTAATACTAGGACATGAGTATCACGGTGTTGGATTTTCCAAGTAATTTGTTATTTTGTTCTTTCCTTGCTCTTAGTTATGAAACTGCCCAAAATGATTTGACCACATGCTACGAGAAAAGTTTTGATGCAACTATCTGGAAGTTTACATTAAGTTGGAACCACTGAGGCATGTGTGATTGAGTGCCAGTGGGACACGTTCTGGCACAGTCATATATTGTCTTCATTCTCTGCATTGTTTCATTTAGGTTTGCCTTGCCATCACAGTGTGTGAATGGCTCGAAGGCAGAGACTATATATTAGATGCTTTCTGTAATCTCAATCTTTCCACTGCAGTTTTAGGTGACACATGAAGTGCTCAGTCCTCCTTCACTTTCTCTCCTCAAAAACTAATACCTTTACAGACAATCCTTCTGATAATTTTCATATACATGTGCAAACATATGTAAAGATAGATTTTATAAAACAAAAATAGGATATCTATATAAATATATGTTATATATATATTTTATACACACACATATATATATATATATCCATGTACATATTTCTACAGTTTTTTTCTGTTTTTAATCTTACATATTTCATTTGAATAGCTTACATATTTGTTTTGAATAGCTACAAATTATTTCACATTTGCATAAGCTGCATATATATACCAGGGTACTAATGTTATATTTTTCCTAGCAAATGGCAATTTTCTGTAAATTATTATCCTTTTATTAACAAAAATCAAGCGTACCTATGCTATGAAAACTCAAATACTGAAATATTGTATTTAATAACATAAAACTTTCTCATTTAAAACCATTTATAGAATAATCCAACACTTAGTGAAATTCTATCCCTTTTAATAAATCACATTGTACTTTACATGAGGGTTTATGTCTGAATTCTTAAATCACTTTAAAAATTTTCTCTACTTGTGTCAATAAAAAATTGATTATTATATCTTATAAACATATTTTTATTGTCTGAAGTTTAAAGAAAATGTATACAACTTTCCAACTTCCACAAGAAAGTGATACCTCATCATTTTAAGACCTTTTTATATCTGTCAGTAAAATTTGGCATTTAAATTTTTATTTTTTCATATAGGACTTGCATCTTTCTTTTAAAGCTTATTCTTAATGATCATGGTTTGGCTGAATCCCATGGGACTTTTTATTTGGCAAGTTTGTCATTCATTTATAAAGAGTTTGTTATTTTGGCTTTTCCACTCTCTTCAAACTAAGATTTTATTCAGAAGAGAATTTGCCTTTGAATATCTTGTTGTATAGATTCTTTTTCACACCATCAACTTCTAATTTTTAATTGAGTTTTTGCCAGAAAATATGAAAGGTATAGTTTATTCACTTCAGTATGGGCTGTGGCTTGATACACGGTTAATTTTCACAAATATTCCATGATACCTTTTTTAAATGTACATTTTCTGTTAAAATTTTCTCTCTTGTGCCTTCTTGCTCTGCTGATTTATGAGAAGTCTGTTAAGTTTTTCTACTGAACATGTTTTATCACTTGCCAATTTCTCCTATCATTTCTGTTAGTGTTTGCTCTCTACATTTTAAAGCTACTTTTTTAAGTAAATAAAAGCTCTTTACTAATTCAGCTTCTTATGCCTTTTAGTCTATCAGATTTTATTGTTATGGCTTTTCCTTTCCCTTTATTTTCAGTCCTTGGGTTATTTTATTTCATCCATTTATCTAGAAAAATATTGTATACCAGAACTTTTGAAAATTATAATATAAGATTTCTTTATTAAGGAAATTTATCCACATTCACATTTATTATTATTACACTATATTAGACTTAGCAATGGCATCTTGTTCTCTACCATTTTTTCTCTTTGTTGTTTTTTTTTCTTTCCATTACTGTTGGATCAATTGAGAATTTTGAAGTAACATTTCTTTTTACTTGAATAGTTTAGAATTTATACAAATAATTTCTATTTTTTCTGAGAGTCACCACTAAGTTATTAAACATATAACCTTAAAAATAGATTTTTTAATAAACATTCAAGGTTAATCAGTATCTATACACTATCTCCAAAAAAAAGACAAAAACTTACCCTGGTTCCTACTGTTTAATGCTTGCCACTCATTCCATGTTGAGGTCATCTATACCTTTTGTTAATTTTAAAAATATAATGTCACAACAATTACTTTGACATCCACTGATGTGCAACTTTCATTACACCCCACTTATGTGTAGTGTATATTATTTATAATCGGTAAACTGAATTGTGCATAAATTTAAAGTTTTCTTACTACTAGATTTATTTTTATCTCAAGGCACCAGTTCTAAGCAAGGTAAGAAATAACTGAGTCACTTTCAGCCAGATTTGGTCAAATAAAATTTTGGGATTTTTGCCACTTCTCTCTTTCCTGAGTTAAATATGAATAAATAAGGCTAGCAGCATAGTTGAATGTTAGTGGAGAACATGTGGTGGGAAGATAGACTACATACTTTTATATATTTTTGGCATACAGAAATGTAGGATTGTCCCCAAGATTTCTTCATCACACTGTCAACTACTCGATAAAAATTAAGTTATGATTGTTACCAAACTAATGATAACTCTAACATGGATGTGTATTATTGTTATTTCTATTTTTTTCATTCACTTGTCAACTATGAAATAGAGATATTTTCTATTCATTTTTATTCTTTGCCAAGACACTGATTTCTTTTCTTCCTGCAGCAGTTCATTAAAAATAAATATTAACTGGGTATCTGCAGTGAATAACCACAGTCATTACATTCATTATAAATAATAAACATGTAAATAAAATATATAATAAAATAATAAATGCATAAATGAAAATGTTCATTACTACTCTGTCAGACATGGTTGTTACCTTCAGGATACCTGGACATCATCAGTTAGCGAGATAAGTGATAAGACAACAAAGTTAATATAGGAAGACTTGAGACCTAGTTTAGAACGTCGCTGAAAAAAGCCAGGCAAGCATAGATGACTTACTGTGACACCGTTAGTAACACAGAGGATGAATATTAGCAGAGGTGAAAAGAAGGCAAGACCACTTCTCTCCATAGACGTGTTGGTAGCAAAATCTAAACTGTACCTTAAAATACAGCAGTGGAGGGCAGGAGGTCTTTCCATGTGCATGAACTGACAGAGCAGAAGTAAACAGATAGAAAAGAGTTCAGAGATAGAAGGTAAATCTCTATAATTCTGTTGTAAAATGATCTTTTAAAGTGATATCTTTCTAAATTTAGAGATAGCTAATTATGCATAGCTCTCCTTTGAGACACATAAAGTCAACTTGACTGCTCTAGTCAGGCTAAATCACAGTGGGTACTTCAAAACCATATATTTAGGTAGCCAAAATTGCAACGCAGAAAAAGCTGCACGGAGTTTATGATGGTACCGGTGTGAGAGAGGTGTAAGAGAGATATGATTTCGTCAAAACCCTAGGGAAATAAACAGACCCCTGCTACTCTACCGACTGACTATGAATATAATGAGAATGTGCGCACCTACAGCCTCAAAGACCGCATGCCCATTATGAGTTTTCGTCTTTTTGCACTAAAATTAATGAAATCAATGCCTTCATTCCCCATGTGGAAGACCTCCTACTGAATATCAAACAATGAATATCAAACAATGTTTTTCCAAAAACTTTTCTTGAGGAAAACTTATCTTTGGAAAGAATAATGTTTCTTACTGAAAATGTGTTGTCAAGAGGTCAAATTAATCATAAAATAACAGGGAAGAGAAATTCAAGAATTATAACTATTTAATGTCTTTTATATCTCACTTAAAAGATTTAATTCACACTTCATTGGAGTGGAAACAATCAATGGGAGAGGAGACCAAAACGGATGTAAACTTGCATAGTAAAATACAGGAAATAAAGGACTGTGCTTATTGGTATAGGAATGGAATGGAGTATACCTTCATATTGTAACAACAGATTAAATTAAAACTTCCTTAAAATTTAAGGGAGAAGAATGAGCCAAAGATATGGAGCAAAGGTGACAAAAGCTATTTTCTTAGTTGCTTTGAGTACTTCTATTTACCTAAAAAACAATGCATTAAATTGTTGTAAATAGATGTTATGTAAAGCCAAGTTATTAACCTGGTTTAAAAAAACCCCAGAAAATAGGTTTACTTTTGTGAATAATTTTAAAAGCAATTTAAAAGTAACACCTATTAAATTGAAAATTAATGTATGACACTTTACGATAGGCTAATGAGTTCATATTAGACCATGAATGTGGTTTGGAAATGTACCTTCATTTATCTGAATCTATTTATTTGACAGATAATAGCTGAAAAGAAAAATCTCTAAGAAAGTATCATCTGAAATAAAAAATAAATGTAAGTCGACGGTGGAGAACAAAGTAAGGAATACCCGGACTCTTAACTATAGAGAACTGATGGTTATCGAGGGGGGGGCGGTGGGTGAGGGATTGGGGAAATAGGTGATAGGGATTGAGGACTTCACTTGTTGTGATGAGCACCGGGTGTTGTGTGGAAGGGTTAAATCACTGCATTGTATATCTGAACTTAATATTACACTGTATGCTAACTGGAATTTAAATAAAAACTTAAAAATATTTTGAGATATCATGTTAATATAGTTATTCTTTATAGTCTTATCCAACACCTCCTATTTTAAAGAAAATTATATTCATTTATTCTTTTATTTCAACAAATATTTACTACATGTGTGATTTGTGGCTAGTTATCACAAACAAGGAAAAAAGCAGTGAACAAAGTTATAAAATCCTTGAATTTACAAAGCTTTCAGTCTTCATTCCTTAGCAGGATGTGTATGAGAAACAAGTGGTCACTCTATGAGTTAATTACAATAGTACTGAGCAGTACTAGGTAAAGCGATGGGGTGCTCAGAGTAGTGTTGCAGGAGGATCTAACTCAGCCTAGGAGTAGACAAGGTGTTTATAGGGTGAACGTCAGTAGCCAGATGATGGACTGGAGAGACTATTCCAGACAGAAGAAGAGTCATGGGACAAGGCCCAGTAACTGATAATTTCAGGAACTCTGGGGATGGGAAGAAGGTCAGAGTAAGAAGGTCAGAGTAACTGTATAATAAAGAGCAACGGAAGATTGTGCAACCCAACACTGGAGGTAGATAAAGTAAGGTCTTTTAGACAAAACGTAAGAAGTTGGATATCTAAATAACAGGAAGCAGTTAAAGTATTCAAAGTAAGTATATGCATTATAATTGCACTAATATGAAAATAAGTGTAACATATATATAGTCAAGGAGTTGAAAATGAAATTAGCAATGACTCTTAAGGTGCAGATCTGGGAAATCTCTTTTAAAAGAGAAAACTAAAGTGTAATATTGATGCCTCTTCAGTTCTTCAATTGTAACTACATTTGATTGAGACAACCCAGTCTTCTGAACACATATTGACTAATTTTTAAAGTTCATTCCATTTTTTAAGACATTACACATTAAGAGAAATTCCAACAAATAATATGTTTTACAACATAACCCCTAAACCTTATAGTCTATTTCCTCAGTTTTAATAAAGCTTTTATCTAAAAATTATGTATTTTATAACTATGTTATATTTATAGGAAAAAGTAACATAGTTACTCATGAAAAATTTGCCCATGAAAAATTTGAAAAAAAAATTTGAAAAGAACCTTGAAATCAAAACTTTGTTTATAGTACTTACAGGACCCAATTGAGAAGGATAAGGGTTATACTGGTCTACTATGAATCTGAGACATGTAGCCTTTCTAGATTGAAACTATTGTTCCTTTTCTAAGCCCACATCCTCTTTAAAGTTTAAAGATGTTAAAGGTACTTATTTCTGGTGGATTTTAAATGCATTTTTACTTCATTTTAAAATATAAGCAGTATAACACTTTGCTTTAAGAAATATTCATTTATTCTATGAATGTGATAAAATGTCAAAGTAACTTACACTTTCTTTTTGAAGATGTATTTATTTTAGAAAGAAAGAGTGTACCTCAGTGGGGGGAGGGGTACAGAAAGAGAGAATCTCAAGCGAACTCACTGCTGAGCATAGAGCCTGACCTGTGGCTCAATCATATGACCCTGAGATCATGAGTTGAGTTGAAATCAAGAGTTGGATGCTTAACTGACTAAGCCACCCAGGCTTCTTGAAACTGTTACAGTTTTTAAACCATAAAAAGTTTCTGACATTTTAGGGAGACTAATTTTCTCTATTTATGTTTGAAAAGCAGTAATGTTGCTACATTGCATAAGAAACTTTATTACACGGGTATAAAAGTATAAATGTATCAGTAAACTAACCAGAAGTTAATGGCATTAGGACTGAAGAAAAATGAAATAGAAATTTTTACAGTCTATGAAACATTTGTCTATATTCTGTAATCATATAAGAAAGGTTGCTACGTGTGGCTCTGCAAATAAAATCAAATCTCACTCTTCTCGTGTATTTGCAAAATGATTCAGTGTTAGTTTGTATATGTAACACAAGACTATAGAACAATAATTTGGCTCCTCACATTTAAAGTTTATAAAGTCGGATTTCATTGCTAGATTTTTCACAAAGGTGACAAATACTTCTAACAATCTTCTGTTTAATTATTTTAGAAAAAGGGATTTTAGAAATTCTTTAAAATGAAAGAACTAAAGATTACTCTTCCTTATATGTATGTATTTAATTCCCTTTAAGATTAGTGGGAGTTATACATACACATTAAAAGAAGACTATAACCTAAGCCTCAATTTCAAACATTTTCTAAAAGCACTTCTCAAAAGCTTAACTAGAGTGGCTACATGTTTTTCACCCACGTTTATGCACAAACACTTCCAAGGGGATTACACTTACTTTAAAAACCTAAAATCACAGAAGCATGTTATATTAACCAAGTTCAATAAAAGACAACCACAAATGGAATGCAAAATGTCTTTTCAATCTTCCTGTAATCACTTCTGAATGGGAAAGAGAGCCACCTGGGGCTGAAAGTATATTACCAGTCATTTTAATAATGCAATTATTTGAAAAATATAACTACGGGAAAATGCCACTGACACAAAACATCAAATATACATGCACATGTATATACTGTGAATTCTATACTGTGGAATTCACACTTTTAAGCGTACAATACAATGGAAGAAATGAGGACTGCTGTGCATATCATCTACAGATTATTCGTGCATGGAAAATCTCATAATCAGGGGTAATAGTCAAGTGAGCTTCAGTATTATGGCAACATTTAGTTCTCTAGCTAAAATCTAGATCACCTTGAAGGGATAAATGACATATTAAAATTCCCTAAGTGGTGCTATATAATCTTTTCTCTTTCCTCTTTCTTCCTAACTTTGAGCATTTGTTGTTGCTGTAGTTGTCGTTGTTACATTTAATTCTATAGATGTACTGAATGTCCTTGCAGAGGCCATTTTTCTAAAGAAATAGTTGAAAATGCCATGAACAACTTGGGAAAGATCAGTAGTGACAGAGAGAGCACTATCTTCCTCCTTAAGCACATTTGAAGGGAAGACTGTAATTGGTTGGTTAGCCAAAGTATTTATTTAACATCTATTAGTTAAACTCTTACTATTTAATGTCGATTAATTAAATTCCTGCTGTGCTAACTACTGAAGGCAATACAAAAAATTTGCTTTTATTACATGGTTTCTGCTATATACTATTTATTTGCAGCAAATAATATACATGAATTAAAAACCAATTAAGGGTTAAGCTGGGTCATAAAGACGATAAAGGCAACAAAAGTTTGAGACTAGGAAAATGACTGTGGGTTGTAGTAGCCATAAAAGAATTCACAACTAGATGGGAGTCCCCAAATAGGAGGAAGCAGAATGAATCATGGTGTGAGAAAGGAATAAAATGGCATTTGTGAGTGACAATAGAGCGATTAGCGCTTTTGAAACACAGCATATGTTGGGGAGCATCATATGGTGAGATATGAAGGAGTTTCAAATGCAGAGGTATTTGGGAGGATATAGAAAGCCGATGGAAATGCATTAAATTGTGTTTTATAGTTATCTGGGAGAATAAGAAAAAATATAATTGAGTAGGGTGAGGTTGAAACAAGAAAACCAAGACCATTGTAATAATCTGGGCATGATAAAGTAAGATTCTGGCCCTAGTGGAACTAATGGTAATTTCCAAAGGTATAGAAAATGTATATCCTTGATTGGCTGCTAACCAAATTCTTTATCTTCTAATTAGGTATCATGAAGCAAAATAAACTATTTTTTAAATTTTAATTTAGATTCGCAAACATGATGAAATAAAGCTATAACAGTTTTCAGGAGAAATTTCATGAAAGAACTTTTTTTTTCTCCCCAAATATGTTTATTTTAATTTTTCAGTGTTACAAGATTGATTGTTCATGCACCACACCCAGTGCTCCATGCAATACGTGCCCTTCTCGATACCCACCACCAGGCTCACCCACCATCCCACCCCCTCCCCTCCAGAACTCTCAGTTTGTTGCTCAGAGTCCACAGTCTCTCCTGGTTCATCACCTCCTCCAATTTCCCCCCATTCGCCCTTCCCTTCCTTCTCACGATGCCCTCCATGATTTTCTTTATACTCCACACGTGAGACCATAAGATAATTGACTCTCTCCACTTGACTTATTTCACTCCGCATAATCTCTTCTAGTCCTG
>CM052807.1:90668304-90831768 GCA_028533885.1 Nasua narica
CACAGCAAATATCATTCTCAATGGGGAAAAGCTGACAGCCTTCCCTTTGAGATCTGGAACACGTCAAGGATGCCCACTCTCACCACTCTTGTTCAACATAGTACTAGAAGTCCTAGCAACAGCAATCAGACAACAAAAAGAAATAAAAGGTATTCAATTTGGAAATGAAGAAGTTAAACTCTCTCTTTTCGCAGATGACATGATACTTTATATGGAAAACCCAAAAGACTCCACCCCCAAACTACTCGAACTCATACAGCAATTCAGAAATGTGTCAAGATACAAAATCGATGCACAAAAATCAATTGCTTTCCTATACACTAACAATGAAAATATGGGAAAGGAAATTAGAGAATCGATTCCATTCATGAAAGAACTTTTAAAGATGAGTGACTTAGGCAATATTGGCATAGAAGTAATATTGTCACAAATCTGGCTATTGTGTAATATTTGCTTTGCTGCCTGAGTTGATTCTTAGTCACGAGTACTCAAGAGCAAGTTGTTTGTTTGGCTAGAGGAGATGTGTAGAATTTTTTTTCATACTAAAATTTATACTAGAGGATGGAAACTCTTTAGGTAAGATGGAAGAAATATTGCAGAACAAAAATATAAAAGTGGAGGGGTGTCTAGGTGGCTCAGCTGGTTAAACGTCTGGCTCTTGATTTCAGCTCAGGTCATGATCTCAGAGTCGTTGAGGTCAAACCCTGTGTTGGGCTCTGCGCTTAAAGGGCAGTATGCTTGAGTTTCCCCCTCTGGCCCACACCCGGTGCTTGCTCTCTCTATCTCTTTTTCTCTCAAATAAGTGAATAAATCTCTAATAAAAAATATAAAACTGGAAAAGGGAAATCAAGACTAAAACTAAGAGCACAGCATGAAAGCCGAGAGAGCAATGAAAGTTTTACTTCAATTTGGAGACTCTCAGTACTGTGAGGAGGTAAAGGAAGCAAAAGGATACAGCAGAAAAGTACTGAACTAGAGAGGAAACTGAATTTAACCTGGTCTGTGTCCAGATAATTGGGTGAACAGAGGTAAAAGCAACTGCTCACCAGTAAACTAAGAAACATAAACTAGTTGTTTCAAACTGTCCTATTTTCATTAAGATCTATCCACGACCACCACAAGAAACAGAATAGCATCTATATTAGTTTAGATAATGTTAAAAAAAAATCAAAACAAAACAAAACCCAAGGAAGTAGTAGAGACATGAAAAGCTTCAGTGGACTCATCACTGAATCTCATGAGAAAATGAAATATCACTCCTTCACCATTCAAAATACAACAGGAACTCTAGTAGTCCAAGCATGCTGTTGACTTTCAAACATATTAGTGGGATGCTAAGTATGTGAATTAGGGTCTCACTATCTGCTCTGTGCCTGCCTGTTCTTCCTTTGAGTCTGATTAACAACAAATTTCTTCATATATTTTTTTTTTTTTTTTTTATAGCTGGGGACTCTCCTAACTGTGTCTTATACTCTATAGGTTTAGTCTCCTCATTTTTATTTATTTTTGTTTTCAGTAATACTTCCTACTGTGCCTCTCCCTTTTTCTGGTCTCTTAGATAGCCTCCCTTTTTTTGGTCTTCCTTGTTTTCAAAATCAAAAGAAGAGCTGACTGGGTGGATGGGTCATGGGAACTCACTATAAAGTACACCCGTTGGATTCTGATTTAACTCATGGATCAGTGGGTCAGCTTATGGGTGTCAATACTTATTGTTGACAAGGTGGAGAGGCCATGTGCTACAGAGCATGATAAACAAAATGTGTAAAGTTTTCAGCAGAGACATTTGATAATTCCATGCTAGATGAGGTTTATAAGAAAAGTGCAGTTATAACAAGAGCATCATGTGACCTGTTCAATATGAGCCCTTCGATTTTATTAAAAATGAAATGATTGTGTATTAGACATTTATTATTATTAGACATTATACTAAATGCTTCAAATATATTATTTGTAATTTTCACGGTTATTTTATTTATGCCATATTAGAAATATAGAAATGATTTTAGGTTGGATCTTTTAGGTGCCCAAGGCAAAAGAACTGTTATTAGACAAAGCTAAGATTAGAACCCCTATCTCTTTGACCCTAAAGACCTACTTTTCCACTTCTTTCTCCTTCCCACCCGCTTCTGTCTTCTTCTTCCTTTATCATGGTTTCAAACACACTAGTAGAAGTTATGAAGTCTATTATCTACCCTAAGGAAATATTTTGATATTTGGTGACTAGAAAGCTACTAAGATTGATGAAAGTAGTTGGGAATAAGCAGACTTTACAAATCATCTTTGAACCCACTGCAGGAGAGAGCAGATAACCTCCCAGAGTTCATCCATTTTACTGTTCACTAACCCTCCTGTTTTATGGAGAAAATGATACAACCAGAAAAAAATCAGAAACGCCCATGAAAACAATCTTAGAGATTTGGGGAATAGGTGACATTCAGCAACATTGTCTAGATACAATGGGAAAGTAAGATATAAATTTAGCATAGATCTGCCAAATTTCAAAGACATTTGAAGACAAGCAGGTTAATAAATTTACTCAAAAATATAAAAAAAGGAGAGAAGGCTGAGAATGGCAACGTAGAGATAACTGCATTTAATGAATAAGGAAGAGGTGCCATAGATTAAGAGTAAAGTGATTCAGGAGTGGGAAAAGTAGAAGTAGCATATTTTTAGAAACAACCATTAACCAATTAGGTCAAATACTTCAAATCTTGGGTAAAACTAAGTTTGGTTTAATGATATAAATATAACTTGCATTTAAATATTTTTTTAAAAAAACAAAAGTAAAATAGACTAGAAGAATATTTATTTTTTAGTTTGTGTGAAAATAAAATGCTAAAATCTTAATTGATTATAAAAAGCATTAACAGTTGTTTTAAAAAAGGTAAATAAAACTCTAGTTAGTGTTAATTAATTCAGGTCACTATAGATAATAATCCTGATATTCTCAGTGATGATCAAAGTTACTTAATAATTTATATGTAGTCTATTATTTCAAAAGATAATGTAAACAAGATGTCAAAATTTCAGGATAGAATGACATTAGAAGAAAAATTAAAGAAATTAAGGATGTTTACTGAGGGAAAGAAGACATAATAAGTGATATGATGAAAAGATAGAGCAAAGGTTTTCTAATGTGGCATTTACCAGTAATTATTTACCAAGTACCTACTGTGTGAACAAGATAGCCAAAATCTTATCCTCAAGGATATTAGAGAGATTCATAAAATAAACACATTAACAATAGCAAAAAAAAAATAAGTAATGTAGTAATACATGTTATCAAAGACAACAGGGTAATGAGAAAATGTGTGACTAGGGTGTATGGTTACATTGATATTGTACTAAAGCAGAACTTCAGAGGAGGTAATCTTTTGGATAACACTAAAATAATGAGAAGATACTATATTAGTTTTCTAGGGCTGCCATAACAAAGTACCCAAGACTGGGTGGCTTAAACAACAGAATTGTATTTCCTCACTGTTCTAGAAGCTTTAAGTCCAAGATTAAGGTGTGGGCAGAGTTGGTTTCTTCTGAGGCCTCTCATTTTGACTTGTGGACAGCTGTCTTCTTCCTGTGTCCTCACATGGTCTTCCTTCCATATGTGTTTGTGCCAAATTTTCTTTTCTTATAAGAACACCAGTTATAATGGAGAGAGCCTATCCCAATCAATGGTCTCATGTAACTTAATTATCCCTTTAAGGGCCTGATTTCCAAATACAGTCACCTTCTATGGTAATGGGATTAGAGCTTCAACATAGGAATTTTAGGAGGATACATTTCAACCCATAACAGTAGCTGTATGAAGAATTGAGAAATAATATTCCAAGCAGTGAGAACACGTCTGAGAAAGGAAAATGTTTAACATTTCAAAGGAATAGCAAGAAGGATCTTGTGACCAGAGCATAACAGGAAGAATAGCAGATCATGAGATTGAATTGGTAGCCAGAGATCAAGTCACATAGGGCTGAAGAGGAGCTAGAATTTCACTTTATTTAGAGTGGGAAGCAAGCATAGGGGTTAGAAGACAAACATAATCTGAATTGTGCATTAATGGGCCCTTTGGCTTTTCTATGGATGGTGGAGTATGGGCAATAAAATAAGCAAGAAGATTATTTAGAAGCTACTACCCTAAGTAGCCCAGACAAAAGAAGGTGCTATCATTGACTAAGAAGCTGCAAACTTCCTGAAAATTCGTCATCTTATGGTTTAAAAAAATTTTTAGGGTATATCCAATGAGTCAGAGGATAGATTAAATGTTGGATGGGAAGGAAATAGAGGAATTAAAAGTTGTCATTCAGTTTTGCTTCAGCTTTTAAGTTGGAGACAGAAGAGATATCTTGGATTACTATAGATTACAGTTTACATATTAGTTCCCATTAAGTAGACTGTATAAATATTTATTTAATTAGTTTAGGAAAAATTTCCAACTGGAATTGTCCAACAATACAGTGGGTTGCCTTATGAAAAAAAAGTATCTGTCACTTGAATGAATAAGTTGAGCAAGATGGGAGATTAGAAGAAAGCTAATCCTTTCTGAGTTTAAGACTGAGAGAAATCTTTCAAGAAGTGATGTTAGCAATGACTTATAGGCTCGTGGATGTAAATAGTTATTGTGATTTAACTATCATAAATTACTGATACCAGTGCTTCGGGGAACAAATTCCTCTGGATAAATATCATCAAGGCAACTGAGTGTCAGAAGAACGAAATTTTAATTTCTAAAATATATCATGGAAACAGTTTCAATTAAACCATTATGAAATCAATTTGTATTTTCTATTCGTGTGAGAAAAGTAAGCTTATTTATCAAAGTAATAATAAAGGTATATTATTGAGAACTCAGAGTCTCTATATATCATAATCTTATTTTAATCATTACTAAAAATTTATGCTATGCTGTGCATCTGGCACCATTAACTAATGAGGTTGGCTGAGATAATCAGGTTTCATTGTGGCCCCAGAGTGGAATGTTCAAGTTCTGTCCGTACTTGAAACTCAAGACTAATGGTACTGCTTAGGGCAACCATCATAAAATCGTGTATTATGACCACAGTGGAGTCTATCAAGCAGAATAGAAATACAGGATATCCTACAAACAACATCAGGGAGTATTTAAACAGTTTGTTTGTCTCTGGGGCATAAAAACAGAAACAAAAATGTAATTTTTGACTGTCTTTTTAGCTTGCATTCTATTTGGCTCATCAGAAGGTCCCTGTGAAACAACCCTGGTTACCTAGTGTGGCAACAAACTTAATAATGCACCTTTGTATTGGATTTTCCTTCTCTGTCTTGTTCTTTCTAGTTCTTTCTTCTCTCCTGCTCCTTTGGATCAATTCTTAAGTTAATGGCCCACAAACACTTGCTTTTCAATGGTGGTGTGTGGAGAGATGAAAACTCAGGCTAAGAGTTATTGTATTGGAACTGACTGTAGAATACAAACCCTCAGAATGGGGTTCTGGAAGAGAATTACTCACCAGCCAGCCAGCAATGTGGACCCCACTCCTGATGGTAAGTGGGGTGGTATTAAGCCCTTCAAATATAGCATCCTATTTACTAAAAAATTGAAGGATAGATAGGGATAGAGTATAGATGCAGCATGACACACATGTAGACAAGTTAGATTGGATTTATCATATGAAATTGGAAAACTACACTTGGCTATGTTCCCCAAAAGGCCTAAAGAAAACTCCTTTCATCATAACAATAAGGAAAGTGTAGGCGATGAGAATCAAGCATCATCAGGTAGCTCAAGATGTCTGATTTCTAAAAACCAGGGTTAAGAGTATATTTCCCTAGTATCAATGGGATTGATAGAATATCAGATTGGCAATGATCATATGGTACTACTTATCTGCCAAAGATATGGTGGACTTAGTCAATGGACATCATGGTCAGAATGGCAACTGAATTGCCTTGAACTATAAGAATCTATGGTGATAGTTGATCAGTCTCATCTACTGATGAGAGAGATGAATCAGATGATTTTGAATTATATAACTAGGAAAAATCATAAACTGGCAAGAGAGGACAAACTTCAGCTATCAAAATGGAAATTTGTAATTCTTCACCAGTTTCTAGATCTAACAAGTTCAGGTAAGTAGAAACTATTGATTAAAGGAAAGGCTGCAAAGCTATCACCAGTATACATGATCAATATTTTCTCAATCACTTCCCAAAGAGTTCTAGTGCCATTTCCTAATGTAGCTGTGCCAAGGAAAATGCATAGATGTTTAAGAGCTTTAAAAGTCATGTTTGTGTAGACATGATTTCTGAGAAGTTGCCAATGGCCTGTCCTCTTGTTCAAGATCCCGCAAGGTAGGAGAATGGACTATAACAGGAGAAAAAACCTGGGAAAGTGACACTAGAGTAGGTACAGAGTCCATGGATCTTTGTGTGCTGCTTATGTTAGTGCCTGTCAGAGAGAATCTACCTCAGAAGAGTTGCTCAGGAGATATGTGGAAAAGATAAACACATTCTGTGACTATCAGCCGACCTTTCTCCCTGACTCCGTAGTGCTTTTCCATTAGGTCAGTGAAAGAGTTAGCCAAAAACAGGAGTGTGTGAGAGAGAAACACAGTATCAAAGGCTGCTCAACAAGATGTGCCTTCTCACCAAGACATTTTTTATGCTGAATGCCAACACTGAGACTCTTTTTTATCATGAATAGAAGATACATGATACTTATAGGCCAGGGGCTCATGACATTAAAGTTAGAAACATTTCTATAACAGATTGTTTAAAAGATGGTTTTGCAGACTTTGAAAATAAGTAAAGATCACTATAAGCCATCATGAGCCATAAAAATGAAATCATACCAAATAAAATGCTGTCCCTTTATTTTGGTAAAGTTACTAAAACAGTAGATGACTGGAAGGCAATATAATTGTGTTATGTGCCTCTGCAAGGAATATTTTTATGTTTTCCCCAAGATCCTAAGTGGTAATTTAGTAGTCAAAAAAGGGCATGTGATTTCAATAGATAAGCCATTTTTAGTGACAAAACTGGACTCATCATATCCTGGGAAATGACTCTGAAAAATGTGGTAAGTATGAAATAAGAAGTCCACACTAACAATAGGACCCAGAAAAGACCAATTTACATGATGAAAAGGAATGAGTTGTATAGTTTTGCTTTCTTTGAGAGACATAGACAAAACTTGAAAAGAAATTTAAAAGAGTAAATAAAAATGAGCTTTAAAATTATAATTATTTCTTGGCGCACCTTGGTGGCTCCGTTGGTTAAGCGTCTGATTCATAATTTCAGCTCATTTCATCTCAGAGTTGTGAGATCAAGCCCTGCATCAGGCTCTACACTGGCAATGGAGCCTGCTTGAGATTCTCTCCCTTCCTCTCCCTCTATCACTCCTCCTTACTCGCTCGCAACTCTCTTTCTAAAATATATATATATACTATATATATACACTTATATACATATATGTCTGTATATATATAGTATATATATTTCTTAATAAAATAAAATTTCTTAATAAAATAATGAAACTGGAAAAAAAATCTGAATTTTTTCCCTGTATACCAGTCTTACTTAATAGGAGTTTGAGTCTGGACTAGGTACCTAGGAAAGATCCACTTTTCAGAGCAAAATTACTAAAGCATGAGATTTTAGCTATGCTGTATTTATTAACATATATTACTAAAATGTATTGAACAGGATTTGCTGTAAACCACCTTCTAAGAGTATTAAAAAACTTTCATTTTCATTAAGCATTCCTGTAATAATGTATTAGGGATGGAAAAATTATACTCTAGGGGAACACCAAAAAGCAATGTCATTTAAATAATATCACTATAGTAATATTTCTATTTGTCTGTATCTAATGATTCTGACTGCTCAAAATTATTCAAATGCACAAGGATTTTGAGTGTGTTTTATGTTTTATCATGTAAATAATCAATACAAACCCTACCTCATGGACTCAAACTTTCAACTAAATATCTGTTACCTTTACGTTGCCTGGGTGGTGTAGTTGGTTAATCATCTCTTAGTTTTGGCTCAGGTCATGATCTCAGGGTGGTGAGATTGAGCCCCACGTCAGCCTTTGCGCTCAGCATGGAGTCTAAGATTCTCTCTACCAAGTCAATTATCATATGGTTTCACTTACTTGTGGAACATAAGGAATAATGGGGGGACATTAGGAGAAAGAAAGGAAAAGTGAATTGGGGTAAATTGGTGGGGGAGACGAACCATGAGAGACTGTGGACTATGAGAAACAATTTGAGGGTTTAGAGGGGAGAGGGGTAAGGGGATGGGCGAGCCTGGTGGTGAGTATTAAGGAGAGCACGTATTGCATAGAGCACTAGGTGTTGTACATAAACAATGAATCTTGGAACACTATATCAAAACCTAATGATGTATTTTATGGTGACTAAGATAACACAATAATAATAATAAAAAAAAGATTCTTTCTCCCTCTCTCTCTGTCCCTTCCTACCTTGCTTTCTAAAATAAATAAATCTTAAAAAATTAAAAAAAAATATGTTATCTTAATAGAAAAAGACGCAGGTAAGAGATAACCACATATTTGTAACAAAATGAAATTATTTATTAAAAGTAGGTCACATTTTAACCTTTGTATACATGAACAATTGATTCTACTTAATTAATGGAGCCATCTACAACTTTGGAACAGAATTTCCCTCAAGGGTTATACAAATAATTTTCATAATATCTTACAATTGTGATTATAAACATCATGTTTAAAAACAAATGAATAATGCATGGGGGCATGCAAGACACTAATATAAGTATGTTCTTTTTAAATTATTTGTTGTTTAATTTTATTGAAATTGCTCAGAAACAATTTAAAAATTGGTAAAATAGCTACAGTTTTAAAGCTATAGTTGCTATTATAATTATAAAATGTTGATACCATGTCATTGTTCATAGTTATTAGAAAATCAATATGTGTTTCCCAAAAGGAAGTATAATTGTTGTAATAATTTGAAAACTCAAGTTTATAAGTTATAAATTGTGAAGACTTAATTAAATGCATTTATTTTTTAAATTAATGCTTTTTATTAGCAAATATACACATTTTACTGTTTTTTCATGCAAAAATAATGAAAAATTCAAGGATTTAATCAGGGACTTACAGGAATATGATCACTTTTTTTTTGTTTTTGTCATTTTTTCTTTCAATATCCTAAGTAAAATGGGAAGTTTAATAATCTTTTGCCATTGTTATTATCTTCTATTTTCTAAAATTTTTATGTGGCACCTTTACATTTTTCTTATGCCTTTTCTTTTTACAATTACAGCCATGCAAGGAGTTATTATAATTGAAGTGTTTAAAATTTACACAGTACTTTTTTGTCTTATTTGAGTTATAACTAATTAAATAAGTAATTAATCCATAACATCTCTAAAGCAATGTGTAAGCATTTTATCTGAGTTAATTACATAAATTAAGAAAGTAAACAATATACTACAGAGATATAAACACTACAAGATGATCTAGTCAGATGGAAGTGGTTCCATTAAGCTTGCAATTAATCTGCTGTGTAAAGTGTGTAAAAGAGGAATAAACAAAACCATAAACAGGGAAAATACTTGAAAGTTCTTTCAGTGTGTGTGTGTGTGTGTGTGTGTGTGTGCAAATTTGCACAAAATGATAGTACTCTTATTTGCAAATAGTTTTCTTCATTATAGTTGTAGTGTTAGAACAGTGAATCTATGTCCAATTATTTAAAAAGTAATTGGTCATCCAATACTTCAATCCTGAGCAGGACATAGGTAATCTCATTCTGAAAAGATCTCTCATACAATAATGTAAGGTATCTATTGTCCTTAGCACTCACTAAATACTGCTGTATGTAACTGAATTTTGACAATATTCAATAATGAGAAAACTCTGATTTTCTAGCGCTGATGTCTTAAAGTACCTGAAGCAATAGCAAAATACCTTGACATGATCTTGAAATGTTCGAAAAGGAATGAAACAATGATTTCAACTCAACTATATTTTATGTTATAACTTTGTCAGGAGGGAAACATGGTGATTATCTGTGAAACTTTCAGATAAAACCAGACATAATATAGCATTAAAAATTGTATAACTTGTGTCAACACAAATACATTTTATTTCTTACCTATTTTAAGCTCATTGCATGAAGAAAGTGAGATTCATAATGATTTGATAGCTTTATTAAAATATATTTTGGAAAAGTGTGCCCAGTAGGATCTCCCTGCTGTTGGTTATATCTAAATAGGTCAGTATTGTGATATGCTTATGTCATTCATTCTACAAATATTTCATGACAACATCTCTATGCTAAGTTCATTATGTGTACTGAATAAAGGCAAAGTATGGGCCCTTAAAGCAATTATTTGTTAAATTATATTCTCTTTGTTATCTTATTAAATCTTTGAGGCATGTAAGAAATTTTTGAAATATCTTTTTTATTAAAGATTTTATTTATGTATTTGACAGAGAGATCACAAGTATGCAGAGAGGCAGGCAGAGAGAGAGGGGGAAGCAGGCTCCCTGCTGAGCTGAGAGCCCGATGCTGGGCTCCATCAATCCAAGGACCTGAGATCATGTCCTGAGCCAAAGGCAGAGGCTTTAACCCACTGAGCCACCCAGGCACCCCAAAATTTTTGAAATATCTTGATCAGTTTATTTAAAATGCAGAGGGAGGGTTAGTATCCCAAGCCTATAAAGAACTTATCAAATACCCAAAAAACAAATAATCAAGTTAAGAAACGAGCAGAAGACATGAACAGACGTTTTCCCAAAGAAGACATACAGATGGTTAATAGACCCATGAAAAGATGCTCAACATCACTCATCATCAGGGAAATACAAATCAAAACTACAGTGAGCTATCACCTCACACCTGTCAAAATGGATAAAATTAATAACACAGGATAAAACAGATGTTGGCAAGGATGCAGAGAAAGGGGACCTTGCACTGTTGGTGGGAATGCAAACTGATGAAACCACTCTGGAAAACAGTATGATGGTTCCTCAAAAAGTTAACAGTATGAAGGTTCCTCAAAAAGTTAAAAATAGAAAGACCCTATGACCCCAAAATTGCATTATTAAGTATTTATACAAAGGGTGTAAAAATATTGATTTGAAGCGGCACATGAACCCCAATACACCCCAATAAACATTGGACTCTTTCCACAGTTTATTTCACCATTATCAACAATAACCAAACTATGGAAAGAGCCCAAATGTTCATTGACTGATGAACAGATAAAGAAGTCATGGTAAATATACACAATGGTATATTACTCAGCCATGAAAAAGAATGAAACCTTGCCATTTACAAGAACATGGTTGGAGCTAGAGTGTTTTGTGCTAAGTGAAATAAGTAAGCCAGAGAAAAACAAATACCATATGATTTCACTCATGTGTGAAATTTAAGAAACAATACAGAAGAACAGAGAAGGGGAAAAAAGAAAGAAAGGAAAGTAAACCATAAGAGACTCTTACTTACAGAAAACAAACTGAGGGTTGATGGAGAGAGGTGGGTGTGGGATGGGCTGAATGGATGATGGATATTAAAGTAGGCACTGATTATTGTATGTAAGTGATGAATCACTAAATTCTTCTCCTGAAACCAATATTACCCTATATGTTAACTAACTAGAATTTGAATAAAAACTTGAAATAAAAAGGAAGGATAGTTGAGCTAAATCCCTGCATAGGTGCATTTTACTTACTTGATACAATAATGAAGAGAGATAAAGTGAAAGAAAAGTTTATTATTATCTTTAAATTCCACTTTGAGTTCCTCCCACACTTATTTTCTTTTTTTTTTTTCCCAAACTTATTTTCTGTAACCCTACAAATAGAAAGGCCAGAGCCACAGTAAAATGAGTCAATAGAAACTGAGTATAAGCTTTTTTTCCAGGTCTCAGAGATCTGATAGTCATTAAGGAATTATTCAAGGATCATTTTGACTATACGTTCTTTGCATTATGAACTGATTTAAAAATATAACCTCTGAATTACATGTAATCTCACTGTATTACCATGTATCTCCTATTCTCAAAAACAGATTTGTATTTTCTACATCTCATTAGTCTATGATGTAAACCTAAATTTAATCATGAAATATAAAATATCAGTAGTGATTATTTACTAGTATTTTCACTGCTAAAATTTCAAGTGCTGTGCTAAGGGCAGAAAAGATCAAGAAAATACAGAATAATGGAAAAGCTATAGGAACATTTTAACTTAATGAAAGGTATATTTCACATTCTAGAAATTTTGATAGAAGTAATAAAATAAGTGAAGTATAATGAGTTTTTAAAAGTAATTTCTGTAAAATAAAGGTTTTTGTAAAGCTGGCAAAAAAAATAAAAGTAAGTTTCTTATCTCAGGAAGCAACATAATCATTAAGAAACACAGAAATCATTATTCTTTATGAGCACACAAAACAATCCTAATTTGTAGGAGGAGTTCTAAGGGCCAGTGGAACAGATGTTGCTCATAAAATCTGGGCTGCATATTACTTTATTCACTACTTTTTGAAAATAAGACCTCTGTGGTCTTATAGCAGATACGCTGTTCAGAAAGCTGGAAGAAGTTACTTTAGGCAGCAGGATGGAATTTTTGAAAGACTTACAGTTTCTATCTGGCATAGAGACAGAGACATATAGCAAATTTGGTATATTCCCTTTAGTGTCATGTTTTTACCAGACATGGCGAAGACATAATACCAAAAGAAAATTCCCTTTAAACATGACAGCATTATCCCTGGGACCATTTTCATTCTTTTTTAGTTTTTGGAAAAATTTGTATTTTCTCTAAAAACTGGGAATAAATGATGTCCATATTTTATATACTTGAAAAGATTTCTACAAAAGGGAGTACAGATGTGACCAGAATGACAAATGGACTTAACACCCCCACAACTCCCTGTTTGTATATGACAATTTTTCTTACCAGGAACCTGGGCCGAATTCTAACTAAAACTCATAAACCACTTTACTTGGAAGAATGATGTCTGGGTATGTGCGTATGAGAAGCATTGTGGGAACAAGTTATTGGAGGACAAATTTGAATCTCACCTGCATCTCTGGAACACACATCAGATATTGGAGACCATAGCAAACAGGATTACTCTTATGTACACTAGATATAATAGATAACTGTTTCCATCAAAGGGTAAACATTTTGTTTGTGGTAGTTCTAGGCTGTCACATCTTACCCAGGGAAGAATTTTAGGGCAAAAAGAAAAGGCTCCCTGTTTATAGTGCTTTTGGGTCTCATTCATTCTTACATTGCTGCATCTATGAATTGATGAGGTTCAACCAATAAAGTAACCATTTTTACATTTTCTAAACCCATATAATGTATTATAGAATAGCTCAATAGATGAGATTACTTAATAATAAATAAGGATAAAGATAAATGACAGAAAAAATAAGCAAACAAGGTAAAATTACTAGATATGTAACAATAAAGGGACTACCCTGTGGAAGAATAGATTCCTTCTTATGGAACAGAATTATTTCAAGGAAAAAGAAGGCATTTTGGACAACAGCTGTTTTTGAAAACATGATTGGAAAGGACATTACACCAAGATATTTATGGTACATTTCAAGTGATGAGCTAGAATATTGAAATAGGAAAGATTTCAGAGACAGAAAAAATAATGTTAAATTAAAAAATAATAATTCAAAATAAAGGCAATGAATGACAGTTGCACACATTTAAAAAGAAATGGAATATGTGTCTCAAAATTCTATTGGAAATCAGAAAAATTATTTAGTCATTCATTCAGAGAGAATAAAATCTGTATGATAATAATTGGAAATAAGAAAGTTAGAAAATAAAGCTAAAAATAGGAAGTTTTAAATAAGACAGAAGAGTAAATCTATTAGTTATGACTATATAAGAATCAGGTAAAATTACTGATGAAAAAACAAAGATTTCCAGATTAGATTGCAAAGTAAAATAAGTATATGGCATTTATTAAAGACAAAGTGAAATAATAAGTATAAAAATGAACCTTAAACAAATATATATATTTTTTACTTTTTTGTATTTTTATAAAGATTTTTATTTCTTTATTTGACAGAGACTGAGAGAGCATAGGCAGAGGGAGCGGCAGGCAGAGGGATAGGAAGAAGCAGGTTTCTCGCTGAGCAAGGAGCCTGATGGCAGGCTAAGATTCCAAGACCCTGGTATTATGACCCAAGCGAAGGCAGGAACTTAACTGACTGAGCCACCCAGGCGCCCCTAACCAAATGTCTTGAAAAACATTTATTTATTTATTTATTTAATTGGGAGACACAAAGACAGAGAAAGGGAGCAGGGGAGGAGCAGAGAGAGCACAAGTAGAATCCAAGCTGAAGTACAGAGCCTGATGTGGGGCTCCATCCTGGGACCCTAATATCATGAGCTACGCTGAATACTAGAGTTCGACGCTTGACCCGCTGAGCCACCCAGGTGCCCCAACAAATAAAAATTCCCTTATGTAACTCGGTATTAATACTTAATATTGAATAAAGAATAATTTAAGAAAAAGTAAATAAAATGAGGTGCCTTACAAGTTTGGTAAAGAAAAACATGCATGAGAGATATAACAAATTATAAAGCAGTAAGGCAAAACAGATAATAGAAAGAAAATTTAATCAAAGCAAGAGTAATGGAGAACTCTAGTTCATAATTTATCAATTCTTGACAGATTAAAAAAGAGTACAGAGAGTTTGAATTATATAATTACTAAAGGCGATTTAATATATGGATTAAATTTAGTGAGCTATACATCTAGAAGAAACATTATTTTCAGAAGCCACAAAACATTTTCAAAAATTGATCATACCAATTCAAATGCAGAAATAATATATCACAGTTTCCGACACTGTGATAAAGCTGTATAATAACACAATTTTAAACGATCAAAACAATATAGCAAATACTGGTTATATACTGTATAGATGTATAAATGTATATCAATTCATGTATGTATTGATACATACATATTGATACATACTGATACAACATCAGTATCTGAAATAACTCAGATCAAAGAGAATCTCAAAGGCACAATTGCAGATTACAGAGAGTCTCCAACTTACAATGGTTCAACTTATGATGTTCGATTTTATGATGATGCAAAAGCAATTTACTCAGCAGAAACTATAATTCAGATTTTGAATTTTGGTCTTTTTCCAGGCTAGGAATATGCAGTATGATACTCTCTCATGATGCTGGGCAGTGGAAGCAAGCCTCAGGTCCCAGTCAGCTACGTAACCAATCACGAGGGTCAACAACCTATGTACTTACAACCACTCTGTACCCATATAACCCTTCCATTTTCCATTTTCAATACAATATTAAAGAAACTACATAAGATATTCAATACTTTATTATAAAATGGGTTTTGTGTTAGATAATTCTGCCCAACTGTAGGCCAATGTGAATAGATTATGTTCAGGGTAGGTTAGGCTGTGTTATGATGCTTGGTAGATTAGGTGTTGTAAATGCATTTTTGGCTTAGGATATTTTCAATTTATGATGACTTTATTGGGACTCAACCCCATTGTAAACTGAGAAAGGTCTGTGCTTAGAAATAATGACAAAGACAAACATATCAAAACAGAGCTGTACTGAAAGAGTAAAAATGAGAACTCAATAAGCTTAAGAAGTCCAAATCAACACAATATTTTATTTAAAATATGAACCAGAGTTTCATGCCTCTGCTGCATTTTACAAAGGAAGGAATGTAATGCAACTTTGGAGTGTCAGAAAGGAATGCAAAGAACTTTGAATGTGGTTGATTGCATATGGAACCAATCAAAAGCAAGTAGATCACAAGTCTTCATTTTTTAAAATGTTTTCATTACTATGGAAACCAGGGGAATGACTGAAGATTTTTTTTACTTTTGAACATTAAAATGATCTACTATTTTTCTCATTCTGTCTTGCTGTTAGGGGTGGCCATTTGAGTCCTGCCTGTTGCAATGGGAGCAGAAGTGTTAAGTGCTAATTCTAGGCCTGGCCCATGAAACTATCTATGGGCTTCCTCAATTCGTTTTTCCCTTCTTCATCTGGATTCAAAGTTTGTTAAGGACTGAAATAATGACTTGTGCAGCCACATCATTGAAGGAACTTGGGCCCTTGCATAAACCTCCTAAGACAACCACTCTGCAGACTTCCATACCCAATTAAACTCCAAATACCTTCTAATGTTGGGCTAGTATGTATTTAGAACTCTATTTATCACAGGTCCTTGGTATACCCTAAATAATGAACAAGAGACAAGATAATATACTAAGCAATAAAATACAGATAACATAATTTCTGTATTTAGGAATACAGAATTTGACATTCTAAATTAAATACCACTACATTAAATAAGGCACTAAGTAAAAGAATCATATGTAATAAGCAAAAGGAATTTATTCTAGAGGTTTATTTGTAACATATATGTAAATGTTTAATTGACAACTCCTCTTATTTTTGTAACAGGCATCTTAATCAGGTTTATAACTAAGCCCTTTTTCCTCTCAATATCTGCTTCTCCTTCAAGTTTTTCTCCTTCCTTGTAGGTTTTCTTCTATTCTATTGACATTCAAGTGAAAAAAGAGTTTCACAATAAGAGACTCTTTTTTTTTTTTTTTTTAACTATAAGAGACTCTTAATCTCAGGAAACAAACAGGATTGCTGGAGGGGAGGGAGATGGGAGGAATGAGGTGGCTGGGACATTGTGGAGGGTATGTGCTATGGTGAGTGCAGTGAATTGTGTAAGACTGATGAACCACAGACCTGTACCCCTGAAACAAATAATACATTATATGTTAACAAAATAAGCAATGTTCATAAATGATGACTAGACATATAGTCTTAAATGACTTCTAAGTCTTCAAAGTAAGATTAAACTATGTTCTATACCAAAAAAGAAAAAAAAAAGATGATTTCATCCTTGACTCTAGTTTTCTCACATCTAGCATCTGTCAATAGGTGATGTCTGTTCTACCTTGAAAATTCATCTGGATTCTGATTTCTTACAACTTCTCAGTCACCACTCTGTTCCAACATACTCCCATATCTCACTGTATTAATTTTTATTTAACTAGCCTTCATGATTCATCCCTTGTCTCCTGGAGCATGTTCAGTAGTCAGAATAATCTTCTGATTATTCTGGTAAGATTGTTATTCATCAGTTCAAGAGTTCCTCATCTTATCTAGAATAAAAATAAACATTTTCCAATGCCTGCAAGGACCTATGGGACTTGGACCACTACTCCATTCTGTCTCTTGGACTTGTTCTCCCACCTTTCCCCCTTGATAAATAATCTGTAGTAACTGCTCTCAATGCTGTTTCACTAATAGGTCAACCATGCTCCTCGTTTAGGACATTTGAATTCACTTCTCTATCTTGATTATTCCTGTAGCCGATAGCCACATTTCTTACTCCTTCCTTTTATTCATAGCTCTAGTCACCCTGAATAAAATAGCTACATTTTTCTTCATATTCCTCTTATTATGCCTTGTTTTTCTCCATAAGAATTATCAGTACCTGACGTATTTCCTACTTATTTAGATGTCTTCTTCACCACTACAGGGTAAGCTCCAGGAGGCAAAGGACTTTAGTTTCTTTAGTTGAGTAAATGAATGAGGAAAAAGATAGTTTAACATTAGCTAACCTATTAACATAATTTTCACAACAATAGATAAAAGATTAAAGGAGAAAAATTTTATGGGAAGTTAGAAAGCTGGAAAGATAGAATTAATTTCAGTATTATCAAAGACTCTAAGCTAAGACATCAGAATTCTTCTTTAATATGATAACAAACATCAATCTTAAAAAGTAATGTACTAAGGAGTACTGAACCAGAAAAAGAATTTACTTTCAATTTCAGAAATTAGCTAAAAATGAGTCTGGTGGTGGGTATTGAGGAGGGCACGTATTGCATGGAGCACTGGGTGTGGTGCATGAACAATGAATCTTGGAACACTGAAAAAATAAAATAAAATAAAATAAAAAAGTCCCACTTCACATGAAAATTAACATTTGTCTGAAAGTTATATAACCAATGTAATATGAGTCAAGAACATAATAAGACACAACTCACTATTTTTACATATGTTAAACAAGGAAAATCCACAGTATTAACCGAAAATATATTGGATATTTTGGGAAAGCAGTTGGAAAGATCTTTACTTTCTTCCTTTTTGCTGTTGACCAGGATTTTGTCACCATAACTCTATTTAAACTGCTTATCAGTCACTGATGTCATTCACAATTCCAGTTAAATGACTGCAACAATTTCATACCTAACAACTAAAGACAGATAGTGTCTATTCAGGTAGATTTCAGAAGCATCCTGCAAATGTTGCTTCATCAGCATTCAGCAGGTCAGGAGAGGTTTCTGCACAAATCCTAATATTAGAGTGAATGGGATGTGCTCATTGGTTTAAACAATTTGTGGAGTCCACTGGTAGACCTGAAACCACATGTGCTGTGTTGAAAAAAGAATGGGCACTCCAAAATCAAAGTACTTTTTTTTTCTTACAAGAGGGGTATTAATCTATGAAGTTATAAAAATTGGTGATGTATGCTATATATTTAATAATAGCCTTTAAGGATAAAATTATAGTCTCCCCTCTACAAACACACTAGAGCGGAGAGATGATTTGATTTTATTCCTATAGCCTAGAGGATAGCTCGTTTCTGAGCTTGTATGTTTCCTTAATGAACAGTTTTCATAAAAAGTGTGAAATACTTAAAATTCGTCTTGAATAAGATTAATTTCCCTGACAGTGTTAGTTCTAGTGAATAAATATTAGAGATTGTTATAACAAAAATAAAAAAAAACCCTATGTAAATCCATACTGAATTTGAAGTATAAGAAATGTGAACATGATCAATTTCCAGACCAAATATAATAAAGTGGCTTACAATCAAATTCTATAAGCACAAAACAATATTTAATATCCAAAGATTTATTTTAGAACTCTGCATTTCTTCAGGTTATATCAAAGAAAAACAATATCTCTGTATTATAAAAATGGAAAACACAAGGCAATGTATTCCTCATTCAATCCCAGTGGCTGACTTAAACATGGTAACCAGATTATGAAATTCTCCCAGGTTTCCTTCTTCTTTATTAAGAAAGTTAATAGAAATTCATGTATTAAAAAAAAGCAAATACAAGATAAAAAGTAAATACAGACTATTATATTTGGACTAGAGCAGAAGTAATGTCCCTAATTATTTTTCTTTGAAATAGTCTATAATAGTACATTGATCATTTAATATTCAAATTTATATTAATATCTAGATATAATGTTCATTTTTAAATTTATAAAACTACAGTGAACTGGTCAAAATATCCCCCATCTGAATTAAGCTTACTACTGAACTAAAACTGTATTTTACTTAATTTGAATACATGTCGATACAATCAGCACTGACTCTTGTGCTTTTTGTTACCACCACCACCACCACAACTATCACATCTTTACTATTACCAGTACTACTATTACTACAGTATTAACTGCTTTTGATGTCATTATATAACTGTGGTTATTCACTAAACAATTCAGACTTTTTCTTAGTTTTTTAGTGATTTTTCACAAGCTTCTCAGATTCCATCATTCATTCTTTTATATGGTAGAGAGTGCAGAGGAAAAAGCAGTTAGGAACACACAAATCTTGGCTAATTAATGGCTAGATAGCTTTGTTTTATTTTTAATTTTTATTTTTTTTTTACTTTTTCAATATTTTTTATTGATATTCGATAAGCCAACATATAAATACATCATTAGTTTTTGATATAATGTTCAACGATTCATTAGTTGTGTATAACACCCAGAGTTCATCACACCCTGTGCCCTCCTTAATGCCCATCATCCAGTTACCCCATCCCCCACCCACTTCCCCTCCAGCAACCCTCAGTCTGTTTCCCAGGGTCAAGAATTTCCCATGGTTTATCCCCCCTTCCTGATTTCTTCCTATTCAGTTTTCACTCCTCTCCCCTATAATCCTCTGCACTATTCCTTATATTCCCCATATGAGTGAAACCAAATGGTAATTGTCTTTCTCTGCTTGACTTATTTCATTTAGCATAATCCCCTTCAGTTCCATCCATGTCAATGCAAATGGTAGGTTTTATCCTTTCTGATGGCTGAATAATATTCCATTGTATATATGAACCACACCTTTTTTATCCATTCATCTGTCAAAGGACATCTCGGCTCCTTCCACAGTTTGGCTATTGCGGACACTACCGGCACGAACATTGGGGTGTATGTATGTGCCCCTTCTTTTCACTACATCTGTATTTTGGGGTAAACACCCAGTAGTGCAATTGCTGAGTCATAAGGTAGCTTTATTTTTAACTTCTTAGGGAAGCTTCATACTGTTTTCCAGAGCGGCTGCACCAACTTGCATTCCCACCAACAGTGTAAGAGGGTTCCCCATTCTCCACATCCTCGCCAACATTTGTTGTTACCTGTCTTGTTAATTTTAGCCATTCTAACTGGTGCAAGGTGGCATCTCATGGTTTTGATTTGTATTTCCCTGATGGCAAGTGATGCGGAACATTTTTTCATGTATCTGTTGGATAGCTTTGTTTTAGTAACAAATTCTCTCTGAGCCTCAGTTTATTCCCACAAAAAATGTGATAACTATGTATCTTTTAATTTGGTGAAAAAATACTAGGAGAATATAAATTGTATCTAAGAAATTATAAAAAATGTTAATGTATATTATGCTTGAGGATCAATAAATACTCACTTTTTTTTCTCACCCAAGCAGTGATCCTCATCTTACTGTGCTGTTTTAAAGGTATTCTTGATATGGTGAGTTTTCTAATTCTTTCATAATTTCGTATACTCATATTTGGGTATTCTCTAGGTGCATTATATTTTTCTTGGAGAAAATCTGAGTAATAGCTGATGTAATATATATTCATTAATGACAGGACATTTTGCAACAATTCAAAGTTATAATGAATTTAGCATTTGTTCTCTTGTTATATATAGTCTTTCATTCAATAGAAATCACTGTTAATATTCTCCAGAAAAATATGCTGAAATATTTTAGTGAATTGTTATTGGCTTCATGACACTAGCCAGATTTTGAAGTTTATCTTCCCAGACTCTTAATTCTTTAAGGATAATTTACTAAGCAAATTAGTAGTACCATGGTAAAGAGGTCATATATATAACAATTTCTGTCTTTTTCTGTCTGCACAAAACAATTAATAAAAAAATAATTTAGTTTGAAAAATTAAGCAGTGTGGGCTGTATATTATATATAGGTAAAATTTTGGATACATTAATATCACAGCTATAATTAAGAGTATTCTTCAGATAAAAACTATCATGTGTCCTATTTAATTCAATTATAAGACTAAGACCATCTAGTACAATAATACTAATAATGCTAAATATTTGTATTACTAATACTAATAAGTCAATAAGTTGTATGTGGAACAAATAATTGAAATTAATCACGCCATAATTTCTTTTGGTATAATAAGTTGATCTCTCTCTGGACAGCTTTCCACACCAAGTTATTTCAGGAATTGCTAGTCTGGGTAGGTTCATAAATTTTTATTGTAATGTTAAAGTTTTTTTTTAATCTCTTTATCCTAAATCTAGTATCAATGTATAAAATGAATATTCAATAAATACTTTCTGATTGACTGTCTGGAACATCTGAAATAGTTGCTTTATTTGGAGACAAATATAATAAGTGACTTTTAATGGAATGGAATGAGCAGCTTCATGCTAAGTAGAATATAAACTTTCTTTTTGTCAATATAAATTGATTCTGAAATTCAATAATGTTTGGATTTTTTTTGCCTGAAGTTTCCTATTGAACTTTTGTCCTAGAATAACTCTTCTTCTGATCAGTTTTTCCACAATCTAATGAAATATATAAAACACTTATAGTATTTGTAAAAATGTTCTTTTAAGTAAAACACAAACGAAAAATTGACAGTGTTAAATGCTATTATTTCCAACCTCAAAAGGATTCCAAATCAATATGTCAAATTAAGTCAAATTACACATTTACCTCAAGTATGGCACTGTCCATATTTTTATTGTGTTAATCAATCTAATTTTTCTTTTTTCTTTCTTCCTTCCCCTCTTTTTTTCTTTTCTTTCTTTCTTTCTTTCTTTCTTTCTTTCTTTCTTTCTTTCTTTCTTTCTTTCTTCCTTCTCTTTCCTTTCCTTTCCTTTCCTTTCCTTTCCTTTCCTTTCCTTTCCTTTCCTTTCCTTTCCTTTCCTTTCCTTTCCTTTCCTTTCCTTTCCTTTCCTTTCCTTTCCTTTCCTTTCCTTTCCTTTCCTCCCTCCCTTCCTTCCTTCCTTCCTCCCTCTCTCTCTTGCCCTTCCTTTCCTTTTCTCTTTTCTTTTCCTCTTTCATTCTTTCTTTCTTCTGGGTCTACATATTTCCTTAGTTCTGAGACATAGTGACCTAATCTCCACAATGCTCTGCTTGGAAAATCATCTGCTGTTTTTCTAAGTGTGTAAAAGAAATGCCTTTATTAATTGTTCCATAGTCATGGTTGCACAATTTTGTATAAAAATATAGAAAGACATAAATACCAATTGGCTTATGTTCAAAGTTGTGGTATTAATGTTAACAACATTAATAGTGATAAATTGGGAGAAGCTATTTGACACAACATGAATTTATACTGGAATATATAATAGGTACTCTCGCAAAATAACAGAAATGCAATAGCATTTAGGAATAGGAAATGCAGGGGCACCTGGATGGCTCAGTCAGTTAAGCTTCTGATTCTTGATTTCAGCTCAGGTCATGATCTCAAGGTTGTGAGATTGAGCCCCATGTAGGGCTCTTTGTTGGGTGTGGAGACTCCCTCTTTTCCCCCTCCCTCTGCCCTCAACTCCTTCTCTCCCTCTCTAAAAAAAGGGGGGAATAGGAAATGCAATAGTAAAATAGAAGAGTATCAGAATGAAACCAACTGAAGGAGAAACCTGAATGGCTAATAAGTGTCCAAAAGAATATTCTATTTACTATTAATCTAACAATTAAAATTAAAACAAAATAATAACATTATACTGACAAAATTCTCAATTTTTTAAAAATCCAATACTACCAAATTTGGTGATGTTTGGAACCAATTAGCCTCATAAACTGCTGGCAGATATGTGTATTAATGTAGTTTTTTTCCAGAAAATTTGGTAATCTTTAGTTAAAATATGTATTTGGACACCCAATGACTAAGAAACCTTCTGTGTGTTCTTCTGTGTGTTCTTCAGAAATGCTTGAGGGAAAAAAAAAGTGAACAAGTGTCTATGCAGTATTGGTTTTGATAGCAAGGCACTGGATTAGAGGTAGCATAGATGTCTATATATGAGAGAACTGATAAATGTTGTAAATACATGCATTCTATATAGCAAAATTGTTCATTAAAATCACATTACAGGATTTATTTATATAGAATTCCCCCCAAATGCAAATTTATAGAAACAGAAATTAGATTAGTGGTTCTTAGGGCTGGAGATAGAAATGGGAAGTGATTATCAATGGTCACAAGTTTAGAAACATTCTAAAATTAAATTGTGATGATGTTGACACAACTCTATAAATATACTAGAATTAATTGAAAAGCTTATTGAAAATAGGCAAACTTTATGGCACATAAATTATATCTCAATAAGGTTGGTAATATATGAAATAAAGACAAATTACAACACAATATATTTATCTTTGCAAATACATGCAAAAGCAAATATATATAAGAACCAAAGAAACCAATTACTTTAAGTGGATTTTTATAAAGAGAATGCAAATACAGAATTGGGGTGGGGCCGCATAGGACAGTACAGGTATAATAGTAAATAAGCCTTGTATGTATAAATGTGTGTCTTAACTTGACAATGGTTAACTCATTGTCTCTGGAAAAAAAATAAAATAAAGTAACCATCAAATATGGTATTTGATGAAAGCCCAGGAGAGGATAACATTTTATTAAGGTTTTTATTAAGGTTTATTATAAGGTTTTGAGAATCCAAAGTGCTGTGCTGTTTATTACAATTCCCAGGAAGATTTGGAGGTATTCAGTGTAGATCAGAAAGAACAGCACAATGAACAAGGAGATTAAACTGGGCAAGAGGTGGGGGACAAATCATTTTACGTGAAAAATATATATTCTTCATTGTTGTTATAGTAATTATGTTCTCTTTTATAGTTATCAAAAAGACAGGAAGAGTCAGAAGTATTCATCTATTTAAATGACGTATCTTCCTTTTTTAAAAATATTCAGAAAATGGCCTTTAACCATGAAACTCATAAGAGCTCACTGCTTTTTAAAAATACATTATGATAGGAATTGATTTTAAAATTTAGTCTATAAGTTATACCTGAATTAAGAAATAAGTTTTTTTTACATTATCTGTAAATAAATTTGTGGATATTATGATAATCATTCTACATTCTACAAAGAAGATTCACATGTTTCAGTTAACTTCTACTCTATATACTGCATATATCCTCTTCCTTTTTTCTTGTTTTTTTTTTTTTTTTCCCCTACATAAAGCACCTTAATCTTTGGCTTAGCATCTCTGTGTAATTCTGCTAATAATAAAATATATCTCCAGTAAAATCTCATACAACATATGCAAGTCTCTTTCTTCTATAATTATCATCTATTAGAAAAACATCGGCAGACAATATATACTTATAAAGTACAGATTAATTGATTTTCTCATTTTTTATTAGATCAGATTATTCTTTAATTGTATCTGAGAGAATTTCCAGCAGAGAGATTGGGAATAAATAGTTTTGCATGACAGTAATTTCTCACCCATCAAAACTTCTAGCCTCCTTACTTGTAAATGAAGACATTACTACCCATGCTGCCTTCTAAAGTTTTGAAAAATTTGGGAACAAATGAGTTTATGTGAAAAAAGCATTTGAAGGTCTTCCCCTAATTGTGATAGTATAGATGGACAAATCATTTTCCTTATAAGCTCTTGCATAATATCTAAGGATAATCAGGGTTACTCTATAATGGAGTCATAAATAGAATTAAGTCAGTGCTTATTATGCTGATTTATTATGCTTATTATAATGCAGGCTATTCTGTAACTACCTATGTTGTACATGGATCCAAAATCTTTTTCTGTAAAAATCCAAATGGAAGCTGGAATTCACAATGAAAAACAAAATTTGGGTCCTAATAAATCTCCATTAATAAACATTCAGATAAGTAAGAAAGATGAAATTTACTTAAGTAGCAAAAAAACCTGAAAGCAGTTTATTAATGGTATTGAGAAGGCTCTTTTGGAAGATACGTATTAAATTAGAAAAAAACAAAACAGGGCGCCTGGGTGGCTCAGTTGGTTGAGCGACTGCCTTCAGCTCAGGTCATGATCCCGGAGTCCTGGGATCGAGTCCTACATCAGGCTCCCGGTTCCATGGGGAGTCTGCTTCTCCCTCTGACCTTCTCCCCTCTCATGCTCTCTCTCGCTCTATCTCTCTCAAATAAATAAAGAAAATCTTAAAAAAAAAAAAAAAGAAAGAAAAAAACAAAACAAAGTAAAACATCTCATTCGTGGAGCAGTTAATGATATTCAAATTAGTTCCTAAATCTAGATTTTATTCCAAACCAAAAAGATTTTATTCCCAATTTTACTTTGCTATAAAATTCTAATGAGAAACCCAAAAAGTTTAAATGTTGTGCTTGAATTTTCCATTTTTCTTAAATTCAAGAAGAGAAAGTAATATGTAATAGACAAAGTAATCCTGATTATATTATATATAACTATGTAACTAAAATAATTGCGACCATTTTTGTTTTCAATTATGAGAGCCTCACTTAGATTCAAATGCTATTTTGCTTTTTAACATTCTTGCTGAAATGATTCTCAAATACAGTTCCAAAAAACAATATTTCCTTTGGTTAACCAGTAATTTTTATTCCATATTTTTGCTTGGATGATACATTTTCAAAAATATTATGGAAGCACATAATTTTGTTAAAATCTACATTAACTTCAAGATTTTAGCTAACATAAATTTAAAGTTTTTAATTTCTTGCAATACCCAAAAGATTTAGATAGAAAAATAAAGCCTTTTTTATATTGTGTGGTTTGCTGTAGTTAACGTTTATACATTCAATGACCCTTCACTCCCCCAAAAAGTTGTTTTATATATGTTTTTTTAATCAAAGGTTTCATGTGTCTGATAGCAGTATAGCTCATTTTTCTATTTTTTCCTTTCTTACCCTCACTAATGAAACTGGTAATAGTTTTGGACCCCATACCATTTTGTCATGTAGTTACAACTTTTCCTTTTATAAAAGAAAATTAAAAACCGCTGAGTTGTTATAGATATTAATGGTTGTTAGAAAAGTATAATAAAAGGCTCTTTTTCTGGAGCATTGCTAAGCTTTTATGTCATTATTCATGAATGACTAATGCATTCAAAGGAGAAGAGTGCTGATCTCCAAGGCTAGGATGATGGACAGTGCAGAGAGAAAGAGTGGCTGACAGAAAGCTATTTGTCATATGTGAAGATCTAATAACCGGCTTGTCTACATTGAGATATTTCAGTTAAACTCAGAAAAAGAAACTTTTATTACATGTGAGGATATCATTCATGGTATCTCAAATCACCAAGGACAAATCTACTGGACACTTTTGGATAACTGAGTACATTAAAGTACATTAACAATGCCAGACTTCAAAAAGTAATAAATAGTAATGCCATGAAACTACACTTTTTGTTTTGCTTTATTGAGTAAACTAGTCTGTTTCTGGGGCTAAAGACATGCATCCTCCCCCACACTCTGCCAGTGTCCCACCCCAGGCCTACAGCATTGAACTTGGGAGACCCAAGACTTCCATCTCTGAGTTGAATATGTGTATTTGTACAGCAGGACTCCTGGGTAATAACATCTGGAGGCATTCCCCATGAGTGCTCTGTCACAACTTCCAGAGCTGGGTAGTCCCAAGCAGGGTGGTAGCACGGTCAGAGTTTAGTAATCAAAACAGGGTTGACAGGCAAATTGCAGGTGTTGGAGGGCAAAGAGGACAGCATCAGGAACCAAGGCAGAGATGTTGCTTAGTGGTAGATGCATTGAATCTATGCCCAGTCTCAAGCTGGGGGAACACAGGGGTGTGGCAGGTGGCCATGTACACCCTCATCATGATCTCTCAGAAGTCACGGAAAATATTCTTCAGGCTCCTGAAGCCAGCAGTGTTCATGGAGAGGGTGTCCAGGTACAGGGTGAGGCTATGTACGTCCTGCAGAGGTAGGCCCAGGGCCATCAGTGTGGACTGAATTAAGTAATGCCATGAAACTACACTTTTAAGATTTCCTTTCTCCTACCAGATCATATATATTACTCAAGCTGTGGGCAGTAAAAAGAATCATAAATAAGGCCTCTCCATTTGTTGTTCTCTGACGATAAGCAATGGAAACAAGCTCTAGGTTAATAAAACATAACACGAGCTTATTAGAGGGATATGGAGTAGCTTTCAGAATCCTAGGAAAGACTGGAGATCAAGGACAGGATCCAGAGAAGGTTCTGGAATTGTGGTGAGAGGAACTAATTATTAATTACTAATTAATAAGGAACTACTTATTGAAATAACAACATTAGTAAGAATCAGCTCCCGATATTTTTTTGTTTGAAATGCTTTTCAGTTTAAAATTTGAATTTGGACAGAGACAGCCATGTGACCATCAGAGGAGAGTATGTACATGAAACCTTCCTTGTAAATTTTCATGCAAAGGCTAAAGATGTAATTTCTCAAGGAAATTACAAAGGGGAGGGGAGATAAATGCTGGGAAGATAAAAAGTAAGTTATGAATTATACCAGGACTCTGAACATGCTTCAGATCTCTGTGTGTGTGTGTGTGTGTGTGTGAGCAATGATTATGAAATTACACTATTTACATAGTGCCCTAAGCTTCTTGCCCCATGGTGAGACTGATTAGAATCTGGCCCTTAGAGAACATCTGTCCTGTCTTTGATCTCACAGCACCTTAATATCATGTAGAAATATACTAATTTACTAGGATGTTGTGTGTACTTCTCAGATTCAGGTGATCTATCAATACACTAGGCCCAGGCTCATCATTGCTAAACTAAGATGAATGTGGAACATGCGCACAAATTACTTACCAAGTAAATGCTGGATGAATTTTGCCATGACTGGCTTGGTTTAGGGATATAGTTAAATTACAGTAAGATTATACAAGAAAGCAATTTTGTTCATTGACACTAAAATTGTAGTCCTAGATTCTTTAAGATAATTTAAGAATTTGTTTCGTAATTGGAGAATCAACTTTGGCTTAATTTTTTTTTGAAGATTTGTGATTTGCATAGGGAATTTGATTCTGCAGACAGTATTATCTAAAATGACAATAAATAGAGTCCATAAGTTTATCACCTGGTAAGCCTGTTGGATGTATCAGTTACAAATGATGTGTAAATGGAGAGTAAGCTGAGGGAGTACAGAAGCTTCTGACAGCTGGTGGAGCAGAGATCTTAAAGAGGAAGGGGCAGAAGGGCAAGTCTATGTATTAAAGGAGCGTAGTTGGCCCCTGGATCTTCATGGTTCCTAGACTGTCATTCAAGAGCACCCAAAAGTTCCTCAGCACCCAGATGGTGCTCAGAAGTAAGTGGAGAGGAGATCATCCTTCAGAACAGACAATAAAATCACTACAAGGGAGGGATGTGACATGGACTTGTTGCCCTGGGAGAACACCAGCATCAGGAAACCCGGCAGCACCAAATCAGGGCATTCAGACCAACAGGTAGGTAGACACACAATGATTGTAGGATGTCTTGAGCAAAATGAGAAAGTAGGCACCTCCTTCCCACTGCTGCCAAGGTGACATTTACATAAGTTCCTGTTAAATTAACCAAATAAGGAGGTCATTAGATTGACATAACTCTAATGCTCTGGCAGCCTATATGAGCAAACCAAAATCTAAGGTTACAAAATTAAAATGCTAAAGACAACCCATCACACATAACCATCTCGACATTAAGCTAGATGCAATTCTTTTCCTTCCTTCCTTCCTTCCTTCCTTCCTTCCTTGCTTCCTCCCTCCCTTCCTCCCTCCCTCTTTTTTTCTTTCCTTCTTTCTCTCACTCTCTCTTTCTCTCTTTCCTTTTTTCCTTCTTTCCTTCTGCTCTTTCTCTAAGTCTTTCCCCTGGCTCATGTTGCTAGAGTGCTCCTAACCACTTCTGTTTTGGCCCTGCCCCATTCCAGTCAATTTTTGGTCAAATAAACTCTTAAAATGTTAACTAAAAAATAATCGACTCAGTTTCATGTCCCAAGAAGCATTCCAAAAATGGATATATTTGGTGGTGTACATGTGGGACAGGAGACTCAATCTTTATGAGCTTTTGTTCTACTGCAGAAGACATAAATAATATATCCATGAATATCTGATGTAATGCCAGCTAGTGGTATTATGAAGAAAAAGGAAAGTAAGGAGATAGAGAAAAGTGGGATTGGAGGTGAAACAGATATTTTAGATGGAGTGATTAGGCAGAGCATCTCTAATTGATCTGAATAGAGATTACAATAAAGAGACCAGAAAAGCAGTTAAATCACAAAAATATTATCTAACCTGAAAGAGTTGGTCAATTAATATCTGATACAGCTTTTTTTTTTATTATTTGAACATTCTATACCAGGATTCCTATGGCTTATTTCTTATCCCGGGCTTCTTGTCAACTCATGTGTTTAACTATAATAAATACGATCAGAAAATGGTGTGCAAATTTCCATCTGGTGTCCTGGTCACCTTACCAAACTTCAGACTTTTGTATTCAACAAACTGAAGCTAGATCAACAGGAGTGTTCCAGAGGCACCAATTATACATCCTGTTGACGCTGAAACAGATTATTTCCAGGATTCTTCTCATATCTCTCTATTAACTCAGTAAACAAATATAGAAACCTGTAGTCATCCTTTACTGCTTTTTTTTTTTCCCATGGAGGCATAATCTTTGTTTATTTTGTCTCTTAAATATAAAAGGCAACTTCTATCCATTCTTACTACTCTAAGCCTTTATATTCTCTTACTTGAACTTTTGCTGCAGTTTCCTGGTCTCCTAGGCTTCAGTCAAACATCCTCAAGTGCTGCCCTCATTGAAGATAATTATTTATATGATTTTGTTATTCTCCTTCTTAAAATTAGTTCTATGGCTTCTTATTGCCTAAGGGACAAAGTGAAAGCTCCTTATGTGACATTATTTATCATATAATTAAGCTTAAATTTTAGCATGCTCTTGTGAGTTAGTCTAATAGGTACTTAGTTTTTCAGAATTCACTTTAAACTCTCAAGAAGAGCTTTTAATGAAAGCTACCATGCCTTAAAACTTTCTCTTTGGATTCTGTGATGCCATACTTAGAAGACACTTGTAGGCATTATACCGAGATTAGCCTCTGATGGCTTTTATCATTTTTGTGCCCCACCCCTTCCTTCCTGTTATCCTTGCTTCTAACTTCCTGCATCTGCTTCTAAGTTAAGGCCTGTCCACAGGCAACTGCAGCCCATTTGCAAAGAACAGGAGTACCTGGGGGTCAGTAACTTCATAGAGCAGATTTTGACAACTACCCTACAGGAGTATAAAATTCCAGCTCTTTTGCACCGAGTAGGGGAGAATTCTGAGTAGGAGTTCATCCTTCAGCTCTTTCTGATCAAACCAGACTACAGCTGAGACTTGGCCTGAAATTGCATATGTGCTTGGCTTCTTCCTTCCTCCCTCACTAGTTTCTTCAGGAGCACTTTTCTAATAAATCATTAGAATATGAATCATTATGTCTCAGTCTGCTTCTGAAGACATGACTTGAGATACCCCCTCTCCTAATTTCCCCCATACCTTCCGGTTTCTTTTCATCCCCCTCTATTGCCAGCTTTTCCTTTTCCATCCAATGTATAAATGCTTGAGTTCCTCAGCACTCAGTCTCAGATGCTTTTCTTACTGCACTCTATACTTGTCTGGCGGCAATTTCATCTATCCCTATAGCTCATGTTAAATGTTAATCAATTTTTCCCCCATTCACCTAGATTTTCCTCTGAATTTTAGACCATATATTTAGTACTCTCCTCAACATTCCCAGTTGGTTGTCTCACAAGAAACTCAAACTCAATACATGTCAGAATGAAATCATCTATCTCAACTCCTATTCCAAATATCAGGTGACTGATGACGTCAAAGAAAATCAACCAAAGAATTGTTATCATAAGAATCTGTTAAAATGTAATAGGTAGAAGAAGGCTCCAAAGGAATATTTGAACTTGAGAGAATAGGGTAGAAAGTTTTATTGGGCTACTTTTAGGAATAAATAAACTTTTTATCTGGTTGAGCAGCCACTGGACAATCTGGTTTATATCAATAAGGATGGAGGAAAACAAAGACAAGATAATGTTATATGTTAGAGGATATAGGTGGAAGAGCTGAAAGATCAAGAATATTCCAAGGCCACAATGGGAAATTCTCAGTCCTTCAGAGTCTCTCACATCATCCTCCTAAGAATGACTTCCCACTATCTCATTTGCCTCACCCTAGAAATGTTATCTTTCTCTTGAATTACTCTAATAACCTTCAAAATGATCTCTATATACTCTGACCCTTCAGATTTAGCTTATAATGTTTTGTTAAATATTTAGTAATTATAAGAGATTATAAAAGGCTGTAGAATGTGTAAGCCTAAAATACTAAAATACTCTTCTATTCATCAGCCATTTTGAGAAGCCTTTTATGTACCTTTCCCTATTCAATTTTGTCTTCACTCAGACATGATCATTATCGTGACTTTTAGTTTTAACATTTAGTGCCTTACTGTCCTTCAAATTTCATTATTTAAGTATTTCTAAAATATATTGTTGATGTTTCCTGTGTTTCAAGTGTTTACTTATAAAATAATAATGTAAGTATTCTTTCATGAATTGTCTTTTTCACTCAAAATTATAATCCTAATGTTCATGAATGCTATGTTTTTAAAATTTTCACTGCTGTGTAATATTCTATTGTATATAAATATAATACAACTTATTTTTTTTTAAAGTTAAAATAGGCATTTACTTAGATTTTCATGTTTTGAACGTTTCTTTGATTATCACTGATTTTTAGTGTTCCTCTTCAACTCCTGTTTTATTTTGCTGAATCATATGTTCTAGTGAATATTTCAGTTAGGACTTGTGGGTGATAAATTTCCTGAATCTATTCATGTTTGAAAATGTCCTATTTTGCCATTACACTTTTTTACAGTTTGTTGGATTATGTAATTATAGATTCAAAATCATTTCACCTTAGTACTTAGAAAATATTCTCCAGTCTTTTTGTAGCTTTTTGTAGCTGCTAATGAATTTGAAGTCAACATGCTACTTTTTACCTTGTAAATAATGTATTTTTTCTCTTTTTAAAAGATTTTATTTACTTGAGAGCAAGAGAGAGCACGAGGAAGCATGAGAGAGCACAGAAGCAGAGGGAGAAACAGATTCACTGCTAATCAAGAGCCTGAAGCAGGGCTCGATCTTAGGACCCTAGGATCATGACCCGAGCCAAAGGCAGACACTTAACTGACTGAGCCACCCAGGTGCCCCTATAATACAACTTATTTATCCAGTCTAGTGTTGGTAGATTTGGAGAGTGTTATCTCTTTCTAAAAATTAATTAGTTAACATCTATAAAAGTCATTTTAATATTTCTATATATGTCTTTTGATATATACATGCAAGGGTTTCTTCAAACATTTAAGAGTAGATAGATATATGAGGTCTTCAAGATGTAAATCTTCGGCTTTATTAGAGAATGTCAAATAATTTTAGAAAACATTTATACCAATTTCATATTCATAATCTTACCACTAATGTATGAGAAATTCAGCTGCTCTACATTTTTTTCAAGACTTAATAGTGGGGTCTAATCCATTCCTCATCTGACCTTTTACAAATGCAAATCTGATTAAGTCACCCAAACCCTGACTAAAATCCTTTAATGGTTTCTCATTGATCCTAGGATAAATTCCAAAGGTTTAACATTGTCAAAGGATTCTTTTTGCTCTGACCTCTCCATCATTTATATTTTATAACACTCTCCTTGCCTTCTATCTCCACACTGACATTCAGTTTCTCTTTTCTGCTCAAAGGCCTTTATGCATGATAAACTTTTTCCTGGAACTCTCTTTTTTTCCTCCTATTTCCTTGATTGACTTTGCTTCTTTATTATTTTTATTATTATTATTTTTAAAGATTTTATTTATTTATTTGACACAGAGAGATCACAAGTAGGCAGAGAGGCAGGCAGAGAGAGAGGGGGAAGCAGGTGCCCTGCTGAGCAGAGAGCCTGATGCAGGGCTGGATCCCAGGACCCCGAAATCATGACCTGAGCCAAAGGCAGAGGCTTAACCTGCTGAGTCACCCAGGCACCCCGACTTTGCTTCTTTAGTTTCATGTTAAATATCACTACGTTAGGAAGGTTTTCTTGACGTTTTAGAATTTATTATGCACCCTCCTCATTAACTCCCAGAATTGTACATTGTGTTTTCTAAGTATATTATTTATCACAAAAATAATTAAAAGACGAAGTGTGTATCTTTTTAATGTGTCCACTAATAACCTTTATGTTTAAATCAGGTCAGTCTTTGGTTCTGTGTAGTTCAAAAATTTACGTTGGGCAATAAGCAAGTTATTGGCTAATAGTCAATGCTCACTATATGTGTTGAATGGGAATGACTAATCGCTAAAACACACACACACACACATTATACTTTAATTTTTATTCCAGAAATATTAGATTATTATCCAGCCAATATTCATATCTTTCCTACATTCCCAATTCCCCCAACTTCCACATGAGGGATATATTTTTCTGTGCCATTGATATCGGTATTAGCCGTGACCTGCTTTGACCAATGGAACGTGGAAGGTATGATGAGAGCAGAAATTTGGAATGTGCTTGTCCTTTTAGGCATGGCATCTTGCCTTCCACCATCACAGTAAGAATATGCTCTGGTTAGCTTGCTAGTCCCTCAAGAAGAAGAGAGTCATATGAGATGCAACTGGGGCCACTATGGATCAAACACCATCTAATCCACAGGTTGAGATACAGGCACTTCTTTCTGTAAGCCACTGAGATTTGTTGGCTAATTGTAGACAGCAAAAGTTAATAAACACACTAGATAAATTTTAAAAAGAGATGAAATTCTTAAAAAAAACAAGATGAAATTCTTGAAAGAACACAAAGTTAACAAACTTAAGTTTTCTCAAGTAATTAGCAATAAAATAAAATGAATGCAATTTAAGTTGAAATACAAATAGCTGTTCAAATCCATTTTTTTTTCCTGAAAAGTAACTTGGATGAGAATAAAATATAAATTTAAACATTGGAAAATCTGAGTAGAGGATATCTTTATTTTAAACTCTGATTATAAGCATTTTACCACATAAATCCTTTCATGTGTCTGGGCATAAAACAATAAGGACCATAGCCATTATAAGCTATAACTGACAATTTCTCTGAACATTTTAAGGGCTAGCTTTAAACTGAACAATTTCCATTAGCTGTACAGAAAAGGTTTTATAATCCTTTTTTGTGATGACCCCTACTTTTCAAAGCTGAAATATGAAATACTCTTAACCAATTACCCGCTATACCTAATGTTCAAGTCTAGCTTTTTAGTCATAAAGAAAAAGAGCCATTTAAGTTTCAGAGGTAGTGAGTATATCATAACTAAAAGCATATAATTTAAGTCATGCAGATACTACAATTTAAATGCAAGTTATACCTTTTAAGATTATTCCTGGTTAAAGTAGCTTCTATGATATGGAAGTTTCTCTAACCTCCTAGACTTAAGAGAGTGAGACTAGAAAAAGTCTACTTTGCCACAATATAAGCTTGATGCCAGAATTTGCCGCCCTTACAAGGAGAGTCAGCATCCCCTTCTTACCAGGCAGTGGTCTTATGCTAGGTTTCAACAATACTCACATGCAGAAGCAGTGATTCTATGGAAACGTCATAAATTTTATGACCTATCCCCTGGCTATAGTCATCTTTACTAGGAGCAAACTTCTGACTCAAGCCAGGCTGGTTCTCTCCCTGAAAAATGAGAATTGGAATTGCAATTCTCTGAAAAATGAGAATTGGGGTCTAAAATATTTTTTTTTTAAAGATTTCACTTATTTGACAGAGAGAGACACAGCGAGAGAGGAAACACAAGCAGAGGGAGTGGGAGAGGGAGAAGCAGGCTCTCTGCCGAGCAGAGAGCTCGATGCGGGGCTCGATCCCAGGACTCTGGGATCATGACCCGAGCCGAAGGCAGCCGCTTAATGACTGAGCCACCCAGGCGCCCCTAAAATATTTTAAATATAAGAATAGATCTCTATAACTTACATGGCCATATACCTGTAGCTTCTGAGTTAAATTCTGACTTGGCTAGCCATTAGTAGATAATTGGAAGTGGTGTAACAGATAGAACATAATTAGATCTACTGTGATACACCTGGAGGTAAGTGATATAAACATAAGCATTTTTTGTGGTTATATGGATGCTAGAGACAGAAAGTGAGACCATGTTTAGCAAAGCGAATTAAGCCAACATAGCATGACATGCAGAGATTAGAGATAGAGTTTCCTGCCTGGGTTCTGGTTCTTTTTACTCCTTTGACAAAAGGCCTATGTACACATACATCTTTTCATGTAAGAGAGTAAAGACTTAGATTCTAGGTTGCCTATTTGCCTGTCAAACTCTCCTGTGACCAAATGAGATATTTCTCATCAAAACCTAGGACTGGAAATGTCACCAGGAGACTGCTAGGACTGTCTCTGTGTATTCCAATTCTGATTTCTCTTTTCTTTTAGCTGAACTTCTCTGTACAAAATCCACCCTTTCTCAGCTAAATTTACACAGGAGATTGCGTATATATGGATGGTTATAACTATGTTGGTAGAGACGTAGAAAGGTATTACAGTACCTTCTACTTTTTTGGAGAAGGGTGGGGGGTTATTGAGACTTAATTTTTTTGTTTGTTTGTTTTTTTAAACCAAAGGATATCAGTTGAACTAAATTGTGTCCCAGTTCATATGTTAAGGTTCTAACCCCCAAAGTGACTGTATTTGGAGGAGATTGAGCAGACAGGGCCTATAAGAAGATCAAGGGCAAGGCACTGATCCAGTAGGATTCATGTCCTTATAAAAAGAGATTCCAGAGAGCTCTCTATCCATGTGCAGACAGAAGAAAAGTTATATAATGACACAATGAAAGCAACCCTCTACAAGCCAGGAAGAGAGCTCTCTCACTAGAAACCAAATTTGCCATCAACTTGATGATGGACTTTCTAACCTCCAGAATTGTGAAAAAAAAAAAATGTCTCTTATTTAAGCCACCCCATTGTGGTATTTTGCTATGGCAACTCAATCTGACTATACAAATCATTAAAAAATTCCATGTGTGAAGGGGGCCTTTTTTTTTACCTGAGAGTTCCAAAATTTATTGTGATGCCAAATAGCACAACGACTTGTAAGTTGCTATAGTTTATGAAACATTTCCACTGGAACATATATCTTTCATTAAACACACACACAGTACTTCTATGGCATGCTTAAGGATGACATTTTTCTTGAACAAAATCAATTTCCATTTAATGTATTACTACCTAGAATTACATCTGCCTTTCTGACCTGGGGGATATTGCCATGTAGAAAAAGAGGGAAAATTGTAAACAACAGGCTAATATAACATAATAAGTACTCTAAAAGAAGGTATGTACAACTTGCTATGGGAGAACAGAAAAGCAATTAATTAGAAATAAAGAAAAATTTACATATAGGTTTTTAAATTTTTAGCTTAACTTCTATCACCTGAAAAAAAAATGGCCTTAAAGTCCTTTGCTGTTATAAGATTTTTATATTATTGTACAGCATTAATTTGCTAGAGAGAAGAGCCAAAGGCAAATGTAGAACAGATGTTTGAAAATCGGGCAGAAGCAAATAGAGGTAAGAAGAAAAAGAAGTAGTAGGAAGTATCATTATCAGAAATTTTAATTACTAATCATACTGCTATAGCAAATTATAGGTATTGCTGATCCCAGAACATGAAGGCAGCAGGAACTAGTGTGAAGAGGGTGAAGAAATCAAAAAGCTCATAGACCAGGGATATCACTGTGATAGTAAATAATTTATGTAGCTTGCTCCCATGGTGGCCTTTTTCAAGATGGGAACCATGTTGATTTCTCTCTTGTGACCTCTAGCCCTGATGATAATATCTGGCACATTAATATGTGTTCGATAAATCCCAGTGACAAGACTAATGAGTATAATAAAGTTCAATTATGGGGTTTGTTGAAGAGGGAGCTACTAAGGTACATTGCGTATCCAGGTGAGATCATAAGGAAAGAAATGTGACTAAAAAAGATCCTGCATGTACTTTAGACTTTTTACATAATCCTAGATGTCCTTCCCCATATGATGTCTTTGAATTCATATTTTCCTTTCATCTTTCATATATAGTCACTTAGGGTCATGTTAATGAATGTTCTTTCGGCAAGTGAAATATTTCATTTACCAAAGAAGCTATATGCAGTGGAAATTCTGATAGCTTTCTCTAATTGAAACTACACTGCTGGTTATACCCTCAAGTACAGGTCTTATATATACTTATTCTATGATGCTAAGAATCACGACACTATTATTAAAATAGAGACAAAATATTCTTCAGATCAGGAAAAAATTGGTGTCTGTGACCAAGGGAATTATGTATTACATTTCAACACAGAGTTGTCACTCTTGTGATATACTGTAAAGCACTAAAAGCTATTGTTCCCATGAATTATAACCCCAAATACCTTCACTCTGAGGATTCATTTTATCAGGGATCTCAGTATATTATACATCACCACTGTAATGTGTAACATATTTTCAGTGACATATCTTTATAGAATGCTATAGGCTAAAGTAGAGTACTTATCATTATAGGAAAGTTTTACAAGAGATTTTATGCTTTAATTCCCATGTTCAAGTTAGTTAAGTTGTCTCAGTAACAAGAATGTTAAAAATATTCATCGGTTATATTGTAAAATCAGTCCTTAGGGATTTTAAATTATTATCAATTTTTAAGAGGTCTCTAATGAGAAAAAATATTTCATCAGTAAGATAGTAAAAATTTTCAATGCATGCTCTTTATTTTGCATTGTTTCATCTTGTGCTAAGGGGCTGTTTTGCAGGAAAGCAAAATAAAGAAAGAAAAAATATTAAAGGCTCAATTTTGCTGCATTAAAGTAATTTATAACCAATTGTAGAAACAGAAAACTGTTCAAGTGCAAAAATCTTGCTACATTATCTGTCAGGTCATACAACATTTAAATGGGGTCTAAAATATTTTAAATATAAAAAATAGATCTCTGTAACTTACATAGCCATCTACCTCTAGCTTCTGAGTTAAATTCTGGCCTGGCTAGCCATTAGTAGTTGATGAGAAGTGACATGAGAGATAGAACATTCAACGCAGACTTGTTTTTTCAGGCTTAAGAACCTAGTTACTTCATGCAAATTGGTAGGAGACCATTATCATGCAGCCTTGGCAATCAGTGTTTAATTTGTTGATAGCCTTGATAGTTGTGGTCAGAGTATAATTGACATGGGCCCTGGTGCAAAAAAATAAATTGGGTTTTGCACAAAACTAAACAACATAATTACCAACAATTAGACATTAATTACGAGATAGCAGATTCTCAAACCCTCCTGAATTTGGCCAAAGCTAGACCTAATTATATTTTAATGTTGTGAAAACATTTATGTTCATGAAATAATCAGGTGTTCAGAGGTGTTTCCTGTAGATTTTGTGTTTTGTAAGGAATTATCATTTTAGGAAATTAAATATGTTTATATTTGTGGATGACCTATTAATCCCAGAAAAATTAGTGAGGTGATATTATGCTAATCTGGTAATAATTTATCTACCTATTTTACTTGATTGCCTATTAGAACACTGATATACAAAGAAATGAACATTTTAGAAGTATATAAAACAAAGTATTTTGATGATTATGATAAGAAGGAGGAACAGGAAGAGATTCTCAAGGCAAAAAAAAAAAAAAGAGAGAGAGAGAGAGAGATAGACTCACTAATTACTTTCCACCATAATGAAGAAACCCTGTTCAATATTAGAATCCACAGGAGCAGTGCCATACACAGTTCCAGTCACAGTCTTAATAATAAGTGTGCACTGTCAGGTGGGGCATACAAAATATTCATATGAACAACATTTTAGCACATTAAATGTCTCAAAATTATTAATGAAAAAAATTCACAGCATCCCTTCGGAATAAGATACATTTCTGATTAGAATATAGATGAAGAATATTATCAAATTTTAAGTTTATGAATATCTGAATAAACATTTCCTTATTCTATATCCTATGATCTAAAGAGTTGAGGCTGTGATCTGTGGGTTCTCCTACCAGCCAGGCATGGAACAATCCACCTGTTCTACTAGCTGTATATTCTAACTACTTGTGACTAATGGGTTATTCTGCGCAGAAAATTGTAGGTAAAATGAACATCCATTCTTGTTGGGAAAAACCCACCTGTTCTGCCTTATTTTTCAGGCAGCTTAATATTCAATGCATATTAAGCTTTTTAGCTGGCCAGGGGCTGTGTACTCTGTTCTCCAAGGGAAATAATCCTTTTTATTTTATTTTATTTTTTTACATTAGTCCTCTTGATTTCTATATCTCACATTCTACTCTTCTGGATTGATAACTAGAAGTTTATCTATCATCTATCTACCTATCTATCTGGAAATTAATTCTAAAGTATTTTAAGTAGAATGTTATTTTCTGACTCTTGCTTCATGTTTTCTTATGCTATTTAAATCTCTCATAGAACCTGCAAGTTATTCTATTCAATGGCCTTTCTAAGTCTTCATTTAAGACAATGTAGTACTGGATATTTTTGAGCATTTCAAATTTCTTGAAAACTTCCCTTCCCATAAATTCTATGATGTTATTTTATTAATTGGTTAAAAATTTGGAGGCTTCTCAGTAGTTATCAGCATAACTTAAAGGTTATTATTATTGAGATTCAGTGCCTTCAAATTTGATAACAGTCTACTTTGCTTTATACTTCCTTCATACATTCTAATCTTTATTCTAGATTATAACATGTACTTTTATATCCATTTGCCTTTATTCTTTTTGTTTCCACACCTGGCAATATCTTAGTTCCCTTAAATTTGACCTGCTTTGTAATATTGTAAACTATTGCCTATACTACACACCACTCAGCAGAAAACTAAACCATTGGCCCATCTAAACAACAGTGGATGGATTTTTTTCTTTTCTTCATAATGCTCAGCCAAAAAGATTTGGCATATTGGAAATTATGAAATGTGTGTTTGTATGATATCTGTTTTCAGCTTAAAGTTCATATGTGTCTTGGACCCAGAGAAAGGTGGGTCTGAATATCAAAGAGTTCGAGACTGCGTGAAGTAAGGGTGCACAAAAGGCCAGGTAGCAGAGATACATAAAAGACAAAAATTCAATACTATAGTTTTTCATTTTAGGATAGTTTTTTCCCCCCTCTTAACTAGCATATGCCTGGACCAAGTATAAGCCTGATTTGAGTGGGGCACCAGAGATATTTACAGAAGAAAACTTGGCTCTCTTCCTTCCAAGTTGGAGAAATTGCTAAAGCATGGTGAATCATTAGAGAATGGGAAACATGAAGATCATACTGAATAAAATTTTTCATACTTAAGCTCTTAAATCACTGGTACAGTTACTTATGATAACACTGAAAGTAGTGATTTAGGGAGAAAGCCTTGCAGGTTATAATACATAGGTAGGGTGCCTGTTATTTGGACAGTGTAGAAATGTATACAGAAAAATAAAATGCTTTCTTAAGACAACATTTGAGAGACAAAACTAAAGAGAAATCTCAAGTCTCTGGATTTCAGAGCTTTGTTTTAAAAAAGAATATTTACTAGGTTCCAGTGAGAGCAAAACAAAAGACAGAGGTATATTTGAAGAACCAAAACAAAAGAATATAAACAATGACAACAAAATCCATTTTGAACCATTTTATATGGAACTGCCAATTTTGAAGAGAATAATAAAGTGAATGACTAATGAATGTGTCCAGTTTCAAAGAACTTCTTGCAAACATTCCATTTTTGGTATTTAAAAATTATATTCTTACCATAATTGTTTGAAACAAATTGTATATGCAAATCAATGTCTCTGTAACTGCTTAAAATCAGCAGGACTGACCACTTGCATTCCCAGAAAGAAGGGCATGGAGCTAATTGACCCTGCCAGAGACTAAGTGTACCTAGTGTGTTTCAATTTGGGGTGCAATTATATGTCTGTGCAAGTTTTCACATGCCAATTATTGCATTTCAAAAAAATCTGCATGTTACTAATAACTCTGCAACTGGAGAAGAAGAAAATTCTCTTCTAAACAATGCAATTAGAACAGTATAGGCAATTAACTTTGCTATTTAGTATAAAATTGAGAGCACTAAAGACTGAAGTAATAAATATTCACAAACACTTCATCATTATAGAGAATTGCAGAACAGCCACACATTTTTAATACACAATGCAGGCAGTCATATTATTAAACTTAATGGCATCTGAGAAATGATGAAATGCTCAGAACCTTGAGCTTGTAATGAGATGAGCTTGTAATGAGATAAGCTTGTAGCCTCATCAACTTGCATACAAATCATCTCATCTGAATAAAATTAATGTTTGATTTTTATATCTCTCCTCAAGCATTGCTGAGCCCCCCTTTTTATTTTGTGAACAATTATAGAAAGGAAAATAAAAATTTAGCTGTGATATGATATATCAGTGGGAGGGTCTACAACACATGACATTTTAAGTTCTCATTTCTAGTGCTGAATGTAAGATTTCTTATATATTGTAAAAATAAAGAATGGATACTATATACTAGACAAAATGTGATAAATCTTTTAAATGTTTTACATTAACATAAACATATTTATATTTTAAGTGTGTTTTCACATTCAAAATAATAATACTAAGGTAGTATTTAATGTTGAAAGGACTGACTTTCAGATTTAATTGAACTTTTGATCTTCCCTCAAATTCTTATTTTAAGATTATAATATTAAAGGAGATAAATGTATCACAGATATGTCCTTTTAGCATCAGTAAAACTAGGAAAATTGTATGTGACTAAAGTTTACTTTCAATATTTTAAATTCCAATGCATATCATTCCCTTAAATCCTTTTTGAAATGAGTTTATTATTACAGATTTTACTTAAAACAGATTTCAAGCATCTCAGGTAGGACATTGCTCTCTTCCCTGAACATCGTAATTGATAACTAGCAACATTTAGCATTCCATAGCTCTGAAAGAGTAAAATGCACACAATCTCAATTTCCCATTTCCAACCTATACTGGGAAAGAAAACTACAAAAAAACAAAAGTTGAAACTTCTTGTGGGCTAATTCCTCTTAGACTCATTCTTGAACAGGGGTCTCAACTGCATTCCCTCAATATGTGATTTGTAATTATTTAGAACACTGTATCAAATTTTATCTCCAAAAATAGGATAATGAAGGATAACCATGGTTCTCAATAAAATGGATATAAAGCCCTCCATAAAATAAAGAGAGTATTGAGGAAATTATTTCATTAATAAGCCAAGTTGAAACTCAAACTCTGTTTCTTGAATCACCCTAGCTTATTAATAGCTATTCATTTCATTGTATCCATATAGACATCTCCTAAAGGACACCACTGAGGATTAAGTGAGTTTAAACGTAAACAGCATACCATAAGACCTGGCAAATACTACATGCTCAATAATTGCTTTATTATTCAAGGACAATTATCCCTGAACTTCAACGCTCTCTTATTCTTCTGTATATCCAACAAGAGTCAATTACATTACTTCTCATACATGTTTTTGCAAACTGAACTTTTCCATTAACTCAAAAATCATAAAATTTGGGAAGAATCTGCACTCAGATTCCGAGTTGCAATTAAGTTTTTCTTCTCAAAAGAAACACCCAGAAATCACAGAGTGTATTATGGGTGTGGTGTATATAGGAAGTCATGTCAGGGCTTCCTACGACAACCTTCAGGCTCAATAATTCTCTAGAAGAATTCACAGGACTCTAAAAAGCTATTATATTCATAGTTATGGTTTATTACAGAGAAAGGATGCATTTTTAAATCAACAAAGGGAAAAGCTGCATGGGGCAAAGTCAGGAGTCCCCTCCCAGTGAAATTGCTTGGGGATACACTTAATTCTCCTATCGATGATATGTGACAGCCCATGCAAAATGTTTCCAATCGGGGAAGTTCACTTGAATTGCTGATATCCAGAATTTTTATTAGAGGTCAGTAAAATAGGCATATAGTGTCAATAAGACTAACCTCAACTACTCAGATCCCAGCTTCCCTCAGATCAAAAATAGCCATTCATCATATATTATATTATCAAACTTTTGTGAGTCAAACTGGTATAGCATAGCCCAAGAATTCAGGCATAAAAACAACCACCACCACCACCACAGGTGTTCACCTTAAGTACAGAGGGGCCTAAGGCCTCAGGCGTATAAAAATATTCTTATCACGGGAGTCTGGGTGGCTCAGTTGGTTGAGCGACCGCCTTTGGCTCTGGTTATGATCCCAGAGTCCCAGGATCAAGTCCCACATTGGGCTCCCAGCTCAGTGGGGAGTCTGCATCTTCCTCTGACCTTCTCCCCTCTCATTCTCTCTCACTCTCTCTCAAATAAATAAATAAATAAATAAAATCTTTAAATCTTATCAAGTAGCATATTCCAAGGCTTCAGACTTATCTCCTAAAAAGCCAACCAAAGCCTGGTACTGATGATAAACCTTTTTTGGAATGTATAGCCTTTGAGCAATCCAGGTTTGCTGAATTAATGCTTTTGTACCCTTCCATATAAAGTGGAATTCAAATCAATGGGCCAACACACAGAGAAAAAAAAAAATCTTGGCACTATATGAAGATTGGTGAATGTATTTTAAATTACTTTTCTAATTAACTGACCAATTTCCATAATTCAAGTGCCTCACTCAATAGCAGTTCTAACTGATAGTTGTAGTTTAAGCTCAGGTTTATGTTTTTATGCCCTTGTTTCTTAAATGAGGCCTTAGCTTGTCCCTGTCACTAAGGCTATTCTATTGCTTTACTTTTGCCAAATTCCTGCATAAAAATTCTGGACCCTAGGGCTAGAACTCCCAGCTCTGTCCTGGCTACCATGATCCAGCCTGTCTTCCTGATCTCACACCTGCTGCCAGATTCACAATCAAGTTCTGCAATCCTGCTAACACACTGACCTCCTGCTTGAACTCTCTAAGACAGCCTGCCTGACCCCAATTCTCACGTCGGGTTCTAGATTTCCTGCCATGTCAGATGGAGCTGTCTTTCAATTCCCTGTAGCTTTCTCAGAAGCATCTGCTCTATAACGGTGTGTAAGCTTATCCTGTTTCCAGGTTTTCATTTTGTTTTTTAAGGTTTTATTTATTTGAGAGAGAGAGTAGGAGTTGGGCAGAGCAGAGTTAGAGGGAGAAGCAGACTCTCAGCAGAGCAGGAAGCACGAGGAGGGGCTTGAACCCAGGAAGCTGTGATCATGACCTGAGCCAAAGGCAGATGCTTAACCGACTGAGCCACCCAGGTGCCCCTGTTTCCAGGTCTTTACATGGGTTTCTCTTGTGGAATGGTAGATATCACAGGACTATTCAGAAAGAAATATATTTCTTATTCCCATAACATGAATTCAGCAAGATTTAGAGATTTAGTGAGTGGCCATTAAATATCAGGCACAGTTCTAGTGCCTAAATGAATCTTCAAATGATTGAATGTCTACATTGACAAATGCATTTACATTAACACTCCCCACACACATACACACATATTCCCAGTCTTTTCCTTAGTAAACAAACAAAAAAAAACGATCAGTATGTAGAACTTTGAAATTAGCCCTTTTTACCATTCTTTTTTTTTTTTTTTTTCACAGTCTCCCAGGGATCTTTTAGCGATTTGTTAATGTGTCTAATCTAGGTCAGATCACTTTTCAGTCTGGCTAAAGATACTATACGCTGACCCTGACAGTACAAATGTTATATTTTCTACTCCACAGATTCTAATCTGCACTACTAGTTGTAAAACTAATACTCTTTGCCATTGCATGCCCCTCAAGGTGCAGGAGAATGCCATGGGGCCATAGGCTCTGTGACATTAAAAGCAAAGAATAAAAAAATGAATTGCCCTCTCTCAGTACAAACAGCTGTAACTCCAACAAGTACATGACCTTTAGTTCTCTTACTCCTGGAGGGAATCTCAAATTTGCTAATGTTCAGATCACTGAGAGGGGTGGGGGAGGGGGATCTGTCATCAAATTAGTATATCAGTACACGCTAGGCAAATATAACAAAATAAAATATTTCATAAATTGTCTATGAGATAAATCATGGAAATACAACCCCACAAAAGTACAAAACAGACATAGTTGAATCCTCTGAGGCAGCCTCAGTTTAGATTCCACTTCACATATTTGGTTACAAGTTAGAAGGGTAGGTATCCCTAAAATGGTTTAAAAGTCAAAACACTGTCCATGCTCTGCTCTTATTGTGAGTGTTCTTCCTTTTCCTGAACATGAACTTATAGTAAAGAATGGATTCTGATGCTGTAAACAAAAACAGTTTAAGTGATGTAGAAAAACCATTATCCAAGCATGTTGAAAAGAAAAAGGTTAAGTTATTGGAATTCATATTGATACAAAATGTTGCATTTATTACCACAAAGCAGTACTTATATGACATAGACTATTTCTTGAGTAAATTCCAAACTACATTATCACAAATAGTCACTGAGAAAGTGATCTATAGACTCTGACAATATATTTGAATTTAGTAACAATTTTAGCCACAGCTAGACCAGGAAAAATAAATAAGAGAATTTAGTAGTTAGTAGATCCAACCATTTCCTGTAAAAAAAACTCACTTTTATTGAGAGCTTAGCTTATCTAGCACTTCATGTGTGTCTTTCATTCATTTTTTTAATGATTATTATTATTATTTTACAAATAATGTCTTGAGTGCTTACCATGTGTCTGGGCCTTTTCTGGATATTGAGGACACTGTGCTGAATCAGATAAATAAGTAACTGTTCTTAAGGAGCTTATATTCCAGTAGAAACAGGACCAACTAGTAAGAATTTGTGTTATGTTAGTTCTGAAGAAAATAAAGTGGGATAGCATGATACAGATTAACGGAGAAGTGTTAATTTAAATTCAATGATTGGATCCCCCGGGTGGCTCAGGCATCTGACTTTGGCTCTGGTTGTGATCTCAGAGTCCTGGGATGGCCCAGTCTGGCTCTGTGCTCATCGAGGTGTCTGCTTCTCCCTCTGCCCCTTGCCCTGCTCATGCTCTCTCTCTTTCAAATAAATAAAAACTTTGAAAATAATGATAAATTAAAAAATGAAATAATTCAGTGATCAAAGAAGCCTCTTGTAAGGCGTTATATTTAAGCACAGATCCAAATAAAAGATGATTCTTGGATGGGCATTATGGGAAAAGGGATAAACTACTGTCAAAGTGGACAAGAGCTTGGAGAATTCAGGAAACAGGAAGATCAATGTGGCTGAAGGACAGTGAGTACGGAGTAGGGAATAGTATGAAGTGAATTTGGCAAGTTAGTCCAGAGCCAGAGCACAGAACCTTATGGACCAGAGTAATAATTTTGTATCTAAGTATAATCGGTAGCCATTGCATGGTTTAGTGGCATATGTTAGGAAAATGGATGGTAAGGAGTTAAGTTTGGAAGCAGTGGTGACCTGTTAGGCAACCACAACAGGGATATAGGGAAGAGACAGTGGTACCATGGATTAGAAGTACTAATGGAAATTCGTTCAAAATAGATACATTTATAATAAAGATTATAAATACTGAAAGCAAGACATGATATGACAATGTTTAGAGTTGAGGCTTGACTATATGGAGAGATGAAAGCATTATTTCCTGATATAAAAAAGGAATGAATTGGTTGAAGGTATGTATATGTTTCAGATAGGTTTCCTATGATTACAGTAGTAGACAACTAACTAGAAATGTCAACTTGGTAAAAAAAAGTGTTACATATATTTATAATATAATTATGAATTATTGTTATATATATACAAAATTACATATATGCATATATATATACATATGAGCTATATATGTATATACATATATACATATAAATTATCCCAAACTTGGAAATAGAAAAAAGAGATGATTTTGGGTTTTTTCACAAGACTTTCTATGAACTAGGTTATTTTTCAACTGTATTGTAGGGGTAGAGGCTAATTTGTAGATCTGCTATTGTTATTATTGAGTATATACAAATATAATTTCTGTCTAGTGGAATAGAAAAAAAGGTTATAGTTTCTTGCCCTATAAGACATTTACCAGTTTTGTCTCTAACTCAGAAATTTTGTCCTAACGTTCCTTTATTAAACTTCATATTATATATACATGCATGTATACATATTTAAACACATACCTATAGATATTTTGGCACATCTGGCACATCTTCTTTGGACCAATTTTAACATCCTGTCATCAACTGAATTAAACAGGATCTTTGGTATGTGTTTGTTTTATACTTATATGAGATTATTGAATTCATTTTTTAGAAAATTATAATGTAATTAAAGAAACAGTTAAAGATATATTATCTGAGAGCCATTGGCATGCAGGAGATAACTATGAAATGGGTGAGCCTATATAAAAAGATAATACAGAAAAATATGTGTGAATGATTCTGATTCTAGAGTGCAGGGAAAAATATGTTTCAGTTTTATTATATGCTCGGGAAAATCTCTCTGAGGTTTTGGTATCTTCATTTTTCTATTAAGTAAATTATAGATCAGAAGGCTTGAGTAGCTCTCCCAGAGTTTCACAACTAAAAAATGTTAGAAAGCAAATGTAGCTCTGGTCAGTCTGACTCAAAATTCTATGTTTTTTTCCACAAAAGCAAGATAACTTTCCAGATGAAAACAGCTTAATTTTTTTTTTTTTTTTAGAGCTAATGGGCAATTTAGTCAATCTCCCTTTTCTTTATTCCCATCCCCCTCCTGGTGTGTGATTGCTGTAATTTAGGCTCAGCCTACTGGAAAACTACCTCTTAACCCATATTATCTTACCCAAAGGAGTTACTTCAAAATTGATAAGTATATATCATGTAGGACATGTAAATACTATCACAGTATGAGTCATTTTAGTATAGACAAATATAAAAGAGAAGCATACATAAATGGCAAGATTTTTAACAAGTATAAATGTAAATATTTTAACAGAAATTGTATTCAAACTAAGTAGATGATCAAATTCCCCTATTTTTAACTTATGACTTTTCATGGTATAATTATAAGAGTATGCATAATGACCATTGGTTAATCCAGAATCTAACATTATAATCAATTATATCCATATAAAATTTTAAATGATAATTTTACAAGTAATTTCTTTAAATGAAAAAATTTAATTCACAATGAGATTAAAGGCAATGCATAAAGAATATATTATATAATGAAAATTAAGTAAATGACATTATTGCTTTCTTATTCACCACACTTTTTAATATGCATGTTTTTGTTATGCAGGTAAATTAAAATAGATTAAAGGAGCTTAGGAAAATGATAAATCCACTTATGTAACTTCAATAGTTCAGTGATAAAGAATATTAAGCAATTAGAAAAAAAAAAACTGATGGGGCAGCAATAGTTAAAGGTGATTGAATGACAATGATTACATCATATTGCCCAAATGAAATTATAAACTATAATACCAATTTCATTGACAATGATACATTTATGGTAGACACTAGATCCTTGACCTTATATTACATCTCTTTCTGGTAAACCACAACTGATTGAGGACAGGGATCATAATGATATTCAATTGTGTATTTCTAGAGCACAGGATGATGACTCCATCATACATATACATTAATGTATTCATTTAGTGTCCATGTCTTATAACAATCTTTCAAATCTTACTAAAGCCCTAAAAATATAAAATTCATAACAGGATAAAATTAGAATTTTGACCACTTTGGCTTGCTAGAGAAGTCTACTAATTGATTTTTTTTAAAGATTTTATTTATTTGACAGAGAGAGATCACAAGTAGGCAGAGAGGCAGGCAGAGAGAGAGGAGGAAGCAGGCACCCTGCTGAGCAGAAAGCTTGATGCGGGGCTAGATCCCAAGACCCTGAGATCATGACCTGAGTGGAAGGCAGAGGCTTTAACCCACCGAGCCACCCAGGTGCCCCTATATATTGACTTTTGAAACACTTCTTTATTATAAAAATAAAGCAAGTTGATGTTGGAATTTGGCTGCTTTAAACTAGGACTAAAATATTGAAATGTAACTGCTAAAAGTATTTAGAAAGTAAATGTTCACAATGATAAATAAAATGGAAAAAATATAACTTTATCTCTTAGTACAAATGTTTTATTTTAAAAGACTCAACAACATAAAACCAGATGCTGAAGGTTTGTAATCCTTTATGCCCATTTAAGAGAACTATAAATAATTACATTAAATATGAAAAATAACAACTAAAAATTTCATGAAAATTATGCAATAAGTAAACTGGGTCATTAAAGAATATTAAATATTTAAAGTTATTACAATCATTCACCAAATTATAACTAAAGACTATAAGGCCTTTAATGTAAGATGCTAGGTTAATGAATATTTATGGATAGCAGTCATGTGTGAGATAAATGTTACAAACTCAGGAAGTAATTATTTGTAAAAAATAAATTGAAATTACATAGAAGCTAAATAAATTATTTGCTTAAATGATTTTCACCCCCCAAAATTGTCTGCCTTACATCTTCAATAATTTGTAGCATATTCTAGTCAAATTTCCTACAAACATAGAAACCAAACTTCCTAGCTTGTCTTTAAATACTATGTTTTTAATTTTTAGGTTAAATACTTTACATCTATTTAAATGGCTTGATGTCTGGCATCAGCCCATAGAGATTTTGATTCAGTAAGGCTGAGTTGGGCTTTGGAAATCCGAATTTCAATAAGTATCTCAAGCAAATTTGATTCATATACCATGTGTAGCCTTTTGTGAATAAAATGTCTGTAATGTGTGTCTAAATTTTGCTAATTTCTCTTTGCAGTCTCTAGTCCATAGTCAACATCTTCACAGTATAATTCTAATTCAGTGCAATAATTATTAACTCTTACCAGAATTTCTGCAGCCTTTCCCTATAACACTGTAGACTGAAAATTAATATTAATCATCCTTAATTCTGAAAATTCTGAGAGACCCAGACCTTGCATATCTCACAAACTTTCACATCCTCAGCATTGATCCTTTGTCTGGAACTTAACAGATTTATTTGTTGAATTACTGAATAAATCCATGTTATTGCTAGATCAGTCCTGGAAAATCACCGTGTTAATCAGATCACCCTCTGTATATGAATGCTTCATGGTTACCAATTGGAAAAATAAAGTCTTCCTGAAACCTTAACTTGATACTATGAATTGTTTTTGAATTACATTGACTAAAACATCACATGAAATCATTGAACTTACATTGCACCAAGACTATTTTTTATAATTCCTTAGTTCAATCCTTAATTTCTAAATTTTAATTCATCCATCAATTAATCAATAAGGTTTTTGCAAATCCTTATTAAGAATATGATTTCATGTAAAAAACAACTCTCGTTCATATGTGCGATAATTTAAAATCTAGTTGTAAAAGACATACACATACATGAAGATAAGAAAGTATGCATGGCAGTAAACAGCAAATTCTCAATTATATACGTATAATATAATATATAATTATACAGTTATATATTTTATATATAAACATACACAGTAGAAGACAATTAACATTCCCCTTAGGTAAGGCTTTGTAGAGCTAAAGGGACCCGAAGCATAGACATGTTGAAATAGAAGAATATGGGATACCTTTGGGAGATAAAGGGTAAATCAACTTGGCAAAGGCAGAGGGTTTATAGAGAGTTAAAGTATGAAATAAGTTTTAAAGAGGCTGTTTTTTAAGAAAACTTATGTCTGCAGGTCAAAGGATTTGAAAGTGTTAACTTGATGATTCTGGTGAAGGTAAGTGGGCAGCCGAGTGGTATAAATTAGTTGATATTCAATGCCTTTAAAACTGAAAATAAAATACATTGGAAAACCAAAATGCCTGTGTCTTGTTGTTTAATCATATATTAAATCAGTGAGCACTTACTCTATGTTAGGCCTCTGTGAGATACTGAGGATAAAATGTTGGGCAAAAACACACATATAAAGTGACTTACATTTTAATGGTAGAGACAGACACTAATCAAATAATCACACAACATATTTACAACCAAAAACTGTTTCAATAGAAACTGTATGATGTTTTATGAGTATATATCAAGATTACAGGATGATCTTGCTGAATAAGTGGTTTTGAGCTGAGTTCTTAGAGATTATGCATAGGATAATGCATATCCGATAATGATATGATAATGCCTATCATAATGCATAGGATAATGCATAGAGTGGAGTATAGGACTGGGGAGAAAATATTAGAGGCAAAAGAAAGAACATGTGCAGTGGTCCTGATGTGCCAGGGTGCAGGGTACATTCAGAAAATTTGAAAGAATGCCAGTTTGGCAAAGAGGGAGGGAGTAAGACTTCCTCTGCCTAGCTTGAAGGAGGCAGGAGCTGGATTAAACAGGGCTGTTCAGAATGGTTTAGTGGCATTGTATTGGCTTGAGAAGAGCAGTGGCCTTGAGTCATTAAAGAATGTTAACAGAAGATTGATGCTGAACTTAAAACAATTCACTTAGGCTAGTATATGGGAAGGGCAATTGGATGTCTGGAACATGTGGCTACTCGAGTGAGTAATTTATCCAAGTAGAAAATGGTACCGAATTTGGAATTATGATAATTTGGGAGATAGGAATAAAAGGGCAGACTTCAGGGATATTTAGAATAAAACTTAGCCAGACCAGCTATTGGAAGCAGACAAAAGGAGATTTTAATTATGACAACTAGGTTTTTAGACAGGATAATTATATATGGATGATGGGCTCATTCATTAAGAGATATATATATATATATTTCAATATATATAAATATTTATTTCAATACATATAAGCTCACAAAGTAAACTAATTAATTAAAGCTTCACGCTGTTTTTAAGTGCTTATAGATTATGTACATGTCAAAAATTTGTAAGCTTAGGAAAATTAGTAGTATCTAAATTATTCACTTAAATTTACAGGCACACCGTGCATGCTGGAAAAAATAGCATGCTTCAAGAAACTGTATGCTGCTTTGCTGTTTGAAACTTCCTTATTTTTATTACTTTTGTATCTCAGCCAAAATTATCTAAATGTACTGGAGGTTGAGAAGCAAGGGCACATAGACATAGAATTACAGTCAACTATAATGAATTAGGTGCTGAGCTGAGGATAAGTGTATCTTTGACAGGCTGTAAACCATCTACAAAATTATTAAGGCAATAAAATGCAACTTAAATCCTAAACTATTACTGATTCCAAATATGATATAGCATTTTCAAGGATCAATTTTACTTTTGAAGAAAAAAAAACACAACTCTGTATTTAAATAAAATTAGACTATTAAGTAGCCTTAACTAGTATTGCCTTAATAAATATGGTATAACAATATTAGGAAATCTAAGTAACCCTTACCTTCCTATCCTTCTATAGTACAGCAGCAATGTTTTATATAATCTACAAGAAAAATACTTAAAATAATAAATAATCAAAATATTTCAAACATTTGAAAAAAGAATAATTCAAGAAAAGATAATCCATTCTCAAATTCATTCAGAGTGTTCAATAAAAACCAGATGTCTTGAAATATTAAACTTATCTTTGGCAAAGGCATATAATTATTAAATAATGGATTTAACTTCATTTGCCTATTTTGAATTAGAATTGTACACCTTACAGTTTGGTATATCATATCATTTACATTAGTTCTCACAACAATCCTGCTTATGAAGAAACAAAAGTTTATTGAATTTATGTGAAGTGTTCAAAGTGACATTTCTAGAGACAGATAATTCTATAAACTGAAACTAGACTTTTTCTTCTAATACCAAAGCCCATACTTTTAATAATTACTCTATGGTAGCTCTGGTGTTGAAAAATGCATTTCCACTAGGTAAATATTAAAATTGAAATTGCAAAATATGATAACCAGTACAATAATACAATAATGACATTATATCCATATAAAATTGTACATTTTTTAAGGTAAGGGATCATCTTATTTTTCAATTCACAGTGTTTATTATAAGGATTTTGAGAACTGGTTAATAATTATTTACTGAATTAGTCAACACAATAAAACCTCATTAATCAAAGCTAACTGGAAAAAATTTAATCAGAATTACTGAACATTTAGAATTCAAAGATATCTTTTTAAGGTATAAGAAAAGTTTACTAAAACATTTATTAGAAATGTGTATTAGTTAGCCCTTGATCAAACAGTGAATAAGGTATATTGTCTGCCCTCAGTGAGTTATGGTAAGTACAAATGACATATCTGATAAAGGGTTAATATCCAAAATATATAAAGAACTTACAAACTCAACACCTAAAAACCAAATAATCCAATTCAAAAGTGGGCAGAAGACATGAATAGACATTTTCCCAAGAAAGACATACACATGGCCAACAGACACGTGAAAAGATGCTCGACATCACTCATCATCAAGGAAATATAAATCAAAACTACATTGAGATATCACTTTACTCCAGTCAGAATGGCTAGTAACAAAAAGATAAATTACAAGCATTGGTAAGCATGTAGAGAAAGGGGGACCCTCTTGCACTGTTGGTGGGAATGCAAACTCTAGCAACCACCTGAAAACAGTATGGAGATTCCTCAAAAAGTTAAAAATAGAACTACCTTACAATCTAGCAATTGCACTACTAGTTATTTTCCCAAAGAATACAAAAATACTGATTCTAAGGACCCTGATGCTTATAACAGCATTATCTACAGTAGCCAAATTATGGAAACAGCCTAAGTGTCCATCAACTGATGAATGGGTAAAGAAGAGGTGGCATATTTATATAATGGAATATTACTCAGCCAAGAAGAAAAAGAATAAAGTTTTCCCTTTGCAACAACATGGATGGAATGAGAGAGTATTATGCTAATTAAAATAAGTCTGTCAGAGAAAGATAAGCAACATGATTTCACTCATATAAGGAATTTAAGAAACAAAACAAATGAGCAAAGGGGAAAAAAATAAGAGAAAGGGAGGTAAACCAAGAGACAGACTCAACTATAGAGAACAAACTGATGGTTACTGGAGGGGAAGGGTGGGGTGATGGGGATTAAGGAGGGCACTTGTGATGCGCACCAGGTCTTGTATGGAAGTGTTGAATTACTATATTGTATACTTGAAATTAATATTATGCTGTATGTTAACAAGCTGGAATTTAAATAAAAACTTAAAAAAATTGCACAAGCAGCTGTCAGAACTAGGATGGCCATTCATGATAAAATTATAATTGGATTTAAATATCAAAACATATTGGTTATTTTATCAAATATCATTTGTTTTAATAAATTTGGAAGTTATTCAAGAAATACGCAACATTATTCTGGTTTTAAATGTATTACAAAACACAGGTGGCTCAGTCAGTTCAGTGTCAGATTCTAGATTTCATCTTAGGTCGTGATCTCAGGGTCATGATCTCATGGTCGTGACACTGAGCCCAGAGTGGGGCTCCGCACTGAGAATAGAGCCTGTTTGGGATTTTCTCTCCCCTTCTTTCTTTCCCCCCTCTTGCTCTTTCCCTCCCCCCCAAAATAATAATAATAAATAACAAATGTTTTTTAAGTATAAATCCCTGTAAGTAATCTCTTTTTCAAAACAACAACAAAAGAAAGTAATCTCTTTTTCAACATGTATACATAGCACAGTACAAATTAGTCCAAATTTAGCCTGATTAACTGGAAATGTAAACTTCCCAGCCACAGCTTTATCATGTTAAGTTATTTTGGTGATTTATTAAATTCTTCCTTGAGCATTATCATCAGCTATTAAATAAATTCACAGTATGTGCCTTCCCATATAACATACAACATCCTTATGAAGTATGAAGTATTTCTGCCAAAATTGGGCTATTAAACTCACAAGGTAATATCACACAACCCCAAACTGACGAATATTTTAAAATAACTCTAAAAACTTAAAAAAATGTCAGCATCAAAAAATGCCCAAAAGAAGGAAAATAAGAGAAAAGAAAAAAAAAGAGTGGCTCAGAAAGTATACAAGATTGAAAGATTAGAATATGACAACTGAAAGCAATGCATGATTCTGGATTTTCTTTTTCAGTAAAGGAGATTACTGAGACAATTGAAGACATTAACAAAACCTGTAGATTAGATAATAGCATTGTCAAAGTGTTAATTTCCTGGATTTCATAGCTCTGCTGTGATTGTACACTTTCCACGGTTCCTGCTCCTTGGATCATGAGGGAATGAAATTATGTATGGAGATGGTAGGTAGAGACAACCTGAAATGCCGTGTCTGGTATAATGTCTTCTTTATGTAGGCCTTTTCTTTTTGCTACTGCCGGGGCCCTATATCACTATGGCTTCATTCTCTATGCTGTCATCCTATATTGAATACAATCTTATATAACCTAAGCGGCATCAAGGCTCTTTGGCAGCACTTTAACTTTGTTTTTAAATGAATTTTATGATGGAGGTGAGATTGTGAAAATATTAAGAAATACATTAGTCAAAAGATAAATACAGTTTTTTATTATTTTTTACTCTTACTCACTGATTTTTAGTAATGATGGAAAAGGAAAAGGGAATGCATCACTTTCTTCTGTTATTTCCACTCAATTTGTTAAATCTGAAGACCACAAATGGATAAGCAGATCAGCATGGAAAAGATAAAGACAGAGAAAAAAGTAATGTTTACCATGTATTGGGTCCTCATAGTCTTGCCCTGCCTAATTTCTAGCCCAATTTCTGTTTAAGTCCCCCCTTTCCCTTTATCCTATCGTCTATCGATTCTGAACCACGTGCACTTCTCTGAACATGCCAAAATGTGTTACAGCCTCCATATGGTTCTCTCTGATTAGGGATGATAATTTCTACTCCCTTAACCTCTTCTAACTGAAGTAAAGTTATTTATTTTTCAACTCAAGCTCTAGCTTCACTCCATGTGAAATGTTTCTTATTCTTTTCCTTTCTCAGCCAGACTCAACTGTAAAGATTTGTTCTACTTTTTGTGTTTACCTATGTTATCCTCATTGATATGTTTCCTTTATGAGCTCATCTCTACACCTACACCTAATAACAAACCAAGCAGGTAGCAGATGTTCAGTGATTCATTAAATGAAGCGGAGAGGCATGGAACATTTAGAGAAGTTGAAATAAAATATACATAGGCAATACAAATCAATCTTTTCTGATCTACTCTTACCTTTGGATGGGGAGAAATTAGAGTGTATATCATACTCAAAAAACACCAAAGCTTAGAAACAAAAAGGAAAGAGAAAGAATAATGGAAAAAGTTTACAGAATGAAAATATATTAAAAAGAGAAATAAGAGTTGTATATCTAATGATTTCCCCATTTTGCAAGATTTTCCTGTGTTATTAGAATCTAGCACAGGAGATAGAGACAGCAAAAATGTGTGCAATTGTTTACCAGGCCAGATATGTTCCATGGGAATTTAGTTGTTCCAACAACCAACACATGGTTTAGAAGTGAAAAAGAGGTGGGGAACTTTTTACTATCTGATGTGTTACAGAAAGCAGAAGAGATAGGATCAGTTGCTTGACTAGAGGATCCCTGTGTGGTTCCTTTTTGAACATTGGTGGCTGATAGCGATATTTTGTCTAGGGTTCAGGCATGAGTTCTACAATAGGTTCTATAAGGAGGACCTTGAATTTCTGAAACTGGAACAGTCCTGAGAAAACCAGGATGATTGGTCATACAACGAGAATCTTCATAAGAGAAGCTAGACTACAAACTCAGTGTGTTTAAAGAGTCATTATAAACGGCTTCTTAACCCCCAAGTCATGCCATTTAAACTTAGACCATTTCAAAAAATCTTTTGAGATTCTCCTCTATGTTACAGTGCAGATTTCCTTGTTTAATCCCATTAATATATTGTTAACTTTTCATGAATACATATTTCACTATCTGTAACATTTATTACGTATTTACTGTGTGTCACTGATTTGCAAACATTGTTTTCATGTGTCATTTAAAAACCAGATGAAGTATAAAAAAAAACAGATGGAGTAGTCACTGATCATATATATATATATATATTTTTTTTAATTTAATTTTATTTTTTCAGTGTTCCAAGATTCATTTATGTACCACACCCCGTGCTCCATGCAATATGTGCCCTCTTTACTACCCACCACCATGAGCAATGTTAAGTCAAAGAATTTAAGTCATGTGCTCAAGCTGGCAGAGCTAATGAATGAATGAGTTCAGAGGAATGTTTACCTATATCAGAGCTTAAACACTTGGTCAATCTGTTCTCTAGGGGAAAATATAAGTATGAGACATTTTGCTGGATATTCTGGGAATTTCCAAGAGAAATTATGCACTATTCTGAAGAAGCTTACTATCTCATATGAGAGTAAATGTAAATAAATCATAAAGATAATATTGAAGGTTTGCATAGCACTTGCAGTACACAGCCTTTCCACAAACATTAAGTCAATAATTACTCTAATAGCTCATTAAAACAATCATATCAGGAGTTTATAATCCTCATTTAACAGATCAAGAATCTGAGATTCAGGTAAACTAAATGACCGTTCAATGGCTATTGATTTTGTAGCTGGGGATTAGAATCTAAGGATTTTTTTTTCTTATAGGCTGCTCCTTATTTTTCTTAACTGTGCTGCTTGAAATGCACATTGCCAAGTAATAATTATATCATAGAAGTTAATCTTAGGATCATGAATTTTGGTACTCTTCATGATTTGCATTACCCAATCTTATGTTGAAATTTCATAATGTTTGCTGAATGAGTGAATCTGCATTTCTAGAGCATTTCTCACATTTCTCACCCCCCAAATGTATTTATGTACTCCACATCCAGTAATTATTTATAGAATAGGTTTATACAGGGACCAAGTTGCTTCATAAACAGAAATGGCCATTCTGAGAAGCTATAACGTTTAGTGTCTAAAAGAAAAACTGTTGAACCAGCTTGCATTTATAATCCCAGCTCTTTAACCCTCTACCTGTGTAAATATGTAGAGGTTACTCATCATAACTTCATCTTTGTGCCATGTTTTTCCCTTTGGTAAAATAAGAGGAATACCCTACCAACTCAGAGATGGTTATATGCATTAAACAAGTTGTTACGAATAAGGACTTAGAAAATGTTTTGGCACTTAGTATTACATGTTGTAGCTTACTATTATTATCATGGTGTTAATCATTATTATTTTACTCAGAAATCTTCAATTGAATATAGGCTTAGCTACTTGTTTGATCTTGGAAATATTATTTTATAACACTGAGCTCAATTTCTTCCTGTGTAATATTTAATAATATTTTCAAATTAACATACTGAAAATACTTGGTGTTTAATGCAATATAATTGCCCAATAAAATTTAAATATTTTCCATTTTATTTAATAAACATTGAGTAATAGAGAGTATCAGGCCCATTAATAGTCTCTGAGGATGAAAATGTTTTTAAAACAGTTAAGTGTCTTACTTTTTGATATTTTAACGTGGGATACAAACATAATAATAAGCTATTTTCATAAATGCGTAATTACATAAAAAGAATCCGTGCTCCGCCAGAATACTCAGTTAGAGCTAATATGTGCAACATACAATTTATCACCTACTTGTCTTTTGATTTATGCAATTTATTCAGTTGTCTGTACAGTCTTTTTTTTTTTTTGTACATTCTTTACATTTGCTAAGGGCACCCCTTAGATTTTTAACTCAGAGCAAAAAGACCACCCCATGTACACTATAGGACATACATATTTTCAATGATTAGAACTTCATTGATTTTTTTCTTAGGTTAGTGGTGAGAAAGCAAATGAAAGTAAGATCACCTCTAATGATGATAACAAAGCCCCAAACCCAGGTATTCTGACTCAGTGTATTCTACATATCTTTAAAATAATTAATATTAATGATCCAATTTATTAATGTTATTAGAACCATTGATGACTTTTCCAGGTATAAAATTATGGAGTCATTACATTTTAAAATATAATCATAAAATTATATGCATAGAGGGCCATGCATATACAATTTTGAACATGAAACTGTCACAGAGAAAAACATTAGCTAGCAAAATCTACATTAATGCAAGCATTAATGTTCTGTGGGAGACTTTCAGTTTAGGCTGGGATAAATTGTGATCATGGTGGTAAATTGCTTAGTATAAGGGAAAGAATTACCTAAACAGGAATTACTATATATCTTAGAAGAGCCCCCTGTTACCCCTCACCTAATAGTGATTTTTATTACTATGAACACTTAAACTCTGTATCAGCAACTTTCATATTGGGCAACTAAATTTATTATATATGAACATTCATATATTCTGAAAATTGCTAAAACAATATGACTCACTCATCAATTTGCTACACCAGGAAGATATATTTTTAGAAATGCTGATGTGAGTTTTGTAATTATTATCACACCTCCAACTGTAGTACCCACAATAGAACAATTATTTAAGGATATTCCAATTAGCTACCTTATTTTTATTCAAAATGTTTCTTTTTAAAAAGAATATGCAATAGATCAGCAGAAATTGGTCACAATGAGCTATAATATTTTATATAATTATGAATATATCACATTTATTTGCATTTCCAAAAATACATTTTTGCTCACAGTATTAATCCAGTATTTTGTTTGACCTTCCATATTAAATAATATTTTGCTAGTCATTTGATAAGGAAATGTTAAAATATAACTTAGTAATATTTTATATAAAGGTGTGGGGGGATATGTACACAAGGATAAATTTTTCTCAAATATAGTCATCCTGTAAAAAGAATTTCATTGATTTTTTTGTGCCTCTTTCTTTTTTAAAAAAGATGTTTTATTTATTTATCTGACAGAGAGAGATCACAAGCAGGCAGAGAGGCAGGCAGAGAGAGAGGGGGAAGCAGGCTCCCTGCTGAGCTGAGAGCCTGATGTAGGGCTCCATCCAAGGACCCTGAGACCATGACCTAAGCAGAAGGCAGGGGCTTTAACCCACTGAGCCCCCCAGGAACCCTTTTGTGACTTTTTCTATTTATGACTTCTCTACATTTGATTTTTGAAGATTGAACTGTTTTATGATCTATACTATTATACTGATCTTTCTCCTTCCTCCCTTGTATTTATGCTTGCTTACACTGTGGTATAATTTATTTGTCTCTAATAAACAATGTTTTCATTGCACAGCTAGTACAGTATTGTCACAATCATATACAGAAAGGAAAATACCAGTATTAAAGTATTTAATAGATACCCTAAATGCCATGATCATGTTTTTTACTGTAAAATTCAACGTTGGTTATTCTCACCAAACAACACACACACACACACACACACACACACATACACATTAGCAACTAACAGTAAGTTCATCTTCATTTTGGTTATTTCAGTTTTATTTGCTTTATTACACTAGATCTACCTTTGTATCTATGTATTTGCCTAGTCACTTTGTTTCCATTTTATTTTTTACAAGGTGGTAAAGAATAGTTAAGAACCCAGAAGCAGACATATCTGGATATAAATTCTCTTGTTTTTATGTTATCAGTTCTGTAAATTAAGTTACTTAAGGGTTAATTTTGTCATTCAAAAATTTAGATAATAAATATTGTCTCTTAGTTTATAGTTCACTGGTAGGTTAAATAAGATAATGCAGATGAGATTCTTATAATACTTGATGTATGTATTACATTGACTTGTGTCCCTCTTTTCATTGTTAAAAACAAATTTTATTAAAGTTTCTGCTCTTTATTACTTTCTTCTATTTCCATGGCTTGAGTTTGTTGGTTCCACTTATAGTGAAACTGTCAGCAATTTTTATTACCTAAATATTTTTTTTAAGTTTATTTATTTAAGTAATCTGTACACCCAACATGGACCTCAAACTCATGACCTCAAGATCAAGAGTCACATGCTCTTCTGACTGAGCTGGCCAGGTGCTCAGTCTAAACATTCTTAATGAAATGATATTATAGTAAGCTTTATAAAGCTCTGTCTTAGAATAAAAATGTTATCATTAATATTAAAAGGTTGAGAAGTGAGAATAAATGTGTTTTGGAAATAAAAAATAAAGGAGAAAAATGTATTTGGTTCTCACTCTTATTTACATTTTCTGTAATAAACTTAAAATTCATATCAGTACACTTACTTTAAAAGAATATTTAAGTCAAGCGGAGAGAGGCAATTATCTTATGGTCTCACTTACGTGTGGAGTATAAAGAAAATCATGGAGGGCATCGTGAGAAGGAAGGGAAGGGTGAAGGGCGGGAAGTCGGAGGGGGTGATGAACCAGGAAAGACTGTGGACTCTGAGCAACAGACTGAGGGTTTTGGAGGGGAGGGGGTGGGGGGGGGGGATCCTGGTGGTGGTTATCGAGAGGGGCACGTACTGCATGGAGCACTGGGTGTGGTGCATGAACAATCAATCTTGTAACACTGAAAAATTAAAATAAATTTGGGAAAAAAAAAAAGCAATAAAAAAAAAGAATATTAACAAAAAATAAAAATAAAAGAATATTAACATTTGGCACTTGGTAATCAGAATTAGTAATATATTAATTATCACTTTCATATTTCCACAAAAATTATTCCAAGGTATATCAGGTGATACATACAATTTACCATACACAGTATCAGTCCCTATAAATAGAAAACTCACTTGTTACTTAAATTATTGTAGATACTTACATTATTGTAGATATTTGGCTTAAACCACATAAAGAATATACAAAAACTTAGAGTATAATTGAGTTTTTTTTTTTAGTTTTTAAAGATTTCATATAAAGGAAAATGTAAATTGATCACATATGCTAATAGGAATGCATGCATAATATAATTGGTTTACTTAGTAAAGCTAGATAACTAGAAACCAATCAAAACTCATCCCTTTATCTTATGTTTCTATATCTTTTTGTGCATATGTTACTATTATACCCCAAATTTCCCATAAATCAGTTCCATCCTCTTTATCAGAACATCATCAGTTCTCCCCTGAACTGAACTGCCAAAAACTTTACTGAACCCATCTCCTCCCTTTTATTCTTATCTCCTTCCAATGGATCTGCCAGTGGATTATTCTAAAATAGTCATTGAGGCTTCTCAGTTTTGTAAGTACATGGCTTTATAATGCCAGACAAATATATTTTAGTGCAGTGGTTCTTAAACTTTAATATGCATCAGAATCATCTGAAGGTCTTGTTTAAAAAAAAAAAAGTTTCCCAGGACCCTATCTCAGAGTTTCTGATTCAGTAGTTTAGAGGAGACTTTGACATTTTTTCAGGTGGTCTTTGGACCATACTTTCAGAACTACTGCTTTAATGTGACCTAAAATTGTTCTCCGTGATCTTGTTTGCTTCATTCTCAAACTTAATCTCTCATTATATTTTCAAATTTATTCATGTTCCTAGTAGGCCTAAATACTATGGGCCGTTTCCTTATTACATACGGGATATGTCCATTCTTTCTGAAACATCCTTTATTTCACCACTCCATTGTTCTGCAACCTCTCTACTTGGCTTGCTGATGATCATATTTAAGATTCAGCTCAAACATAGTTTTGGCTTGGAAAGTCCCAGACTCTCTTCTTGTATAATCTTCTTGTAGCTCAGACAGTACCTGTGTATGATACTTACCAAAATGTAATTAGCAGTTGTTCCTTCATTTTACATACTATCCTCACAGTTCCTCACCTTATTTACCTATATATATTCAGGAGTGTGTCTGACATTTCAGTTCTGCTAATAGTTACCATAAAGTGAAAAATGCACATACCAATCATTGAAAAAGGACATAAAAATAACCAAAAAAGTCTATTAGATTAATAATATTTTTGGAGTTTTCTCTTTTAAAGTTGTTTTAAGGATATTCTTATTTCTACAAATAAGGATAATTTCTTATGTGCTGTGAATTTTAAAAATTACATAAACTATTGATAAAATCATATAACTTATGTAATTATTTTTAGGATGAAACAACACATTTTTGAATTTTCATTTTCCTTATTTAATATGTACTAAAATGGTAAAGAGAGAAAATGTTTGTAATATGTTAAGTGACTGTTCATTATTACATTATGTTAAAGAATATATATTGCTAACTTACTACACTGGCAGGCACTCTCTTAATTTATGTAATTTCCCCAAACGCAGAGATAACAGTAAACAGTGAAGCAGGAGATTGAGCATATCTGACCCTTTACAATTCCATCATCACAGCCTCATCCTGTAGAGTGTGGTTGGTTGTTAAATTTGTGTGAGAATATCAGCTTATTATACAAATGACCTACGGCTCTCTCAAGACATATTTATGTCAAGTGTAAGCTTCAGAAAGGGGTTTACTTTCCCCAATACTGAGGAATTCTCATCAACAGAGCAGAAGCTGGAGGTAGAACAGAAGATATAATTGTACAGCCTAATTAGAAAAAACAACCATGATACTCATTATGATGATACAATAGGATTACCTTCCCTGGAATATTTTCTGGGACTAACCCACAATATTCCTTTTTCCTCCAGCTTTATTGAAGTGTAATTGTCCATTAAATTGTATATATTTAATGCGGACAATATGATGACTTGATATACATGTTAAATATATATATATATATCAAATGTATGTGCCATATATAGCCAACAATTAGGCTAATTAAAACATACGTCACTGCACATGGCTACCTTGTTTGTGTGTGGTGGCAACACTAAGATCTACTTTGTTAGCAAATTTCAAGTATAAGATACAATATTATTAACTGTAGTCACTATGCTGTACATTAGATCTCCAGAACTTAATCTTATAACTGAAAGTTTGTACCATTTTACTGACATTTCCCCATTTCCCCCACTTGACAGCGTCAGGCAACCACCATTCTACTCTCAGCTTCTAAGTCCAAATTTTTTAGGTCACACATATCAGCGTGAGATCTGACAGTATATTTGTGTAACTTCATAGCATAATGTCCTTCAGGTTCATCTACGCTGACATAAATGGCCGGGTTTCCTTTTCATATTTGAATAATATTCCATTGTATATATACACTACACTTTATCATTCATTCATTGACAGATACTTATTATGGCTATTGTGAATAAATCTGTCAACGAATCTGATTGCAAATCCTTCAGATATATATCAAGAAATTGCGATTGCTGGATCATATGGTAGTTATATTTTTAATTTTTTGAAGAAACGCCATACTGCTTTCCATTATAGCTGTACCAACTTACATTTCCCAAAACCAGTATACAAGTAATCCATGCTATTTCTAAAGATGAATAGGTTTTTCTTTTAACTTTCTTAATCTAAATTAATGGACAAAATATTTAATAAAATAACAAGACAATTTTTGATGTGTACTTTAAAAACATGTTGAGAGAGAAACTGTTCTAAATATGCAGAAAATTCTTTCAAGTACACCTGTAAACTAGAACAGAATTATTTTAATTAATATTAGATTTTTCCTAATATCTAAAAAAATACATGGTGGGATACAAACTCCTTATGCATTTAGAATTCATAAAAATAAGATTTTTGTACTATATCACCAACACCCTAATATTTAATATGATATATATGGAAAAATTTCTTTGAGAAAAAAGTACTATTCATAAAATAATTAAAACACTTTGCAAAGGGATTTGCAAAAACTATCCTATGATTACATTGGATATAATACATGTGGGATATGTCTCTTTATACAAATCATTTACATCTAAATCTTAGCCTTGCATTTTCATGCTTAGGACAGATTCTTATTATATTGTGATTATTCCACTGGACTGAGATTTATAATTTATTACTAAATAAGAATTCTAGCCTATTAGGAACAGTCATTTAAAAATATATATTTAGTTGCTACTAATAATGCAGAAGGCGGTTTTCTTACACTTATAATTGAATAAGAATTTCATATTTAAAATGATTAGAGATTATGAAAATAAAATGTAAGTACAGTAAATATACTAATGGAAAGAAAATTAACTTGACAATTTGCACAGAGCATATTGGCTCGGTAGAGCGTTTGTAATCTCTGTACTCCTTAGTGGAGGGCACGGATGTTCAGGTATGCTGAGAATTTAATTAAGAGTAGAGTGTTTACTTTTTCTCCTTGCTTTTACTATTCTCAGAAGATTAAATTGCCATTTCTTGCCTTTCCACATTTTGTCTATTCATCAGATTTTTATCATTACAGTTTTTGTTTATAGTTAAGCAACTTTAGCAGAAATTTCCCTGTAATACTGCTCTCCCTCAAACAGAAATGCCTGTTCATCCCTGCTGATTCGGTAAGCCAATGGTTGCCTGTCACTAGATTTAAGCCCAGAGAGAAACACATGTGAAACTTATTTTAAACCCAGCAAATAGGGATGCCTGGCTGGCTCACTCAGTGGGCATACAACTCTTGATCTTGGGGTTGTGGGTTCAACCCCAAGTTGAGTACAGAGATTACTTAAAAATAAAATCTTAAAAAAATAAACCCAGTAAATTAATATTAAGATACATTTGTAGTAAGACTAGCTTTGTCATTTCATTGCTAGTTTTTTATAACCTTTTTTTTTTAAGCCAGGATATGCCTCAATAATGAATACCATATCTGACACAACTGTATTCACATCTTCATGACCAATGTCCCTGAATTCTGTTCTGGCCTTAATATCCCACCTCTGTTACAAACTTGCTCTCTGATTTGCTTCCAGATCTTTAGATGTAACCTGTTTCTTTGCTACTGCTTTTTCCAATCCTGTATTCTTCACATTCTAAGGGTTATACTTGTTTCTATATTAAAGCCTATTTCGACAGTAATTTAAAACTTACTCTGCCTCATCAGAAGTAGCTTCCCAATCCTGGCATTGATACTGATACCAATATAAAGTTTGGATGTAACACAGAGCTATGGTAATATTTAGAGATAAGAAATGGTAACACTTGCACAAAATACAACAGATATGCAGTCAATTAGCACAAACTGTATCATAGGTACAATTATTAGTTATATTAATTAATATTATAAATGATTTTTCATGGAATCTTTCAGATAATGAATGCTTCATGAATTTTAAGAATATTAACCTATATTTTTAAGATTTTAACTTAATTTTTTAACAATTGATCTGACCAATCCTACCTCAATCAAGAACATTTTAACAACTGAAAAAAAATTGTTTTAAAGATTTATTTATTTATTTGATCAGAGAGAGATCACATGTAGGCAGAGAGGCAGGCAGAGAGAGAGAGAAGGGGAAGCAGGTTCCCTGCTGAGCAGAGAGCCCCATGTGGGGCTTGATCCTAGGACCCTGAGATCATGACCTGAGCCGAAGGCAGAAGCTTTAACCCACTGAGCCTCCCAGGCACTCCCAACAACTGAAAATTTTAACAACTAATCTAATTCTACATCTATAAGGAACTTCTTTGTTTTCTTTTTTTTTTTAAAGACTGGGGGGCAGAGGGAGAGGGAGAGAGAGAATTCCAAGCAGGTTTTATGCTGGAGAATCGGGGCTTAATCCCACAACCCTGAGATTGTGACCTGAGCCAAAATCAAGAGCCAGAAACTGAACCGACTGAGCCCCCAGATGCCCCAAGAACTTCTATCATGACTAATATCTCTTCTATAATCACCATTAGAGTGGCGGTGGCTAAACCATAATTAAGTGAGTAATAGAATGTGGGAAAAATCTTCATAACAAAAGCAATTTTTTTTAGAATTTTGATCCTATTGTTTTCTTCGTAGCAAATAGGAACAATGTATCTTTGTTTTAATTTTCAGTGTTCAATATTTTTAACTGAATTTGATATATTATGAATTATTTTTCTAATAAAAATACATTTCCTAAACCATTGTCAACATTCCAATTATACTCCCACAGTCATTTCTATGAATGATATTACTTATCATTAGTTTAGATCATCGACTTCTAAAGCTGAACCAACCACTGTTTGAACATCTTTAAAAATGGGAGTGACATTCTTCCTGCTGCATTGTACAACACTTTCATGTTGAACATTTTTGATCCACGGGCCAACCTAATTCATATACTTGGATTCTAAAGATTCTCCCTGATATGGCTCTAATTTATTCCATATAGTTAGAACCCTCCATTGATATAAATTAATATTTCAAAAATCTTTTCTTTTTTGCTTATTAAAATAAAATTCATCCTTTAGGTGTACAATTCAGTGAGTTTGGGCAATCCTATGCAGAGGTATAACCACCAGCACAATCAAAATAAAGAATATTTCTATTGTCCAAAGACATGTTTTCATTACCCTTTGTAGGGTATTTTTGTCCTACCCCCAGATCCTGGCAACTAAAGAGATATGAATACAATTCCTATAGATCCACCTTTCTTAGAATGTCATATAATAAATCTTTCCTCTTTTAGATGAACTATTTCATTGTTATTTAAAGAGAACTATAATGGGCAAAAAACAAGAACAAAAACCCTACAAAAAACAAATAACAAACTTGTTGTAATGAAACAGTATTATTGTTTTGATCCTAGTCATTGTGTCTTCCTGTCTTTCAACTGCAAAGAAAATGCTATTTTTCAGGGCTTGAGGCTTGGAAATATCAAGAGAGTTATTTACCTAAGTTGCAGCTCATTAAGAGTATTTCATACAATTTGAGAATGGGAATCTCCAGAAATCCAAAGATATTCTCGAATTAGGAGAAAGTTACCTCGATAAGTAAAATGGCCATTTTATCTGTTGATTCCCAGATGAGACAACCAAAGCATTTACATCCAAAGTGGACGGTGTGGAAGATGAGACATTGTATACTGCTGAGATAAACTGTTGGGCCTTTGCCTGTCTTCAAGTACATTCTTTGAGTGAGCAGGAATTAATTTCTCTTTGCTGCTGCCTCTCTGCTCAAGTTATGCTGGAGTATTTTTCAAAGAGGAGCATAAAACAGCTACACAGAAGACAATGAGAAATGATTGAAAATTCCAGTGAATTTAGGGGAATGGAGTTCATGTCGTCCATTCAAGAATAGTGATGATTTTCTAGTAGGAAAAATAGAACTGAAAATTGCTACTTTGTGATAGTTTGGTGGCAGAATGCAAAAGAAATGCTTTGAAATAGCATTTAAAATTTCCTCAGGAGCATAAACAGTTTATCTTTCTTAGCCTGTGGGCAGCAGGGGATAGCATATGGAGCATACATACATTATGAGGGAAAACTGCCAAACAGGAGGGACATGATCATTCTTTCTCTGTGATCCCAAGTTGGTCTATAGGCACTATTTCTGCTCTAGACATGCTGGAGATAGACTTAGGATGCATAAACATATGTATTTGAAAAATACCACTGGAAGAATCTGAAGGTTTAAAAGAAATAAAAAAATTACATAACCTACATAATTCTATAGAAGAGGAATCATAATTCTCTCTACAATTTGTTTTAGGTATGACATTGGAGAAGTTTGAAATGATTGTTTTGTGCATTGTAGTTTATAATTATGGCCCTATGGGAAATTAATTAATTGTAAAATCCCACTGGCACTGTAAAAGAGAAGGGATACTGAAGACTTGCCATTAAGTCATTTGAATTTACTGGCAGGAAAAAAAAAGGCACTAAAACTTCATTATAATGAAATTATTTATTGAATATTGAATATCATAATCATTATTAAAGTATGTTATAAATTTCAAATAATACAAGTAAATTTGTAACTAAATAATTTTAAATATATTTTATAAGATATCACTGAAAAGAAGTTAGGCTATGGTGACTGGATAGAAATTGATAGGTTTTATGTGGAGATAGATGAACATATTTTAGAAACTGGTAACTTATTCCTTAAACTTGAATATAGTAATTATTTTAATTTTTTCCCTTTTTTTGATGAAGACTCAGTCTCCTATTTCTAAAATTGAGGTAATTTTAATGATCTTTTCTATTTGAAAAATAACACTCCAAAGAAAACACTGGACTTCTCACATCATTATTCAACTTCCCAACCAATTTTTGAGAGAATTGGTATGGCAAAATTATTTATGTTTCTCATTAAATTATCTTTCACATTTTGTTTTAGTTGGAATCTCATCAAATATGTTAAATATAAATTATTTATGAAGGTAACTGAAATTTTCAAGGTGTAGTGCATTCATGTCCAACCTGCAGCCTTTGCTATGCAGTAACGACATATTACAGTAGCTCCCTGCCTGAAAAAAAAATCACAATAAGCTGTATAAAATGAACAAAAGCAGGTAGTAATATGACAGTGAGAATGAGCCATAGTAGGAAAAACAAGAAATCAAAAGATCCTGAAAAATGTGACAATTTTTTTTTAATTTTAAGATTTTCCTCTTCTAGCCCCTCTTCACAAATGTAGAAATTAGTCACTGAATTTGTATTTAGAAGGGAAATGATGTGGGGCACCTGGGTGTCTCAGTTGGTTAAGTGCCTGCCTTCCTCTTAGGTCATGATCCCAGGATTCTGGGATCAAGGTCCACATTGAGTCCCCACATTGAGCCTCTGCATTGAGCCCCTGCATCAAGCCCCAATCTAGCCATTCAGGGAGCCCTCCAAAGAGGCCTCCAAAAGGCCCCCAGCTGGAGGGAAGCCTGCTTCTCCCTTTCCCTCTGCCTGTTGCCTCCTTCTCTACTTACCCCCTCGCATGTGCTTTCTCTCTCTCTCTCTAATAAATAAATAAAATCTTAAAAACAAAAAAGGGAGGGGGATGATGCTTTTTTTTGGGGGGGGGGGATGATGCTTTTTAAGAGCTGCTGCCAACTGAAAAATCTTTTATTTCTTGAAAACTCCCTATTCTTGAAAACACCTTCATATTCAAACATATAAATGCCACACTTCAAATAATAAATCCAGTTCTTTTCTTCCAAAGCAAGAAAAAAAACAAACAAAAACAAAAACAAAAACAAAACAGAGTAGTCAAGTTGTGGAAAAACACTTGTAGTTCACTTTCTAAATCCTTTTGAATTCTCTCTACAGTCATTCTCTGTGTTCATGGAAAGACAGTACATTCAGGCAATCAATCATGGATTTCCTCTGATGGCACAAAGTAGTGATCCTCAAAAAAACCTTCAGCTCCCCCTTACTCCCAGTCAGCATTTATGCAATTACTTAGTTATTTGAATGCTTAACACAACTCAAAGGAAAGTTAAACACTTAACTTAATTCTTATAGGATTTAATTTGATTATAATTCTGATTTTGAAGGACATTGGATGACAACATTCCTTTTCACGTCCAAATTATAGCTTATCGGTTGGTAATTCTATTTAACTTTCATTATATTTGGGGGGAAATGCAGAAATAGTAACAAAATTGAAGGAAATCAAAAAAGTTCTAAAATCTTTTAAGATTGATATTCACTTGGTTTTTACAACGAGGATTACTTCCCCATTTTCTAAGTCTGTTTGCTGCTGTTCATTCTTAAGGAGTGAAGTTTAAAAAAGTTCACTCTTAGCTGAGAACAATGACATACTTCCTTGACTCAATATATTTAGTATAAATCAATACTTCTTGCATTTGAAACCACGTAAAGACCTTAGAACTCCTATATCTCTACCTACCCTACGTCCTACCTTCCCAGTGGCAGTGAAACAGTGTTATGTATTTTAGTTCTCTATGTATATATTTACTCTTCTCCTTGCTATTTGTTCATCCCTGCATTTCTGTGCTTCTAGCTGTAATTATTTCCCTTCATTGAAAAACTCACTTTAGTTGGACCAGCTGATAATAAATTGTTTTTTGTTTTTATAAAAATCCCTTATTACACCTTCATTTCTGAGTATATTTTTACTGAGGTTAGAATTAGAGGTTGGCTGTCATCTTTTTCAGCCTTTGAATAACACACTCTTTTCTAGCTTCATTGCTTATTATAAAGTCTACTGTAAGTGATATTGATGATCCTTCGAAGAAAAGTATCTTTTTAAATTTGAGATATTCTTTCTGTCTTTGGATTCTTTTTTTAGCAATTTAGGTTTGATTTTTATAAATTCTAAAGTAGTTAGCTTTCATTAACTCTGGAGTTTGCCTTTTCATTCATTTCTGGAAATTCTTGACCACTGTTTAACTAACTTTCTACTTCTCCCCTCCCTTCTCTCTTCTCTTCTATTCTCTTTTCCTCCCTTCCCTTTTCTTTTTTCTTCCCTCATATTGTCTCATCTCAGCCCAAATCACTTCACCCTTTCTTACCTCCTTTCTCCCTCCCTTCATTCAAGGGATCTGGAAGATATGCCAGGATTCTTCATCATGGATGCATCTTATATCTTACTGTTCCTTCCTGCATTTTCAATATATCTTTATTTCTGCGGTTGAAGCTATTTCCTAATGACCTATCTCCCTATTCACTAATGCTTACTCTATCTGTATCTTCTTTTTTTTTTAATTTTAAGATTTTATTTATTTATTTGACAGAAAGAGAGATAGCCTAGAGAAGGAACACAAGCAGGAGGCACTGGGAGAAGCAGGCTACCCACTGAGCAGGGAGCCTGACTCAGGGCTCAATCCCAGGACCCTGGGCTCATGACCTGAGCCAAAGACAGATGCTTAACTGTCTGAGCCACCCAGGCACTCCTACTTTATCTGTCTCTTAAACCATGTTCTTGCTGTGGGTCCAGAATTATTACATGACTCATTTTATAGTTTCCAATATCCTGACATTATCTATCTTAATATATATTGTGGTGCATATTAATTATTCTTGTTTAAGTAAATACATCTGATAATTCCAATAAGAATTGACTTTCAATCCCTTGGTTTTCAATCATTTAGTCCTAATTCTTATAAATCTGCTTATTTTTGATTGAATGTTGAACACTCTGTATCCAAAATAGTGAAGATAATTTGTGGTTCTGCATGTGGTTATTTTCAGCCAGAGATGATTTTTTTTTTTTTTTTTTAATTTCTGGCAGGCAGTAGAGTAAGAGCAGATTAATTTAATCAGTCTGGGATAGGACTGATTCAAAGCTGGTTTTCATCCTTTATGAGAGGATTTATTTGGGTTTACTCTCATCCCAGTTGAGACCTGAAGTATTTACCAGAGCCTAACTTCTTTGGCAGGACCTGAACTAAATGTTTGTCTCCCCTACCCATAAAACTAGGAAAACTCCCTTCAGCTTCTTAGCATTTTGGCTAAAGTTTAAAAATCAGCAAATGGCTAAGAAAGTGCCAAGTATTAGTCTCTCCTCTCTTCATTCCTCTTTTTTCTGTAATCTTGGCATCCCTAGTTCTGGCTCCCTTAGTTGACATCAATCCTGATTTCCACTTTTCTAGTCCCAAAAGACTGCTCGAAGCTCTGATCAATTTCTCAGCACCTCAATCCTTTGCAGCAATCAGTAAGGGAAAAGCGGCACAGAAATTTGGTTTTTGCTCAGTTCAATTCTCTTCCCTGTAGAATCTAGGTTCAAATGCTGGCTACTGAAGTAGTGTACTTCAATATTTTTAAATAGATTTAAATTTTTAAAAAAAATTAGCTTTCATAGCTGTTTTCATGATGTTAGCTCTCCTTTAACATTTCCTTATTAGATTTATAATGATTGTATTAGGATATTAATAAAACGGAATTTTATAAAGGGGATAGTGGATACTTTATAAGATATTAAAGAAACTATATTTGATTAATTTTGTATGAGTGAATATCTCTCAGTTCTTAGCACAATAATCATTTTAGAACATGATAATAGGTATTTGAAAAAACAAGCAAACTATTTAAGATTCATTGGTTCTAGCTTCTGAAAGAACACCATCTATTCTACCATGCACAGATATAAGCAAATATCTTCATTATATAAGAAAGTTGACATAACAGAAAAAAAAGTTTGAAATTGCTCTCACTTTTGAACCATGCATTTACTACAGCCAGATACAAATCTTTTCACTTTTTCACCTGCCTTCCATCTTCTCTCTCTACGTGTATACACATACACAGACACACACAAACACACACATGTACAAACACCATATATAACAAGAAGAAGAGTGCCTGGGTAGCTAAACTGGTTAAGATTCTGACTCTTGATTTTGGCTCAGGTCATGATTTGGGCTCCTGGGATCAAGCCCCACGTGGGGCTCTCAGCTCAGCGAGGAATCTACTTTTCTTCCCTCTCCCTCTGTTCTCCTCTCCTGCCTGCACATGTGCTCTCTCTCTCTCTCAAGGTAATAAATAAATCTTAAAAAAAAGGAATATGTATGTGTGTATACCAGCTACACACACACTCACAACACATGCACACAAATACACATATCTCCATACCAACGATAAGCATAAACAGGACAAAGAGGCAGTTGCCTGCAACCAGATTTTTCGTCTGAATAATTCAGAATATTTTTGTAATGGCCCCTCAAACTAATACTGTCTGTTCTTTTTAAGTCTCTTTATTCTAGGCTACCTGCTTAATTCAAGGAGTTTTTCTTTTAGTATCTGATGCCAGATTCCTATATCTTGTGTTTTAATATTACATATTGTTTTTACTTGTATCATCAAGCACCTTAATTTCATACTGCTTAAATGGTTCCACTGTTAATTCTATTTCTATGACGTAAAGATTCCAAAAGCCTGAGGAAACCAGAAGATGAAAAAACTGAATTTTGAGAAAAAAATTGAAAATAAGTAGCATTTTCAAATACGTAAGTTTTAGGGAAGAAGGATATCAAAATAGCTTTAGGAGTTTAAATAAATAATTTTGGCATGCAAATCTGATCACATATCTTTAATGCTTATAGGAACTGGGAGAAATCTGAAGATGATGTATTGACTAAGTTATAGAATTCAGTGAAAACTGCAGTGACAAAGACTATCAATTATTTTATTAGAGAAGCTGTCTGACAGATTATGGACAATTTCTGATAACTTAATTGTTCTATCCATGTAATTGTTCCTAACTAGTATTTTGGTTGATTTTTTAACATAATGATTTAAGACGTCCAAACTTTGGCACTTTGGTAACGTCTATACTTAGTAAAAACATCATAAAATAATGATTTAATTAAACTGTCCAAGTAAAACATTCAATAAAATAGCTTTAATAAATGATGTTGATATAAATTGTTTGAATTAAGGAATTTATTAATTATGCAGGCTGTCATCATTCAAGCGATTGTGAATTGATATATAGTAGCTTAAAACAAAAATCTATTATGTAGATTTTTGAAATCAATGTGTTTAATTCAGTTATTAATATGATCTAGTACCAAAGAGAGTGAGACTTATGCTTTTGTGGGTTTTTTTTCCTATAACTTTTAAAGTTGTGGTTTATACCTTGCACCAAGATTGACAATAATCTTTTATTGTTAACTGAAAGTTTTATATGTAGTTAGCCAAAGTATTCTAAAATACAATTTTGCACATATCACACACAAATGCACACACACACTTATTAAGAAACAACCCATATTTTTCATTGATTGCACAAATATGTGTATGCTAACAAAGGAGAGGTTATATTATATATATATTATAGACTGCATGTGTTATTAATTTATAACTCCTAACTTTGCAAAGGGCAAAAGGGATTTGCTCTACCAAGTATAAGTAATTTGTATATAGTCACAATATTTTTGTAAATAGAAAATATATTTGGTGTTTTTTTAAAGATTTTATTTATTTATTTGACAGAGAGTGAGATCACAAGTAGGCAGAGAGGTAGGCAGAGAGAGAGGGGGAAGCAGGCTCCCCGCTGAGTGGAGAGCCCAATGCGGGGCTCAATCTCAGGACCCTGAGATCATGACCTGAGCCAAAGGCAGAGGCTTTAACCCACCGAGTCACCCAGGCGCCCGGGAAATATATTTGGATGACAGTTTTGGTTCTTATTCTTTTTTAAAGCAGAGATAATGGATAGATGATAGATAAATAGATAGATAAATAAGAGACAAATAGGTGATACTATGTAACAGATGACAATTTAATTGATTGAAAAAAGTAGAAGATGAATTCTTAATAGAACTACTGTGGAGCAAAGCCGGGACAGCCTGCTGTGTCAACTGAAATTTCAGCTGTGAAATGTATGTACAAGTTTAAGAGTAAAACCTGGTACACATTAAGCATAATTTATTGTTTGAAAGATATATCTCTTTTATGGATTGAAAACTGGATGGAAACAAAGGCCAAAAATAGATAAATTAATATATTGTTAGAATAAACAGCTCTGTAAATGGAAACTATGAAGCGCAGAGCATGTCTCCATATATTTCATTTAAATAGGATTGGAATTTTATGGGAAACTTTATTTTAAATGATGCATATTCAAGACACCGGCTAATACAATTAAGTTTAGTAAAGTGTTTTTAAAGATGAAGTACCCAGTATATTGTCACTGTGATATATTCAAAACCAACCAACAAGCATTTAACTGGATTATACAGTCTAGCTAAATACATAAATACATAAACAATCATAAAATCCTGCAACCAAAATTGTTTCCTTTTGTCAGTAGGGTCTAAAGTCATTGAGACACTTCTTTTTTTCTTTTTCTTTTTTTCTTTTCTCTCTCTCTCTCCCTCTCTCCCTCTCTTTGGCAATGGAAGTTCTATTACAAAATCGAATATGAATGTTTTCCATGATCTAATTTTCTGTTTACCAACACCATGGTGTTTGAATTTCTGATTTGTCTTTTCCCGTTTTGTTTTGTTTTGTTGATGAGCTTCTCTACCATTATAAAACATTATATTTTTTTGATGGATTATTATGAAAATTATTTTGATGACTGCATGTGATATATCTTTCTCACATTTTCATTGTTCATGTGCACAGACATTTCTTCCTACTCCATCAGTTCTTAGTGTACTGGGTATTTTCAAGTCAGTTTGAATAGTAGTTCATACAACTTTTTTTTTAATTAATTGTGGCACTCTTGTGGGTAGAATTTATACTTTGACTAGGCTTGGCAGCTTATAACGGATTGATGCTTTTGTGACACAGTTACGATTTGAAAGCATTTCTCTGTGTATTAACTTGAATTCCACCCATTTTCTCTCCTTGTAATGCTCATTATGGCAGCTCATCTTCATATCCCAAGTGGAAATTTCCTGTTTCCAAGGTATCAAGAGTGTTCTCCACCAAGAATATTGGACTTTTGTAAGTGTTGGGCAACACATATGGCTCCACTCTAGACAAGGACAGTCATGCAGAGCAAATGCTCACTTTTCTGGCAGAATTTGCTTGTTTTACTTTCCTGGGACTTTCAAAGAACGAATGCCATCTGTGTGAAATAAAACTCTGTTGAAGGATTTAAGAGCATTATTCATCATGGTTATATCTTAATGGTCATGCCACATTGATGTGTTCCAAAATTTATTCAGGATTAAAGCATCCCGACCAACTGAGGCTGCTGCTGTGTCTCCAGACTGTTCTTCATGCGGGTGTTACTTCTGATATGCCAAGAGGAACCATGTCATTACCAGAAGAGTGAGAATGGGAGAACCTCACGGTTACAAGAGCAGTGAGTAGCAGTTGGAGCATCAAGACTTAGGACAGAGGCAGCCGGGGGTGGAAGCAGAGAGAACACGGAAGGAGCCAGGAGAGTGATGGATCAGCCATAAGGATGATAGTGCTTAGGAACACTTTAGGAGAGGGTAGAATTTTGCTCTGAATAAAACTGCATGTTCTGAATTCAGTGCTGAGGTCACCGTAATTTTGTAAAAGGGTTATTTTTTTTTAATTTTCAAGTCATATTTCATTTCATCATTCATTCTGTCACTCATTCAGCATATATTTAATACGCATTTATTATATTGCCTGGGTCTGTTGTAGACATGAAAGATACATTGGTGATAGCAGAATAGTTCTTCAAATATCTTCCTTCACGGAGTTTGCATTTTTCCTATGAAACTGGTATGTGATAGAACAGGTATCATATTCTTCATGATCAATATGATGCAGGCAAAATACTTGGTAAAGTGCAAAACAAACAGAACTTGTTATTTTTGGAGAATACACACCATTAGCACTCTATCAGAAAGCTACAAACTCAAAAGCCACCTGCTAGAAGTTACCAATTAATACTTTTAAAAATGTTTTTAAATTGAAGTTAAAGTTTATGTACAGTAAAATATTTAACTTGTGTTTGTTAAAAAGAGCTTTGGCACGTGTATATACCATACAACTAATCGCCAAATCAAGATAGAGAAAATTTCCATTACCAGAGGGTATTCTTCTAACTCCTCCTTACTAAACTCTGCTCTGCATAGGTGATCTATGTTTTTATTTCTGCCCTCGACATTAATCTAGCCCACATCTTAACCTCTTAAAAATGTCAGGATATGGGACGCCTGAGTGGCTCAGTTGGTTGAGCAGCTGCCTTTGGCTCGGGTCATGGTCCCAGTGTCCTGGGATCGAGTCCCACATCGGGCTCCTTGCTCAGCAGGGAGCCTGCTCCTCTCTCTGCCTCTGCTTGCCTCTCTGCCTGCTTGAGTTCTCTCTCTGTTAAAATAAAATAAATAAAATCTTTAAAAAAAAATGTCAGGATATACTATGTACTCTTTTGTGTCTGGCTTCCTATGTTCAATATATTATTAAGGTCCATCCATGAATTGATATATCTGTAGTTCATTGCTGTATGTACTATTATATTAAATTTATGAATATATTATAATTTATCTATTACCCTGTCATCAACAGGATATTTGATTATTAATGATAAAGCTCTCTAATCATTCTTTTTTTTAATGATTTTATTTATTTATTTGACGGAGAGAGAGATCACAAGTAGACAGAGTAGCAGGCAGAGAAAGAGGTGGAAGCAGGCTCCCTGCTGAGCAGAGAGCCTGATGCGGGGCTCGATCCCAGGACCCTGAGATCATGACCTGAGCCGAAGGCAGAGGGTTTAACCCATTGAGCCACCCAGGAGCCCCTCTAATCATTCTTGTACAAGTAATTTTGTGGACTTGTTTTCAACTCTCTTTGGTAAATATCTAGCTATATCATGGTGTAAGTGTGTGGTTTATTTTATAAAAAACTATTTTTCCAAAATGGTGAAGAACTGTATATACCACTAGTATATTATGGGAGTTTGGGTCTATAATTTTGTCTGTTGTCATCACTCATTTTAACTTTAGACATTCTGGTAGAGCTAAAGTCATATCTCTATAGTTTCAATTTGTATTTCCTTAGCAAATGATAAAGTTGAGTACATTTTTATGTTTTTATTGGTAAGTGTGCAGATTTTGCCATTTTCTACCATGTTTGGCATTTCTTTATGCAATTTAGATATAATTCCTTTGTCAGATGCACATCAAATATTTTCTCCCAGTCTGTGGCTTGTATTTATAAGGATGTGAAGTTATTTTTCTTATGTTTTCTTCTAGAAATTTTATGATTTTAACAGCTCTACAGTTACATAAACTTCATCTCAAAATAATTTTTGTAAATTTTGTAAGATTTGTATATTTTCCATTGAACTGTCTTGGCACCTTTGTCAAAAACCAGTTGGCTATAAATGTGTGCATCTACTACAGTCAAGTATGTGTAGACTTTTCTCTGTTCCATTTTTCTATTTGCCTATACTTATGTCAATAACACATTGTCTTTTTTTTTTTTAAGATTTTATTTACCTATTTGACAGAGAGAGAGATCACAAGTAGGCAGAGAGGCAGGCAGAGAGAGGGGGAAGCAGGCTCCCCGCTGAGCAGAAAGCCCAATGCAGGGCTCTATCCCAGGACCCTGAGATCATGACCTGAGCCAAAGGCAGAGGCTTTAACCCACTGAGCCGCCCCAATAACACATTGTCTTAATGAAGCTATATAATAGGTTTTAAAATCAAGCAGTGTATGACATCCAAACTTATGCTTGCTTTTGTTCTGGCTGTTCTAGGTTTCTAGGTCTTTTTAATTACGGAATAATTTGACAATAGGTTGGTTAAATAGTAACAGATTAGCTGTTGGGATTTTTAAAGGAATTGTTTTGAATTTGTAGAATATCTTGAGGAGAACAAACATTTTAACAATATTGAAACTTCCAAACCATGAACACGATTTATCTTGGCATGGACTTTCTTTAATTTCCCTCAGAAATGTTTTAGTTTTAAGTGCAAAGATACTGCACATTTTCCACTAAATTTACTAAGTTTCTATGATTTTAATGCACTGAAACTATATTGTGTCTTAGTTTAATTTTCCAGTTGTTGCTCTTACACACAACTGCCTTTTAAATATATTGACCATGTATTTAATGAGTTTTTAAAACCTAATATTTACCATATTTTTTGTACATTTCAGGATTCAGGATTTTTCACATATCTAGTCATGCCATGTATGAATAAAAAAAAATTTACACCTTCCTTTTCAGTCATTTTCTCTTCTTTTTCTTACCTGATTGCACTAGCAAACTTCCAGTATAACAGTAAATTAAGTAATGAGAGCTCACATCCATGTCCTTTCAGATCTTAGAGGTGGGGATAATATTTTGTCATTAAGTATGATGTTACCTATAAGTTATTAGAAATATGCTTTATCAAATTAAGGAATTTTGCATCTATTCTCATTTTATTGTGAATAATTAACATGAGTGGGTGTTCAAGATTGTTGAATGATGTATTCATATGATATTTCTCCTTTATTAATGTGATTTAGATTAATCGCTCTTTAAATGTTAAACCAATCCTACATTTCATGGATAAGATCCAACTGGTCATGGTGAGTGACACTTTTATTTATTATTAGATTCAATTTGCTAACATTTTCTTAAGGATCTTTTCATCTTTGCTTTTGTTTCACTGAATGCCTAGATATATAGGTTGCTGTATTTCACAAAACTGAACATATTTTGAGCCATTATTTCTTTGAAAATTTTTCTGCCTTGTTTTTCTTCTTCTCTCCTTTCAGAACCACACTTAATTATGTTACCTGTGATCTTCTCAGGTCACTGAGTCTCCATTTTACTTTTAAAAAAAATCTGAATTTTCAATTTAGATAATTTCTACTGAGTTAGCTTTGGTTCTCTTCTTCAGAATACTAATCTCCTTATCTACACCTATCTACTTCCCAGAAGCTCCACCCTCAATTACTATCACACAGGTGGTTGGACTTCAGCCATAAATGGGGGTGGGGGAAGACACATAAAAATTCAGTCCACATGGAGGGCACTGTGAGAAGGAAGGGAAGGGTGAATGAGGAGATATCGGAGGGGGCAATGAACCATGAGAGATTGTGGACTCTGAGCAACAAACTGAGGGTTTTGGAGGGGATGGGGGGTTGGGCGAGCCTGGTGGTGGGTATTGAGGAGAGCACATATCGCATGGAGCACTGGGTGTGGTGCATGAACAATTAATCTTGTAACACTGAAAAAACAAACATATTTGGGAAAAAAAATCAGTCCATAAAACTCCTTATGTATAAAATATTCAGTTTTTAAATTATCTACGAATAGTCTATTTGAAAGATATAGACACAGTCTTTGACTTTGATTTCTCTCAATCAGAAAGGGATTATTAAATCTGTACTATTCTCACAGTGATCACTGTTTAATAGTGTTTAATTCAAGCTATATTAATGACAATCCTGAAACAAAAGTTTAGCAAACTTGGAAATCCATTTTCACATAATTTTAATATTGGAAGCAGAATTTGTCACTGAGAAGTTCTTTGGTTTGTATGCACTTGTGTCTCTTGTATATAATATGTATACACACTGTCAAATCACAACTATTTGCATGTAATATTTTGTGTGTTAGTTAAATTTCGAGGATGGGAACATACGTATTAGTACCAACTATCAGTATTATCACTATTTAGCTATTTATATGTTCAACTTAAACTTTCAATATTTGTTATAATTTTTGAAATAATGACAGGGTGTGAGATAGGCAGTGGAAAGGCACAATATGTTTAGGAGATTCATAAAACTATATTTGGGCCATAAAAAGGATTTTACAATACTCCGAGACATTTTTCAATAAAGATTGGTTAGAAAGAATGGGTTTAAAAATATATATATATAAAATTGGATCTCTCTAAGAAGAAAGAAATAAGACAAGTAAGGAAAAGAATAGTTTTAAAATGGGTGCTCTATTTGTATGTGTAAGGCTACACTGGACCATAGTCACAAGCAAGCTGAAGGTTGACTGGGCTAAGAAGGTGATAGCAGGCATCAGGCTTTGGGGGCATATATGTTGGCAAGATGCACTGGGTTTTTATCATAAAGGAGGGTGATATTTAAGTCCAAGTCGCCTGATGTTTGTTTACTTCTTTCTTTCCTTACTTTCTCTCTCTGTTTTTGTCTCTCTCTCTCTCTCTTTCTTTCCTTTTTTTTCCCTTTCCTTTCCTCCCTTCATACCCTCTTTGGACTTCCTTCTCTTTTCCTTTTTTTCCTTACCTCTCTCTTTTCCATTTCTCCTCCCTCCCTTCTTACCTCTCCCCTCTCTCTTGTCTACCTCTTCCCTTTTCTACTCTCCATTCTTACTCCCTCCCTTCTTCTCTCTCCCTTACCCCACCCTTAAGAAATCTTTACTAACCATTTATTATCTGAAAAGCATAAAGAGTTCACAGAAAAATATTGTATCTTAAGTTTTATATCTGTGTTTTCAATATTCATATAAAAAATCTGACAAAATGCTCCAAAAATATATGGTCAAAGCATAAATTAAAAAATAAATGTTGCCTTCATCTCAGTTTCTTCCTTTCCTTTCCTTTCTCTCTCTCTCTCCTTCTTTCTTTTGAACAAATATTTACCAAAATTGCCTTCCATATATCAGGCACTTTTCTGTGGCACTGATATCTAATCAAATGGGAAAGACAAAAATATAAAGGGAATTAAAAATTAAACTTTGAGTATTTACTAGGAGAATTATACTATAATATAGAATGTAGGAAAAAAAATCTTTACTGGGTATGGAAAAAAAGAGAAAAAAAGGGAACCAAGATTCATAAAAAAACTATTGAATTCTTTTCTTTAGTCCATTTAATCTTCACTAGTCCATGAAGTAATACTATTACAAGTATTACTATTACCTTCACTTGATTTATTTAGTATTTATTTATTTATTTATTCATTCATTCATTCATTCATTCATTCAATTTTAGTAAGCTTTAGGCCCAACATGGGTTTGAACTTAAACCCTAACACCAAGAGTCGCACACTTTACCAGTTGATCCAGCCAGGTTCCTGGTGCCCACTTTTTCCACATCACTTTTTTAGATATGGAAAGAGAAGAGACTCAGAGATCAGTTTAACCCTTTTTAATGACAATTCAAATTCATCAAATGCCTAAAACTATTTCCTTATACTACTTTGTGTTTAGAAGTTTCAGTACCGATTTTAGAAGATGATGATGATGGAATCGATAGCAATGATAATAATAGCAATAATGAGGAAGAAAGAGGAGAACAAGAACACCATGTACAGAAAAAGCAAGGAGAGTTGCTAACACTTCTACAGCACACACCAGGTGCCAGTTCTAAGTACTCTAACTATAGCAAGTCACTTAATTCTCTCAACCTTACAATAATCTTACATAGCACTGATGTGGGAAAAAAAAGGCAGAAGGAAACTTATTAAATTTCCTTACTATCTAAAGCCCATTGATGAGTCCTTAAAACAGGCAGAGTGACATTCCTCTAGGAACTCAGCTGTCTCCATGTTAATACTTTGCTAAGGGCAAAATAAGTTTTTATAAACAAATTTATTTTATAAATAAATTTTGTTTATATTATAAGGGTTTGTTTAGTCCAACCACCAGGATTCTGTAAGTCTACTTTAACATATAAAAATTCCTTTGGAAACTTTCTTTATTTCTATCCACCCAAGATACATGTTTGTAATTATCTCCCAAGCACGACTGACTGATATTCATCTGACGAGTCTCATGATTGAATTTTTACTGAACAGTAATAAATGACCTTTCCTAACAATAGCTAACCCCCTCAGGATCCTGGAACCTTGCTTCCCAAATACCTGGAAGGCTCATACCAACCCTAACTCCCTCCCAACTTGAAAGTATATAATGGGCCACTCCTCTGGACCCCAGTGCAGCTCTTTCTGCCCACAGGTCCTGTCCCTGTCCTGGTGCTTTAATAAAACCACCTTTTTGCACCAAAGGCATTTCAAGAATTTTCTTGGCCATTGGCTTTGAAGCCTATCATCTTTCCTATATTAGCACATCAGGGGCTCCCTGCTCAGCTGAGAGTCTGCTTAACCCTCTCCCTTTGCCCCTCCCCCTACTCTTGTTCTCTCTCTCTTTCTCTCTAATAAATAAATAAATCTAAAAAAAAAAGACAACAAAAAGGTGATAAAATTAGCATATGTCCAGTTTTAGAAAAAAAAAAGTAATAGTAAAAACTTCAGTTTCTGTCCTCTCAGGAATGAAAAACTAATGAACATTTATAACTCAACAAATTCACTAGCAAATGTTTAAAAATAACATTTATATGAAAAACAAGAAAACATGTATGGTAAGAATCACATTTTTCAGGTTAATAAGTTATATTCTCAATTGATACTTAAAATAAAAAAGAACTACCCAAAAACAAATCAGTGATGAAATCCATTCTGGGCTTTTCCTACAAATCTTATAATTGACCAAGATGACCATAATGTTTCCATCAGCTTGACTAAACTTTTGGAAAGATTTCTTTCTGCTTCTTGGACCCTGACCTCCCTCTCTCCCCTACTCTTACAAATTTCAGATCACTTAATTGGAGATATCCTTTTTTTTTCTTAGAGAATTTAATCAGAAAAAATTGTAATGGTAAATCCTTTCTCTGCCCCTGGGAGATATAAATCTTTTTAAAAAGGTTCTTGCCAAATTTACAACCCAGGATTGTCTTGCTCAAGGACTGAGAGGCATCCCTTTGAAATGTAAACATTAAGGAAATAGTCTTTCATTTCCCAGTCACCAGAAAGGTAGGAGCCTAATGAACTTCGGTAGGTTAGTGTGTGACTTCAAATGTAAAATTACCTTCTGTTAGGAAGATATAAGGAAGTTTACCTTTTTTCTTGGATAGAGCCAATATTAGGAAACACAAATGGTCTTTATCCCCTGCACTGTAGCTCTTAAAAAACCCTCTAACCTTTTTCAGTAGAGTTGAGTTCAGACTGTGTTCTGAACTCTATTCTCCATTGTAATAGCCTAGAATACAGTCTTCTTTTCCTATTTAATTTTGCCTTGTGAAACTCTTGCTTTAACATAATGATAATCCTCCAAATTCTGAGATAGTAACAATTGGGAGACAAAACCTCTGGATTCAATTTAATCCAAACATTCTAAATTCAACCATGTACTTAATGCTCTTGAAAGAGGACTTCACTAGCCTAATTTGACCTCAAACTTTCTACCTGGGTTCTTCTTTAGAGCTTGTCTCTTGGCTCAGATGGAAGACCAGAGGGCAAAGCATCCCCTTCATGGGAACGGAAACTACTCATTCAGACAATAAGGACTATCCTGAGCCAGCAAGACCCTCACATGATTGACTCCAAAACAATGATCAATTTAACCTTCACTGCCTACCTACATATTCTTACTTACCTTTGCCCAACATTTTCCTTATATAACCCTGGAAGTAATTTTGTCATTTTGGAGACAGTCTTTGAGATGCTAGTTCACTGTCTTCCCCATGTTGGTCTCAATGAAATAAATTCCTTCTTGTTTCACCACCACTCATCCCTATGCCTTTGGATTTTGTGAGTGGTGAGTGGTTGAACTTGGTCTGTTTGAGACCCCCGAAGCCAGATGCTCTTGCACCCCTGTGTGCTAGCTATATTCTTAAGTAGTAGATTGATTATCCCCAAACTAGATCTATCCATGTAGTTAATAAGAAGCTATGTAAGTACAAAATAAACTTTTTTTTAAGTACAAAATAAACTTGATAAGGACCTCTAAACTCACTATTTGCTTCTTTACCAAATTTATGTATTACCTTCAAAAATGAATTTCAATGTTTCATTTGTATGGGCCTTTTTAATCTGAATCTTGCATTAGAATATAGTATTACATTTCTTTAAGTGATAGTATTACCATTAGTATGCATAAGAACTCTGCATTAATAGATTTTTGTTAGATTCTACTCATAATTAAAGAAAATATAGCTAATGAAAAGCTGATGACATTCTGTGCATATAATTCTTAGATGATCTCATATTTTATATTCTCCAATATTGTATAACTTTAACAATATTTACATTATTTTTATATGAATGCAGATAACATTTAATGAAAGTTGCAAGAACTATATGGTTAAAATTACATTGTGTTAAAGTCAGTACATTTCAGAAAAAAATTGTAAAATGTATAATAAGGATTGTTCTACACTGTGATTTATCATTAGTAATAACTTCAAAGCCATTATCTTATCAGTATTCTTTTGCCTCTGGAATTATTCTCTTCAAAGAAAAATATGAATAAAAGGATATTACAACTTTTGACATAGTTACTTTTCATATGATTCTTACATTTAGTTCAACTTGCAATAATTTTAGAAACTTTCAACAGTTAAAATATGCTTAGCATCAGCATTAGGCTTTAGGACATGAAATTCTTCCCAATCTTATGTTTAATTAATTTAACCAATTTTAAGCAAATCAACCTTTATTTCTCAACTTGATTGTACAAAAATGGTCAGTATTTTTCATCTTCTTGTAGACAGAAGATTCAAAATCAAGACTAGACATTAGCAAGGGAGTGTGGCATGGGAATAAGGGATCTAATGTGACACAAATGAGAGGAAAGTGATTTTCTTCTTCATTGTTCCTTAACTCCCACAGATTCTCTGTTTTCTATTTCAGTCACCAAACATGAAGGTGATAAAGAGCTCTATTATTCTATAAACAAACAAAATTGTCCTGGGTAAAAGTTTTGGAATATTATTTCTCCACTTAAGATAGAAATTCTTACTCTCACCCACCTGCCTTCTATCTTGCCTCTTAATAATTGTATAGGTTATAACTCTGTTATTCTTTCAAAGATGAAGCCTGAAAGCTTAGGTTCAACTTTCTCACTTTCCTTTCTCTTAAAACCAATTTTATTCCCTCACTTTCTCTACCTAGCTTCATTACCATGTCCTATCAATATCAGAACATTCTATTTGAGTCAAGGATTTTATACACAGATATATACACTGAAGGTAAATATAGTAGGTAATTCATTTAACTTAGGTGTCTCTACCTTTCTTCAATGGTATTTCCTAATTGAGCTGTAATGTTAATCTTTACTTTCAACATAAGTCTTTTTTAAATGTTGGAGCACCTGGGTGGCTTAGTTGGTTAAGCATCTGACTCACAATTATGGCTCAGGTCATGATATCATGGGTCGGGAGATCGAGCCCTAAGTTGGGCTCTGTGCTCAGGGGGTAGCCTGCTTGAGTCTCTCTCTCTCTCTCTTCCTCTCCTATCCCTTCCCCGACTTGTGCCCCCCTCTCTCTCTCTTGCTCTCTCTATTTCTCAAATAAATAAATAAATCTTTAAAAAAAAATGGTGGATCCACCTTAAATGTTTGTATCCACCTTGGGGGAAAACATTGACTTGGAGATGCAGTGTAATTCTCCTTAGCGCTTTCTGTGACAGCAATGTGCAAAACTGCAAAAATAGAACTGTTAGTAATAAATCAGTTAACTAGAAAGAACTTGTTTTGTGTGGTCAGCTTGTCTTGTTTCCCAATGTTGGCAGCTTTCCTATCCTGAGACTGGTGTCATCTAACATTTGTTCACCCATAAGTTCAGCTTGGAGTCCAAGTTTGGGGATACTTCAGACTTTTGCTTTTTATGGATTTCCTGAGTTCTAACCTACCAGCCTCCAATTAGAAATCACTAAGGTTACCTAGAAGCATTAATGAACTATTTTCAATATTTTAAAATACCTACAATTATCATTTATCTATAAACCGTCATTTACCTATAGGCTAAATAATGTCAAATGTCTTTGTATTTAATTGGAATTATATCAGTTGTGTATATTTCCATATTACCTCAGATTTTACTCTAGGGAAATATTTATTTAGATTTTGAATATTTACTTGATTACTTTATCCCTCTTGGGATAATAATTTTAAACCTGGTTCATTGATTTGACAGATAGTTGATAAATAATTACTGTATTCCATATCTTGTGCTGGGCACTGGGGATAAAGAAATAACAGACTTCATGTTGCTTCTAATCTGATTGTAGAGGGAGGTAAGGCAGTGATATGATACAAAGTGATGAATATATCAACATAGTTCTCGGAGAATATAGAAAACAGATACCTAACTCAGAATGATCAGAGACTGGCAGTAACATATGGCAATATACCTCTTTGCTTCCATTTGTCTTTGAAAGAAAACATCTTGTAGCTATTCCTGACCTCAATGTGGTCTTACCTTTAATTTCTTGCCTCTTTAATGCCTTCCCAACTCCTTCCACCAATTTTTTTTTTATTTGTTTACTATTCATGCCCTTCCTCCATGGGAGCTAACCAAGACAAGGGCTGACTTGACAGGAGTTTCCTCTCTCCTTACATGAATTTATCCTATTTTGGAACCTGTTGAAAAGTGAGTCCTGTTGATGTGATCTCATCCATTTTCTTTGTCTATCAAGGTAGAATCCTTTCAGAGACTATCCCCAGATCCATGTTTAGTCTCTGAGCTTTTGAGCTGCTGTGTGGCTTAGTAGTTAATAGTCCACATATCTTTTCAGAACTTTGGTTTTCTCAGGAAAGGAAAAAATCGTAATCTACACCTCCTAACATTTTCATCAGAGAAAGACACTATTTTCCTAGATTTTAAGATTGGAGCCCTAGAACTCTCATTTCTTTATGGCTGTATAGAGGTTAAAAAAAAAAAAAAAAAAAAAGAAGGAGGAGGGGAAGAAGAGGAAGAGGGGGAGGAGGGGGAGGGGCTGCGAAGGGGGAGGAGAAAATGAGCCATTCATTTGCATATCCATTAAGCCATCCTTTTCAAATAAGCATAGGTTTTCCTCCATCTCAATAATGTTTCATCAAAGTACATATGAAACAACCGTATAAACATTCTAATCTACTTCACCCAAGGGTAGTGAGTCTTATATTAAACTTCTTATAAAATATTTCTTTGTTACATGTTTTTAAGTACAGAGGATATATATCTTTGAACAAAACAGCATCACTGAAAAGTAGGTATAGTCATTCTCCCACAGAAGAAAAAAATCACTGTGACATTATCATGCCAGAACTGAAAAAAAAAAGATGGGTACAGCAGAAATTTTAAATTTTTTATTAAAATTTTAAATTTAATATTAAATCCTAATATCTTTGTATTTGTTTATTGGATTTTACTTTTACCATCTGACTGACATTTCAATATCAATTTATATTAAAGATAGTTATATGAAAGATTTAAATAGTTACCCATAAAGAAAGGGACTCGCTGCTTGTTAGTGAGATTATTGTTTTTATAAGTTGCAGCGAAAGTTCCTTTCATGAACTGTGTCTTTAAAAGCCAGCATTAAAGAGTGTGTTCTGTGGATTCAGCTTGACAGGGTTCCCCATGGACTTCAGGGTGTGACATCGCCTTTACCAGCTCAATAGCTAAACTCCTGGAACATTAGCTTTGTGTGCTGAAGGATAAGAGAGTTTGTGGCTGGAGGACATCTTTCTAATTTACTCGAGATTTCCTGATAACTTTGCCTTTCTGGTTTTTGGCATCAGTGATCTAAATTGACAGATCAATTGGGGACAGAAACATGCACTTGTCAAGTTCTTTCCAAAAGTGAGTCTGAAACCTAATGCTGCTTCCCAAGAACTGTGGCTGCTCTTCCTATTCAAGGTTGCTCTTACTAGGCATCACTGCAATAGATTGATTGATTCACAGATGAGGGGCAAAATGACTACACAGTGGTAAAGTCAGGGTGGTATCATATGGTAAGTCAAGAAAGTAAATACCTCTTTTGGCATTTAATAAAGGAGTTTTAAACTTCAGAGTGAATAGAAATAATGGATAACACCACATTGTGTTCTTTCATTACTATATGTAATAGTTATATAATTAATCTCCAAACTTAAAAGAACCATTATAAGAGTTTATACTTACTGATCCTCTAGCACAGATTAATTAAAAGAAATTACAATATCCATCTGAAGGTGCATTAGGACACTAGCCATTTTTTATCGAAAAATTGTATGTACCAATATTATATGTCCCATATATGGACTGAATGGTATGTGCTTAACAGGGTTTTGCCCATCCAATCCAAAGTCCAAAGGGAAGGAGATAGCCCCATCAAAGCAATTTGAAAATAACAATTAGATTATGTGGAGATATAGGAAGAAAACTTTTAGAGCAAATTTTAATTTTCTCCATCTGTGTGACTAAGAGCAAATCCCCATTACCCCTTACTAGACTACTGTAAGTGGTCCTTCTGCTTCCATGAGGTGCCCATGTAATTCATTCCCCACCTGGGGTTGAAGTGATCTTTGTAAACATGGATCAGGTTATGAAACTTAAGTTGCCCTTGCATTCCATAGGGTATCCCATACTTTTATGGGTTCTTTTTTTGGCCCCACCTCTGTGACTCTGTCTCTGACTACTTTTTTTTTTAATTTTTTAAAAAATTTTTTCAGTGTTCCAAGATTCATTGTTCATGCAGCACACCCAGTGCTCCATGCAATACGTGCCCTCCTCAATACCCACCACCAGGCTCACCCAACCCCCCACCCCCTCCACTCCAAAACCCTCAGTTTGTTTCTGAGTCCACAGTCTCTCATGTTTCGTCTCCTCTTCTGATTTCTTCCAATTCACCCTTCCTTTCCTTCTCCCAATGTCCTCCATATTTTTCCTTATGCTCCACACGTAAGTGAAACCATATGATAAATGACTCTCTCTGTTTGACTTATTTCACTCAACATAATCTCTTCCAGTCCTGTCCATGTTGATACAAAAGTTGGGCATTCATTCTTTCTGATGGAGGCATAATATTTCATTGTATATATAGACCATATCTTCTTTATCCATTCGTCTGTTGAAGTTCTGGGTTCTTTCCACAGTTTGGCTATTGTGGCCATTGCTGCTATGAACATTGGGGTACATGTGGCTCTTCTTTTCGCTACATCTGTATCTTTTCCAATCACCCACTATAATCCAGTTATCCTGAATTCTTCTGTTTCTAGAACTCTTCAAGCTTACTCTTCATTTCCATGCCTTTGCATCTCTTCTGTCCTCTGCGGAGACCCTTTTCCTTCTGGATCATGTTTATCATTCTCTGTTCAAATCAATAACCAGAGATGCCGGGGCACCTGGGTGGCTCAGTAGGTTAAAGCCTCTGCCTTCGGGTCAGGTCATGATCTCAGGGTCATGGGTTCGAGCCCTGCATCCGGCTCTCTGCTCAGCAGGGAGCCTGCTTCCTCCTCTCCCTCTGTCTGCCTCTCTGCCTGCTTGTGATCTCTCTCTCTCTGTGTCAAATAAATAAATAAAAAAAATCTTAAAAAAAAAAATAACCAGAGATGCCTTCTTCTAGCAACTTTCATTTAGGTCACCTATGCTATTCAGTTCCTATCACATTATCCTATTGTATTTTCTTCAGTATATTTGTCACCATCTGATTTTTATTTATAGTCTATCTCCACTTACATTTTGAGTTTTATGAGGGGAGGGACCTTGTCTGTCTTGGTCATTGTTTTATTCCTGGTGTCTAGAGCAATACTTGAAATAGTATATGCACAATGAATATTATAAATGTAAATTTCTTTCATTTGAACCCAATGATCTGCTTCTAAAGTTAGGTCAAATTGTATCATATCCGTTTCTCATAGAGTCTATTCTCAGATTCGATGACACAGAAATATCTTCATGATTTATCCCTATTTCCTAATCCTTAAAGAACTCTACAGTAGATTTTGAGTTATGGAGTGGGGATTATTTTTTTTTTAAATGATATGATTTATAAGATCTCCTCCCTACAATGCATTCTGAAGTAAGTTAGGATATAAATATATTTCAAATTAAAAATAATCCATAGATATATGGATACCATCACTGTCATTCCTTTTCCCACAAGCTGTGCATTTTGTATGTGTTTGTATGACTTAATTTCTAGGTTATTTTTTTTCCAAAGAGTTATTTATTTATTAGAGACAGAGAGAGGGAGAGAGCAGGCGGAGGAGCAGAGGGAGAGGGAGACTAGCAGACTCACCACTCAGTGCGGAGCCCAGACAGGGTTCTATCCCAGGACCTTGAGATTATGACCTGAGCCAAAGTCAAGAATTGGATGCTTAAGTGACTGAGCTACCAGGCACCCCTAGGTTATTTTGTATCAGTTTCTGGAAGTCACTATGGTTGTATCATAAAGAAAAAAAGCAAGATTCTTCTATTACAAATGGGTAATCTTTGCATCCTCCATCTTGTTCAACACACACACACACCCGAGACTAGTATTTGCAATAAATTCCTTTCATTAGAGATTGTTTTATGTAATTTTGTGATAAACAAGGTATAAGTCAAAAATAGGAATTCCCAACGAAACTCTGTTTTAATACACATCATACAGGCATAATCCCCAGTATAAAAACCAGACATATAAGCTCTCTGAAAAATCAAAATAAGAAATCAGAAATACATGTCTCCTTTTTAAAAGAGAATCGGCTCTAATTTAAGGAAAACTATAAAACTGAAAGTATATTTAAAAATCAGGTATGGCACTTTAAAAGTATCCCTTTGTGCATATAAGAAAACAAAATTTACAAGCTTTTAAACTAAACAGCAATCTTTTATTAAATGAAAATCAAATTGAAACAAAGGTCTCAAGTAAGACTAAATTTAATTATACTCTGTTCTCTATCAAAAGTGACAGGTTTTTCTATTATATGTTCCTGACATTGAATGAAATAAAAAAGTCTTTTATTGTCACATTGTTTTATTGCAAACCTGTTTCTACCCATCTAAATTATACCTTTATATTTGTATGAAAGTCAAAGTCTGAATAGCATGTTTGAGTTAATTGTGGAACACTATAAAAAATCTCTGCTAGCTAGGAGATGAATTATACTTAATTTTAATCTTTTCAGAAATAATTGAACTCACAATGAACTTTTAAGATTTTCAAATTTTCTTATCATTATTATTCCTTTCATACCTCTCAGTTGTTTTGGTTTGTTTTTTCCTTTCTTCTCTTTTCTTATTCTTTTTTCTAATCTCTATGTACTGCAATGGAGACTTGCATTTTTGAACTAACATTCTCCCGTGTGCAGATGTTAACATGAAGCTTAAATTAAAAAATAAATTGTTTAATAATTTCTAATTTTAAATATAACACATAATTCTAAAAACAAATTTATCATGCAAATTTGTAGGTACTCTTTGAATTAAACTTTTGTGGGGGGGTGAACCCGAAACAAAACAAAATCACCTGCATGCAATAACAGTTCTATGTAATTTTAACATATGCAATATTCTACCCATAGTTACTGGAGATATGATACCATCATGTGAGAAATACACAATCTGCTGACAAAAAGGAAAAAGTAGGTACAATATAATATAATGAATGCTATGAGAGGAGCAAGTTTAGGAACTGTACAAGAAAGGCTTCCTGGAATTTAAATTGAGTTTTAAGGATTAAAAGTTACATAGTTCTTATATAAGAACAATAGAATTTTCAGAGACCTTGGGCATGAGACATATTTAAAGAGCAAGAAAACATTCTCTATGGTTGGAATGCAGTACATAAAGAAGGCTTCCTATGGATCTGTTTTTGCTTGTGAGGAACTGAGTCAACTCCTTTGCTCATTTCCCTTCCTTCTGAAAAACCTGAAAATAATCCGATTCTGGTAAAATTATATCTATATCTCCTTATGTCTCCAATATTTCCTTTCTCTTCTCAGTCTCACTTGATATCTTTTTTCCATTATTTCAGTAAAAAAAATTAGAGAAATCAGATTTCTAATCTGATCAGATCAGATTAGATTAGATTAGATTAATATCTCTTATCTCAATCCAACTCACCAAATCCACAGTCCACCTACATACTCAACCTCATATCTATCTGTCTTTCCTCCTGTTAAACTGAAGGGATCATGCACCAAAGACCAATTCCTCTATATAATGGTCTGGGGTTTGTCCCCTTACACATAGTCTTGGACATCTGTTTTGTAATTGGCTTCACCCTTTCCAGTTACTGATGATTCCCTCCCCCTTTCTACTATAATGTTCACATCAGAATATAGATATTAGGTAATGTCTCCCACCTCTAAAGGAATCTCTTCTGACTCCACGATCCACTCTGACTAGTGGTCCATTTCTCTGCTTCTATTTACAGAAACACACAGAGATGCACACACTTTCTCTAAAGATTAGTCTGTATTCATTATTTCACCTTGTCTTCTCCCACTCTTTTTTAATCTCCCTTCAAATAAACTTTGCTCCCATTAATCAGTGAAAATTCTCTTGTCAAAGTCATTAATTGCCTACAAGTTGCCAAATCCAATGACCTTCCCCCACCCCCAGTCCTTGATAACTCTTCAGCTTGTGATACATTTGGTACTACCTCCTTGTTTTCTTTACTGAGCATCAAAAATGTAACCCTCTTCCTTCTCTTTCTCTCCCAGTGAGTTTTTTTTTAGTCTCCTTTTCTGGTTCTTCCTCATTTTTCAACCACCAAATAATGGAGTCTCCCTGTACTGAGTCTATAACTAGAACCTGTATCCACATATTATATCTCAAATTCAAGCACTCCATGTCAACCTACTTTCTACAGTGAGTCCATATTATTATCACTTCTTACCCGATCTACTAACTTGGCCTTGCTCTTTCCACTACATTCCCAACTTCATGGTATTTGCTATTTGTGCCTGGAACATTCTTACCTTAATATTTGGATCACTCCTTTCACAACTCTGATGAAAAGCCACCAAGTCAGAGAGATCGTGATATAACATACTACCTAAAAATAGCAATTCTTTCCCCTTATCTGGCTTTATTTTCTTTCTAGTACTTGTCATGACCTGGTGTAAGTATTCATCTGTTATTTTCCACCTATATTCACTAAAATAAAAAACACCACAAAGAACAGCGCTTGTTGTGTTTTCTGCTATGGTCCCAGAGTTTAGAACCCTCCCTAGGGCAAAGTTGCCACTGAAAAATAATTATTAAATTATCATTTAAGTCTTATAAAATGGGATCAAGGAGTGAGGAAGATGATTTGGTTCTCCAAAAGGGGTGGGGGAAAAATAAAACAGAATAAAATAGCCTTTTGTATACAGTTTAGTGTGTTGATATTTTATTGAAGTATTCAAAAATTCATGATCCTCTCTTAGAAACTATGTTGGATTTACCTTTTTTTCTTTTGCTTAACTGAGTTTTCCTTCAACTGTGTCAGGGATGGCAGATGGGACCTTTCTATTTCTGAAAATGAACACATCCCTGATCAAATTCAGTAAAAATATTGGAAACAAAATCCATTTTTGTAGGATCAAATAGAATTGCCAATAGTAGGTAAAGGGGGTAGGAGTTCAAAGAAGGGACCTAAGAGAGAGTCTATGTTCTTCCTGGAGCCCATGGAATATTTACTTTATAGATAGAAACTTGATTGCCTGAAAGTAGTCATCTCCCTACCATAAATCGAAAAATGAATTTATACTGTGTGTCTTGAGTCTGTTCCAAATACTCACACTTAAAATTTCAAAGTCATCATGCACTAAGAAATCATTCTTTAAGACTGCGGATAATGGGATGTAGAGACAAATAAATAGAAATGAGATGGAGAAGTAATCAGAGCATATATCATCTGGACCAGGGTAATAGTCTTGACTACCTTCAATAGTTTATTTAAAATACATAATATAAGCAGTTGCATGCATCTTTTTATTTTGTAAATGAGAAAACCAACTTAACTATAGCATAGAAAAATTGTAAAATAGAAAAAAAATACATGTAAATTAAGCTCTACAACATAATCATTGTTATTGTTTTAAGGTAATTAACTGCAAATTTTCTTTTTTTCCCCATGCATTTAAAAATATATATATAATTCCTGTCTCCTCTAATCATGCTAGTGTCAGAATAACATATCAAAGTGCCTTTCTCTGGATCACCCTTGCCAACTCATTTTAGGAGCTCTAGGCTTGAATTCCTTTCCATCTTGTTTAGTTTTCCCCAGGAAATATCTCAAGTGTATTTATAAAATAGTCTTACTGTTCCAGTTGGCTTCTACTATTTTCTTCCTGACCAGTATTGGTTTGTAATTATGATACCTTCTGAGAATACCTATGCACTGTTCTTTCTGTTCCCCTGGCTTCTGAAGCTGCCTCAGGCATTAATAAAGCTGAGATGCTGATGTGATGTCCTTTAAATACACCTCTCCCAGGAACAATTCCCTCTCACAGCTCAGAGAGTGTCTACGTCATATTCCAATGAGCACCAATCATAACTGTCGGTAGAGATGCACTGTCCTGGTCACCACCACAGTTCTACACTCTTCTAAATGTCAGCATGTCCTGCCAATACCTCAGTAGAGGATTTCATAAATACTCCTGCTTTATAATAGCATCTTTCCATTTGGCCTCAGGCACAAGTTTCCTCAGGCACAAGTTTCTAGAGTAGTTGATATTTCAAGTGGCTTAGCCCATCATGTAAACGAATTCTTGGTAGGTTAAGTAGGCAGTTCTATTATCATGTATCAGATTTCATTATTTTCACATGGGTATAGAATAGATTTTTGAATTTAGACCCTTGCTAAATATAGTTATAGTTTATTATCCTGATTGTTTTTACTTAACATTACATAATTAGCATCTTTCATATGTCTGCATTTGAACGTAATATTCATAATTTTCATAGTTCAGTGTATATATTTAAGAGGAATCAAAGCAAAAATAGGGATATCTGATTCAAAGAATTCTCTGTCCTGATGTAGAAACATTATTTTGTGTGTAAGGTAGGGGAAAAGAATAATATAATAAGTATTTTGGAGTTACTATTCCACAAATGAACAAAATTTAGTTGTATGGGTAGAGGCATGAGCCAGAATCTTTCCTCATCTTATTAGATGAAAACTTCATATTCCAAGTTTCTGACTCATGACTCTAATGTTTCCCATGTGCCTTTGTCTTTAAATACAATAACTTGTTTCAGTAGATCTTGTTCACAACTTCCTTGTATAGCTTGCTCACTTCAACAAATATTACTTGAGCTGCACGATGCATCAAGAACTGTGTTAGATGTTAGGGGTATACAGGATAAATAAGACATGGTCCCTGATCTGGGCCACATGGCCCTAGTTTTCTCTGGGAACTGCACATCGACATCCATCACTTCTATCTGCTGAGTTTCTTGCAGGCAAGGAAAAAGAATCTAATAGAAAAGGAGGATACAAACCAAAGGGAATCAATTAAATGTTCCTAAGGGAAGATCATGTGAATAGGAACAACAGGAAGATCAAAAAAGATCAGCAGGCCAAAATTTTATCTGAGTCTACTGCTGTTCTATGTGTAGATAATTTTAAGATATTTTTTTAATATTCATTTTATACCACATCTAAAATTTACACAATAAATGCTTTGTGTAAAAATATTTCTTTAAACCAGTGGAATAAAAATTTCTGGCTTGAACTAGGAAGAGCCCTCTGAATGTCCAAAAGAGTTTCTAGAGCTTTCAATTAATCAATTACAAGCAGCATTTAAGATTAATTGTGGGGGAAGGGTTTGAAATAAGTAATCTCACATTCACATGATTCACCTGCACTAAGAGTGAATGCTGTATTATTTATTTACCAAATTTTCTCTATGAAACAGAAGGAATAAGTATTTATAATTTTTTACACAGATTTCTTATGCCAGTAAGCTCTGTGTTTTAGTCTTTATGTATTTAAGACTCTATTTAAAATGAACAAACAAAAAACATTTTGTCAGCAAGGAACAGTTAGATGTATGCTATTATAATATATATTCATCACAGTGAAGAGAATTAATTCTTGTTAAGATCAGCAAAGTCAAACTAAACAAACAGAGCCTGTCAACTGACTAAATCCTTAGGGAACCAATTTCCACTATAGCTAGTGAATGTTATCAGGGATTATCAAAGCCATTGTCGAGAAAATATGAACTCTGGCTTCTTATGTCTAGAGGGATCATAAAATGTATGCAGATTGGAAGGAGAAATTAATTAGCTTGATGCTTTTCCTAATTTTGCTTTATATACTATAAATGGTATTATCTATAAGTTAGTGAGCAATCTAAATATTAATGACCACAGAAGATCAAATATATTGGAAAGCAAATGATAATGAAATTTAAATAATGAATAACTAATTATAGTTGTACTCTCTTATACAATAATATCAGTACATGTCTTCAGAAAATAAAATATAGATAACTTTAGAAATGAATATTTCTTAAAATATGAATAGCATTAATGTTTTAAATCATATTTATGTCAATACAATACATAACATATTTTTATCTCTTTTTTCATCTATTCTCTTGGGGAAATACTTCAGTTTTAGAGAGTAGAAATTAAAGTTTTACACCCAATATATTGGGAAACTATGGAGGGTATTAAGATATTTATGTGGACACAAACACAAGTGATTCAAAATGACACTGAAATTCAAACTAGGAATTAGAGACAAAGAATGGAGACTATTGTGCATGAATTATGCATGTTCTTTGTTCTAATGCTGAGTTAAGATTTGTTGTATTTCATCTTGATACAGCAAATATTTATTCAGTATTAGCCATGACCTGTGTTAGGTGCTAGAGATTAAATAGAGTGATGACCACTGCATAGTTTTTGCCTGCAGGTAGCTTGAAATTTAATAATGGTGTAAGGAAATACATAATTAAACACAAAATGGGCATGATAAAAAAGTTTTTTTAAAGGGTTAAATTAGAATGGCTTGACCTCTATTAGGAACAGTCAGGAGAAGCTTTCTGGTAAAAGTGATGGAGGAGAATTTGGTTTATACGGTAGGAAACACTATTATACTTATGTAAACACAATATAATCTTACATACAATTGTAGCCAAACACAATATTAAGAAAGCATAATATGATTTTGTAGAAGTCTTTGATATAAGCCACACAAAATGCTGTCCTTATTGCATAGAGAAGAGAATATTTCTCTTCTACCTCCATCTCTGCCCACCTTTACCCCGGCAAATTCCCATGGGAAGAGATGTTACTCTTATTGATCAGAATCTAAAACTGTTCAGCATTAGGATGAAAGCTCCCAAGAGGGCAGGGATTTTTGTATGTTTCATTTAGTGATGTGTGTCCAGATCCTAGACCAGTACCTGGTGTATAATGCATTCCTTATAACTGTCCATTGAGTTAATAAAAAGGCACTAAAAATGGTGGCCAATACATGCTTTTACATGATTGTCTCCATCCACCAGTGTGTGTGCTATTTGAAGGTAGAAACTATCTCCTGACTTTTATGAACACATAGATATACTGGGCAATGTTTAATGTGTTAGAGTGAATGATGTCAGAAAAAATATTAATGAAGAGTCCTACAATCTACATGAAAAGGGCAAATGGATTGGCATTTCAAGTAGAATAAATTTAAGTAAACAAGCTATCAAACATTTAAAGGAAGTCGAATAGATTTTGACCTTTTCAGTTTCATTCATCCTTTACCTCAAAGATATTATTAGCACCTAAATTACAATGCTTATGTCCATGAATTTCAGTTAACTTCAACAAGTTATCTTTGGGGAAAAAAAAATGTGTTCAGTGTAAGTTATCTAATTATATAGTGGAAAATCAGAATTTGTCAAAGAAGAAGCTGATGATGCCCAGATATTGTTATTCTGATCAGGAAAAGGAACTGAAAATACAACAATAAATTGTACTTTCAGGTGTTTGAAATCTGAGCAGCACGAAAGGAATTTTACCCCTGTCGTCTGCAGGATGAAGGAAAGGATTTTGAGTAATATCTCTCCCCAGAGTTGTAGCAAAGATGTCTCTGGAAATTTGACCTTTAACAGATGACTATCTACTTCAAACACTTCCCCTTTTTTACTTTCTTCCTAATTTATGTGCTGAAAGGGAAAAGTAATTTCCATCGCATTATGAACAGGTCATCCCCTCCCTTACTGCATTTTCTCAGGGTCAACACAATCATGAACACTAATGGATGTCTACTATAGTTGAGGTGGTAGAAGAGCCTGCTCAAATTGAAATAAAATCCTGTCCACAAATTTATGCCTAAGTTTTAGTACCATCGATGGTTCTGGTAATCAGATATAATGTGTTAGAAATCTATAGAGATTATAAATCAGATTTTTTCCACTAATTGAAACTTTCTAAAACATCCCCTTCAGCAAGTTATTTGCTTAAGAAGTGGCAGGGATGATATTTTCTACATAGTTGAAAAGAGAATGTTTCAGGCACCAAGCAATTTTTAAGCTAAAAGATAACTTATCCTTAGGCAAGACCCATTAAAAATATTTTGATGTGTGTGTGTGTGTGTATTCTCATATACTTGGGGAAATATGTGAAACTCTTGCTTTATTATATATGAGTACCTAACTGCTGTGTTATGTCCTGCCTTTCTAATCTTCTGCCTACCTAATTACCAATGTAACATTTAGAAGGGAACTGGGTCATTGTGAAGAAGAGTGTTTAATTAACCAAAAAGAACCTAGTTCTGGAAATCAAATATGTATAAGAATCATCATAATCTAAATGCTAATAAATAATGCCTTTATTTTACTAAGTAGAACTGAAAAAAACCTCAGAACCTATGTATTTGATTCTTGAACATTTGGGAAGTGATTTAAAGGATATTTATTTATTTCTTACTTGAAAGTCTATTATATTTGTCTAACTCACAGATTGTAGAATTCTAATTTTTATTTTGGTAACATTATAATAGTGCTATTTTTCATTTGCATTTTGCAATTATTAGGAATTTATAGCTGACAATGAACATGCACATCAATTGCGTTATTTAATCCCAAACAAGCTTTTAACCAAAGACAAATATTAAAAGTTAGGAAATTGAATCTTAAAGAGGTTAAGTGACTTCCTGAATTTTCCATTTTCCTGTATTTTTCTTTGTGGAAAATTTCAGACTTAAAAATTCTACATGCTTAGGTGGCTCAGTGGGTTAAAGCCTCTGCCTTCGGCTCAGGTCATGATCTCAGGGTCCTGGGATGGAGCCCCGCATGGGGCTCTCTGCTCAGCAGGGAGCCTGCTTCCCCTCTCTCTCTCTGCCTGCCTCTCTGCCTACTTGTGATCTCTCAATCTCTCTCTGTCAAAAAAAAATTCTACATGCTTATTTAACAAACCAATATTAGCTCAATGTTCTGTGTTTGTGTGTGCTTGACTCAGATAAAATTCACAAAAGGGTTCAAGAAATTTCTTCTTCGATAAATTGACCTAAGACCTACCACCAACTTCTTCAAGTGGAGTCAGATTTGGAAGGACAAGCAGTAAAGCAGAGTGTTTAGCACTCAGGATCTTACTTCAATGCATCTCTGTTTTAAATCTGATGAGGCTACTGACCATATGTTCTTGGACAATTTATTTTCCTCTCTATTCTTCGGTGGTTTTATAAGAACATGGCGGAAATTATACCAACCTCAGAAGGCTGTGATATGGATGAATGAAGTAAACCATGTACAAAGTTTAGAAGAATGCCTACTTTTTGATATTTTAATCCAGTGAAAAGAAATGCCAAATAAAGAAAGAGTGGTCCCCTGTCCATATAGTATTGAGTTAGTGAATATGTATGTACATATTTACGTGTATAGAGGAAAGCAAAAGAAGTCACTGGCCTTTAGATAAGAGGAGGCAATGAGTTTTGCAAGTGAGAAGTAAAAATTTTGAGGAGGGGATGTCACCATTCACTAATAGGTGTCTAGGTATCACATTAGACACCTATGACTACAAACCCATACTACGATCAAAATGTGGCATTACCTATAATGTTAAGTGACAGATATGGATCTAATAAACTGTAGAAAAGAGAGTTGTAATGTGTTAGCAGTGGAGCAGGACTCAGTAATAAAGGTAGTTAACTAAGGACTCTAAATAGGTTTTTCTGTTACAGATTTTTAGATCTAGATTTACTCTGTTATAACATATGTGGTGTAATCTTGGGATTTTTGCAGGACTAATGCCCTTGCTGCTCAATGTGAATTAAACCTGTTTTAGCAAAGAAAGTCATATTTTGCAGGGAACAATTTCCTCTTTAAGCGGCTTATATGCAAGTCTATTTTCAAAAGCTAAGTTTCTATGATAAGGTTTCAGTGCTTACCCCATAAGCAACAAAGAACCTGGAAGCAAGCCAGGTGCTTAGTACTCAACACATTTAAAGCAAAACCAATACTGTGGGCTGGCAGACACTTGGATGTTAATGGCATATTAGATTACTCTTCAGACCTTTATTACAAGGACTCCAAAAGTACAGCCTTTGATAGGTGACAGTCTTGCTGTATTTCAAAAAGTGGAACTTTTAATCTCCTTTTGAATTGTTAGGTTTTGCAGTTGTATCAGCAAGGCTTTGGTGGTTTGTTGGTAAATTCCAGGACAATTTCTTTCTGCTATGACTAGAAAGAAGGGTGAATTAAGTGGTTCTTGATAATAGCAAAGCAGAAAAGTACAATTTCACTTATTGAATAGTTTATTCTTTTTATTATGATTGGGAATGACTTTTTAAATATGTATGGTATGAACATCTAAGACTATTCATAGATTTTGTTTAAATAACTTATGAAAAGAACTGATTTTTTTTGCTTTTAAGTTACATATTCTTTCTTTTTTTTAATGTGTTATGTTAGTCACCATACAGTACATCATTAGTTTTTGATGTGGTGTTCCATGACTCAGTTACATAATCTTTCATAAATTTTCCCTATGAAATAAAATTCTAGGAAGTACATGTGTAAATTATAATTGTAGCACTTCTAACTTTCAAAATCAGTTAAATACCACACAACTATGCTCTTTCTATTTCATTATGGCTTCTACAGTTGGTGATTATTTTCTAATTCATACGGGTTTATCATATGAATTTTATAATTGATTAATTAAGTGCCCTTATCTGAACCTGGCTGAACAGGCTACTCTCACTTGATAATGATTATTTTTTCTGTACTTAAAATAATTTGTGTGATTATCATAGCAATAGTAATAAGAAAAAAGGGATGGAGTTGGGCTAAGATTAAAGTTTCTCATTTAATATATACAATTATTCACGGGGCACCTGGGTGGCTCAGTGGGTTAAGGCCTCTGCCTTCAGCTCAGGTCATGATCCCAGGGTCCTGGGATTGAGCCCCACATCAGGCTCTCTGCTTGGTGGGGAACCTGCTTTCTCCTCTCTCTCTGCCTGCCTCTCTGCCTACTTGTGATCTCTCTCTCTCTTTCTATCAAATAAATAAATAAAATCTTAAAAATATATATATACACACAATTTACTTTGAAAACCCATCTGATTTAGTTTTGCATTAAAAATATGTACGCATATTTTCTTGAAAGATGTATTCTAAAGAACATTAGAAAATAATATATTTAAGGGCACCTGGGTGGCTCAGTTGTTAAGCAACTGCCTTCGGCTCAGGTCATGATCCTGGAGTCCCTGGATCGAGTCCCACATCGGGCTCCCCCCTCAGCAGGGAGTCTGCTTCTCCATCTGACCTCTCCCTCTCATTCTCTCTCTTTCTCTCTCAAATAAATAAATAAATAAAATCTTAAAAAAAAAAGAAAATAATATATTTAAATTGAGTTATTTCAAATAGAAAGTGATACAATCTCATCTTACACTGATACAGGACCAATATATTAGGGAAAAAACTATAAGCAAAGAAAACTAAGGATCTGAATTGATTTTCACAAAGTGATAGGCAACCCAAGATCAATAGACACAGTCCTTTAACTACATCACTTGGATGTTTATTGAAGAATGACCGTATGCCTAACACTGTCTTTTGCATGCACACTTGAGAGAAACTCTCCATCAAGTATGAATCACTCCGCTGAGTCAGCATGCTGTTGTGGTTTAAGTATCATTCTAAATGCAAAATAGGTACCAATCTGTTTCTGGTAAACAGTATATGCAAGCATAAGTCCCAGTTTGCACTGACAGGTCTTGGGTACACAGTCAGAGTTCTTGACAACTCATATATCAGCACAGAGCTCTTGGCCGACACTGGTTGTCTTTTTTGCTTAATTCCCTCCCTTTCTCTCTTCACATTAGTTGCTTGAGTTTTGTCTCCCCTAATTTACCTCTAATTCATTCTTCAACCCATGCTAATTGGTATTCTTTTCACACTATTCCACTGAAAGTGCTACTCCCAAGGTCACCAATGACCTCGTTTTCTAACACTGATAGACACTTCCCACTGTTCTCGTTCTCTCCTCACATGAATTGACCCTATATTTGATGCTATTGCCTTCTCCCACTTTCATGATTTTTCTCTTAACAACTGTCATATTACTTTTCCTTTAGTTTTTTTTTTTTTTTTTTTTGGTCTCCTTATTTGGGCTATCCTTATTTATTTCCTTCTGTCTTTACTAAACATTGATAGTTTTCAAAGACCCACCCTTAGTTCTTTTCCACTTTATGAATATTTTTTCCTCTTCTTACATTGCTGAGATATTTCATAGAATTCCATTTGTTTATTTATATCTTTAGGATTCCCAGAGCAGCTCTTTCTCATGAACTCAGGCCTACATACGCAATTGAATCATACGTCTTCCTTTCACTCTCCCTGCTCACATCCATGGGTGTGCGATTCTTCTTCCCCATGCCACAATCTCTGTTCAGGCCTCATCATCTCCTTCCTCAATAACTCAACATACACCTGACTGACATGTCTGTTTTAAAGCTGTCTACTTCCATCCCATCGGTAGAAAATCAAAAGGGATTTATTCCCCTCAAATATAAGTATATTCATGTCACTCCTTTAATGAAACTAAAACTCTCCAGTGACTTCCTCTTCTATAATGGTAACAACACAAGCTTCATACTAAGGCTTTACAAAGCCCATTTTGTAATATTTCCTCTCCTTCCTGCCAACTTCTCCAGCTTCATCTTTCCCTCTGCCCCTTTGCTCCCAGCCTCTGTCACCTAACGATGCCTTTGCCATACTGACTTTTTTGCAGATTGATCATTATGGATTGTTCTCTCGTATTTCTTTTTTTTTTTTTAAAGATTTTATTTATTTATTTGAGAGAGAGAGAGAGAATGAGAGACAGGAAGAGGTCAGATAGAGAAGCAGACTCCCCGCCGAGGAGGGAGCCCGATGCGGGACTCGATCCAGGGACTCCAGGATCATGACCTGAGCCGAAGGCAATTGCCTAACAACTGAGCCACCCAGGCGCCCTGTTCTCTCTTATTTCTGAGTGTTCCCATATACTATATGAAAAGCCACATATTTTACTTGGCTAACTTTTACTCATTTTTTTTAACCTAAGCCTAGAAACCACTTCTTTAGGAAACCTTCCCTTAGTGCTGTAGACTAGGTTAAGTACCCTCACTGTGAATCTCACAGTACCTTATACCTAGTTCTAAGTAAGTACTTGCCTCTTTCAATAAAGAGTGATCTTGGAAAGTCAGTGCTAGGTCTTAGTGATTGTAATTTTTCTTAGAGTTTAGCATAGTGCCTGGAATAAAGTTGTTGTTCAATGAACATTTGTGATGTGAATTAAAGAGCAGCCACTGCAACAAAAACTTGAGTCAAGGATATGTAATAGAAAGCCAGCGTATTGTAAGATACACTCTTAGATTAATAAAACATCATGTCATGGTTCTAGATAAAATTTTAACCTGTCTTTGCAGGAGACTGAAAGACCTAGTTTATAGTCACTCAAAATGTGAGTTCATACATGTGGTACTGACATCCCAGAAACGTATGCATCCTAGTCACTGAAAGTAAATATGCTTCCCATGCCAAGACAAGAAAATAATGAAAGGTGAAATCTCACCTAACAGTCTAGAAGGAGGGAGTTTTCAGGGCTGGTTGAATGAAAGACCTGGGCTCAAAGCTTTGAATTCTTTCCAGTGCTCAGGCCTCCTATGCTAATTGGCTTGGCGCTCTGACTACTTAGAGTTGGCAAGACATCTGCAGCATTTCCACAAAAGGGATTTCATCATCTCTGTGTCTCTATTTTAAGAAAAAGAAATCTCAACAGCTCCACTCTCATCGCAGCAGGTTTCCATTCATACTTTACAGGTCCCAGGTTCATCTGTAAACCATTGGCAAGGGAGATATGATTACAAAGACAAATGAAACTAATTGTGGGGGAAGTAGAAATGCCTATCAAGGAGTCAACCACCCTGACCAATACAAAAACACGATCAAGAAAGTTGCCACTGTTCAGGTTCTGAAATCAATGGCACATAGAAGATGCTTCTTCACTGCACAAATGTATGAGTTTTGTGGATGAGAACAGGGGGCTAAGAGCTCTTATACGGTCAGTTAAAATGGTGTAATTGCAAGCAGGTTGACTGACTAAATGATTCAGGGACTATCTCAAGTTCAACTTGAAAGAACATAGAAGCTGGTGGCTGGAGGCAATGGAAGTGGGCAGTTTAATATAAGCAAAAATATTCTGCAGTCATGAGTCTAAGAAGCAGAGTTATTCGCTGTGATTATCCTGGTAAATAATTTGCTAGAGTTAATTTCCAAAAAATCTCAGCTAGATTTGTCTAACTGGAAAAGGCTTTATCTTGAAGGAGAGAAGTATGTTACATGTCCCGTTAGTTTAGTCTTTTAAAAAAATATTATTCACACACTCACACACACACACACAGAGAGAGAGAGAGAGAGAGAGAGAGAAAGTAGAAAGAGTATGGATATATAGCTTAATATAAACATGATAAGAATGTAGAAAATTCACATACACACACCACACACACACATAAACAGGTGCAAAAGAGGAAAATGGCAATTTATTTAATATAGCAGTATGGATAAAAGTTCTGGAGATAGGTAAACAACTTTTAACTTGTTTCCCAGTCCTATCCCTCACCAGCAGTGCAATCTTTCTAACTAATCTTAGGTTTTCTTATCAATAAAATTGTGATAAAAAATCATTTACAACTCTTAGAATTGTTGTGGAGCTAAGAAAAAAGTACCTGTGAAATGCTTAAAACAGTGTCTGGCACAGTGTAAACATCATATAAATCTTAGTTCTAACATTAAAATCGTTATCTACAATATATTAAGCCATAGTAAAATAAACAAAATCATGTATCTGTACAACTTAAAAATCAATTAAAACCTTTTCTTCTAATCAAACATTATGAGCAAATGAAAACCATTGCTATCATAGGTTTAACTTTTCTTTACTCATATCTCCATGAAAATGAAGTTGGAGAGGTAACATTGTGCAAAATTTATATGTTAGGAGAAAAAGCTAATTTTCTTTAGGTTTTTTGAGGCTCACAGTTCCTTGAAAATAAAATAAGCTTTCATGAAAACATGAATCAGGAGATATAGCCTTAAGGAAGACGGAAAATAGATATCTATCTATTGAAAAGGATGTCATAAAATTACTATAACAGGGTGCCTGGGTGGCTCAGTGGGTTAAGTGTCAGCTCTTGGTTTCAGCTCAGGTCATGATCTCAGTCAGGGTCTTGAGATGGAGCCATGAGGTGGGCTTCTTGCTAGTGGCAGGGAGCCTGTTTAAGAGTCTCTCTCTCCCTCTACCCCCCACCACTCGAGTGCTCTCTATCTAAAAAAAAATTAATCATAACAATTAATCTATAAATACTTTTATATTGCAATCCTGAAGGACAAGGAATTTGTTTCCTCCATATTTTAACAGGCCAGCCTACTCTACAGGATCAAATGGTTACAATACCTAGGTGGTTCTTAACGATGTTTTATCTGATGACCATGAGTTTTATAATTTTCATTTTCTATGAATCAAAGTTTGCTTCCTAGCCTACTGTTTCCTTCCTCTGTATTCTGTGGGCTTGGTATCTTGTATAAGGGAGCTTAAAATATTCATGCTGTGTTGTAGAGTTATTTGAAACACAGAGAATTATTTTGCAAAATTTGCGGTTACTTTTAGTTATCATTTCTTACAAAATCAATACTTAGGCAATAATAATATGATGGAGTTGCAGGTTAGTCATTTCTCTTTACTTTTTGAAAGCTCTGTGAATGTATGATAGCATTAGGAAGTCATTATCAAATGCATTAATGGTTTTCCTTCTCCAATAGAGAGTTCCAATTAAGGGGTTTGCAAGTACTAAATATTAGAGTTGGCACAGCTTGTCTTCGGCTAGTACACTGTGGAGTCAAGTAATATAAAAGTCTGATCACATACAAGATGCTATAAGCTCTTTGCAAAATATGATCCATGATTGAAAGCATTTCGTTTTCTTGAGTTAATCTTATTCTGTTTTGTACATTTTCATATTCTTCTGGTTTATTTTGCTACAGTATTTGATGTTTTCTATTATATTCTTCAAGTTTATCAAAACATGAGAAAAGGGTATTACCATGCAAATGTGGGCACATGCGGTGTAGAGTTACACCATTAAGGAGTTTATTTGAATTCAGCTTACAGGGTTTCAGGGTCAGTAGCTACAAAGCTGTTGCTGAAGGGACAGCTCTGATGTGCTAGAAAACCTGGACAGCACAGAAACAGCTTTGTAGCAGATCCAAATTTGTATTGTATGCCACCTTCAAAGTGTTAAGCTTTTATACTCAATAATCAATATTCCATCGAGCACGATAATAAAACAGAATTATTTATGGTTACAATTACAGTGTACTTTTCAGTCATAAGATGAATGAAAAAGTTACTGGAGAGGTGATGTGATTTAAAGAAAAGCCTATTGAACAAGCAGCAAAGGCTTTCAAATGAGATAATAAATGTGACAGCCTTTGAAAAAAAAATACAGTACTATGCAAACTTACTGTTAATTTTAAAAATCTAAAATGTTCATTTCTGGCAGACCTCATGCATTCCGAGGCTATAGAATAACATTTAAAAATTGTTCAATACAAAGAGTAATGCGTGGGGCCATGGGAAACTCTAGGACCCATGTTTCAACTTCAAACTTGGAATTTATTGTTTTTGAGATCTTATAGTTTGACCCTTAACTTCCTTTCTGCACACAATCTTTTAACTTTGTTTTTATATATGGTATTCTGCTGATGTTCTTGTCTTTTTCCTTTAGGAAATGTTCCACAGCAATTGCATTATTAAAACTGGACATGTCAGAGACCATAGCAAACTTTGATTCAATCTCAGTGTAATAACTGCAAGGTAATCGTCCCAAAGTCATCCCCTTCTGGATGTCTCAATAAATCTGGCTTTGATAACTTGAAAATTTGCCTTAATGGAAGCCTGTGGAAGAAAGAACATGACTATATTTGCTATAAAATGCGAAATTGCACAGAAATTTCAGAGAGCTGGCAAAAATCTTAAGAATTTAAGATGGCCTAGCTCTTTTTTCTTTCTTTTATTTCCTTCCTTCCATCTTCCTTCTTCCTTGTGTCACTTGAGCAGGTTTCAAGGCTGACAGAAATATTGTTTGTACTAATTTTCTATTCTTTCCAAATAAAGTTCAAGAATTTCCAGGAAAAAGGATTTTGTTAATCCTTAGAATGTCCTTACGTGGCAAGTAGTGGGAAAATATTACGCAATCTCTTAAAAAGTGAGAAAAATAAAGTATAAAGGCTGTAGTTGAGGTGTAATTAAATCTGTGGGAGATTCAGATATACAACCAAGATTTCATACTTTTTCCCTTTTATTTCATTTTAATATTAGCATCTCAGTTCTCTTACTTTTCTTCATTGATTAAAAGATCTTATCCCTCTCTCTCCAAGTAGAACATGAGCTATTTGAAGGCATGTGATTCAAAATACAACTTTTCATTATATTTCTAGGGCCTAGACCAATGTAAAGACAATGAGTATATATTAGGCTAGTTAAACTACTTAGTTTTTCACTTAAAAAGTGCATGGATTCTTTTTTTTTTTTTTTTTAAGTAAGCTCCACGCCCGACATAGGGTTTGAACTGAGATCAAGAATCACATGCTCTACTGACTGAACCCCATGCTTTTTTTTTTTTAGTTCAAAAATTGCAAAAGGATTATGTGTTGAAAAGTAGGTCTCTCTCCCATCTAGATACATAGTTCCTGACCCAGAAGCAATTGCTAATAACATTTTCTTGTTGTATGTACCTTTTCGGTCACTTTCATGCATATTAATGAATGTATATCTTAGTGTTTATATTCATTTTTGAACAAGTGAGAGAACACTATAAATACACTGTACTATATTTTTTAAACCTAAAAATATATACCGGATAATTCTTTCTGTAAACTTTTAATTTGAAAGTAACCTTAAATTTACATAAAAGTAGCAAGAGCAAAAATAGTATAAAGAACATTCAAACATTTTTAACCCAGATTCAGCTATTACTAACATGTTACTCTATTTATCATTTGTTTTCTCTCCCTCTCTCTCTTCTTCTCTCTATCATCATTTGAAGGAAGTTGCACACATCATGACCTTTTACTCCTAAATAGTTTTATCTTGAATTTCTTTTTTTTTTTAAAGATCTTATTTATTGATTTATTGAGAGGAGGGGGAAGGACTGGAAGGAGAACAAACAGAGTCCGCGTGGAGGCTGACACAGCGCTCGACCCCAAGATCATGACCTGAGCTGAAATCAAGAGTTGGATGCTGAACTGCCTGAATCCCAATTTTGAATTTCTAAGAATGACATTCTTTTCTATAACCACAGTAACATTCTCAACTTTAGCAAATCTAATACTGATATAATACTTTAAAATAATACATGTTCACATTCCAACTTTGTCTATTGACCAAAAAATGTTCTTTAGGGCATTTTTAACTCTCCGGTATAGGAACAAGTCTAGGATGAAGTAGTGCATTTAGTTATTAGATCTCTTTAGCCTCTGTTAACCTAAATCAGATCGGACTCTTCTTTGTTTTTCTATACCACTGATAATTCTGAAGAATACAGTTCTCCTTGCCCCCTTTGTAAATAGAATATTTCTCATTTTGCATTTGTCAGATGTTTTCTGATTAGTTTTAGATTATGCATTACAGTAGAAGTAAAACATAGGAGAGTCTGTTCTCTCTGAATCAAATCTGAGGGCATATAATATCCATCTGTCTCTCATTGGTAATGTTAATTTAAAAATTAAAATAACAGTCAAGGTGTTGCTGATTTTCCACTGTAATTTTTGTTCCCCCTTGCAACTAAGCGGCAATCTCTGGGGAATCACTTTACAAGCACGCAAATATCCTGCTCCACATTTAAAATTTCCCCCTAGATTTAGCATCTATTAATGATTCTTGTTTGATCTGATCTTCATTATTATGGAAGCAAAATGGCTATTTGCCAAACTCCCCGTGTCTCTTTCTACACTTCATATTTGGTTCTCTTCCTTCTCATGTAAAAAGAGACTATAACTTCTCTCCCATTTATTTATCTACGTATCATTGATATAGACTTGTAAATGGTTATTTTGTTCAATGGCTTGTTATTCATTACTGTGCTTAATTATCTTGGTCCTCACATTTTCCCAGAGTGGGTCACGAGGAAAAGGCAGTTGAAGTCAGCAATGAGTGCTTCAGTTGCAGTTGATCCAGGGCTGCCCCCAGACCTTAGACCTGCTCGACTGCTATCTGTGGGAAAGCACTGTATAAAGTGTCACCCGAACGCCCAGTAAATTACCTCCACGAGCCCTGACTTTAGCCTCGTCTGACAGTGCTGACAAGCCCCTTGCTTCGGGCTGGGCAATTACTTGAGTTGGTCCCACCAAAACCACTCTTCCTGAGCCTCACCTGAATCTCCCTGGCCCACCCTGCTCTCACATTATCTGAGACTGAGGGAGGGGAGGAAATGGAGAAGAGCTTGTCCGTGTTCCCGACTGTAGCCTCTCAGAGTCTCAGAAGTTGTCCCCACTCCACTGCCTACCCTTCTCAATGTTTTCTTCTTTATCAAGAGGGAGTTGAAAATAGGAGTCCCTAATCCAAAATGTCTAAGGACAGTCAACCCTGCAGCTCTTGCCTCAGCTCTCCTAACCTTTAGGAAGTTCGGGGTGGAACTTCCTAAAGCTATAGTTTTTCCACGTTGAGAGATTAGTAGGAGGCAGGTGTCTATCTTTCTGGCTCCAATTATCACTTTCTCTTGGAGATAGATCCCCTTTCCTCACTCAGAATTAGCTCTTCCCAGAGAGCTCTGCCACTTGCAAGTTTAGAGAGCTTTGTAGAAAGTCTCTACAAATGGTTAGGCAGTGGCAGCTAACAGTCACTTAGAGATCTCAGAATACTCCGTGATTGCTCCCCATGGTATGCACAACCTAGAGTGACCTCCAATGAGTCACATCCTTGCATAATTCCCTTCCCTCGAGTATGGGTAGAACCTGTGACTTGTGTATAGCCTGCAGAATATGGCAAAAGTGATGGGGTGTTACTCCCATGAGTATACTGTTATATAAGACTCCGCCTTAGCGCACTCAAGAGGCTCCCCTGACGGTCTGAAGAAGCCAGCTGCTGTGCTGAGACAGGGTCTGGGGAGAGCCTCCTGGCAAGGAACCGAGACAACCTGTAGGGACTGAGAGCAAGCCCCAGCTGACAGCCAGCAAGAAAATAGGGACCTCAGTTTCACAGCCAGAAGGAACAGAGTTCGGCCAACCACCACCTGGGCCTGACAGAGAACTCCAGAAAGGAATACAGCTTGATAAAAACCTTTATTGCAGCCTCTCGAAACTCTGATAAAAAGATCTAGCTAAGCTGTGTCTACAGCACTGACCTGCTGAAACTGGGAGATCATGTCTGTTGTTTTAGGCATTTACATGTGTGGTAATTCACCACACAGTGACAGACACCTCCGACATCGCCCATGCAGTGGGGGGAAATAAGAGGGGTCATAGTCTAGCACAGCCTCCTGCAGTATTTAAGCCCCCAACCTGGTTCCAGCAGGTAGCACTGCTGGGGGTGTTTATTTATCATTTTTATTCCAAAGACAAATAAGTCCACTAAAATAAAAGCAATGTAAAGGAAGAGTTTCTGAATATTCAGAAGGCAATGTCTTGCATTGCCCGCCAGCAGAAGCACACATACCATACGACCTGTTGGACGGTGCTGGGCTGTCATTCAACTGACTTGTCTCCAGGCAAACTTACACCATCTACATTGGGAGACTCGGTGACAGCCGCAGCAGCTCGGGAGCCACACAAGATACCCTCCAGATGAAAGCGGTTCCTACCAACACCACTGCTGCAGGAGGCAAACAGGGATTAACAGCAGAGTGGCTCTCATTGTCCCTTTCTGAGGGGGACCTCAGATAGAGTTTTGGCTGTCCAATGGCCAGTTTTCAAATGAAGCTGTAACAGAGAAATCCTTTCAGATTATGACTCTCCAAAGGGATCTGAGTCTGGGGCCTCACACCATATATTAATTTAATCAATATTTAATGACTTTCTACTTTATGCCAGCATGGCTGACATCGCGGTGGCTAAAATACATGAAACCCCAAAACATATGGAGCTTCTGGTCTGATGGGAAACACTGAGAAGGAAATGGCAATTAAAATACATGATAAGGTTGGGGCGCCTGGGTGGCTCAGTTGGTTGAGCAACTGCCTTCGGCTCAGGTCGTGATCCTTGAGTTCCGGGATCAAGTCCCACATCGGGCTCCCAGCTCCACGGGGAATCTGCTTCTTCCTCTGACCTTCTCCCCTCTCATGATCTCTCTCACTTTCTCTGTCTCTCAAATAAATAAATAAATAAATAAATAAATAAATAAATAAATAAAAATACATGATAAGGCAAGTGCAGATGCCATCTGAGCACAAAAGAGGGCCACCCCACCCATTCTAAGATGGTCCAGGAAGGAGTCCCCATACCCCACCAGGCATAACAACTGAACTGAGATGTGAAGAATGAGAAGGAATTGACACTGCAGATGCTCCACGCAGAGGGACCACGGACTAACACTCAGAGGTCTGTCTGAGGAACAGCGGGACTGAAGAGCAGAGTTCACGGGTTAGTCACAGTCAGAAGGTACAGCATGTGCCCAGCACATACTGGACGCCGGCGTTGTGCTAAGGGGATGGCGTATATAACCTGTTTGATCCTCACGACATCCCTCAGGCGAGGCCACTGAGACCAGGACAGGTTAAGTGCTTTGCCCATGGTCATACCACTGGTTGGTGAGGAAGCCAGAAGCTCCCGTGCTGCTGACTGGCTTCAGAGCCCACACTCCTCGCCCTCACTCTCTCACCCTCCTCTCTAACTCCCAGGAGTAAACCACATAGTGAGCTTCAGGTCAAGTCTCTAGTCTTCATCAATAGTACTGTGAACCCAACTTATAGGTCCAAATCCACCCCAGATTCTGAAACTTCTCCGACCTCAGAATCTCTGTCTAGTGCTTGAGTTCTTGCTAATAAGTGGAGCCCAGTAGACCGGTCCCCTGTTAGCAAGCCAGGTTTCCACACTGAGGCTCTGCCTCCCTAGACTTTTTGAAAATTAGAATCTTATCTCTGAAGCCAGTCCCTTTGCCTAGATCCCTCTTCTCAGATCTCAGATACCATGCTTTGCCGTCTTTTGGGGACCTCTTCATATTTTGGTTTCATGAGCATCCTCAGATTGCTTTTGGGTCCCTATACCTGTGCTTGTCCTCAAGGTCCAGCCCTCAATAGTAGAGCCTGACTGCAAAACCTTGCTGCGTGAACATCTCTGTCACATAGAGGTTGTCATGGTTTTCCCTACGCATAGTGTTATGGGCAGCTTTTCCAATTTCAAACCCCCTTTGACCTCACTTTTCTCTGAATCCACGGAGCATCACACTCCTCCTTCCAAGTCAGCTGCTGGAGTTAGCAGGCAAATTCTGTTGCTTTTTATTTTTCCTTCTCAGACTATTTTGGAAACAAGAATATTGTTTCTCTCCTGACTAGAATATTTAAAGATTTCTTGCCCTTCCCAACAACAGGAACAAATAAATTAAAGTGTTTTTTTTTTTTTTTTTCTGGGCAAATCAGAAGTGTCTTTTAAAGAAGAATTCTATAGTTATTGTAGAGCTACCAGAATATATATTTGGATATGGACCCAGCTTTAAAACAAATGATTGTATTGTTTCACGTATATTTTTACATATGTAAAGATATATGATGTTTATATGCATATTTTGAATTCATAATTGCATATTACTGTAGTGTTCTCTTCAAATGTGCAGATTTTTTAAACCATAACCATTGTATATCTTTCTCTTTTTGGGTTTCAGTTAATTTCTCCAACATTTTAAGGTATGGGAGCTCTTCTATTTAGCAGGCCATGAATACTTCTTGGCACAGCATTGTTTCTTTAAATTATTTTGTGGCCTTCTGAAGGGTCCAAGTCTTAATGTTAGGAGGTTCATTTGTTTATTTGCTTACAAAGCAAGAGCTGCTTATTATCTCTAAAGATGCTTATACATGGCTCAATTGAAGCAGAATCACTTTTACGAGAATAAATTAACTACTGAGTAAATAACACCACAATTTTCTACATTTTTTGGCTATATTGCTCTCCTTTTTAAAAAACCATGATGCTGTCTTAAATGTAATGACAAGATACCTAGTATCTAGTTGTTTATGATAAATATGTTTCCTACTTTTTATGAAGATCAATTTAAAAGGGTAAATGTTACTTAATATTTCATCTATCCATCCATCCATCAAGTAAAGTTTTTCCGTCCATGAAGGGGTCATTGCCTGACAGTTCCGTCCAGCGGGTCTTTATTCCTTTTTGGTTCTAAATTGCTTGAACATGGTTTCAATTCCTAAAAATCAATTTCCTGCTGGATTCCTCACTGTCTAGCATCTCAAACTACTTTCTTTAAGGCCACCAGTGACCTTCTCTTCAATTTAAAGTTCAGTTTTCTTTCTTCCTAATATTTTGAGCCTTTCTGCTGCCTCTCATGTGGTTGACCACCACATTCTCAAATTATATCCTTTCTAGTTTCAGAACATCAGTTGTACCTGGCACAAGTTTTATGTATGTTCACTCGGTTTCTATAACCTTTACCAAGTCTACACCTCTTCATACCCTTCAACTATCTGTATGTTCATAGGACACTTGCTGTATTTATATCAAAATTTACAGGTAGACATTGATAGTATTTTTGCTGCTTGGCACATAATTCAACAGTGTGCAACCTACAATCTTACTGGATATACTTCAAATATTATAATTAACTATGGAGTCACTCATATATTACTGATAAGGAGGCTACAGCAATGGGCAAGTATTTTAAGACTCCAGGAAAGCCCATTCAATTTTTCTCCCTATAATTAAGATTCACTAGCATCTCAGTTATTTTGATTTTCCCTGGTGCTAATATATTTTTTTGCCAGCTTCTGTTGGCCTACAGCATTTATTTAGCTGCTATCTATACTTTCGACATTATTCTTTTTTCAATAAGTATTTTTTTAAAAAGATTTTATTTATTTATTTGACAGACATAGAGCACAAGCGACCAGACAGAGGGATAGGGAGAAGCAGTCTCCCTACTGAGCAAGGAGCCTGATGCAGGGCTGATCCCAGGACACTGGGATCATGACCTGAGCTGAAGGTTAAGTGACTGCCACTCAGGTGCCCCTAGACATTATTCTTGATGCTGGAGATTCCCTAGTGACTCAGAACAGACTCTGCAACTAGTTTCATGAAGGTTAAAGTCTAGTGAGGAAGACTAGAAATAATAATTTCACCAACCAAGAAGCCCTTCAACTATAACTTTTGCAAGGGTGAAATATTGTTTTAGGAGCCTGCCATAGGAAGATTTGACCTGGTCAAAGAGGTCAAGGAGAACTTCTGCAAGGATGCACTTCTTTAACTAAGATTTGCATGATGTATCGGAGAAATATGTGAAGGAGGATCAGAAGAACCTACCAACTGGAAGGAATGGCATGAGTTAAGTCTTAGGAGTGGGACAGAGAAAAGATTGTAAGAGAGATGGAAAGAAGTCAAATGGTGCTGGAATGTACAGACCAACCATGCTGGCTCTTGTCAACTATATTGATATTAATTTTGTCATTATCTTACAAGTAAGAGAAAGCTCCTGAAGAGTTTTAGGTGAAAAGGGAATGAAAAGAGGCTATGGAGAAAGTGAAAAAGGAATGTATTCTTCCAACATACAGGTTTATGTGGATTTCCCACCCTTAGCACCATCTTTTCCTTCCTGATCTAAAGTCAAGAGGCAGTTCTAAGAGTTTCAATTTAGTTCTCTGAATCAAAGGCCTCTCATTCTGAATGTCCTTTGTTTAATTCAGCTTCCTCTTCACAACCTCTAAATAACAGAATTCCCTAACACTTCTTTGATTGATGTCCTTCAGTCACAGTACTTTTGAATGGCAAGAGTTTGAAGATGGTTACTAAATACCTTAACTCCAGTCTTATATATCCAATAGCTACAAAGTATATCTTTTTTGTTCTTTAATGGGCATCTCAAACACAGCATTTCCAAAGTATGTATAAAGAGAAAGAAAACCAGTTTCTTTGCTTCCTTCCTTTCCTCAGGCATTCATTTTACAAGCATCTGCTGAATGCTTTTCTTTGAATGGATATTCAAAGAATTAGGCAGAATCCTTGACTTCAAGGCATTAAAATCTTCTCTATAATTAGTTCTCATACTCTTCACGATTAACTCTCACAATCCTGTATGCAAGTGGATTTTTTTGTTACACTCCCCCCTCCCCTACTTTCCCTAAAATGTTTACTTTCCTGGATCTCCTTCTAATGCCTCACAGTTCTTGTCTATTTCCCACCTTCAAAACCATTCCTCTTTCTTAATCTAAAGTTGTCATTTGCATCCCATAATGTGATATTGCTCTGGGAGTTAACATTAAATATCCAGCCAAGCTGGAAGGTGTTCTCCTAGAAGCAGGCAGACAACTCTCTTGCTTTTCCTGGGGTGACTTACCTATTATCTCTGGTGTCCCACCATGGCACCCATAGTCCAGATTGAACATGAACACCACACTTATCTCTGCATCTCCATTGCTTACCAGAGTTCCTATAGCATTGTTAAATGTGGGAGGCTGTAGAGAAAGCCCAATTGATTATGCTCCCATCGGATGCCATCTCTTTCTCTATACTGGAGACCCACCATTATTACATAAATAAATAAATTTAGAGTAACAGGTTTTGGGATAGTATTATGGGACAACTGAGAAACTAATTAGTATAGTCTTTTCTAATGCTCAGTACTTCTTTCTCTCCTTCATCCCCCCATTACTAATTTGTGTTTTACATAAATCATATTCCACCCAAATTATAGCAAGAAAGGAATGGAATGGTGCTTCATTTTTCTTTTGAAATAGTGTTTAAATAAATAGCTTTTATATAATGTTGTTCAAACAATTTAAAAAATAACTACAGGAAATTGAATCATCCTACAAGGAAGGAGCTCAATCTCCTGGATCTTCTAGGAGACCCTAGCCGAACACTGAAACATTAGGTCACTCAGGAACAGATATTTCCTACTCCTTATCTGAGGTCTGGTCAGGATCATCAAAAGTGAATCGTTACTGACTCAAAGACTCCCCAACTCTGATATTCTGCTCAATTCTGTCATGTGTGATTATCTTCTATATTCTTGAGTAATTAGTCACCTCATTGAATATTATCCATCATTTAAAATAAATGAATTGAATGGGGAATTTAACACTATTTGAAATTTAATGAAGTGACTTTTCTTGGTCTTCCTGCTTCTTTGATGGGCCAAACTGCTTTAAACAGTCTTAGGTAATCTTGTTTCCTATTTCTTTTAAAAAGCATTTCACATTTACTCAAAATCACAGTGGTGTATCTAATCACACATCTTCCACAGTATTTAAATTAAAAAAAAATCTCAAAAAAAAATCTCAGTTTAACCTTCCATCCAAGGCTTATAGTTACGCAGTTAGGAACAGGTTGTCCCTACTGGTTCTTTACAACCAGCATTAGTTCTGATATTTCAGTGTTCATTTTTAGTTCCCCCTCATCCCTGCCTCCAGTTATATTAAACATTGGGCCTTACCTGAATGCACTATGCTTTCTCCTTCCATTTTGACTTTATACTTACTGGAAGCACCTCTGCCTAAAATACCTTTTACTGTTCTACACCTGGGATATTCCCTACCCATTTTAAACACTCAGCTAAATGACAGCTTCATTTGGATAACTTTCTCATTTTTACAGGTAGAATAAGTCAATCCTTGCCTATGTTTCCTCTGCATCTGTGATTTCCTCTAATATAACACTTATCACAATGTATTCTAATTATTTATGTTCAAGTTTGTGTTGGCCTCTAGACCATGAACTCTTTGAGACGAGCACTAGGGTTTATTCATTGCTGGCATGTCCTAAGTACTATAACTACGTGCCTATGTTTAAATAACTTGTGGAATTTAGAAGTGAAGAGAAAAATACTTTAGTAAAATAATTGAGTTGTTCTTTTATGTTTTACACATATGTTAACACCTTGGTTCTATGAGACTGTAAACTGTGGAAAAGAGAATAATTTATCCTTTTCTATTTGTATCTCTCTTGATGTAATGTTGGGCATGTGGTAGATGCTTTATTAAGACAAAACAAAACAAACCACACACACACACACATACACACACACGCACAGAGGTTTTAAAAATCAAAACACTCTTATTTTGTCTTTCAGTATATGTTAGGGACCTAGAAAAGCATGAGCTAGAGAAGGACTTTGGCCCAATTCTATAACCACTTCCTCACCCATGAGACAATGAGCCAGCTGTTGGAAAGCCTGAGAGTATTGATCTCTACATGTATCATGTATGAGAACAAATAAAACCTTTTATAACTACAAGTTTCAAATTCTCATCAACTCATACAAAATAATGGAATAAAAAGTAATGACAGTAAAAAAGTAAAAGTAATACAGAGTAAAAAGTAAAAGTAAAGCTATTGGAATTTTCATTTGAATTAAACACATATTTGTGCATATATATGTATTATAAATAAACGTGTACATTTTTATATAAAGATAGTCCATGCCCTATAATTTTAAAGTTTGAAAAAACTCTTTTTTAAGAGTTCATTTTTCATCATTCATTTTTCACATCAAAAAATGTGAAGTCTAGGGCATATCAGATATCTTATATGCAGTAAGTGATAAGGCTATATCTAGTACTAAAATCTCCTGGTCAGTGTCAAATTTTAAAGAGTAATTAATGTGATTAGTTCCCAAAGATTTTGTGTTTCTGCCATACCGAAGTTCCTCTATTTGTAAATGCTGGTTTTCAATGAAACTCCTGAGTCAGTTAAAACACACACACACACACATACGCACACACACAGTACTGAGTATCAGTGAAAATACTATATGCCACACACTGTTCTCAGTACTTCCAAGATTAGCTCATGAAATTTTCACGAAAAATCCTATGAGGGAGCTGCTTTTCTTTCTCCCAGTTTTTAAATGAAGAAATTAAGGCCTGAAAAGGGTGGGGCAAGAAACTGTACTCAGGTAATCTCGTCCCAGAAGCCACATTCTTCCCACAGTGCAGGTAAACAACAAAACAATCAAAAGAAAGAGTGTCTTTGAAAGCATCTGCTATTCATTGCTCTATAGAGTAGAAGTGTTTGCTCCTTTGATCATAGTCCTAGACACTTAAATTGGGAAAAAATTGTTAGGACTTAACTTTACACCAGGCCTATCAATCACGGCAGATTTTATCATGCTCTACCCTACATTGTAAATTTCACCCAGCTCAGTATTTCATCGAACTTGGCAGTACCAATACAGATGCTCTGTTTTAGTAACATTACATTTTTTCACATTGATTCAAATGCTATGGCACACCTCCGAGAGTTTTACAGTATGTCATGGCATATAGGTAGAGAGTCATATCTGAATGAAGACTGTGACCAAGCCATCTTTATACGATGCTCTGTTCCTTCCATGAAATCAGTCTTGCAGAACAACCAATCTGCTCTTGGTAGAATTGTGTGTTTAAAAAACGCAGCCTGATGTCAGGTCGTACTTTATCACAAACATTATCAAAATTAATTCTGGAATAGTATAAGGTAGAATTAGTTAAATTCAAGGCTTAGTATCTTGTAAAACTTTTTGGCAAAATGTCCACGGCTTAATTTCCCTTGAATGTAGCTAATTCATACGCTTAATTATTGCATTCTAAATTTACACTGTCATTCTGCACATTTCAAATGCTCATTAGTAAAGGGACTAACTCCAGGGATATAATGTGATTATTATGCAATATTAGAAAAGTAAAATATTTTGCGCCAAATCAAATGCGTGCAAGCAACTTTGAATTGTTTCACAATTTATATGTATGTCACTAGATGGATTCCTCAGTGGCTAATTAAATGATACCATCTAAAATGGTTTATCTTCAACTGATAGGTTCTATGTACAGATTGATTTTTCCTGAGGAGGTTAGATTTCAGGCTGCCTCTTCTGTTTTATTTTTTCCTTTTAAATCATTGGACCTCTGTAAATAAATTCATTGGGTAGTAAATATCACTTTCATTTCAACTACCCTAGGATATGTCAAACTACTGAAAAAAAAATGGCGTTAAATGCCAGATTATCTCATTTGCTTTATTCAAACTCAGACCGTTGTCATTTGGAAAATATTGTTAAGTTTTTTAATTAAAAGAAAATAAAAATCAACTGTTTTTCACTCATCCTATTTATATCCTACCAAAACCCTCCCTAAAACTAAGCAACTGTGAACTCAATGCATTATGACGATCGAGGACTTTATTACAAGATTGAGGATAAATATAAAGCTAGATTTCTTGAATGTACGCTACAGATACAAGGTAAGTTTTGTCCCAAAATGATTTTTTTAAAGATTTTATTTATTTATTTATTTATTAGGAAAGAGAGAGAGTGAGAGAGAGCAGGTCAGAGTGAGAAGCGGACTCCCCATGGAGCCGGGAGCCCGATGTGGGACTAGATCCCGGGACTCCGGGATCATGACCCGAGCCAAAGGCAGTCGCTCAACCAACTGCACCACCCAGGGGCCCCAAAATGATTTTTTGCAACCCATTTCAAGCTAAGCATTTTATTTTTTTGTATAGTTGCAAGGATCACATTCAGAATCAAATAAGAGTTATAGAATAATTGTTAGAAATTTTCATAATACCCAAATGTATATACAAATTTATTTTATGTTAGAATATACCTGAGAACTTAAAGACGCATGGAAACACAAGATATGTAAATAAATCCATCTCTTAACTCATGTTTCTTATTTATTAGTAAGTTCTCTGTTTTATATGCCATACCTTGAAATACATTCTATATTTTTAGTAATTTAAAGATGAGAGTCTGCCAGATAAAGAAAATAATGTAATATTCACAAAATAAGGATCTTTTATATTGCTTAGTTATAATAAATCCCAAGAACCTCAATGAGTGCTTGGCAAAGAGTAGGCAAAAAAAAAAAAAAAAAAATCATAAGTAGCCAGATATTTGGAGGGAGGGAGGAAGAAAGAGAGGAAGGTTGATTGCTTGATTGATTTGGGGCATTGAAATTTGGAAAACATTTTCTGACTCGTGAATTTTCCATTTATTGATGGTGTAGGCTAGGTGATCTTTGGCAACAAGTTAAAAACTATTAGTCTCTATTTTCTTTGCAGCATAATATGAATTACTTAATCACAGACTAATTGTTGAAAGTGAATAGTGTTATGTCCATGAAAACATTTTTTAAATTTTAAAGTATACATGAACCTGTTTATGTACATAAATTATACACCTAAATATCCAAGCATTTTCCTATTAATATAAACCCAAGCTAAGATGACACATGATTACTATATTTTTGTGTTCACTAAAAAGTTGTCCATGAAAGTCCAGAATTTCTAAGACAAGCAAAGAATTCATGACATATCCGAGTACTTCAGGTAAGAAAGCAGAAACTTAAATGGTATCCAATGGAGAGCATTAAGGCACACAGAGGGGGGGAAAAGGAGTATTATTTTGGAATAGGTAATAATAGGATTTGAAGAACTATTTTCAAAAAGAAACATTATTTATAATAGCTTCACCTCTGGGAAATCCAGAGAACTTCAGAAGAAGTAATGGGAATCTTTCTATTCCTATGCACAGTTTCTACCTCCAGACCTGTAAAACCTGTCACTTAGGTCCACCACACACAAAGAACTGGATAAGATAATATAGAGAAGAAAATGGAAAAAAAAAAAGATGATTACTTAACTCAGACAAAAGCCATGTATGTTAAAAAGGACGCAAGGAACATAGCAGTTCATGCACCTTCATGCATTTTTCACCTATGCTCCCTATATTAAGCATTCTTCCCAGGGAGTTTGTGGCATGGGGAATGGCTCTGATCCCACTGATGTCCTCCCTTTAAAAAAATAAAATAAAAAGCAAACCTTTCTGTCAAGAAAGTTAACCAGCCAGGTAGATCGTGTCATGTATATCCACGTCATACAAAGTCATTCGGAGGAAAACAGGAAATGAGCAATTCTAACTACCAAAGCAGTGCATTTGTCATCAGAGACACTAACACTGAGGGAAGCATTCAGCAGAAAACACAATTTTAAATGTCTAGACCGTTCACTGACTGAGTGAGATTTTCTTCACTGTTGACAGAATGATATAAATAGATTTTTAGAGAATTAATTGTTGGGAAACAAATGTTTTCCCTTAGTCAAGATTGATCACCTGTGAAAATGACGGCCAATGCCTTTGGGTTATTCAACTCCAATTTAAAGTACTCAAGGGGGAAAAAAACTGTATTTCAAAGTGGTGAATCATTATGCTTTCACATTCACATTATCAAAACTTTGGGGTTCCCACGTTTAGATTTTGAAATTCACGGAGTAACTAACCTATGTCTCCCTGTGAAAAATTAACTCTAGGTGCATATTTGTAAGCTTTTGGGGTTTGGTGGATAAGGTATAGTTCTGTCTGAGACAACGAGCTCAATTCTTTAGATTCCACTAATACACACATCTGACACTTCCTATCAACTCAGTTTTGTTCAGACCTGAATTGACTGAAAGAGACAAGTCCAACGACAGTGATGTCAAGCCCTGCCAAACAGGACTGGGCTAGCAGAAGATGCAGAAGTGTGACAGAGCTGAGAAATCCCTGCTGTCTGTAAGTACAACTTGAGCCCCTCCAAGCCCTGATTTCTAATTATCCAAATTACTGGTTTGCACAGCACAGGCAGAAAATATTCTGTGTTAATGTAGAGTAAAAGTACATCTGAAAAGCATGAGCATATTGAAGCCTGTTGGATAAGTCATTAGTCAAAAGTTTCATTACCTTAGAAGAGATGGTGATGCTATTACAATAAAAGAAGAGGTTAAATTAAATACCAGCTATTTACACTTTCCTGGGCCTTTGTTTCATAAATAACTGCCTTCGACTTTAAAATAACAATAGTCTGCTACTTTATACTGTGATGATAAACAATAGTTGAGGAGTTAAAAGTGTCTTTGAATTCTTCATTTGGTAGCCTGTGAACATCTTATCTTCAGTCAATTAAAAGCTTTTATTGTATCTGATTTTTCAGGATCCCTGTCAGAATCAATCTCCTAGATCCACAGCAATTCAATAGCTGTAAATATATTTGTTTTGCTATAATAGTGTAAGGATCCTCAGGGGTAAGTATCACTACTAATAAATAATTCAATTAACTAATTGAAAGCTTTATTTTTAGAGTTTAGATATTCTACAAATGCATAAAACAGTATTTTTCTATGCATTCAAAAACAGTGCAACAAATGATTTTAACATATCTTAATTCCAGAAAAAAAATTCCCACACAATTCCTTAAGACAATTTGCTATCACCATTTCCTTAGATTAAAAATGGTAAATGCCAATACAAAGTACTACAACTTCCTTTCAGAAGCTAAAGCCTTTGCTCACTTCGTGAATTTTGGTTTTTTTTCTGTATAGATACAACTTTGGAAAACTGTCCCAAAGAACTGTCATTTAACAATTAGAAACTTTGACTCATTTTAAATTTATAGCAACACTACTTGGGGTTGACCATTTCTATTCTTTGTTACTAATAGCAAAATATAAAGAAATGGAGCAGAGTGGTATACATATTCACATGTATTTAAACAACACACACACACACACACATTCAAAATAATGATCCTATAACAGCAGTTACTTTCCTTTTCTAAAGAAAAGCTGAATTTACCTGCCGTTCATTTTCTACTGCAAATTAGTTTGCCAGGTAAACGTTAGCATGCTCTTTTCCAATTCATTTTGCTAAACCCACATTGCCTCTTAATAATGCTAAACATCGCTCTGATTAAAAGCTTACCGGCTAGTAATCCTGTTCGATCCTGACACCAGTTTCTTACACTGTTTCCTCTGTTAGACTCAGCTACCTTTATTTTGAAAGAGAAGGTAAAACAGAAGAGGCTCTTACCAGAGACAGGGAAAACAATTCGTTCAGCTACAGCCAACAGGGCTCTGTGCAGCCTGGCAGCATGAGTGATCCTTGGGCCTCACACAAAAGCGAGATAATTGGCTCTCAATGAAGAGATGTAAACATCCATCATAATGGCACTGGGGCTGAAACTGAACGCTACCTCAGCTGTTCTATGTACTCCGACTGGAAGATGATGTCACAAACATCAACTGGGTGTACTCTCATTGGCTTCTGTTACCTGGAATCATATCTTAACCCTAAACTGTCAGCTGCAAATTGAAAAGCTCATCTCTGACTATAATTTTGGCTGAAAGGGGAATGAGCGTGATGTTGAGCTACTGGAGGATAGCAAACTGAAAATACTGCCCCTCAAATATGCTAGGACCAATTTACATAATTAATTAGTTAGGATCTGGGGGAATTTTATTTTTTAAATATGTTTATTAAATAGCAGTTATTTATAAAAGGTATTTCCCAGAAGAGGCATTAAAGGAAAAGATTTATGTAATCGTAACATCTGGAATTTTAAATTTTGTAATTACTTTGCATTGATTTTGCAGAACTACCCTGTGAGATTAAGAGAGTCAAGGTGAGAAAAATTTCAGTGTAGACAACTGTACAGTGGAGCTTTCAATTTGGGCAGAACAGCCCAGTCTATATTTTTAAGTGTTCTAATAAAAAATAAAAAATAAAATAATAGAGGTGCATTTTACCCTCTGAATGTTAAATAGTATCTCCAAAGTTTTGTGTAATAAAGCTTACACTATGAGATATTAAAACACCACTAAAATTACAATAGTAAATCTTGGTTTTTACAAAGACTAATTTAAAAGTCACTAGAATTAGAGACAAGCCCATTTCAGTTACTGAAGGCTACTTTGTAATATAGTGCTGTTCTCTTTGAGCACAAACAGGGAATAATTATCCATCCCTTCCTCTCTATCCTGACAAAAGCCCCAGACTTCTCCCCAGGCTTAAATCCAGTGGGAGAGGAGGATAATGGGCTAAGCTGGTTGCAGCAGCTTGCTGCCAGAGGGACAAAACTACCATCACCTTGAAATATATCCACGCTTTCTCCACCAAAGGAGCTGTCAGCCGCATAACTGTGAGATGCAAGAATTACCAGAGCTATTCAATGACTGGCTCCTTCTAAATCCAGCCCAGTCAGATCCCAGGGCAAGCCCTTTGAAAGCTGTGCAGCTCAGCATGCAAACAGTACAACCGCCTGGAGAGACAGTGAGAGAAATTCGTTTCATCCATTCCCACCTTTAGGGAAATGAAGGTCACCAATGGTGCCCCGATACACCTTTATGTTGATTTGTGTCCTTGTGAATAACAGATGCAGGGCAAAGCGTTGTGACATCTGTTTCGTTTTTCTGATGACAGAAAATTACTTTTATTGTATGGCTCCTTGAGAGTCTTAAAAGTTGAAAATACATGAAAATAAGCTTTTATGGATCATCCATTCAAAATTTCCTCTAAAGTTCTGAATTTCATGACCATTTGTTTAATTGTTCAAATAATCTTTGTAGCGAGTTAGTATGTGAGATGTCGGGGAAAGAGTTCTAGATTTGGGCTCCAAAGATCCAGCCTCCGAATTCTTACTCCCTCACCTACTCTGTGAACTTTGGAACATTAAAAACTTTCATGTATAGAACAAAAGTCATAATGCGACCTACAGCAAAAAAAGATTTTTACAAAGTTGATATAGGGGGACACTTCAGTGGCTCAGTTGGTTATGCGTCTGCCTTTGTTTCAGAATGATCTCAGGGTCCTGGAATCAAGTCCTGCCTCAGGCTCCTTGTTCAGTGCAGAGCCTGCTTCTCCCTCTGCCTGCTTCTCCCTCTGCCTGCTGTTCCCCTTGCTTATGCTCTCTCCTCTCTCTCTCTGACAGATAAATAAATAAATATTTTTAAAAAATTGATATAGGGATTAAATAAGGCAATGTATGAAACATTATGTAAAAACATTGTTATGCAAAAGATCAAATATATTCATTTTAAAAGCATTTGGGTAAAAAAAAAGCATTTGGGTAATTAAAGTGGGGAATCAATTTAGTGTCTTCAAAATAGCAAAGTAAGAAATATTATTATGCTAGACTTTTAAAATTTCAAGGAGAGAGTAATGTTGTAAATTAACTTCATTTATAACACTGACTCGGTGGTCTTTTTCTTTTTCTTTTTTTCGGTTTGTAGTTTATTATTTTTTAAATAAGTACTACATCCAATGTGGGCTTGAACTCACGACCCCAAAATCAAGAATTGCATGCTCTACTAACTGAGCCAGCCAGGTGCTCCCCAGCAGTCTTTTCTTAAAGGTATTGCCCTTCCCAATATTATTTGGAATTTAATCATCTTAGTCAAGTACAAGAATCTAGATTCAAGAAGACGATTTGTCAAGATGTACTTGGGGCCAACATGAAAGACACTGTTCATTTATTTCTGCCTAAAAACATGGGAGTTTAGATGGAAATGTGTATAAAAAAAGATTCATTGCCATGCAAAGTGACATAAAATTGAATTACAGATCAGAAAGATGAATTTGGACAATGGGAATGTCAACAGTATTTCTGGTAGACAAATGATAAAGCTAAGACACTGTAATTGCTAAGAAGATATGTCATGGAGAAAATAATTATTTATGAAAAAAATATGCTCCTCCATATCATACATCATATAAAATTTTAATATAAATATTTAATAACAAAGATAGATAAATAGCAAAGTTAGATTATATCCTGTTGCACATAGAAAGCATGCAGATATATATATATATACACACACACACACACCAATTTTAAGATAAACATATGCATATTCTGATTCTTTTAATAAACAGATTGTAACTTTTTTTTTCTTTAGATTTTATTATTTACTTGCCAGAGAGAGAAAAAGAGAGAGCACGGGCAGGGGAAACAGTAGGCAGAGGGAGAAGGAGAAACAGGCTCCCCACTGATCAAGGACTGATGCGGGACTCTATCCCAGGACGCTGGGATCATGACCTGAGCCGAAGGCAAACGCTTAATCGACTGAGGCACCCAGGTGCCCCCGTAACTTTTCCTACTTTGTTTTGCATTTTTTGGGTGCTATTATTATACATCGATATAGGATACCATGAAGATTGGGAAATAAAAACAGTCCTAGCATTCTATAGACATTTGTATCAAATACCCACATCCTTCACATGACTCATTGATAACTTAATACCTTTGTAAAGGGATCTAGTTTTGCATTACTAAAATATGTAAGATTTTTTTAAGAGTATAAATTTCATCTTACACATGATCAAGATTAATCAATATATCACCTAAAAAAATTTTAGGGAGTTTACTATAAAATATAAAAGCATAATACTTGAATTGTGTACAAAATAGGAAAATTAATGGATTATAATTTAATTCCTAAGAGAATAAATATGTAAGAATGAAAATCTAGTAGAAATATTTTAGATTAATGCTGATTTATAATAATCTTACTCTATGTAGTAAGTCAAATTCAAATTTCGTTGCAATTCATTAGGACAGAATTTATATTTTCATTTTACATAATTATATCTATACACTCAAGAAAGTTTCAGATAAATATAGCATATATCATATCTGGAAATCAGTATATTCACTCTAGCATAGTACATTATAGCTAAGAACAGAAAAATCATATTTCTTTATGATGGGCATTAATCATCTGAAATTAATGATGAGTGGAAGTTATGAAGTTTTTAGTAAGAATTTGGTAGTGTTTCTTTAGGAAGAGCAGAGATATTAAAGGTCAGGCCTTTCAGTGATTTATTTGCAGTATGTCCTTTTGTAAAGTCTTGGTACTTGAACATCAGTCTGCATATCTCTGGTTTAAAGCTACAAATAAGATAGTGAATATGTAATATGAACATTGATAATAAGACAAAATCCTTACTACTATCCAAAATAGTATTAGTAAGAAATATAACGTGATTACATAATGTAAAAAAAGAAAATATTCTAAGTGTAAAAATGTTGAAACATAAAGGGACTGCAAGAAAAATAAAAAGATGGTGTCATTTTTGGAATATACTATTTCTTATATACATGTGGAGAAGGAAAGTATGTTTTTTTCAGGATTTAAGAAAATCAACTTCATGAAAAAGGAAAATAACAAAAACAACATTTTATCATCATGAATTTACCTACATTCTCTCATTACTTATTATATTTTTCCAACCAAAATGGCCAACTAACAATTATGAGTTCTAGAGACCAGAAAAATATTTCAACTTTAAAACCATGTAAAAGCTTAATATACAGGGAAAATAACTACAGGAATTAATCTAGGCTTGATTCTGAGTAAATTTTTATGAGTGAATGTTTTCTGATATGAAGAAAATAGAATCCATAAAAATACTTTTGACCAATCAAGTAGAAGATGTCTTGTAGATCAAGCCAAGTACATCACAGTTTTATTACTATACTTACATACTATATATTTCCCAGGAGCTGAAATCATTGCAGTATTTAATTGCCTGACAATTATTTCTGTTACATCAATTTTGTGGTTAAACTAATTATTTATATTATCAAAACAAATCAGCACTAGAGGCTAATTAAACTGGAGAAACCATCCTCCAATGTTTCCCAACCTACATATTAATAAGGTTTAGGTTAATACTAACTTCAGAAGAAATAAATATGTCCTTCAGGTGATAATTTCATGGGCAGGGCTTAGGAATTTAAACAGGTTTTAAACTCTTGTGAACATTATTACTAACTCTGAATAGTCAGGAATATTAGAATATAGCATTTTACAAGTCTTGCAGCCCCAATAACCAGCCGATTGTCATGTTATCCACAAGATGGCAGCTCTGTTTGTACCACTAACACTCTTAATACATTACTTTATCCTTATTATGATTACTATTTAAAGAAATATAATATGTAAGGTATATAAGGAACTTACATGTGCCAATGCTCATCTTAGGCAATTTTTCAGTTTAAAAAGAGTAAGTGGTCAAGTGAAATGATCAAAACCTATTAAAATAGGAATTATTTAAATCATCTTAAAATGTGTGACTTCAAAACATTACTTTTTGCTAACACACTCACTGCCCCAATGCTTCAACCTAAACTTATTTCACAGGTCAATCTATTTGTAAGAAATGGTTTCATTCTGTTTTGTAAAGACTTTTTTGCATTGTTTTTAAAGTACAGACTGTACAAAATAACCGAGAGGGCGAATCAGTGATAACTCGCTGGTATAGTAAGAGATGCCTGAGAATTATATTTTCCATCTACTAAATTCTAGGCATAACCAAATCTGATAAGAATATTTATCTATTGACCTTGCTTGTATTCCTTTTTAATACTTCATCTTCTCCGCTGTCACTATTTTTTCTTTATGTTTACCTTCAATCTATTGTGTGGCAGCTTCAGTGTATTATCTTTATTTCTGTTTCCTGTGCACATAAAATTTTGAAAATGCTTAGAATTATTAGGCCATATCACCTTTCTTTTCTGAGAATAAATATCCTCAAGATGTTTAACTACATTTATGTGTCAGTAAATTTTACCCTAGAGAAGAGGAAAATGACTAAATAAGGGTGAAGAAAGGTCTCTTCTCTTCTATGTTAAAGAAATAGAAATTCTCAGACCTGAAGGTAAGAAGCTCATGCTGTTAGTGAGTCAGCACACTGTTTTTAGATGCAAACCAAAAACATTAGCTTATCACGGAAGCATCTTGATTTAATATATACTCTAATTTACTTTACTAGATTCCCTTTGAACATCCTTGTTAAGGTCTGTAAGAGACCTAAAGACCAGTGGGTTGTTTCTCACCTTGTTCTCTGAACAACTGTATTTTCTGAGTTCTATATTACTTCTGAAACAAGGATAACTCACTTGGTTTCTTATAAATATATTTTGCTTTATCCCTGCTGTAAATTTCACGACTTCAACTTATGAGCTTTTTTTCTTTCACTTTAATTTCCTTGCTCTTTTTCTCATGTTGCCCAAATTAGATCAAATCAAGGCCTACTACCTCCATCTTGACAAGAATAGAACAACACATTGTTCCAAACAAAATTTAGATTTTGATGAGGAACAATTTGAACACGACTACCTTACATTTGACAAGAGAAAGGGTTTATTCATGTGAAACCCACTCTGCTCAAAACATTTCTTCACACATTTGGATGTTTACATATGAAGATACTGAGAAACAGATTGCTAGTCATTGTACAGCACTTGCCAAGTTACAACATTACAGGACGAGACTTCAAATCAAACAGAAATCCACATTACCACAAGGAGGATTAGGATTAAGACAATAGTAAAAGAAAGAAAAATATCATCATCATCATCATCACCACTAACTTGAGTGTTTACTTTGCCCTAAGCACTATGCTAAATATTTTACATTATCTAATTTGTCTTGTTTTTTTTTTTTGCAACAGATCTCCAAGACTGGTCAATGTCAAGACTTTCTAAAGGGCTCCTAGATTTGCACTAGTAGCCAGTATTTTTTAATCATAGCTGCTCATTTAAATTTCAACTGGGAAATGCCATAATATAGAATATAGAGCCCTCCTATGGATCAAATATGTCTTCTCTACTGACACCAATTTTTTAAATATTTATTTATTTATTTAACAGAGAGAGAGAGAGAGCGAGAGAGAGAACAAGCAGGGGCAGCAGCAGGCAGAAGAGAGGGAGAAGCAGGATTCCCACCAAGCAGGAAGTCCGACGCAGGGCTCCATCCCAGGACCCCGAGATCATGACCCGACCTGAAGACCCATGACCAGAACTAAGCCACGTGGGTTCCCCTCCCTAACAGCAATTTACATGTTGAAATATAATTACCAGTGTGATAGTATTAGAAGGTGAGGCCTTTGGAAAGTGGTTAGGTGATAAGGATGGAGTCCCATGATTGGGAGTAGTGCTCATATGAGGGAGACTCCAGAGAGGTACCTAGCTCCTTCTGCCATGTAAGCTTACTGCAAAAAGATGGTCATAAATAAACCAGGAAGTTTGCTCTCATCAGGAAGTTTGATCTTGGGTTTCCTAGCCCCCAGAACTGAGAAAATAATTTCTATTGTTTATAAACTACCTACTTTCTGGTATTATTGTTATAGAAGCCCAAAGAGGTTAAGACAAGCTTCGATCCAACTATTTTCATGAGAACGTCTGAATATGGGGGGTAGTTGACACTGGTGTGGTGTACATTCCTCCTTAAATGATTCTTTCTTTAACTGGGTTTAAAAATCATTGTCGAAATGATTTTCCCAAAAATCATTGCCAAAATGATTTTTCCAAAAATCATTGCCAAATTGAATATGCAAGCTAAAGGTTTTCATGTGCAACATCACATTTCATTGAAAGAAGTAAAAGCGTTCTAAAAATCTAAAGTTGGGTCTGTGAAGAAAATCAGGGCACAACTCGTATATCCAAACAATACTTCTGAGAATGAATAAAGGAAAATCCACATTGCTTTGCATCCCCAAGATAAAGAGATGGACATCACCTGCCTGGGGGACGGGTTTGGGTCTGGGGAGAAAAGTGTGATGGAGCAGAATGAGAGGAGGCTGGGGAAGATGAAAGAACTACAAGTAGGGAACTGACGTGAAGAGGAACCTGTCCAACATTCAGAAACTAAGCACTGAGTGCCGGTGCTGGAGGGCCCTGCTCCACCAAGACAGCTCTGTCAGATCTGCCCGCGTCTGATGTAAGATTCCTCCTGCACAAGGGATGCCCTCTCTTGACACATGACAGCACCAAGCTTTACTTGAAATGTGCTGTATTGGCACTCTCCTTTTCAAAGGTCCAGGATGCATACAAGCCCACTGTCTCAGAGGATGGTATCTAAATGGTAATGGGTGTCTGGAATGGAAAGGTCCCAGTACTTATATTTGTTTGGGACTAGAACCTGTGAAAACCAACCCTATGACAGAAAGAATAGACTAATTTTTCCATAGGCGTCTACGATTCCATAGAATTATCTTCATAAACCAAGCATTGTGCCTGAAATATACATTATCTTAATTGTTCAAATGTATAGCAGAACTCCTATCTTTAGAATTTATCATTAAGGATCATCTGTAATAAAACTGGATTATAATGCATTTCTGGAGATACAGGTGAGAATACTATCCTTTGTTATTCTCAATAATGAGACAAAATATTGTCTCAAGAATAATAATAATGAATTACCTCTCAATAATAAAGACAATAATAATATTGTCTCAATAATAATAATGTTAATGTCTCAATAATGTCTCAAACATATATTTATCTCTGTATATAGCTAAATAAGTATAATAAAAAGTCTTAAATAATTATTTGACAATTAGTGGGAAGTTATTTAGAGACACCTAAAGAATTCTGAGAATTGTTTTATTTATTTATTAAGATTTCATTTACTCATTTGACAGAGAGAGAGACCAAGTAGGCAGAGAGGCAGGCAGGCAGAGAGGGGGAAGCAGGCTCCCTGCTGAGCAGAGAGCCCGATGTGGGGCTCGATCCCAGGACCCTGAGATCATGACCTGAGCCGAAGGCAGAGGCTTTAACCCACGGAGCTACCCAGGCGCCCTGAGTGTTTAATTTAGTATAATACCTAAAACATACATAATGTTTCTTTCCATGTACATTTGAAGTCATTACAATGTATATACTTTAAAATCAATCGTCTTATCTTTGTTTCATGAGGATCTGTCAGCAGCATTTGTTTTTTACCTATTCATTAAAATCTGACATTAATTCAGCATTTTTTTCAGGGTTTTCCCCTCTTTGAAAGTGTAGTACTAGAATAACTTTCCTTAACTTTGTTATTTTGTCAAGTTTTGTTAAATAATCTCCTGTGCATTCATGTGCATTTTTATTATTTTGCTATTAGCTGATAAGGGGAATCGACCTTACTTGAACTGATTCAGTAACAGTGTACTTCTGTACACTCTACACTGTCCACTCTATACTGTACTCAGTGAACAACCAGTCACTACAATAGAAAATGACTGGGTGTCCTTCCAGCCATTTTTTAAAAAGGTTAAATTACAACCATTGTTTCAGGACACTGTAGAGACACAACATGAATTAATGACCTTCCACCGGATCTTGGTAGATCATTGTGCTGAAGCTCATTATTCATGAACTCACCAAAGGTAGATGATCATTACAAAGTCTATAGGAACCTTATTCTTTGTCAAGATGAATGATAAGTGGGTGTGGTTTATACTCCTGAGGTATAACTGGCATCTTCATCTATCATCTCTGTCAGTCTGTCTTTGAAATTGTAGACATGGAAAAGATACTAGCTCTTTCCAGGGTAAATCAGAAAAGAACCACTAAGCGGATAGTGTGAAAGTGTAGGAGATAGGGGTGCCTGGGTGGCTCAGTGGGTTAAAGCCTCTGCCTTTGGCTCGGGTCATGGTCTTGGGGTCCTGGGATTGAGCCCCACATGGGGCTCTCTGCTCAGCGGGGAGCCTTCTTCCCCCTTCTCTCTGCCTGCCTCTCTGCCTACTTGTGATCTCTCTCTCTGTCAAATAAATAAATAAAATCTTAAAAAAAAAAAAAAGAAAATGTAGGAGATAAAAAGAAATTGTTTTGTTTTGTTTTGTTTTCTTCCAGAACCTACTTGCTCCTGGCACATGTTTTTGTCTGTAACTAATAGAGGATCAAAACAGGCTGCAGGTTAGAAGGGAGATAGTCCTACCTCTGGCACCCCGAATTCGGGATTGGTAAAGAAGAAGCTGGAAATAGACACATGACTATAAGTATGCTGCATCATTTTTTACTGTGGGCTTCATTAGAGCATATATTCTGACTGCTGCCAGACTCCTAAATGTTCCCCAAATTCCAGATCTCAGAACGAAGCAACTGATGACTGTTTCCTGTCAGGGTTGCAGCCCATAGTGCAGAGGGCAGAAATTGGCTTCAAGTCCATCCCTTTTGTGGCCAGGCTGCACGAGTCTTACTGAGATATTTCATGCTCAAATAAGCCATTCATCCCCACTCCCACTGTTGTCCCTGATACAGAGTGAAGTCTTCATTGATTGCTAAATTACTCTAATTAAAACCTCATCTCATTCTCTGTTAAGTGTTACTTACAATGTTTTAAAAAATGTTCCTTATATTTCACTTCAGACAAGTTATGCCTAACGACCTTAAAAGTAAAATCATGGTATTGGCAACAAGTCCCTTGGGACCCCAGGTCTCTCAACATTGATACTTCGCAAAATAGAGACAGAGTCATTTTTCTGCCTTATGTAATTTATGGGGTGAAAGTCCTGGCGAGACACATATTTCTATGTTGAAAAGATCAGGATTGCCCTAACAAAATTAATCAAAACGAACCGCATTAAAGCACATTGTCATGAAATGTAAAATCACCAGGGATAAAGGTCCTACAAGTCTGAAATGAGAAAAAACTAGTTTTTTTAGTTACCTTAAAAAAAAAATTAGGAATCAGATTAGCAGCAGAATTTTTTTTTCCCTTTCTAGGGATTTATTGCACTAGGACTTTTCAATAGCAAAACTGAGAAAGGAAATAATGGAACAGTGTATATTTACAAAGTTATTTTCAAAACAGAAATTTCTACCTATCAACATTAGCAATTAAGTTTGAAGCTATAAGTCAGGACATCTTCAGACATGCAAACTCATAAAAACATTACCTTCCACACCCTTTTTTGGAAGCTGCTGTAGAATGTGCTCCATCAGAGCAATGGGTGAGGCAAGAAAGAGGAAAATGTGAGTTTGGAAAATAAGTGACAGAACAATTGGGAGAGGCCATGAGGATTTTCCAGGTGATGATGATGAAAGGGAATCTTCAGATGATAGCTAGGGTACAGGCCTAGACAGTAATCACGTGCAAATTCAAACAGAAAGATGGCTTTCTCCAGGAAGGATCATTTAATAACCAGTAACTACAAAGAAATAAAACTAAAAGATTATTCGATGTGTTTGAACATATTGAGGAAATGTGTATTTTTCTGAGGGCATTTAAGTCCAAATTAAAGAAAGATAGTAGAAAACTGAGGAAGTCAATAAAAAATGAAGTACTTATTAAGATGACGGAAACTAAAAATTATTTAAAGGAAGAGAATTTACCCCTATACTACTATTTCTATACCAACAAATACTTATTTAAGTTTTAAAATATGACATAATTATATTGTAATGGTAGGAGACACTAAAGGCAAAAATAGTACATGATGTTATTTATTTATTTATTTATTTATTTATTTATTTATTTATTTATTTATTTTTAGAGAGAGGGGACATGAATGTATGGGGGGTTAGGAGGGGGAAAGGGAGAGGAAAAGAATCCCAAGCAGGCTCTACGCTGGAGCCTCATGCAGGGCTTGATCTTATGAATCTGAGATCATGACCTGAGCTGAAATCCTGATGCTTAACTGACTGAGCCATCTAGGTGCCCCTAAGCTTTTTAAAAAATAATCAAACTTCTATTTTCTAGTCCAGCTTATAAGAAGCTTGATGTTGCCACTCCATCCTAACAAGTGAAAAGCTGAAAAAAATGAAAAAAATCATCAACTCTTCTTATATCCATCAGAGATCTGAGATCTCAGGGAAAACTGCTGCCTCCAAACCTGGAGAGACCAGTAAGCAGATACAATGAATCACCACCAATAGAACAGAAATCCACAAACTCAAACATCCTCAGGAACCAGTCAGGGTAGGAAACTGAACTGTAACTGAGGGATTGCTGGAGGCTCAGCATGGGCAAATTTGAGTGATAAAAATAACAGTAGAACCCAGCCACCAGGGATAGGGGTGGACGCATATTTTGTGAATTTAACCTCCTAGAAGTCTATCAGGTTCTCATAGTGAATATCAGGGGGAATGAAGTCTGTTGTGCTTCTGGGAGGGAGAAGGAAAAAGAAACCATTTTGAAACACATCAAAGCATTCCGTTCTTCGAAACAAGGTCTGCCTTCTGGAGAAAATAGTTAACCAGAGCCTAACCTATGATGGTTTTATCACAGCCTAATGATCTGAGGGAAGGAAAATAACCAACTCCCAGAAGTGAGAAACACATGTGAAGTTCACAGTCAAGAGGCAAAGGCTCACTTAAAGCCCGAGACCTAATCCATTATTAGACTACAGAATGCTTCCCTTGCCCCCACACCTTACAACCACATTACTAAAGGATTATTTACAGCAGATTTTTTCACTCAGTATATCATGTCTGGCTATCAAGAAAAATTATAAGGCATAAAAAGGCAAAAAACACAGTTTGAAGAGACATAGCAAGCATGAAAATCAGACTCAGATACAGCAGGGATGTTGGAATTATCGGACCAGGAATTTAAAGCAACTGTGGTTAATACATGAAGAACTCTACTGGGTAAGTAGGCAGCATGCAAGAATAGTTGCCAATATAAGCAGAGAGTTGGAAATTCCAAGAAAGAACTAAAAATAAATCAAACACACTGTAATAGGAATGGAAGATATCTTTGCTGGGCTCATAAGTCGATTGGCATGGCTGAGGAAAGGATCCCTGAACTTGAGGCTATCTCCATAGAAATCTCCCAAACTGAAAAATAAACAGAAGAGCATCAAAAAAGAAAGAACAAAATTTACCTAAGAGCTGTGGGACAATTACATAAGCGTATGCATAGTGTAATATGTAAAAAACAAGAACACCAGAAGAAGGAGAGAAAGAAACACAGGGACTATTTGAAACAATAACTGAGAATTTCCCTCAATAAATGTCATATATCTCATCACAGATCCGGGAAGCTCAGAGAACACCAAGCAAGATACTTATAAAACAAAAACAAACCATACATAAACATCAATTTAAACTACAGAAAATCGGGGCCCCTGGGTGGCGCAGTTGGTTGAGCGACTGCCTTCGGCTCAGGTCATGATCCCGGAGTCCCGGGATCGAGTCCCACATCGGGCTCCCAGCTCCATGGGGAGTCCGCTTCTCACTCTGACCTGCTCTCTCTCACTCTCTCTCTTTCCTAATAAATAAATAAATAAAATCTTTAAAAAAAATAAACTACAGAAAATCAAAGATAAAGAAAAATTCCTATAAGAAGCTCGGGGTAGATTTCTTTCCTATGGAAGATTCTTTCCTATAGAAAATTCTTTCCTATAGAAGAATAAAGGTCAGAATTTACACCCGACTTCTCCTCAGAAACCATATGAGCAATAGTAGAGTGAAATACTTAAAATGCCACCAACCTAGAATTCTATAACTTCAAAAGTGAGAGTGAGAAATAAGACATTCATAAACAAAAATTGAAGGAATCTTGACTAATAAACCTACTATGCCAGAAATGTTGAATTCTTTAGAGAGAAGCAAAATGATATAAAGTTCAGAAACTCAGATCTACATAAAGAAGTGATGGCATAAGAGAAGTGATAAGTGAGGGTGCCTGGGTGGCTCAGTTAGTTAAGTGTCTGACTCAATTTCAGCCCACATCATGATCTCAGGGTCATGAAATCAAGCCCTGCCTTGGGCTTCATGCTGAGCACGGAGTTTTCTTGAGATTCTTTCTCTCCTTTTCTCTCTGCCCTTCCCCACGCTCAAGTGTGTTCCCCCGCCTCTCTCAAAAGAAAGAGAAAGAAAGAAAAAGAAAAAAAAAGGAATTAAGTAAAGGTAAAATAAAAATTTTGTCTTATTTTTAATTGATCTAGGAGATAATTATTTCAAAATAATAAAAGCAATACTGTATCTTGATATATAAAAGAGATAGATACACAGAATCTGTACACTTATATGTAAGTTAAATGAATGATGTTAATGACACAAGAAATAGGAGGGAGGTTTTAGGATTATTTTGTTATAAAGCACTTACTAGTCTATGAAGTGATATAATGTTATTTGAAAGTGGACTTAATTGTAAATGTATATTGTAAACTCAAGGGCAATGCTTAAAAACAGTAAAAAAAACCCCTGACTAATATGCTAAAAATATGCTAATATGCTAAAGAAAGGGAAATATGCTAAAAAACTAATATGCTAAAACAAATATGCTAAGAAAAATATGACTAAACATCCTAAAGAAAGGGAGAAAAGTCAATAAATAATGCTCAATTAACCACAGAAGGCAGAAAATGAGTAGGAGACAAACTCAGGAACAAAGAACAAAAGCAACATATGCAAATCAGCAACAGATATGGTCAATATTAACCCAATTACATCAATAATCATTTTTGCTGTCAATGGTCTAAATGTACCAATTAAAAGACAGAGATTGTCAGAGTGGATTAAAAAACATGACCCGACTACAGGTAGCTCACAGGAAATACACTTTAAAAAAATAAAAACACATCCAGATAAAAAATAAAGAGAGAAAGACATAAAATGCGAACACAAATCAAAAGATTCTGTATTTTAGATTTTAGACACATCAGACTTCAGAACAAGAAAAGTTATCAGGAGGAATAAGGAAGGGCATTACAAAATGATAAAGGGAAGAATTCTCCAAGAAGATGCAACACTCCTTAGCGGCATATGCCTAACATCAGAGCATAAAAATGCATGAGGCAGAAACTGAAAGAACTGCAAGAAGAAATAGATGAATCCACTATTATAGTTGGAGACATCAATACCCCTCTCTCAGAAATGGGTCCAAAGTGCAGAATCAGTAAGGACATAGTTGAACTCAAAACATCATTAATCAACTGGCTATAACTGGTGTCTGCAGACTACTTCATCCAAGAATAGCAGAATAGACCTTCTCAAACTCACATGAAAAATTCACAAAGATAGACCACATTCAGGGCCATAAAATACACCTTAACAGATTTAAAATAATACAAATCATACAATGTCTGCTCTTCGGCCACAATTAAATTAGAAATCAATAGCAGAAAGATAGTTGCAAAATCCTCAAACATGTGGAGATTAAAAGCACACCGCTAAATAACACATGGGGCAAAGAAAAAAATCTCGAGAAAAATAAGACGGCATTTTGAACCAAATAAAAATGAAAGCACAATTTATCAAAATTGTATTCATTGTGGAATACAATGAAAGCAGTGCTGAGAGGAAAATGTAGTCTTTTTTTCAGGTTTTGATATTTGATGTTAGGTTGGGGTAGGCATAGAAGAATTGAGCACAGAGGATTTTTAGGACAGTGAAAACACTCTGTATGTTACTGTAATGATGGATACATGTCATTATATATTTGTCCAAATCCATAGAATATGGAACACGAAGAGTGAACTGTAAGGTAAACTATGGACTCCATCCTTAGTAACAAACCAACAAAACGAAACAAAAACACTCTAGTGAGTCATGTTGGTGTGGTAACATGGAAGGTTATGTATGTGTGAGGGAGGGGGCATATGGAAAATCTGTATCTTCTTAATTTTGTTATAAACCTGAAACTTGCTTGAAAAAAAAAGGATTTTATTAAAATAATGGAAGGATAAGCTGAATATAAAATTGAAATTATTTTTAAAATCTCATAAATTTGTGTTTGGGGAAGGGGATGGTAAGAGAATTAAAAATGCAAAGAAAGAAACAGAAAAAAAATATGTTTGTGAGAAGATGACCACTGTCCATGGCTGGCTCTCATTTCATGTTTTATTGGTTCACCCTCTTGTTCCCACTGTCCCAAGTACTACAACTCCCACTGAAATTAAGATGTACTGGTTGCTTAAAATACTGTCTTAATTCTAGTCTCAATTTATCCCTCTACAATTGCCATTAGGGTCTTCATCAATTGGAATTCAAAACAGGCATGGGCAGGCATGCTCAGCCACCTCTGACTCTTAGTTTAGGTTCAGCTCCTGGTTTTAAGGTTGTGAGATTTGCCCTGAGACAGGCTCCCTGCTGGGTGTGGAGCCTACTTAAGATGCTCTTACTCAGTCTCCCTCTGCCCCATCCCTTCTCCTTCTCTAAAAAATAAAACAAACAAACAAACAAACAAGCAAAAAAACACAACCAAGAACAAGCAAAAAAAAAAAAAACCAAAAAACCCAGGGATGGACATACCCGGACAGCAGGACACCTACTATCCTTAAAAAAAAAAAAAAAAAAAAAGAACAAACTTTATCAAAGTTACCATTCAATAACTCACTAAATGTCAATTTCCTGACAGCAATCTCTAACTAACAAATGATTTTTATAACAGAGTGTTTCCGTACGAAATGATAAAGCAGACTTAGGTATAATCTACACTTACTTTCCCTGGTTCCCATCAAATAATAAAATAAAATTAGTACACAGAGTGTAAATCAGGGATCCTTGGGTTCAATTACTGATTTTGTACTTCAATTGCTGATTTTATACTTAAGAATTATGTCATCTTATAAATCAGCATGTTATTTACCTAGTTTGAATAGTAGCTCCTAACTTAATCTGAGATAAAGTCATAATTGTAATCTATCTCAAAAGGTTCTTAAACTTACTAAAAGGAGAAATAAAGTACATAAGTTATTTAGATCATTATTTAGCACTTGATAATTGCTCATAAAAAGCTACCTGTTTACTCCAAATCACATTATAATTTTTCTAATAATTTATGAAACAAAAATACTATAGACCGTGTATCTGTGTGTGTGTCTGTGTGTCTCTGTGTGTGGTTTTTTTAGTTAAAGAGGAAAGTTCTTTATCAAACAGCATTTATAACTATTCCTAAGTATTCAATAGAAGTCACAGTGTCAATGGGGCATGTGGTAAAACTATGATAGTTCTCAATAAAACTCTATCTTTAGAAGCAAGATCTGAAAATAGCTATGATGCACTTTCAAATACTTGCCTCACACTGTCTTGTGCAGAATACACACTCATTAAATGGATTTGACATTTTAAGGCAGTGAAATATTGTAGCAGAACATACATGAAACAAATTATGTCCATTCCATTTCCATTCATGCAATCAACAAATACTGATGGTTTGACTTAGCATCAGTTGCTATGATACAAACATGAATGTGGCTTTTACTTTGGTCTCAAGGAATTCTCAGTCAAAAGAGAACTGGAGACATTAAATAAAATATTGCAGACCAATTTTTTTATTTGTCAGTTAAGAGAAACATAAATTTACCTAGAAGGCTGAAGCATCAAATGCTTGTTTCATGCGTATGCTAATAGGAAAAAAAAAAAGCAAACCAGCAAGCTATTAGAAGCAATTTCCTGAGAAAAGCAACTTTTAAGATATATAATAATGTTGTGACTGATTTAGACCAATATTTTGCAACCTGTGTATCTATAATACTGTATTGATTTTCAATACACACAACCAAGACCAAGAAGCATATCAAGACACTCAAGTACCTTCCGAATCATCTTGGATTGATTACATGTAATAGAGTTTATGATTAATTGAGAGGAATACCAGAAGTGTGTTGTACTTGAACATTGGATCTGCACTGGCAAGGAGTTAAGAATCACAGTGAATGGCATCTGTAATGCAAATGTATCAAATCCTTAATATATCACCACCCCCCACCTCCAGGTCTTGCTTAAAATCCTTCAGGGATTCTTGTTATTCTTAAAATAGAAGGAAGATTCTTCGTAGTAAGATTTATACTATCCTGTCTGATCTGGCCCCAATTACTCTAGCCTCCCCTCCCAACAGCCTTCTTAATCTCACTCTTGTTCCCTCTTTTCTCTATCTCAAATGACAGATCTTAGTCTCAGCTCTTGCCATAACATCTTTTGCTACAGACCTGCGTGTATACGCAGACTGTTACTTCTGACTGAAATGTCCTTTACTCATTCTTCTTTTCATATTACTCCTTGTTATCACACCTAAAGCCACTGTGAGGCTTCTATTATTAACTCATAATTATGCTGCATCTTTTGGCCTGAGGATTTTTGTACATGGGTTCTATTCTGTCTAAATATTCTCTTACTCTTCCATCTCCCTCTTCCTCTAGGTATCTCTACTTATCCTGGATCAACATTCCTTTCACAAAGAAATCTTCCCTGGCCTCCCTAATTAAATCGAATCTTTATTATATGCTGTCATGGTCTAAGAACTTTTCTTTTGTTGTGTTTATCACTGCAATGAATAGATTCATTTCTGTGATTTTTAAAACGTTTGTATCTTCCACTAGAATATAATGTATTTGAAAGCAGACCTTCTGTCTGTTTTTGCTTACTAGATTAGGCATTCAGTAAGTTTTGTAGACTAAGTGATTGTCTAGATACTTTAGTACATTACACAAAACATGTACATAAGCTTAAAGTTTTTGGCATGATAGGCTATTTATTTTTAATTTTCTAATTTTATACATCATTTGCATTTTATAACTCTTTTAGAAAGTAATTTTTACCTGATGTAAGAATTAGAGGAAATATAAGGTATTTTAATATATCTATAACATTTGCTAAAATGTTTTACTTATTATTATTAGTTTTAAAGATTTTATTTATTTGAGAGACAGAGAATGTGCTGGGAGAGGGGCGAAGGAAGAAGCAGATTCTCTGCTGAGTGGGGAGCCTGAGCCCACTCACACTTGATCCCAGGACCCCGGGATCATGACCTGAGCCTCAGGCAGACACTTAACTAACTGAACCACCCAGGCATCCCAATGTTTTACTTATTATTGATACTTTTGAAATTTTGACCCATTGTATTTCCATATGGGATAGTTTTTCAACTTTATTCCCAAATAATTATGTTACTTATAAAATGGCTTAGAAGATTTTTTATACAACATTTTAAAATGATTATTTTAATACAATTTAAAAATACTGGATTTTTTTACAGTACAGGTGAATTTTTTTTCCATAAGTGACTTGATGTGAAGTAACCCATAAATTGACAAGTAAAACCAAAGACCAGAAATATGGGTCTAGATACATTTTTTGAGAGAGCCAAATAAATGATAATCTGCATTTAAGTAAAATTTTATATTTATTAATTTTTTAAATTTCTGAGCTCTCTTCTTAAACATATGCATTATGATGTAATAATTCAATGAAAGGGGAATAAATAAATAATAAAAGTGAATCAAAGGACATTAAGACATCCAAAGACATCACAAGCCAATATTCATCCTTGGCTGGAAAACAACTGAATGGGTGCAGAGCAGAGATAGGGACATATTGGTGGGGAGGGTGGGGAGGAGAAATTTTCTTAGTCTTAGAAGAGAGGCTGTTCACATCTTAGAAGCAGTTTTTTACACGGACATATCTTTTGAAAACAGGCAATGAATTTTCTGAACACCTAGAAAGTAATTTTTCTCACCAAAACATGTGTAATAGTCACAGTTGGACAGATACAAGTTTTGGTGAGATTAGATGATGTTGAAACTCAGTGAGACTCCAAGATTATTCTCGTAAGGTTGGATTTAAAGTATCAAGAGGTCTTTAGAGAAGATGCTTAGAAAGATGACTGCCTATGTCGGCCTTGAATTATAAGTAGTCTTCATTCATCATAGGTAGAATGTTTAGGTTAGTCATATTGAACTAGGAGATTATACAGCTGCTAATTGCCTTAGCAATGTTTAATTTCACCATTTCATTCAGACTATGTATATTACATATGAAAAAAATAAAATTTTTTTCTAGGATTTCTCGTCAATTAACTCAATAGCTAAAGACATCCTTATTATGAAGCTAGACTTCTTTGATTGGCTTTCTAGCTCTTGTTCCTTTTTTTTTTTTGTTATCCTTGTTTCTTTATAGCACACTTTTTTCTGTTTTAGATTCAATGGGCCCATCAACAAAAACTGTTTACTGTGTCAAAACATTGTTCATGCAGATAGACAAAATTGTATATGGAAAGTACCTGATATACAAAGATATATGTATGCACATATGTATGTGCATATATATATACAAAATATATATTTTTGTATTTGTATTATATTTCAATTGTAACATACACATATAATTGAAATACAATACAAATATGTATACATACCTGATTTCTACACATTTTTTAGTTAAGAACTCAAAGATTTTTTTTTTTAAAGATTTTATTTATTTATTTGAGAGACAGAGAACGTGAGAGAGAGCATCAGAGGAGAGAAGCTCACAGGAAGAAGCAGACTTCCCGAGGAGCTGGGAGCCCGATGTGGGATTTGATCCCGGAACTCGAGGATCATGACCTGAGCCGAAGGCAGTCGCTCAACCAACTGAGCCACCCAGGCGCCTAAGAACTCAAAGATTTTTGAAGTGTCTATTCAAAGCATTAGTAAAAAACAGGATACAATCTTACTAAAATATTTTGCTTTACTTATCTAATTGGTGTTGTTCAAATAAAATAATTTTAACCATACATGTATGTCCTTGTGTTCTACCATCAATAGATGTATTTTTGTTGTTTAGTTCAGGCCTGATTTATATGTGTTATTTCTCTGAGAAAAAAATATTTAAAGAAAAAGTGATAAGCTTTCTTCTTAAGTTATATATATAAAATTATATGTATGCGTATTTATATTTAAAACAAAAAGCAAGTTGTGTGTGTGTGTGTTTTGCCTGTAAGTGGAGAAAATATGTTCTCCCCACCAGCTGCTCCTCCCCAGCACACTTACACATCACACACACTTGCCTTTGTCTACATTCTGTCATATATGAATACATTAATATTAATATCTAATATGTTTATCTTTTCACTCTCACATTATTTTTACTCACTCCATGACATTTTGTTGAATTGTTCTGAACCTTAGTAGATAATCATGAGCTCCTCAAAAGAAGAGTAAAAAAAAGAAAAAAAAGGAAAGTAGAGCACAAAGTTCTTATGATTGTATGTGTTTCAAAAGAACATGCTTAAAATTTTTATATCATTCAATGACTTAAATATCTCGTAACAGCTCTATCTGATCTGTATATTTATCTTTAATTTTGTGGTATAGGATTTATTTCTATTCATTCCCAAGAAATACTTAAATAAGATTTTTCTTGTTTGTTTTTTTCCTGATGGTCATTTCTCTGAATATAGTTCTGCTCCCCAAGATCTCCTGACATTTCTTGACAGTAGTCAAAAAAATCCCACCCAACTACTAACATAAAATGCAATTGTTAGCACATTCTAGTCAAGGTCATTTAGGACAAAGACAAGTTTCTCAGTGATAATTCCATTACAAATTTTCCAGCTCCATTTTTATCCTGGTTGCCAGCTGTCTTACAGATCCATATTATTTGTTTTTCTTACCCTCTCATTTCTCTCTTACAGGAACTTATTTGCAAAGGGCTCTACCTCCTTCATGCTAAATGATTCCTGCTTCTTGAAGATTCATTGCCCCTAGAGTGGATAGTTGAATATTTGAACTAAGAGATGGTAAGATCTAGATTATAGTAATGAGTAAAGGACTGTGTGGAAGGTCAATAATGTTTGGCTCATTATGTTTGAAGTCTGTTCTAGCTTCTAACCTTGAAAGGGTTATTCAACTATTCTTGTATTTCCATAAGAACTGTATTTTTTTGATTGTGGTAAAATATACATGCGATACAATTTACAATTTTAACCATTTTTAGTTTTATGGTTCAGTGGCATTAATTATACTCACATTGTTGTAAAGCCATCACCATCATGCCTCATCAGAATTTATCTTCCCAAACTGAAACTCTGTACTCACTGAACAATAACTGTAAATAACCCTTCTCCCCACAGCCGCAGACAACGACCACTCTATTTTCTGTCTCTATGAATTTGACTACTCTATGTACTTCATATAAGGGAAATCATGCAATACTTTTTTGTGTGTGTCTGGATTATTTCATTTAGTATAATACCTTAAGCTTTCATTAATGCTATAGCATGTATCAGAATTTCCTTCATTTTTAACAATGAATATTCCATTATATGTTTAGATCAGATTTTGTTTATCCTTTTTTCCATCAATGGACACTTGGGTTGTTTCCATCTTTTGGCTATTTTGATTAGTGCCCTTATCAACATTGGTGTACGGATTTCTGTTTGAGTCCCTGTTTTTAATCCTTTGGGATATATACCAAAAGTGAAATTGCTAGATCAGATGGTAAATATATGCTTAATATTTTTGAGAAACCACCATATTGTTAAGACTTGTATTATTTTATTGAAGTGTTCCTTCATCTATGATACCTAAGAGTTTATCTCTTTGAAACTAAACAATCTCCAAATAAGAAATTAATGCAATGATTATATCAGAAATAAACCTATACATTCACTGCATGCATGGAAGTCAGAGAATTTGACTTCACATTAGCCTGATAATGACTTTCTCCTGCATATACAACAGCAAAGCTCTTCTCAGATGCATATTGCCAATTAGTCATTGTTTCCCTACAAAGTAAAGAAAGGGTGAGTTAGGAGGGTTTTTGTAGTTGTCCAAACTATTGTGGATATTAATAGAATAGACAGCATGTTGGTAATTAGGATGGAGAGATATTTCAAAAATAGACTTGGTGAAACTAGTTTCATGGGTATAGCATAGAATACTGGTTAAAGGCATAGATTCTTGAACAAGACTGCTTGAGTTTGAATCCTCATTTCATTTTTCACTAACCGTGTGACCTTGAGCCAATTACTTAAATTTTCTGTGTCTCAGCCTTTTCATTTATAATATGAGAATAATAACAGTGTCTATCTCACTAATACTTTATATGAATTAAACAAATTAAAAGGTAAAGTTCTTAGAACAAGGACTAGAGGGGCACCTGCATGGCTCAGGCGGTTGAACATCTGCCTTCGGCTCAGGTCATGATCCCGGGGTCCTAGGATCAAGCCCCACATTGGGCTCCCCACTTGGCGGGAAACCTGCTTCTCCCTCTCCCACTCCCCGTGCTTGTGTTCCCTCTCTCTCCAATGAATAAATAAGTAATTATTAAAAAAAAAAAGAACAAGGACTAGAACATAGGGAGTGTGTTCTTTTATTTATTTATTATTTATTTATTATTTTATTTGTTTTATTTATTATTACTTAATAAATAAATATTTATTAGTTAAATATATTAACTATATCTAAATATATTTAGAAGTATATTTCTAAATTAAATATATCTAAATATATTTAGAAAAGGAAGACATTGGTATTACTTTTCAGTTTTATGGCAAGATGACTGAATGATACCATTTATTATGATAAAAAAAACAATGAAAGATATATAGAGAGGAAGCATGTTGAATTTTATGTGTGGATGTGAGGTAAATAGAAATTTTGACTAAAAAAATGGAATATGAAATATGAAGCTATAAAAAAGGAGAGTAGAGTTGGAGTCCAAATTTGGAGATTTATCAGCATACAAACTGCATATTATAACCAAAAGTGAATACACAATGAAAAGAGGGCCTACTAGTGAAATTCCAATATTTCCAAAATATAAAAACTGCAAATAGTTTTAGTTTGACCAAAGTTCACACACCTATAAAACTTCAACAGTTTTTCGCTCCAAAGATGTCCTCATCTTAAAAGTAGTTTTCATCTAAATGACAATATTTTTAAGGCTCCTATTGACGAAATTGGCATTAGACTAGCAACTAGCATTAAATATGAATATGAATTCAACATAATGTAGAGCAATGTAGGCAGTTCCCAAACCACATCTATGTCATAGACTAAACCTTTGAAATTGATGTGACAACTGAGGTTTTGCACCAAATAATGATGTAAAACAGCTAGCTAACCAAAAGGAAGAATTCCTTAGCAAATTTACAAGTGGAATATTCCAAAAATGAGTTTTCAGAGACTGAACAAGAAGCAAATTATTTGCTTCTGGCAAAGTGTCAACTACCACTCCTTTGTCCATATTATATATTCAGACCTGCTGGAGTCATCCTATTACATTAAGGTGAAAAATAACATTGGGGTCAGTTGTCTGCCTCCCAACTTGCCAGGGCAGAATATATGAGTCGACTTGAAAATTAATTTCTGCCTAAGAGTTAACATCATCCTGTGAAAGAAAGAATATGAGAAAAGTGAGCAGTTACAGAATTACAAAACCTCTTAGCAGAAAAGCCTTGCGTCATCAGATAGCAAAGACTGGCTCAAGCACAGAGATAACATGGTAAGAGGGTTCACAGGCATTTTTATGTGGCCCCTTGGATCTTGGGAAACTGAAGATGTGTCAAAGAGTTGGTAAAGCTGTTCAAGGAAAACAAAGCTAACTTACAGTCAATAGTTCATTCATCTTGATTTAATTTAATATGATACCATGTGCACTATTTAGAATAAATAGTGTTACTTGCAAATTAAAATGAAAATCAATATGTAACATTATCTATGTTATCTATGCATAAAAGCAATATGATAATATTAATGAGAGCATATAGTATAATGGCTAAGAATAAAGGTTCTGGAGTCATTCAGATGAAGTTCTCATTTCCCAGTTTCTGAACTCAATCTGTGACTCCATTAAAACTCCATCTCTCTCAACTTGTTTCCTCTATTGGATAGAGCACAGCTCCTAAAGATTTTATGAGAATTAAATGAAATAATGAATAAAAAGAAATCAGCACAATGCCTAGCTGTGGAGGTCAGATAATAGCCCCCAAAGATATCTTTGTCCCAGTCTCTGGAACCGATTATTACTTTACTCAGTAAGAGGAACTTTGTAAATGTGATTAAGTCAAAGCGTTTGAAGGGACACGTTATTCTGGAATTACCTGAATTATTCTGGATAATAATTATATTATCTTGGTGGGTGCAATGTAATGACAAAGATGCTGAAAAGAGGGATACAAAAGAATTGGGGTCAGGGAAAGAAGAATCAGGATTGAAGCAGAGTTTGAAGATATCTCTAGAAGCCAGCTGGGAAAGGCAAGGATTCTCCCCTAGAATTTCTGGAAGTAACAAAGCAGTGCTGACCCATTTTAAACTTCTGACATCCAGAACTATAAAATAACAAATCTCTGTTTTTTTAAGTCACCAAGTTTGTGGTAATTTGTTACAGTAGCAGAAGGAAACTAATACACTAACACATAACAATTCCATAATAAATGTTAGCTGATGTTATCATTGAAAAAAGAAAAAAAAAATATGGTCTGGGCTACAAAAGATGAGGAATATATTTTTTTAGAGGAAGGGATTACTTTTATCTTTAATTATATGTATATTAAAAAATGAGACCTTTACATTGTAAAATATTTGAGAAATATAAAAAAAGGAAAATATATACAAGAAAAATTCAAATTATCTTTCCCATTCAGGATCCATGGCCTGCCATTTCAGAAATATAGCTTTGTTAACAGATTCTTTTTGTTGTTGTTGATATTGTTACTGTTTTTTTTTTAGAGAGAGATAGAGAAAGAGAGAAAAAGGGGAGGGGCAGAGAGAGAGGGAGAAAGAGAATCCCAAGTAGGCTCCAAGCCCAGTGTGGAGCCCTTTGCTGGACTTCATCTCACAACTCCGAGATCACAACCTGAGCTGAAATCAAGAGTCAGATGCTAACCAACTGAGCCACCCAGGTGCTCCTTGTTAACAGATCATTGTGTACCTCTTAAAATATGTTCTTATATAAAAATATCTGAAACTGTTTTTTTTCCCTTAGTTATGGCTTTTAAATTTTGTTGTATAGGTTTGTCTGTTTATTTTTTGTTATTTTGTCCATTACTGCTACTTATATTTTGAACCTCTGTTACTAGTTTACACATTTGGGATTTCTAAGGCTTTTTGATAAATTGATGCTTTATCATTGTGAAAAGACTTTTTAAAAACCTTTGCTAATATTCTTTATGCTGGGGTTAATATTGTCTGACATTGTTAAGCCACTGACTTAGTTATTATTTGTGCTACAAAATATATCTTTTTGTATATTATTTCTGACCTTTCTATGCCTTTATATTTAGTTTGTAGAGCATATGGTTTGGTCATTTTACATGTAACTATGATGAAAGCCCTTGTTTTTAATTAGACTACTTAGTCCTTTAAAATATAACATAATTATTGGCATGGTTTTATGGCTACTATCTTACTATTTATTTTTTGTTTGTCCACCATTTCTTTTTTTTCCCCCGCCTTTCTTGGCTTCTTTTGGTTTGAGTACATTTTAGTATTCCATTTTATCTTGTCTATTACTTTTTTCACTCTGTCCCTCCCTGCTTTTTGTGGTTTCTATATGAATTACAACAGGTATCACGGTAGTCTTATTATTTTATGCATAATTTAAGGAACTTACATTGGCATACTTTCATTTCCATCTAGTCACTTATGCAATTGTTATACATTTCATCTCCCCTCTATCCCTTTCAGAATATGTCATTTTATACAATCAAGTATCTTTTGAGGAAATTAAAAAAATTGATTTTTAAAAAAGACATTTATACTTACCACATATTTACCAAACTCAGCCCTCTTCATTTGTTGGTCTAGATGCTAATTTCCATTTGGTATCAACATCATTTAGCCTAACTAATCAGCTTTGACATTCACAAAGTGCAGGACTACTGGTGGTATATTCTCTGAGCTTTTGTTCATGAGAAAATATCTTTATGTTGTCTCTGTTTTTGAATGGTATTTGAAGGACACTTATTTCTGGACTTTGAATTCTATTTCAACATCTTTTCTTTGCCTTTAATGATTTATTTCATTTTTTAAATGAAAAGTATGAGGCCATAGTTAAAGTTTGTGGCAGTCCCTTCTGTCTGCTTTTTAAATGTTCTTTATATTTGACTTTCAGCAGTTTGACTATGTTGTGTTTATGTGTGTCTTTTTTTTTTCTTTATCTTACTTGGGGTTTGTTGTGGTTCTTTAATCTACAGTTTGATTTTTTTTTTCAAATTAAAAAAAAATGTTAAGCCACTATGTATTTACTTATCCCATATACTCTCTTTTCCCTTCTTGGTATTCTAATGATACATATATTAGCCTGCTTGATATTGTCCCACAGGTCTCTGAGCATCTTATAGTTTTTGCTTTAATTTATTTTCTGTATGCCTCAGTTTCAATGATTTCTATTTTTCTATCTGCAAGATGCCTGATAATATATTTTGCAATATCCGATCTCCCGTTCAGCTCCTTTTTTTTTTTTTTATTTTTTAAAAAGTTTGGCTATATTGTAGTTTTCGGTGCTAGAATTTTCATTCTTTTCTTCTTTATAGTTATCATTTTTCTACTGAGATTTCCCTTCTATTCATTCATTGCATTTAGATATTTCTTTATACTTCATTTATAATAGCAAGATAAACTATTGAAGAGGTTAATTCTGACATGCCACCTCTGTTTCTAATGGTTGTTTATTTCGTTTGGTTTTGGATCACATTTTCCTGTTTCTTCAGATATCTCATTAAATATTTATTGTATATTCTGTATAGTGCATATTGTTGACAAACTGATTTTTGTGGTTCCTTAAAGTACTGAGTTTTTGTTCTGTTTTGTTTTTTCGACAAGCAATTAATCTACTGATACATCACCTTAATTATCTCCAGTTATCTTTTTCAGTTTGTTTCTTCTTTATTGTAGTTCTAGAATAACCTTAATTTTAGGATAATAGAAGCCCTTCTACAAAGGCTTTTCTAGACTGTCTTTTCTGAAATCTCAAGGAAATGACTAGGCTGCTCACATGAAATTTTGTTTGTTATACCTGGTGTGTTCTCTAATTGTTCAGTATTTTTTCCAAGAAAAACCTTGTAGAATATTACGTCAGGCATGTGCAGCTCAGTCTTCAGCAAAAGACACAAAAGCACCCCTCTAAAGCACCCCTCTGCAAAGCCCTGGAACTTTTTTTTTTTTTGCCCTGGAACTTTTTATATACTCTACAGGACCAATTTCAACCACCTCATCATTGTCAAACTCTTATCTTTGCTTCTTCAGCTCTGTGAGGCCTGAGGCATGGTGGCATGCTTTACTTGGATTCTGTCTCTCTGTCCCATGATCAGGAAATTTTCTCCCAACAGAAAACAGAGACAATTTTGTGATATTCATGTCTTTTGTTTCTCAAAGTCCTGTGCTATCTGTTTTTCAAATTCTGAACACTGTTGCCTCATTTGTTTTGCCTGGTCTTAGAGTAGTTGAGAGTGGGAGAGGTATCCAATAACCTGTCTGTCATGGACAGAAGAGGAAATTGTATATGTAATAAATTTCCTTATCCTCTTTAGAAATTGTTTTTCCTTTTTTGAAATGCTATATGAATTTGGGTTTTTAACAAATCATTATAATTTCTATAAGAATGAGATGGAGAATGGGAAAATGAAAAAAGGTTTAAATGTCATTTACAATGGAACATGCTTGGTTTCTTCAGTGTTATAGCTTTTGTTAATAATGATTAAATGTGAAATCAAAGAATAACAAGAACTACCAGTATTTCACATGCTTATATTAATCCTGATACACTGATGATTGGCAATGCACTGCTTGTTGGTTGTTTTTACATTTTTGAAACTCCGAGCTACAAATGTATTCTGTTTTCAACTATCTGCCAAGAGCATAAATAGTTGAGCTTTAAAATGACACCGAGCTACATCTCTATTTGTCTGAATAAATGTCTGTATGTGATATGTTTATAACTGTTGCAACACTTCTTTTCGTCACCCTGACAGTTCTGTAGAGATACAGTATATCACTATATAGAATTCAAAGCATGCTCAACACTTTGTGCTAAGGCATTTCTGCTTCAAAATGTTTACAATTTGATCCTGTCTATACCTATTGAATCTACTATAACCAAAATTACACCTGCAGTAAACTCTATGGCTGAATTAAGGGTAAACATGAAATTTTCAAGACACTTAAAAGGGTTCAAACATAAATGTATTTATATCATCTAAGCAAAAGAGCAGTGACTAAAAGTCCCCCAAAAAATGTTTATGTGAAAAAAGTAAAGTAAAATACAACATGGATACATATACATAAATATAACATATTATCCAGGTAAGGAAAACATAATCCTATCATTTTACAATAAATTATTAAGGCATGTAAATAATAATACTTAAAAATAAAAATGTCCATTAGATTCCTTAGCTTAGGAAGATAAGAAATAATTAATGTGGTCCTAGCACAACTTCCCTAGAAGCACTTCTTTTAGTAGTGCTGACTTCACTTGTTTCTAAGATCTAGCTCAAGATCTTCCCATTTATAAGTGACTGAAGTTTAAACTAGTCTGAGAAAATCTATCAAAAATCATACAAAAAACAAGTCATATTTCCTAGGGAAAAGTATTTTGTAAGTCTTCTTTATTTTTCATGCTTATCACCACTTACTTATTAAAAAAATGCTCTTATTATCAAACACTTTGATTAATTGAAAAAAAACAGTGGAATAAAACAGAAAGCCATGAACAAAGAAAATGCATGTATTAGATATTCATTTTGACACGAACCTTAAAAGTGCATATGTACTTTTTTCTTCTGTTTATAGTTAAATCTTTTTATTTTGGCTATAGTCTGCTGATCAGAGTTCTACACAGTCTTCAAAACTAAAAACATCCATTGTGAATATCCTGTGTTCTGGGATTTTTTTTTTTAACTTTAGGTGGCAGAAAAATTTAAATCAGAAAATCCTGAGTGCATATACTTTCTATGCATTCACTATTTTTCAATCATTTTTACATACTGTAATAGTAATACTTTTAGCAACTAAATTTTAAGTCTTTCTAAATATTAAAAGTTTAATAGAAACAAATCCATATTTCTTTTGTATACATATTTACTTAGTCTATATAATATTCAGAAAAGTACAAAATTACCATATCAAGAACATCTTAGACAGACAAATATGTAATCACACTCATTTGAGTCTTGGTAGACATATAACCCAAGCAAAAGGAGCAGAAATACATCTTTTTGCCAGGTACTAGCCTCCTAGCCACAAGTGTTGAGATGCCTACAGATATAAGTTGCCCTGTTTTGCTATGCGACTGAAAGGTATTGATTCCAGAGGACCTTATGTAGCACGCATAGAAGAGCATTTCACTCATGCATATTTAATGTCGTTTCTTTTGTTAATTCTAAGCTTTATCAAGACAAGGATCTTGACTATCTTGCTCACAACTATTATCTCCAAACTATGGCACCGTGTCTTTTAAATAGTAAAAAAATCAGTATATTTTTAATGAAGAAACACCATGATTAAGCCATTTTTAGAACGTACATGCATATACCAGAATGCAGATAGCATACAAAAATATTCAACATCACAGGAAATCAAATGACTATCTTAAGAACTATCCAACTATCATATTGACAAAATTTAGAAAATGATAACAATAATTATTGAAGTAGCAATGATGGAATAGGCACACCTGTACACTATCAGAAGAAATACAAATTCATACATTTTTCAGGGCACAATTTTATAGTAAGTATTCAAAAGCCTCAAAAATATTAATATACCCTAAATTCTTCAGAGATGTATATAAAGATTTATGTATAAGATATTTTTATGGATATATTCATGTTAGTAAAAAATGTGAATTGGCTAAATATTTACTAGAAGAGTGATTAATAATGTGACATCTATATGTTGGAATATTATGCAGGCATTTAAATAATGTATTCATATACTATTTAATGATGTGAAAATATTCAATGAAAATTAAAAACGAAGCTGTATGTTGAGAAAATCACATTTATTACAAAACACACACAAAAGAAAAACTTTATTACGAAAAGAATTTATTCTTTTGGGGGTGATATTAATTTTGCCTGGTCTTTTGGGGGTGATAAGGTCTTTGAAGCTTTTATTTCTTCTTCATTCTTCCTTTTGATTTTTTTTTCCTATCATGAATATACTTTCTGCAAATCAGGACAAATTTCCTTAAAAGTTTTTTCATTTTAATTTCTGTATCAGCTTTTGTCTTTTGAAAGTATCATCAGAAAGCTAATTTTGAGTGTTACATTTAGTGAGTGGAGAGAGGGTGTAAAGTTTTGTGCACATTAAAACACTAGTCTGACATGACTTGCCTAAATTTAAGGGTGTCAGATCTGATAAAATGTTAGCAGTAAAAAGAACATTAGAGATGCCCTAATTAATCCTCCATCTTTAGCAATAAGTGGCTATGCACTATTTCTACATTAAGCTTTCCATGAAAGTGTGTTTCAAATTTGGCATGTACTTATACTTGTTTGGAAAACAAGAACTGGGATGTAGAAAATAATACAACTACTGGGCCAAGATTCTCTACTCTAATAAGCATTTACATTTTAAAATGTGCCAGTAAGCTGAATATTTATTAGACATGAAAACCTTACGTACTGACTATTCATGACAGTTTGACAAGAGTTTCTGAGTGGAAAGTGACCTTTTTATAAATAAAAAGTTAAATTATAGAAAAATAAGATAAATAGCATTTTCCACTGGGTTATTAAAGTTTTATTTTGCTTCATTATGTTTTCCTTTTTCAGTTACTTACTACTAAGTTTCTTTTCTCCTAGGTTCATAGCTAACTTATATTTATAGCCTTTGTATTTAGATTGAGAACATATGACTAAAAAATGAAATATAAACTACCAGGCCCACCTATAAAAACTTTGTAGCAATTCTTCATACTGTAGGTCGTATTTAAAGATTACAGGGTTATTAGGTGCAAGGATGCTAAATCCCTAAATCACTTTTTTTTTAAAGATTTTATTTATTTGAGAGAGAGAGAGAGAGTGAGAGAGAGTTCCCCCTCTCTCTCTCTCTGGGAGGAGCAGAGGGAGAGGGACAAGCGGGCTCTGCATTGAGCATGGAGCCCAGAGCGAGGCTCAATCCCATGGATTATTACCTGACCCAAAATCAAGAGTTAGTCACTTAACCAACTGAGCCACCTAGGCGGCCCCCCCAAATCTTTTTTGTATGAGAATTTTTCAGGAAAGTTATGCAATTATGAACATCCTCACTGACTTTGCAGGAGTGAGAAGAGCACAATTACTTATTGTAGCAGCTGGCATTAATTACACAGACTAATAAAAAAACAGCACCTCAAAATTTGGTGCTGAAGTAACAAAAACTATAATATGTGACATTAGCTAAGTTGTTGGGAAACAAATAGTTTGCCAAGTTTTTTTAAAAAAAAAATTATATTGCCAAATAGCCACAAGTCCATATTAAGAAGTCTTTGATTCTGTAATTCTTTTTTTTAAAGAATTTTTATTATTAATTAATTAATTTATTTATTTGTTTGTTTGTTTGTTTGAGAGAGAGTGAGAGAGCACAAGCAGGGGGAGCAGCAGAAGCAGAGGGAGCAGCAGGCTCCCACTGAGCATGATGGGGGGCTCAATCTCAGGACCCTGGGATCGTGACCTGAGTTGAAGGCAGATGCTTAACTGACTGAGCCACCCAGGCACCCCTTTTGACTCTGTAAATCTTAAAAAGCTTTTGAAAACCCTTATTTCCATGAACACGAGATGGGTTTTGTAAATTGAATAGCCAAGAAAGACCTATTCTTCAATATCCACTTTACGGAATGCCAAGAAGAGCAAGAGGTAAATTTCACTAAATTTGGTTTTCTTAACAAACGAGTTGTTCTCATTGAAGATAATCAGGCTGAATTGAGAATCTTTCTTTTTTCTCTGGGAAGCAGGACTTTCTAACATCTGCCTACCTGGATTCTATAAATTCCATGAATTAAAAATTTCTTTGTGCCTTCTATTCTCCCATTTTCCAAACAGAAGTTATTGAGATTACCTTGTGTGTCTGTAAGTACATGTATTTGGACTATCAGGGGGCATAAACATGATTTTTTAAGAATTTTCAGATTTCAGGGCGCCTGGGTGGCTCAGTTTGTTAAGCAACTGCCTTCGATTCAGGTCATGATCCCAGAGTACTGGGATCGAGTCCCACATCGGGCTCCCAGCTCCATGGGGAGTCTGCTTCTCCCTCTGACCTTCTCCCCTCTCAGGCTCTCTCTCTCACTGTCTCTATCTCAAATAAATAAATAATTAAAATCTTAAAAAAAAAAGAATTTTCAGATTTCAGAACCATGGTTATGGTTGTATATCTAGATCTGATAAAGACAACTGTGATCAAACAAAGATACCAGAACATAAGCCAGACGACTGGATGAGACTGGGGGTTATTTATTTGCGCAAGTTGAGAATATGGGAGATAGTCTGAAAGGAATATTTGATGACCAGAAGTTTAGTCTGTAAAGAAGATATTGATATATACTTATTAAACCATTTCCTTTTTCTCCTGGATGCATAGCTAAAGCTACATTTTTCAGTCCCCATTTTAACTAGTTTGAGATCACATAACTCTTGTCTCTAAGACCTCCTGCCTGATTGTTCACTCTTACTTACTTCTCTAAGATGAATATGGAAGCATTAGAAGATAGTAGGAGTCTGTTGGCATTGCTTGTAGGAAAACCACTCTGGAAGGGATGAACAGCAGATACACTTCACTTGCATTCGGTCACTAAAACTTCTGGATTTTTGGTGGTGGTGTCGATATAGGTGGTATTATTGATACAGGATTTTGGGTGGTGGTGTTGATACATGTTTTAGCATTAACGACCCTGACTATAGAGAAAGTAACTTTTTAGCAAAAATAATTCCATTTGATAACCAAAAATTAAAATACCATTTTAAAATAAAAAATACACAGCATATTTTAGATATACAAAGAGGTTAAAATTGGTCTTTTTTCTCCCCCAAAGACATAGCATTTATAATTTTTCAAAATATGTCATTTAAAAAGAAAGAAAACAACTCCTACCACTTTTTCAGTAAAGATGTCAGGAGAGCTATTTCATTTGGCAAACACTGATTTTCAGAGGCCTATTTTTACCCACAATTCAAGGAACACAAAATTTGTGGATTTTGGAGATATGATTATAGGTGACTATCTAGAAATGATTAATGATAACTTCTGAAGAAGCTGACATAGGTACATATGATGTCTTTAAGTTAATAACAGCTTATATTGCTCATATTGTTTTCCACAAAGACGGCTGTTCATTCTATTTGACCTTAACTGGTATAATTGATAACAGTTAGAGCTTGGTGTGCCATTTTAATCAGCTTTCCTGACAGAAGACAACAAGATAGTTGCTGTGTGTTACCTACTGTTAGAGTGGAGACAGAAAGTTAGAATAAATAAGTGTTTGTTATTTAACCTGAGACCTGGGTACTTGTAGATCATTACTGGCAATTTACTAATGGTTTCAAAGAATTTATGCTAATCTTCAAACAATTAAGGAAAGCTACTTTAAGAAAGCTACTAAAAGCTGTGCAATTTAACATAAAGGAAAAGAGAAAATTATTTGGATATAGGTTAGAGACATACACAAGTGATCCAAGAAGAACAGCATGTTTGAAAATGTCCTAAACATTAGGGCAACCCCTAATAAACAAGATATTTACTTATTTATTTATTTATTTATTTATTTATTTATTTATTTATCAGAGAGAGAGAGAGCACAAGCAGACAGAGTTGCAAGCAGAGGCAGAGGGAGAAGCAGGCTCCCTGCCGAGCAAGGAGACTCTATCCCAGGACTCTATCCCAGGACCCTGGGATCATGACCTGAGCTGAACGCAGCGGCCTAACCGACTGAGCCACCCTGGCATCCCTAAAAAAGACTTTTATGACAGGCAAGCTGCTGAACTCTTGTTATTTGAATATGTGATATTTAGTTGGAAGTAAAAAACTGAAAATGATCTTGTTATAAATGTGATTATAGATCTTCCTTGACTTACAATGGGTTATATCCTGATAAACACATTATAATGTGAAAATATTGTATATAAAAATGCATTTAATACACCTAGCCTACTGAACATCACAGGTTAGTCTAGCCTACCTTAAATGTGCTCAGAACATTCATATTATTCTCCAGCTGGTCAAAGTTATCTAACACAAAGATTGCTTTATAATGAAATGTTGGATACCTAATGTCATTTTTAAATACTGTAATGAAAGTGAAAGACAGAATGAATGTATGGATACAGAATAGTTGTAAATGTATTGGTTGTTTATCCTTGAGTTCTCACCACCACTGCCAAGCATCCTTGGAGAGTGTCTCACCACATAGTGCTCACTGGGAAAAGATCAAAATTCAAAATTCAAAGTATGGTTTCTGCTGAATATGTGTCAGTTTCATACCATTGTAAAGTTAAAAAATCATTATGTTGAACAATTATAAGTCAGGAAGCATCTGTGCTTCAATTCTCACTGATTTGAATGGATTGCTTCATATATATATATATATATATATATATATATATATATATATATGGGGGAGGGGCTGGATGCTGAGAAGAAAACAGATATTGCTAATTTAATATTGTTTAATTATTTTGAGATAATGAACTGGTTAGTAAAAAAAAAAAGTATTGTGTCTTTCATCTTTTCACCGTTCTTTGGAATGTTTATTTTTCCCCTTTTCTTAAATAACAGGAAGGCAAAATTCATTTCAACTATAAAAACTCTAGGAACTCAAGGTTTTTACTTTCTCTGATAATTGAACAATGTTTATTCTATCTTCACATTAAGGAACTGGATTCTGCAGAATTTTCTATTCATTGTTTTTGTTTTGTTTTAATTTGGGAAACAGTTTTACTGTCTAAACCAAGTTTTTAACAATGAGCCACTTTCCATTATGATATATTGCAGTTCAGTGCATAAGAAGGTCAACAATCCATGTCCCAATAATGTCTCATGTTTCTTCTTTAATTCTTCTACTCTAACCCCTAGTAATTGCATCTCCCACCAGGTAGTATTAAGTCAACCAGAGTAGACAGAGACCATGACAAATGCTGGGGGACTGAGGAGTGTGCCTGCCATTCAGCAATTCAGAAATTTAAAAAAAAAATGTTATGCTGCCCAACTATATCTAAGACTTCCCCGGAAGCTCCTTTACTTAACTAATCATTAGCGAGTCAAATCACTACAACAACTGATACTTTCCTTCAGCCTCCAGTCCTCTCCCTCCCCTAGCTTATGTCTAATTCCAATCTCATGTAGCTTTATCTGTACTTTACCTTTTTTTCTGTTTTACTTTAAGGGGGAAAATATTCAATCATTAAAGCTGCCTTTTCTTCCTAAATATTAGTTATTGTCATTCTCCCATTCTGGAACTTTGCTTCCAAATTTATTCTGTCTAGAACCACATGTTTCTTCAACTGCACTCATTCTCCTCTGCCAACAAATACACGCAGGGCTTGACCATTCTGAAAAGCCAAAAGGAACAAAAAGTATTTCATTTCATCCTAACATATGTCCTTCCACACAATCTGTTTTTCTGCTTTCTGCAATGGTACAAAACCCTTGCGAAGGATAATTAGCAGCCATGGCCACCATATTACTTCTAGCACTTTCTTGCTTAACCTTATACTGACTTCTAAGCCAATCACTGTAATGAAATTGCCTGCTCAAAGTTTCCAGTGATTTCATAATTATAAAATCTCATGGTTATTTCTGTATTCTCATTTTTTAAGACCTCCTACTACATTTGATTTTTTTAAATCTTCACCACTTAATGAAATCTATTCCTTCATTCCATACTTCTACCCTACCTTTTTTATTGCCTTTCTCTTAACTTTTTTTTTTTTCCCCATGTCTCCTTTGCTATCTGGTTGCTCTTTCCACCTTTTCACTTTGATCTCAGAAAACACTGTGTTTTGGTCTTTTGCTACTACACTTGTCATTTTACATTCTGCTCCCAAGAGTTCATGGATTATTTTGGTTTTAGATACGTATACTCCAAAACACATATCAGTACTCTTGTTCTCTTATCAGAACTCTACAGACATGTTCCTAATTTCTTTTTTAAAAATTAATTTATTTATTTGAGGGAATGAGAGAGAGCAGCACATGAGCAGGGTGGGGAGGGAGGACAGAGTAAGGGCAGAGGGAGAGAAACTCAAGCACATGCCATGATGAGCAAAGAGCCTGACCCAGGCCTCGAGCTCACAACCCTGAGATCATGACCTGAGCCGAAATCAAGAGTTGGGACACTTAACCGACTGAGCCACACAGGCACCCTAAGATGTTGCCAATATCTACGTGAATTATCCTTTCCATAGATTACATAACTTTCCTTCACACCTGGTTAATCATTACTCAGTCTCAAAAGTGTTTTAATTCATCCCTATTTTTACCATATTGGGCAAGATGACAAATTCTCAACTGTTTACTTAAAATATTTCTGTTGTTAGGGATAGCTGACAAACAGACCCAGTGCAGGGCTGAATGCAGGAGACCTGAAGACCTCCATCCCCAAAACATAGATATAAATATGTTTAAGTGCAACGGTGGCTCCAGGAGGACACTGTGATGATCCAAATGCATTCCTCTTTTTAAGGTAATGGAAAGTATTTAATTAAGTTTCATTATAGCTGAGACAGTGTTATTCATGGTTCTAACACAGGCCCTCTCCTTTCCTTTCTCAACACTCCTTGGTTAATCGTGTCCATTCCTAGATCTACATGTAGATTCTTTCATTCAACAAATATGTATTGAGTCCAGGTACTACTGTAATTACTAGTGATAGAAATTAAACAAACTATAGTAAATATGGGTGGTGAAATGCATAGGAAGGGAGGCAAATCTTATATTCTATAAGGAATATCTATGTTGCAGGGGCAGCTAGGGCAAAAATCCTAAAATGGATAAAAGTTTGGTATATTCTAAGGTGGAGAGAAACCTGGAGTTGTTTGGACATAGTGACAGAAAATACTAACCATGTGAGATGACATTGGAGATCCATACAGCTGTAAGATCATGGAGGTTTACACAGAACTCTATGTAAGAAGCAACAGTGGTTTCACTTCCAAATATTTCTAGCTTTATGTCAGAATAATGCCCTGGCTCATATTTCCAGCTATTTTTAGCTATCTCATTTGGTTACTATTCAGATGAACTCAAGCTATTGGAAACTGAACTCGTCATCTTAACCCCTAAACATGCCGCTTTCCTTCTTCCTATCTTAGAACATGGAACCCTGAAACATTTTGGTGCCTCAGCCACACTTCTGTGAATCTCCCATCATTTACTCCTGTCTCTTTCTCACCTACCCTTCCCAACACTAAATCAACCATTAGTGCTATTAACGATACTTCCTAGAATCTTTGCCCAAGTCTCACTCTCATTTCCACTGCAACACCTGCCACAAAATCTCTTTCTTCAATCATTTCAAAATTTCACAATTGGCCTTGCTCACTTTCCAGTCAAGTCACCACACCTTTTAAAACACAGCATGTTCCTATAATAACTATTTTGTTTCAAATCTGTTAAGTACTCACTACCCATGCTTTTATGCTGCTTATCGCTCTATTCCTGACGTCAAATATCTAGCCATCTTCAACATACTATAGTTCCCTGAAAAATGATTTTCAATAATTTACTAAAATAATACATATATATTTCGCTACTGTACATGGATCTTTTGTTCTAATCTTAGTATTATTTTAGAACTCAATTTCTAAAATTATAAAAATATTTTTGATAACTTTTATTTTTTACCATTTCATAAATGTAAAAGTCAAGGATTACATACTTTTTTAGGTATGAACCATGATGAAGACAAATTGAAATTGTTGATTTCCATTTTCTTTGGAAAAGAAAATATTTCCCAAGTGAAGAAAAGAAAGGTTAAATCTACAGTGAAAAACTTGACAGAAGTTATAACCCCAACAAAATTAATAGAAAAGATATCCACAGGGAGGGAAAGTAATACTTTATTTTCCACCATTGACAAGGTGACCTGGGTCTTAAATACCTCGCAAAAACTCTGCATTAACAATGTGCAAGAATGATGACATTAGCTTGTGAATATTTAACAATTGTGATGATTATGTCCTCGAGAGTTTATTCTTGTAAAAGATGGGAGGCAGGGATACATGTGCCTCAATCTCCTAAGTATAGTAATATTATAACTTTCCATTTGATATAAATACATATATTTCACATATATATAAACTTTCATTGAAGGAAACTTTCAAAAATAAATTTTATTTAGAATTTTACTCAAGGGGACAATTCTGGAATCAAGTTAATTGTAGAAGGATTAAGAACCATAATCTGAGTGTAGACTCTTCCCAAATCCCTACCTGACTGATAATGCTACATATGTGTGGAAGACTGAAGATATTTCCATAGAAAATCACTCAGAAACCAGGAGAAAGGTATATTCTTAAAAGACAGAGTTGATCTTTTTTTTTTAATTTTTTTATTAACATATAATGTATTATTTACCCCAGGGTACAGGTCTGTGAATCATCAGGCTTACACATTTCACAGCATTTGCCATAGCACATGCCCTCCCCAATGTCCATATCCCTAC
>CM052807.1:90832268-90876412 GCA_028533885.1 Nasua narica
TCCAACTCTTGATTTACCTCAGGTTATGATCTCAGAGTCAAGCCCGGTTTGGGGCTCCATGCTGAGCACAGAGTCTGCATAAGATCCTCTCCCTTTGCCCCTCCCCCGCACTCTCTCTCTCTCTCAATAGATAAATAAATCTTTAAAAAAATAAGTATAGTAAATACATCTACTAAAAGTATAAGCAAGTAACACATGGGAGAAGGCATCAGAAGACCTCTAAGGAAGTTAACTAAAAGTAGAACAAATCACATTCTTATAAATGAGAAAAGCCAAGAGAAAAATTTAAATTATTCTTTCATGAACTTGTGAAAAGTTATACAATCAATAGAAAACGGCCTATTTGTAAAGATGGGCAAAATTGTTTCATTAATATTTATTCAATATATGCCTGTAACTTGGTTAACTAAATCACATCTCAGCAAAAAACAAATATGATAAAGATAATTAGGTTCTAATTGCTGAGATTATCAGAAATAATCATTTGGTTGGTAAGAAATAGTAGAAGTACATGGTGAAAGTTTATGAGATTCAAAAACATCTTCCAAATGATCTACAGTGGCTATGGAAGGAGAGGTAGTACCATGAAATGGATTGTACAAATGTGAAACAAGTTTAAGTCTTTATTGAAATTATAAGGGCCACAGTTGTAATTAATTTCCACTAAAGTAAAAGGAACAAATCACTTCTGCTTCAGTGAATTAAATCAAACCATATTTGCTCTAATTTGGATGTATGTTCTCTTCTTGTTCTGTAGCCAACAGAAACAGACAAATGTTCCCTTTATTGTTTCAAGAGAGTAATAACCAACACTTCCCCACTCTCCACTTTCTCACATACTATTTTTCTATTTTTTTGCCCCATTCATTCTCCACTTTCTTATAGAGGTCATTAAAAGCTTAACACAATAGAATAAAGTTTGTAGGATGTTATAACAGCACAGAATGGAGTAGATAAAAATAGGAAGATAGAGAAGAGAGAGAGAAGAAATAGAGTAAGACATGCCATTGAAAATTGCTGGTAGAGTCAACAAAAAATATTGAATCCAAAGCCATTTGATCTCAAACTATTATGTGACAACCATTATGTTTGAATTCACAAAATCTTCTAGAACATCTTTGATTCAAAAAATAAGGGAAAGTATATTTATTTTACTTCTTTTTAGGGCTTTGGCTTATAAAGAATATTAATTAATACATTTACAAAAAGTTTCTCTCTTCACTCTCTTCCTCCACCAGCAACATATGCTATCCAATAATGATGTGATATCCTTGGGAATTATAGAGTAGATATTCAACAGAGATCTGGTGAAATTCAATACTTTAGAAAAATTTGGCAAAGACATTTTTTTCTAGAATCTGTTATAGTCAAGAAGAGGCGGCTTAATGACATCAGACTTCTTTATGAAGACAATTTTGAAATGTTTCAATATAAATATAAGCATGATATCATTGAGTGGCAATTTAAAACTATGAAAAACAGAAAGGATTGGAAAACTCTCAAGAGTTTCCAAAAAATTTTCTCAGTTGGCATCAAAAAATTAAGATATTATGATACAATTTAGCAGACTCTATTTATAATAACAGCAAAAAAAATCTATGAAGTATCCATGAATTAATTAACAAAAGAGGTATAACATTTGTGTGCAGAGAGTTATAAAATATGGCCAAAATATTACAGAAGATCTAAAGAAAATTTTTTAAAATCCTATTTTCATGGGATTAGGAAGACAATATAATGATGTCTGTTCACCTGAAGTTGACCTATAGGCTCAATGAAATTCCAATCAAGTACAAACATTCTTTCATAAACATGGAAATCTGATTTAAAAAATTAGAAAAATGCATATTGAAACCACAATAAGATATCACTACTATATTAGTCAGTGCAGACTGCCAAAAAGAAAGTATCATGGACTGAGTGTTTAGTCAATAGAAACTTATTTTCTCAAATTTTGGAGGCCAGAAGTTCAAGGTCAAGGTGCCAGCATGGTTTAGCTTTTGGTGAAAACTCTTTCTGGCTTGTAGATGGCTGCCTTTTCTTGTGTCCTCACATGGAAAAGAGAGAGAGAGAGAGAGTGCATAAGCGCTCTAATTTCTCTTCTTACAATGGTACTAATGGCATTATGAGTGTCCCCTGGCTATTGACAGACCCATCTACACCTAATTATATACCTAAAACCCCATTTCCATATGCCATCACATTGGGATTTAGGAGTTCAACATGTGAATTTTGAGGAAACACACTCTGATCCAGAGCAACTACACAGTTATTACAAAAAAGAAAGACCATCTTGCAGGATTGAAATTTTATGACCATTTTTCCTGAAATGGAAAAAGGGAAGGTTCTAGAGATCTGCTATACAACATTCCCCTTATAGTTAAAAATACTTTACTGTATACCACAAAAGGAAAGAAAGAAAGAAGAAAGAAAGAAAGAAAGAAAGAAAGAAAGAAAGAAAGAAAGAAGAAGAAGGAAAGGAGGAAGGAAAGGAGGAAGGAAGGAGAAAAGAAAGAACATATCAGAATGCTGATGAGAATGTGGAGAAATTAGAACATGCAGTTTGTACAACTACTTTGGTAGTTTCTTAAAAGTTTAAACATATTACTATCTTTTAATCTAGCCCTCCTATTCCCAGGAATTTACTTAAGAAAAATGAAAGTATACGTCCATACAAAGACTTGTATGTGAATGTTCATTAATATTTATTTGAAATAGTCAATAACTAAGAGTAACCCAAATGTCCACCAATAGGTAAATAAATAAATTACATTATGCCAATGCAATTAACTACTCAGCAATTAAAAGAGTGACCTATTGATAGGAAAAAGAATATAGATGAATATCATAATTATGTTGTGTGAAAAAAGTCAGACAAAAAACAGTTCATACTGTGTGAGTCAATTTATATAAAATTAAAGAACATCCAAATTAATCTTTTGAAACAGAAACTAGACCCTTCATTGCCTTTTGATAAGAGGAGGGTGTGGAGAGGGGTAAGAGGGAGAAAGGGATTGCAAAGGAACACAGGGTAGTGGATATATTCATTATCTTGATGGTGGTGATGATTTCATAGGTGCATATATGTATCAGTAATTATCAAATTGCACAATTCAAATATATGTAGTTTATTATAAGTCCATCTTCCCTCAACAAAGCTGTAAATGTATAATGATTCTCACTTCTAGGCCTCATTCCAGCTACTGAACTAGCCCTTCTCTGTAAAAAGCTATAAAACAGTACATACTATTTAATAAAATACACATCAGAGATTAGCCAAAGGGAGTTCGGCGCTGTGATAGCTGAGGAATGAGAAAGAAATGAGCTGACCCCTACGCCTGTTGAGGCTTTCTGTCCGGAAGTTCAACTAAAGATGTCGCACAAGGAAAGGGGGTCAAAAGCAGAGTACAGAAGCCTTGTTAAAACCAAGAAAACTGAAATCAAAATTCAGAAAGGCTACATAGATTATCATATAAAAAAGACCTCCACAGTCAAGGACATCTAAGAAATCTGCACTTGAGTCTGGCTAAATACCGAGTAGCAGATGCTCAGGGTGAGACTCCACAAGGAGAGCCAAAGAAGAACTACTGCAGAAAGAAACAATGGGGGGCAATAAACTGAACAACTCTCCTAGGTGACACAGAACTGGGAGATGTTTGTGGTCCAGCCAACCATAGTGGGAATATTTCCTACAAGAACATTCAATGAAGACACTGGGAAGATGAAACCTTAAGAAAAGAATTACACCAGCCTCAAAATAAAGGATACTGTTATAACCACAGTAGTAAATTTTAAAAACAAGCCTAGAAACACTCAAGTGATTTAAAAATAAATTAACTGCCTGCTATAAAAAAAATCAACAGCCTTTAAAAAGACAACAAAATGCAGAGGCTCACAATGTACATCACATAGGCATGAGACGACTAGAAGAATCAGGAAAATATGACTTGTAACAAAAAAAATCAGTTATTACAAACAGATGATAGGAATAAGAGATTTAACATTCTATTGCATATATCCTGGATAAATTTAACATCATATTAGGCACTATGTAGAAGAAAATCGTTTCACACAAATGACTAGAAATGGAATCTATCCAGAAGGAAAAAAGTGTTAAAATAAACCAATATGCATTGTCCTATGAGATAATATTCAGCCATCTAACACCAAAATAACTGGAGTCTTAGAAGGGGAAGGAAGAATGGAAGAAATAGTCCTTTCCCAAATTTTAATAAAAAACAAATCCACAGACTGAAAAGCTCAGAGCACCCCTCACATAATACACAAAGCACATAAAACAAAGCATAAAAAACACACTTGGATGAATATTTAGAATAAACACAAACAACATACTTAGGTAAATTCCAATGATTAATATGTTAAAGGTTCTGGTGGAAAAAGAGAACAATGTGGGTAAACAGATGAAGAAACTCATCAGAGAGATGAAAAAATAGGAAATAGGAAAGGCCCCATAAGGAGTGCAGTGTAGAAGTATAAATTCCCGAAGGAGAAATGTTTCTTCCAGGGGACCCAGTCACAATCTCATTAAAGTATAAGCTACAGCTGCTGTCTGACCCTATCTCAGCAGGGACAATTGACCTGATCTTCAGAAAGCAGGGCTGCTCTTAGTACAAGAGAGAAAAATATATGTGGGGCATGGGCAGTTCTAACTGGTCTTTTGCTTCATATGGCAATAAACAGACAAGAGTAACAGCTCTGGGTGAGAAAAGCGTGATGTCCAAGGACTTGGACCTTAAGGGTAAGGGTCTGAGTCAAGTGACTAAGTTCACTGAGACCAGAGAGGTGTCAGCTGATGTGAGGGAATTTAGAGTGGGTAATAGAGGAAGATCATAATAAATAACAGTTGGAACCTGAGACCAGCTTCAGTGGCGAGGGCTTCTTCTTCCAAGTTCCCCTTGGGAAAAGAGGGCATTCAAAATCCTGGAGGATTGCGGCATGGGTGGTAGGGGTATAGTAGATACTGTATCGTGCTTGCTGCCCAGGACCCTTTTTGGAACAAAGGATTTAGATTCTACAGCTGCTGGGAATGCTGCTGGCAGAAAGGTCTTATGTGTGATAAACTCAGCTGAAGAAAGCCACCTCATCGAAGGTGATACCTCCCTTCTAGGGTGGTACACATCCACTGACTGAGCAATGTGGGGGATAAAGGCATAACTCCTCTGCCCCAACTCAGGAAGATGCTGAAGGATCATCCCAGCTGAAGCCTTCATTAAGACTGCATCGCCATTCAGCTTCTCCCTCTGTCCTACTACATCTGGCCTCTCTCTTTCACAGGTGTCAATCATAAGAGTACTCCCCCTAAAACCTTTTAAATTCTAATCGTTATTTCAGAGTCTGCTTTCCAGGGGACTCAGTTTGGCTAGAGGATACATCAATAAAGAATGATATGTGGAAAAGACTGGCTTTTACAAATAAAGTAATAGTTTAAAATAATTTTTAAAATTTAAAAGAAGAGGGGCACCTGAGTGGCTCAGTTGGTTAAGTGTCTGCCTCTAACTGAGGTCATAATCCCAGGGTCCTGGATCAAGCCACACCTTGGGCTCCCTGCTCAGCAGGGAGTCTGCTTCTCCCTCTCCTTCTGCCCCTCTCCTTGCTCATGTGCTCACTTTCTCTCAAATAAATAAATAAAATCTTTAAACAATTTTTAAAAAAGAAAACAGAAAGGGAATTTTTACACTATCACTTGTACTTCAGGCATAGAAACTATCCATTCTGGATTCCAACCAGAAGAGAAAAGTCCTAAAGTAAAAGCAGTTTCAATTAAATGAAAAGTTTGAACTAAATAACTAACAAATTGTTTATGACAAAAAACAAACAAAAAGCAAAACATACAAAAAAAAAAACAGTAAACATAGCTGCACAAGAAGATAAATGATCACTGACTATAGCAAATAAATTTACATAAAGCTAATTTGTATACTCATTTTCAACTATTACAGTCCATCTCTTTGCAAAGGACAGAAGACAAAGATGGTTTCGGAAGAGTATTTGGATGCTATTAAACTTAGGAAAGCAAAAATGCATCTAGAGATGGCAGAAGTTGTACGTCAGAGAGGAAGGTGAGCTGAAGGAAGGAAAGGAACATCATTTTAGCGAGGAAAATAAAAAAATAACATCACTAGTTGAAGAAACAAATGAAAGTTTGGTGTTGGGGCTAAAAAATAGGGATATTAGTTTCTGGGATGGATATAAATTCTCGGTAGAGGAAAGGCAGGTGTTATCTATGAATTGATAAATAAAGATACGATGTAAATATTTTATTAAGGGACACATGTCAGAAGAAAAAATCACACACAAGTATAAGGCAGTGTTTTCTTTTGAGAAATGGAATTGGGAGTGGGAAGGAGGTATGTCTGGGTAGTTACGACGTTGGTCATATAAGTAGACAACAATATGACCTTTTTTTTGAAGAATTAGGATATTTAGTTTGAGAAGTTAGATGTGAGACAACTTTAACTGAAAAATACAGAAACATTTCCTAATAAACAACATTAGAATAAACCACCTTCTAAAGGAGTGAACTTTCAATAAGATAATTGAGGGCTGCTTCACACAAGTAAGAGACATTCTAATTTCACATTCTATGGGTTGATGTGCTTTTAGCAGAAAGATTTTCAAAGAGATGCTAATAGATACCCAAATCAATTATTTTTAATACAATATTTAACTGCATTTTTGTAATAAGAAATCCTATAATTCTACTTTTTCTTCTCCATGTATATCTTACATTAAAATGACTTCAACTTTTAGAAATAAAACAGCAAATTTAACTGAACTCAAGGCAAAATAAAGCCTCATATTAAATTTCCATGGGAGATAATTTTGCAGGAAACCTCTTAGAGAAATCAAAGGAAAAAGAAGCTAGAAGTACATAAACAAGTTATGTAGGAGAAATTGGTTCTGTGAGGAGAGATTTATTTGGTTCAGTTTTCTCTGGGTAATATCAAATATACAATGTATTTTATGAGGATTTTCTTATTGTCCATACTCAGTTTGAATTCATACCTCAGAGAAAAAGATAATGTTGATTCTTATAGGTTATCCTAAACTTTGTTTTTCAACACTTTTCACAAAATTGAAACACTAGAACTAAACAACCTGTCTATGCTTGAGGGAGTAGCCACAGCACATCTGAGTGACCCATCAATGCCCCTGATGTCTGACAATACTTAGAAGGTGACCTGGCTCTCTATAAGGGATAGAGCTGGCACTAGCTAGCCCATTTCCTTCTTGGACCACTGTAATTATTGAAACATGCATCACCATACAGAGCTTAATTTCTAGACTCTATAAATCAAGAATATGACTTTTCTTTTTTTTAAGATTTTTTTTTTTAATTTAGTTATTTAATTGGCAGAGAGAGAGACAGAAAGAGAGAGAATACAAGCAGGGGGATTGGAAGAGGGAGAGGCAGGCTTCCCGCAGAGCAGGGATCCCAATGTGGGGCTTAGTCCCTTAGTTTTGGATCATAAACTGATCCAAAGACACTTAATGACTGAGCCACCCAGGTGCCCCAAGAATATGACTTTCCTTTCAAATATTATGTTTTTTGGTACCATGAACTTATTATATAGTTGGATTAAGTGAGAGCTTCCAGATCTAAGACACCAACAACTGACTATATTTTACTGTATTATAGTCTAATATAATATGGTATGTTACATTATCTTATATGAATATATAAATATACACATTATCTATATAAATATAAAATGGAATACATTCTCTTTCAGCATCTACCCACAACCTCCTAAGGGTACATCTTCCTTTTAAGTGGCAGAAACTTCCACAGATACATTCATTATTCAGAATTATTCTTGGTTCCTGTTATTAATGGTTTTTAGGCTTCTGTTCATACCATTCTTAGGAGATGAGGCTGCTAGTTTTATCTCTGACTTTTACCTCTATGGTCATGACTTAGCCATAGTGTTAGTTAGTGATCAACTAACTACTAACATGTTTTCCATCTCTGTGCTTTTTCCTACTCTTCCCATTTTGCTTGGGATTTCAACTTCTATCATCTGATTCCTACTTTTCAAGATGTAACAAACACCTACTCCTCATACAAAACTCAGGTTAAATGTTCTCTGCAAGGAAGCAGTTTTTGATCCACTGCAGATAATATTCAGAACTCCTTTGTGCTCTCACTGTCGCCCACACAGATCTAACAGGGAAGAACTTATTAACTGCAGACTCCATACTATCCATTCTATCTCTTCACACACCAAATCATTCTGCACAATGCCAGGCCTATCTTGCTACAGTGCAATTCTGATTGTACAATTTCCCTTCATAATTCCTTTTATGATAAAATTAAAAGGATTTAGCAGGTTTAGCGTGGAATATAAGGTTCTTCGTGATCTGACCTGGAATATTTCTTTAGCATTAACATCAGCATTACACACTCTCTCATATTGTTCCAAAACGCCACCAAAAGTTTCCACTTAGTCTCTCAGAAAGGCAGTGAGCTAAGCTCAAATATCATTTCTTCAGAGAGGCATTTATCAACTCCTATATGAAATGGCTTTCCCCATCATTCATTTCCCTGCTCTGTATTCACTTAGCATTTATTATAGAAAAGACTGGTAATGTTCAATTATTTTCTTAGCTTCTTCCATTATAAAATAAGCTTAATGACAGTAGGGATTTTTTTTCTTGTTTTCTACTCTATTCCTAACACCTAAAATAATGTCTTTTTTTTAAAGTGAGTGAATAAGTGAATGTTTATTTAGTGAGTGAATGAATATTTCTGTTTATTACCTAGGAAACTCATTACTGTCTCAGTATCTTGCATTTCCCCTTCTTTCCATTGAGTATCTGAAAACTATAAAGAACTCAGTGATTATCTCTCTCAAAATGTTGAATATTTTAAGATTCAATCAGTAATAAATTTTAAAGCAAAACTATCCACCCTAATTTCAAAAAGAAACAAAATGTCAATCGAATAAGGTAGTCATAATGTTATAACTTCAAAATAGATTGAATTTAGCTTTACGGAAAACCTGCTGCATGGTCCTTATCATTTCTCTTTCTGCCATGGCACTCTACACTGGTGTGACCCAGCCCATGTTCCTACCACCACAAGACCTCCTTTTAGCACACCTTCCACAAAATCCACTTATGATTCTCCTTCCCTTTCCCAGCTTGGTGAAAGAAACTAGTCTGATAATCTTATTTGAGCAAAAATGTCTGATGTCTAATAATGGCTTGATTCATCTTGTTCGGTTGTTTGTGTTTGTTTCAAAGAATAAGAATCAGCCCCAAAAAGTGAGTAAATATTACTCAAAAAATGGGTTGTAATTCTTAGTAAGGAGAGATACTACTTTTCTTTCAGCTTCTCAAATTATGTCACATAAAAGGGTTCTTTGCATAAAGATGATCGAGATTAGCAAATTTAAAGAAAAAATTTACTAAAACACATTTCCTTTTAATCCTATTAATGGTCAATGTTTTCATGGCAATAAAAAATAACTCAGATTTATTGAGAACTTAACATGTATCAAACACTGTGCTTTTCAAACATTATTTCATTTTGCTTGCATAGTAATACTGCAATCACTTTTATCCCAAATTTACACGTAGATAAATAAGTGTAAAAAGAAGTTAGGTAACATGCTTAAGTTCCTAGGGCTGGTCAGTGATGGGGCTGGGATTCACATTTCGATCTTTATGAATCCAAAATGTCTAAGGTCTCTCACCAAAATAGAAAGTGTCAAAATAGGATTGTATCTTATCTTCCATTAAAGCTTATGTAACCCCCCCCACAACAGTCCTTTTAAAGGTGGTCAAGTCCTTTCTTTGTGAACAATGCAAAACTCATGACATCATAAAGTACAACTTATATTTTTATTTAGCTCTAATTGTTACCACATCATTTTCCTTACTGGGTCAAAATCTACCACCATATATAATATGCACCATTTAACCTTATTCCTGTTCTTCAATAAATAAGTAAAATCAAGTAGAAGAGTCCCAGAGGCTATTTAAAAATTTCCAATTTGATATTCTAGAAGTTTGTGTAAATCTTTAAATATTTAAAAATCTAGGGGCACCAGGGTGGCTCAGTGGGTTAAAGCCTCTGCCTTCGGTTCAGGTCATGATCTCAGGGTCCTGGGATGGAGCCCTGCATTGGGCTTTCTGCTTCTCCCCTCTCTTCTGCCTGCCTCTCTGCCTACATGTGATCTCTCTCTGTCAAATAAATGAATAAAATCTTAAAAAATAAACATTTTAAAAATCTAGATAATATAACCCCATACATTTTTAATTCCAATGAAATGTACCATTATTATTTTTTATAATAAAAAGATCCTAAAGTATCAATATTTCTGGTTTATTTTTCAACATTCTCCAAAACCTATGTGTGGAAAATTATTTTAAAAATTTGACAAGTGAAAAAGATAAAATGATGTGGCAGTTTTTATTTTAAAATACAAGGCCATTTCAATTGCATGAGCAATTATTTTTATTTAATGTATATTTCCTACTTTCCTGGGTTGTTTCAATTTCTTAAAATATGATTTAATTCTGATTGGGTTAAAAGAATCCAAATATGCTTTCTTTGCTATAGAGTTTGGCTATTCAACATTTCTCAATCAAATAACTAACATCAAATTAATCAAATGATTTGCATATCTAGTTACCTAAGGTATGCTTTCTTAAAGACTATAGTATCTTATATCTAAAATATTGCATTTTATCCTTGTTCTTCCAGCTCCTTATTTTGTTTTAATTTGAAATATGTTGTGATGAAAATAGACCATTTACTCTAGGAAGCAGATATAAGACTTTTTTTTTTAATTTTCCAGATGAAATGAAACTTTTTATTTGACTTTCATTGAGTTTTAGGAAGTATCTTGATGGTTTGGAAAACATTTTTTTAAATATAAAAGTTAATTAGAAAATTGGGAAATACCATTGATACCATACTAAATGAATGTTTTAACAAAATGTTGGAGATGACTTTTTATAAAATACATATATTCAAGTACCAGTTTGTTCTTTTTAAAAATACTCTTAACTTGTACTTTTTAGATCAGACAGCTGCTTCCATGTTTCTTTATTCTAAACCGCTATTTTAGATATTGAGCTAACATGGTTACTATTCCTTTTATAGAGACATTATCTTACTAACAGCTGTATTCTTTTTCTTGTGTGTTTTTTTTTTTTTAAGAGATAGAAGCTTGGTCAGTATTATAATGTTTAGAAAAAAGGAATTTAGAGATTCCTTTTAATTCTTTTTAAAGCTCCTGCTGTTAGAACTGTCTCTACCTTGACTTTGTTGAAATTCAGTGTCAGTGATCAACAAGAAGGCCAATTCAGTTGCTTTGACTTGAAAACACAAAACATGATCCCCAGACATGACCTCCTATCATTTTTGATCGTTCAGAACTATGCTCATATATGAGTTTTAGAGCATACATTTTTAACATTGCAAAATTGTAGTAGCATGAGATAAGGCACTTCAGATTTAGATTGCAAATATATGAGTTCAAATTTATACTAATGTCTGCTTTGGTTTCTGTGTACATAGTCCAGTTTATTACAAGGAAAGGGGAGAGGGGAGTTAACTCCAGATTTGATTCATTATTCAAACAATTGTTAAAAAGATTATAAACTAGGGGCACTGGGTGGCTCAGTGGGTTAAAGCCTCTGCCTTCTGCTTAGGTCATGATCGCAGGGTCATGGGATCAAGCCAAGCATCAGGCTCTCTGCTGAGCAGGGAGCCTGCTTCCCTCTTTTTCTGTCTACCTGTGATCTCTCTCTGTCAACTAAATAAATAAAATCTTTAAAAAAAAAAGATTATAAACTCATCACGGACATTGTTCATTTTATTGGCTTTGCATCACAGCCTAAAATGCTACTGTAAAATGCAACATTATTGATTAGTATAATTTTAGAGGGATCCAAAAGTTTTAACAGATGCAAAAATATTCTCATGTAAATTGTCTTTTATGTTAACTATTCATACAAAACTAGTTTTATACATGTGCCAATAAGAAAATTTAAAAAAATGTAGGATTTTAAAACATCTCAATGAAATCCTAAATAAAATGTATGTATTACTGAAATTGTCTATAAAAAATTAAGGTATGTAGTTAGAACAATAATTAAACTAATGGGAACTTAACTCTCTGTCTTTTACTATCTGACAAATCTACAAAATTTTTGTGTTTTTTTCAGAAAACTTAATGATAGTTGGATGGATAAATAGATATATATAGCAAGAAAGGAAGATGTCATTTGACAGAACGTTTTCATTAAATAAAATTATTTCAGAAAAAGAGCCTGAAAAAAAGTTCTTACTAAATACTCCTTCCGGGGCACCTGGGTGGCTCAGTTGGTTAAAGCCTCTGCCTTCGGCCCAGGTCATGATCTCAGGGTCCTGGGATCGAGCCCCACATCGGGCTCTCTGCTCAGCAGGGAGCCTGCTTCCCCCTCTCTCTCTGCCTGCCTCTCTGCCTGCTTATGATCTCTCTCTCTCTGTCAAATAAATAAATAAAATATTTTAAAAATAATAATAATAAATAAATAAATAAATACTCCTTCCTCATATCTATTCCTTTCATTCCTCCTATCCTCAGTGTCTCCATCCCTTTTTACCCCATAAGATCAGAGTGAAAGAACACATAAAAAAATACATTACTGAGTTCCTTTCACATCTATACTCATCATTTATTTAAACCCCAATACATTTATTTAAATCCCTAGTAATCTATTTTTTTAAAGATTTTTTTATTTATTCATTTGAGAGAGGGAGAGAGAGAGAGTGAGAGAGAGAGAGAGAGAGCCAGAGCACAAGGAGGGGAAGGGCAGAGGGAAAGGGAGAAGCAGACTCCAGACTGAGCTATGAGCCTGACATGGGGCTCGATCCCAGATCCCGGAGATCATGACCTGAGCCAAAGGCAGATGCCTAACCATCTGAGCTACCCAGATTACCCCTAGTAATCTGTTTTTAACTTCAGATTATTTATTAATGAATTCATATACCAAATATGTGTTGTTTTTTCAGATACAGCACTAAGAGCTTATAATATCTGTCAAAAAATCAAATCAAATAAAAATTCCCGCTATTATGGGATTTATTTTCTAACAAAAGAGACAATTAAAAAACAAATATAAGTAAATAACTTATATAATAGAAAATGCTACTTGTATGAAAGTAGAAAAATTAAGGGGATCCAAAGTGAAAGAACATGAAAATTTTATATTTTTTATGTTTAAGATGGAAATTTTATTAATTAGATTTGTGTTCAATTGCAAACATAGACAAGTTCATTATTGTGGCCAGAACAAGAATAAATTTAATTTTCTCATCTAATAATAAATCTGGAGGTGAGTGGTTGTTAGCATTTGTAGTCCTGCTAAAAATCCAAACCTTCCTAGTTTCAGCAAGCCACCTTTTTTTTTAAGTTTTTATTTTAATTCCAGTATAGTTAACATACAATATCATATTAGTTTCAGCTATACAATATAGTGATTCAGCAATTCTATACATTACTCAGTGCTCATCATGGTAGTGTCCTCTCTAATCCCCATCATCTATTTTACCACCTCCCCCCCCACCTTCCTTCTGGTAAGCATCAGTTTGTTCTCTATGGTTTAGTCTATTGCTTGGTTTATCTCTCTCTCTCTTTTTTAACTTTGTTTGTTTTGCATTTCCCTGATGATGAGTGATACTGAGCATCTTTTCATGTATCTGTTGGTCATCTGTATGTCTTCTTTGGAAAAATGTCTATTCATGTCTTCTGCCCATTTTGAATTGGATTACTCATCTTTTGGGTGTTGAGCTTTATAAATTTTTTATATATTTTCGATACTAACCCTTTGTTGGATATGTCATTTGCAAATATCTTCTCCCATTCAATAGGTTGCCTTTTAGTTTTGTTGACTGTTTGTTTCCTTTCCTGTGTAGAAGCTTTTCATTTCGATGTAGTTCTAACAGTTCAGTTTTGCTTTTATCTTCCTTACTTCAGGAGATCTATCTAGAAATATGTTGCTACAGCCAATGTCAGAGAAACTACTTCCTGTGGTTTTTTTTCTAGGATTTTTATAGTTTTAGGTCTCACATGTAGGTCTTTAATCCATTTTGAGTTTATTTTTGTGTACAACACAAAAAAGTGGTCCAATTTCATTCTTTTGCATGAAGCTATCTTTTCCCAACATCCTTTATTGAAGAGACAGTCTTTTTCCCCATTGCATATTCTTTCCTCCTTTGCTGAAGATTAATTGATCATATAATTGTGAGTTTATTTCTGGGTTTTCTATTCTGTTCTATTGATCTATATGTCAGTTTTTGTGCCAATATCATACTATTTTGATCACTACAGCTTTGTAGTGTTGAAGTATTGAACACTTTGTAGTGTTGAATATAACTTGAAGTCTGGAATTGTGATACCTCCAGTTCATTTTTCTTTTTCAGAATTTCTTTGGTTATTTGGGGCCTTTTGTTATACACACAAAGTTTAAGATTGCTTGTTCTAGTTCTGTGAAAAAATACTGTTGGTATTTTATAGGGATTGCATTAAATGTGTAGATCGCTTTGCATGGTATAGACATTTTACCAATAAGTTTCTTCCAATCCATGAATGTCTTTCCATTTCTTTGTTTTGTCTTCAATTTCTTTCATCAGTGTTTTATAGTTTTCACAGTACAGGTCTTTCACCCCTTTGGTTAGGTTTTTCCTAGGTATTTTATTATTTTTGGTACAGTTGTAAATGGGATTATTTTCTTAATTTCTCTTTCCACTGCTTCATTATAGTGTGGGAATGCAACAGATTTCTATGCATTGATTTTTTTGTATCTTGTGACTTTATGGAATTCGTTTATCAGTTGTAGTAGTTCCTTGATGGAGTCTTTAGGATTTTCTATATAGAGTATCATGTTATCTGCAAATAGTGCGAGGTTTACTTCTTCCTTACCAATTTGGATGTCTTTTATTTCCTTTTGTTGTCTAATTGCTATGGCTAGGATTTCTGTACTATGTGGAATAAAAGTGGTTAGAGTGGACATCCTTGTGTTGTTCCTGACCCTAGGAGAAAAGCTCTGTTCTTCCCCATAGGATATGACATTTGCTATTTTTCATATATTGCCTTTATTATGTTGAGGTATGTTCACTCTAAACCTCTTGGTTGAGGGTTTTTATTGTGAACGGTTGTTGTACTTTGTCAGATGCTTTTTCTGTATCTTAAAATGTCATATAGTTTTTATCCTTTCTCTTATTATGTGATGTACCATGTTGATTGATTTGTCAGTATCAAACCACTCTAGCATCATGGGAATAAATCTCACTTGATCACGGTGAATGATTTTTTTTAATGAATTGTTGGATTTGGTTTGCTAGTATTTTATTGAGAATTTTTGCATCTTTGTTCATCAGAGATATTGGCTTGTTCTCTGTTTTTGTGGTATCTTTATCTGGTTTTGACATAAGGGCAATGCTGGCCTTATTTAGTGAATTTTAAAGTTCTCCTATTTTTCTGGAATAGCTTGAGAAGAATAGGTATTAACTCTTCTTTTTTTATGTTTTCTTTTTTTTTCCCAAATATATATTTTTTTTCAGGGTTACAAGATTGATTGTTCATGCACCACACCCAGTGCTCCATGCAATACATGCCCTTCTCAATACCCACCACCAGGCTCGCCCAACCCCCCACCCCCTCCCTGGTATTAACTCTTCTGTATTTTTTATTTTTTTTAAGATTCTATTTATTTACGTGTCAGAGAAAGGGCATGCACAGGCAGGGGGAACAGCAGGTTCCCCACTGAGCAAGAAGCTCAGTGGACTTGATCTATCCCAGGAACCCTGGGATCATAACCTGAGCTGAAACCAGGCACCTAACTGACTGAGCCACCCAGGTGTCCCCTTTTTGATTTTTTAAATGAGTCTTGCTATAAGTTTATCAATTTTGTTGATCTTTTGAAAGAACTAGCTCCTGGTTTCATTGATCCATTCTTTTTTTTTAGTTTCTATATCATTTATTTCCATTGCAATCTTTATTTCCTTCTTTCTGCTGGTTTTGGGTTTTGAGAATTCTTTTTTTAGCTCCATTAGGTGTAAGGTTAGATTGTTAATTTGAGATTTTTCTTATTCTTGACATAAGCATGTCATGCTATGGACTTCTCTCTTAGAACTGTTTTTTGCTGCATCCCAAAGATTTTGGAACATTGTATTTTCATTTTCATTTATTTCCATGTAATGTTTGATTTTTCTTTGATTTCTTAGTTGATCAAGTCATTGTTTTGTAGCATGTTGTTTAACTCTATGTAATTGTAGTTTTTCCAAATATTTTCTTGTTGTTGATTTCTAGTTTCATAGTGTTGAGGTCAGAAAAGATGCATGGTATGACTATGATTTTCTTAAAAATTCAGTAAGACTTTTTTTTGTGTGTGGCTTAATATGTAAACTATTCTGGAGAATGTCTTATATGCACTTGAACAGAATGTGTATTCTGCTTTTTTTAGGATGGAATGTTCTGAATTCATCTGTTGAATCCATCTGGCTCACTGTCATTCAAAGCCCCTGTTCTCTTCTTGATTTTCTCTTCGATAATATGTCCATTGATGTTAGTGGAATGTTAAAGTCCCCTACTATTATTATATTATTATTAATTAGTTCCTTTATGTTTGTTATTAACTGTTTTATGTATATGAGTGCTCCCATATTGGGTGCATAAATATTTACAATTGTTATATCTTCTTGTTGGATTATCTTCTTTATTATTACATAGTGTCCTTCTTTGTATCTTGTTACACTCTATGTTATAAAGTCTATTTTGTCTGATACAAGTATTGCTGCCCAGCTGAAATTTTTATTTTAATAGGGTGATCAGGACGGTCTCACTGTGATTTAAGCAAATATTTTAAATATGTAAGGAAATTTGTTATGCAGTCATCTGAGTAAACTGCATCTGGACAAAGGGAATAGCCTTGTAACAGCTTTAAGATGGATGGAAACCTATATACAGCATGTGTATTAGTTTTCTAATGCTGCTATAACAAATTATTACAAATTTCATCTATCACAACACAGATTTATTATTTGACACTTTTGAAGGCTAAAACAACAAAGTAAGTTTCACTGGGTTGAAATCATTTTTTCAACAGGATTGTATCCCTCTGATGGTTCTAGGAGAGAAACTGTTTCCATGCTTTTTCCAGCTTTTAAAGTTGCATCCCTTACATTCCTAGGCTTATAGCTTCTTCCAAGTTAATGGGGTAGTATGCTGCTTCAGTCTTCACATCACCTCATTCTCCTATAAAACCTCTTTCTTTTAGGAACACTTGTGATTACATTTATGGCTCATTCAAATAAAATTCAGGATAACCTTTCATCTCAAGATGCTTAATTTCATCTACATAATCCATTTTGTCATATACAGTAACACAGCTTCCAGAAATAAGACCTGGATGACGGTCATTATTCAGTCTACCAAAGCACTCATGAGTATCTGGAATGCTAATGAAAAATGATGATCAAAATCAACAAAAATTGAACATGGAAAAGATTTATTCCATGATCCTAAGTAATAGATCTGACATTAGTTTATAGCAAAGTTCTGAGTAAATAAAAGTTCAGATCTACTTATGAAGATTCTCTCTCTGTATATGCACACACACACCTATGTGTGGGTGTGTGTATGTGTATATATATATACATATACATATATGCGCACACATATGTATATATGTATTTATATAAAGTTATATATAGTAAATTACTAGAATAAATTTAAATTGTATGTATATATTAGAAAAAATAATAAAGCTACCAACATGTGTTAAAAATCCATAATTATGATATATAATTCTAACCTTGAATGCCTATAATGTGTTTCTGTAACATGTCCTTTAAAGGAAAACAAACAGAAAAGAAATAGCAAAGCTTATTAATAAAGGCTTTCTTGGTCTCCCCTTTTACATTATCTAGTTGTGATTTCCCTACTTTGTAGTAAATGATGTAGGTACTAATAAAAATTTAACTTGTGTCAAGAATTGTGAGAAGCTAAAGGTACAGCATTTCAACAGGTCTTTAAAATTTTTTTACACACTAAATAGAAATATTCATGTCTATTTAATCTATTAAATAATTGATCCTCACAACAACCTCAGGAAGTAAGTATTATGATTATTAGCTCCATTTCTTTCTTTTTTAAGATTTTATTTATTATTTAATTAATTAATTAATTAATTTGTCAGAGAGAGAGAGAGCCCAAGCAGGGGGAGCAGCAGAGGGAGAAGCAGGCCCCCAGCTGAGCAGGGAGCCCGACACGGGACTGATCCCAAGACCCTGGGATCATGACCTGAGAGAAAGGCAGGTGCTTAACTGACTGAGCCACCCAGGTACTACAGGGAGCTAATTCTTTACATTAAAGTGATCACATTAAATTCACTCCTGGCATGGTCTTTGAGCCATCTTCACACATAGGTATTGTCTCTTGCTGTTTCTGAGTTGCCCTTGAGCAAGACTTTCTATGCAGAGAGGACAAACCCTTTAGAGCACTGCCATCTCTCTTCCCATTCCAGATTGCCTTTAGATTGAGAAGAGTCTTTCCCTAAGCCATGGCATCTTGTTGCTTCTGATTATAAAATATCCTGAGGTTGGAAGGTTTATATATCATATAATATGATTATGCTTTCATTATTTGTTGTATAACATTTTACAGCTTGTAAAAATTTGTACCTGACATGAAAATGGAACAGATAGATGAACATATAATCTTATATAAATGACAATTATAAATATTTCTTTTTCTGGTAGCATTTACTGAGGGAATAATAAAAAAGGAGAAAAGTCATAGTAAATGAGAAAGTATAGAAATTGAGTAGTACAACAAAATATTAGGGTCTCATATCTTTTTTGCATAATGAATTGAGAAACAGTATTGTTGGTCATGATAAAAGATTAATGGAAAGAAGCAGCATGGCCCAATATCAATACTATTAGAGAGGTTAAAGCACTGAATTAACAGAGGTGAAACTTATTGCTCTCCATCTTTACGTTTCTGTGGAGGTTTTTAGCTGTAAATGCTTTTATGTGGAGAGAATAGTGTTGTTATAGGACTATAATTTCAGTTTGCTTCAATAATGTGATGTAGCCTCCAAATGGATGCAAGTCCAGCTTCATGCAGATTCTTTTCTCTGTAAATCCTTCAGTTCCCTCTTTCTTCATGGGTTAGATTTATCCTTATGCTATCCTTCTTCAGAGTAGCAAATTACTGCAGGGGTCTACATGTTTTATTAGCCCTGTCAAGTGAGGGCAAGAATGTGTCTTTTCCTCCAAACATAAAAATCAGGCCAAGTATTCACTTTGATTAAAAATCTCTGAAAAAAAATCACACATTTGTTTAAACCCCTAGTTTTAAAGTCTTCAGGCAAGCTTATTGATTCAGATGGTAAACACACATCAGTACAGAGAACTGAATAAGAATTAAGATTTCAGAGTCAGACTGCTTCAGACCAGTCTCTGACTTTGTCTGTTAGCAGCTCTATAACCTTGTGCAATTTACTGTACATATATATCAAATTCTCATCTGTAAAATGAGGATAGTAGTAGCTACCCCAAAGATTATATTATACAAATTTTATGTCATGAAAACAAATATATAAAATTTTTAATAACATATGTATGCATCAAATCCTGATTTATTATGTATAGTCTATGTTAATTTGTATACATGAGCAGATAAATGATAATTATGTTAATACGATTATATGTATATATAGTCATGATACATGTTATACAGTGTACATAGATATACGATGCATCTGTATGTATATGTAATCATGATTTTCTAGATTGCAGATGAGTTGATTTTTTCTTGGTTAAAGAAATGCTGCTTTTTATAGACATATTTTGTTTTAGTTTCTTCCATTCAAATAAAAATGAGTCAATTCTAAGACAATCATAATTAAAGGACATGAGAGATTTGATACTATTTAAGAATATCAGAGTTGTGAATACATTTGAAAAAAGCATACTTTTTATTTCAAGTTCTCTGATATATATTTTAAAATTCCAATTGTTTATTTAATTCTAACAATGCTAATTCTCACTACAGTGGCTGAAGAATTATGTAAGATAACAAAAAAGAAATATCTCTTACTGTCTTATCATGGTTTCTTTTTGTATCAGTGAGTGGTAAAGTACATGACCTATAAGATAATACAACATCTCTCTCTCTAAAGTGCCTTATATTTAGGGTAAATTATCATAATCTCCTATATTTCAATGCCCTTTTTGATTTTTCTTATTTTTTTATTAATCTAATTTTGTTACTGGTTAATATGGCACAAGTTTAATATAGTCCATTTTATTTTTTTAAATAAGATTAAGGGAGTGGTAATATGAAAAAACCAATAGCTCTTTAGGATTATAAAATTATGAAGGCAATTTTTAATATGTAGTAGGCAAAGAAAAAATAAATATGTGAAGCAATGATAATATACTTAATATAGTTCAAGAAACTTATTGTTCTTATAGGTGTTACGTTTCAGGTTATTACTCAAAGGAATTTCACAGCAATGAAAAAAATAACTATAACAGTTGTAAAAATGCAACTGAATTTATAATATATCCTTTTTCTATATTTACTTATTAAAATTATCTAAAAATAAATTTTTAGCTCCATTTTATGTTTTCTGACAGAAACATGTCCTATTAAAATTAATACTTTCCACAATCCCTTTCATACCATTTCGATATCTGAAATCAAAGACTACTGACACTCGATCTTATTTAATAGTCTAAATGAATCAGCGCAGTGTTATGCTCAATACATATATTTCTATAAATAAAATATAGAAATCAATAGATGACAAAATACTGTTTTTGAATTCAGACAATGATGAATTTCTTGTATAAACCTCTACTAGGGACGCCTGGGTGGCTCAGTTGGTTAAGCAGCTGCCTTCGGCTCAGGTCATGATCCCAGGGTCCTGGGATCGAGTCCCGCATCGGGCTCCTTGCTCAGCAGGGAGCCTGCTCCTCTCTCTGTCTCTGCCTGCCTCTCTGCCTGCTTGTGTTCTCTCTCTGTTAAATAAATAAATAAAATCTTTAATAAATCTCTACTAATCAAGGAAAAACTGGGAAAAATATTGAATTCAATTAGTTTTATTCTTTAGTTGATTTTTCACTGGAAACAATTTCTTTCCTTTTAATTGAATACAGTAATTTAAATCAAGTATATTGTCACAAACTCATTGATCTTTTAGGAACTAACAAGATAAATTTCTATAGTTAAAAACAAAACACAGTTCTTTCTTGTAAGTTTGGTTAGATATTGCTCTTTTATTTCATCTATCTATCTCACAAATGCTGCACTTTCTCATGGGTAGCAAAGGATTGATCCCCCTGTGTGATCCATCTACATTGAAAGTAAACACTTATATACTCTATTTAGAGTCAGAAGCATGTTTGGCTTCATCATGATATGGTTTCTGATGTATATTTCCATATTCTTAACACTCCCCCATTCTTTTTGTGCGTCTTAATTACTAATTGATTATAATGTATTTTGCATTCATTTTATCATACCATGTTTGATTTTGATATATTTCTTTATTTCCTTTTTGTTTGTAATCACTTTTAGTTGTACATTTGACTGCTAAACATGTGATTTAAACCCAAGAATAGGGGCACCTGGGTGGCTCAGGTGTTTAAGCGTCTGCCTACAGCTCAGGTCATGATCTCCAGGTCCTGGTATCAAGCCCACATTTGGCTTCCTGCTCAGCAGGGAGTCTGCTTCTCCCTCTACTTCTCCCTCTGCTTCTCCCTAATGGTCGTGCTCTCTCTCTATTAAATGAATAAAAAAAAATCTTTAAAAAAAACAAACAAACAAAAAACCCAGGAATAATTAGAGCATATTTCAAATATGCCACTTTATTAAGTGTGCATTTAAGGGAGGATTATATGAGCAACATAGTAATTGTACCATTTAGAATATTCTAATTTTATATCAGAAGGTAAAGTGGTAAGAATATAAATACTTTGGTAACTAATCTTTAAAGAAACAAAGTTTTTTTTTTTCTGCCTCTCCAAAGCAAAATAGGAAAATAGTCATTAATTCTTCTCTAGAAACATTTGCTCTCTGCCCCAGATTTATGTCTGGATGTTTACTTGGTTTGTCTCATTCTTAAGAAATATGGCTTATTAGAGCCATTCAATGGAAGTCATGGAAATCTAATGGCAATTGTTTGTTTTTTCCAAAGAACTACTTCCTAATGATTATTATTCAGCCCTGCAGTATTAAAATGATATATTCAGTTCTAGATAAGAGTTTTTAAAATTTATTTCAGCTATGTTGATACCTGTTATAGAATAAATGTCAAATTTTCTGACCTATAGTAGATATTTAGAAGTGGATCAATTGTTTTAATATAAGTGTTGCCTACTTCACTGATGCTTCAGCCAAGGATGAATAACAATTTGAAGCTACCAGATCAATAACATGCATGTTTATTTGTAGTGGCAGATATTCAAACATAGACATTTATTTTGTTGATACTTTAAATTCAATTATCTCCAACATAATTTAGTTCATAGTAGCTGTTAATACTGAGCATTATAAAAGGTTGTTTTTCCTTCCCTGTAGCCATGTATTGGCCCCTTCCAGGTCTTTTCATATGAAATTCTCATTAATCATTACATACTTCAGTGACATATAAAAACAAGTATTTATTTAGGAATTACTAGCTTTGTGATACAGGGCACAAGAAATGCTTCACCAAATACACAATAAATGTACAGTGGAATATTGGCAAAAGTTTCCAGTTCTAATTGTGCAGTTAAATAGGATTGTGATTTAACGTGACTTTACTTCTTTGTCTCTGGGTCTGGGCAAATCCAAATCTTTCTATAGCTCAGGTTATTTATCTGAAAAGTGGGTAAAATGGAAGGACTTAAAGGAGGTATGGTATTAAAAACAAAAATACAGGGCTTTCTATGCAGTTCTTTTTATTCTATTACCATCAAGACAATTATATTCTTGGGGTCAAATGATGTGATGAGCATTGCATGGGTTTTGAAATTAGGAAGAACGTTTGAACTCTGCTAACTGACATGTGACTTTGAGCAAATTACTTACAACACGAGTTTGTTTACTATTTATAAAGATGAAGATCATATTTTTATATAATATTGTTGAAGGGTTAGATAAGTCATATCTTTTCATAGTCACTAGACAATAAGTATGATCTTACCCAGTCACTTAGCTTTAGGAAAGAATCATAAAGATTTAAATCCATTACACTTTGTAATAAAGTAGTAAAATTTATATTACAGGAAAGGAAGATGAAATTACTAAAGAGTACATAACTCTTTTTTAATATTTAAGCAAACATAGGTCATATTTTATGTCACAGAAGAAAATTGTTTTATTTGTAGAACCAATTTATTTAATCATTAATTAAAAAAAAAACACCTGAACTTTTACATCTCTGAAAGTAGGCAAATATTGTACCAGTTTTCCTTCTCCAAACTGCAACAAAAAAATTCAACAGACTATAAATAATGAGAAGTGAAAGCAGTCAATGATTAAAGGCCAAATATTTTAACTAACTCCAAAAGCCACTCTAAAAGAGCCCTACGTTACTACTCCTTAAGAAACAACAACAAAAATAAGGTAGTAAGTAGGACGGATAAGGAGAATAATTTAGACAAGCTGTATTTTAATGTTAGGAAGTTTTTTTATATGATTTCCTCAAATATCAGAATACTTTTTAGTCAGCTCAGGCTCCCTTTTTAAAATTTTTTTTTTAAAATAACTAGAATCAGATCATTAAAATGATTATAATCAGTTATGTAAACACAGTAAGATACAAACATGTAAGTACTAATGCAGAGACTATAAAAAATGTTTTTACCATTGTTTTCCTATCGATTTACAATAAAGCATAATATAATTTCACCATCACCTTAAGGTCCCTAGTATGCCCCATAGTAGGGGCCCATTGCCCACAAAATGTTATTTCATAGATGTGCAAGGATGGGAAGAGTTATATCAAGTAATGGACAAGGTTCTTTTTCTGCAAGTTCTCCATTTTACTATCTGCCTCAACTAGCTTGTTAAAATGCTAGTAAATGCTAGTAAATGCTAGTTAAAATGTTGTTTTGCTCTTGGCCATCTATTAATTTAGGGCACAGTGCTATGCTAGGGAGAAGCAGGAAAGACTAAGGAAATTTTCTCCAAGATTCTGATGTCTTTGGAAAGGTCCTGCAGGTGGAAATTGTGGGTAATGTTTGAAACAGTTTGTTGCTCTGTTTTATTACCCACATCACTATCCATTTAATGAGAATTACCCGCAATAGGAAGACCCTTCTGGAAGTCTGCTTATATTTGTGCTGTGGACTATTCTAGCAGGTGCATGGACTTTTTTTCCCAAATTCCTGATCATCTTAACAACTCATGCAGCTCTTTTGAAATTTAACGACCAGTGACATCTGCTAAAATTTCATAAAACACTCATGTTCACCATTTCAAAGAATGAACTTGGCATGAGTAGTTAAATGTCATGATTCAGAAATGTGAGGTAGAATTTGGAGCCTTTATCATCAGAGAAGTTCTAAAAAGTTTTGACTTTCTCTGGAGATATTTCTGGAAGTTTTTTTTTTTTTTTACTGAGAAAATTCTAGGTACAATTTTAAGGTATAAGTTGTGCTGATATTTCTCAGAACTTAGTAGAAAATGTATAAGTATGTTTGTGTGTGTGCATATTTACATTTATTTTAAGTGAGCAGTCATACCTACATATTCTAATATTCTAAATGATGCACTTTTAAATACATCACCAGATAAAAAAGCTAATCATACCATAAAAAAGCCTAAAGCACAGTTATATAATAACATACTGTACACAATGAATTTAACCCAAAGATAGAGATGTAGTGAAAAGAAGGGCCATATATACCCCAATGTTCATAGCAGCAATGGCCACAATAGCCAAACTGTGGAAAGAGCCAAAAAGCCCTTCAACAGACGAATGGATAAAGAAAATATGATCCATATATACAATGGAATATTATGCAGCCATCAGAAAGGATGAATACCCAACTTTTGTATCAACATGGATGGGACTGGAGATTATAATGAGTGAAATAAGTCAAGCAGAGAAAGTCAGTTATCATATGGTTTAACTTACTTGTGGAACATAAGGAAAAACATGGAGGACATTAGGAGAAGGAAAGGAAAAAGTGAATTGGGGTAAATTGGAAGGGAAGAGGAACCATGAGAGACTGTGGACCCTGAGAAACAAACTAAGGGTTTTGGAAGGGAGGGAGGTGAGGGATGGGTGAGCCTGGTGGTAGGTATTAAGGAGGGTAAAAATTTCATAGAGCACTGGATGTGGTGCATAAACAATGAGTCTTAGAACACTGAAAAAATAAATTAAATTTTAAAAATGAATTATACATTTAGAATGATCTATTTATTTGAAAGCTTTTCTAAGTCAGTTTCTATTTACCCACTCTGAAATATTGTCATGCAGGGCATTTGCTTAACTGTTGTATTTTTTTTTTCTAAGACAGATTTCACATTTTCCATGCTGTTGTTAGACACTGTATAAGATGAAATAGGAAATGAGCAGATAATATTTATCAAAAATGCTTACATTTGTGCAGGTAGAATACTACATATGAAAGTACTTATGTTTACCTTCAAAATAAGGAAAAAGAATCATTCATACTCAGGATTGCTCAGAAGATTAAATGAAATATTGTACATAAAGGAACTAGAAGAATAACTGTCACAAAAAAGCTCAATAAAAACTAGCCATCATCGGGCGCCTGGGTGGCTCAGTGGGTTAATGCCTCTGCCTTCGGCTCAGGTCATGATCTCAGGGTCCTGGGATCAAGCCCCACATCAGGCTCTCTGCTCAGCAGGGAGCCTGCTTCCCCTTTCTCTCTGCCTGTCTCTATGCCTACTTGTGATCTCTCTCTCTCTGTCAAATAAATAAATAAAATTTTTAAAAAAAAACTAGCCATCATCATCATTATTATTAAATTTCATCCAGTAGTGCCTAAAACATGTTGATATTTAACAATAAAATGTTTTAATTGTTTCTTTTAATACTGTCCATTGTATTTATCTACATGGCATTCTCCATGCTTGTTTTTATGACTAATTAAATATTCTATGTCTATCTATACACACACACACACACACACACACACAAAGAATGAGATTCATTGATATCATGAATGTGAAAGCAGTCAATGATTAATTGACTAATAGCAGTCATGAATGAATATCAATGGTTAAAAAACTATTTAGAAAACTATTTTTTAATTAGGTTCAATTGTATTTGTATGAGTATATGCATTTGATTATGTTTTTAAATAACTGTATGACTTTGTAAAATATATTTAAATAAGATCTTAATAATTAGTCCAGTTAGTAGATATTACAGCAGTAATCAGGATCATTTCTTGAGCACTGACTTTGAAATAGTTAGCACTTCTGTTTTACTCCTAAAAACACCGATAGCCCTTGTCCCTTTCCTCATTTTCTTCTCTTTAGCCCAGCAACCAATTGTAACCTTTGTAGGAGCTTTCTTAACGCTATTTCTTGCTTATTTATTTTCAGTTTTAGGTGCCATATATTGATTACTCACTAGAACAGTAAAGAACTTAGCACTCTTTCCTTCTACTTTACACATACACAAACTTCCTATAACTCTTTCCATCTAATTTAATTGCACTGTAATGTAAGCTAAATAAAAACCCAAATTTTGACAATATAGATGCTATTGATACCAGTTATATACTCAATGATGATTTATTTTCATATTTCACATAAACTGGTTTTCATGACAGTAACTTTGCTTGAACTTCTTATGTTTATTATTTTTGTTATTATTCACCCTAAACATTCACCAATTTAAATCTCCTCTCAATATGATTAGACACAATAGGTAGTCAATTGATTTCCTCTTTTTGAAGAAATTTCTCAGAGAGCCTTCTGATATGTTTAGATTTGGCCTGTTGTATGTCTGGCACACCCATTATCTTGTTTCCTCTACATCATTATCCAGGGGGGATACCTGTTGCATTTCTTATTACTTAAATCTCTCGTTTCTTATTTGTGCGTGTGTGTGTGTGTGTGTGTATACATATATATATATATATATATATACATATTTGTTCTTATGCTCCCCTGTTTTGGTGAAGGATACTCTTTAGTAGTTTCCTGAGAAATGATGCATGAAAACTGAAGCTTTGAGACCTTGAATGCCTAATGGGATATTTAATCAAGCTCCACCTTTGTTGGATACTTTGGACATAGAATTCTAGACTGGAAATTATTTCTTTTCAGGAAGTTTTGGCCAATAATACTTAGTTATAATTTTTTAACATGGAACAAATTAATCTTTGATGTCAGGCAATATCCTCATATTTGTATAGCTGGGCCCTCTTTAGGTCTTCTTCATCAACTTGTTCTGTTCTTTCCTTCAAAAACATTAATCAACTAAATTTCTGTAGGTACTTTGCCATTAAAGATTGTGGTTTGTGAAAACATCTGAATTTGGTAGAAACAAAGTGCTGGTCAAAAATCCCAATCCATTCTAGTTTCTGGTGTTTTGCATTTAATATGTTTATTATCCTGCCCTATCCCTAAAAGTTTGCAGAAACTTCCATGTTCCTGAAATTTTAGTATATCAGTAAGCCTCATTTATTCTTATGGTCATCCACTGTATTGAGTACTTAGTGGCATTTGCAAACTAGAAAGTTATGTTTTTCAGTTTTTGAAAACTGTATGAAATTATTTTATTGATCATTTCCTATCCATTTTATTGCTCTTATTTTTGAAATTCTGTACTTCAGATGTTGGGACACCTAGATGAATACACTGATTTCTTATTTTTCTTTCTTATGTTTCATCTATTTTGTCTTGTTTTGTTTTGTTTTCCTTCCTCTGAATTTTTCTTATTTACCTTCCAACACTATGTTGTAGGCCCATGTTGAGCAATATTGGAGCTGAGGGAAAGGGAAAAATCAGTAATACTGATCTTGTCTTTATTTAAAAAAATTCTTTTTGTTCATTTTATGTTTATGTGTTAATTTTTATTTTAAAAATATTTTATTAAAATATTGGGATTTTTTAACTGCTAAGTTGATTGGTATACCCTTAAATTTTACACTTGAACAGAGTACCTCATTTGATTCACCTTTGGCTCGGCCCTGCTTAATGTTCCCTGATGTGGGGCGCCTTGGGTGGCTCAGTGAGTTAACCGTCTGACTCTTGATCTCAGCTCAGGTCTTGATCTCAGGGTCATAAGTTCAAGCCCCACATTGGGATCCACACTGAGTATGGAGCCTACTTAAAAATAATAAAAAAAAAAGTTCCCTGATATGTATCCTTCCTTAAAGCTAAGTAAACCTAGTGCTGGTTGAAGTCTCTTGTGTTTCCTAAGTTTGGTTGTTAATTCAAACCAAGAACACTACAGCTAGTATAATAATAGCATTGGAATTACTGAAGTCAAACTTTCAAAAATATGGAAATAATAATTGGAGGAAACAGAGATAATAAAGAAAATAAGATATCAAAATACACAAATAAAAATTCTGATTTAATTAGCTTAGAGATATATGAAGATATTGTCATCAAGAATTGGATGCTATTTTCAAAAAGTGAAATATTCAGAGAACAGTTCTTTATTTTCAACCAATCTCTATTTTTTTTTTTTGCCTTCTCTCTACCCGATCATTTATCCCCCAAACCAGAGATATATTGTGCTTCAAATAATTAAGATTTTGGGGAATTATTCAGTGTGATGGCAATTATATCATTTCTTGCCTTTTCCCACTGACAACTTAGGTTATTTTTTTCACATGTTTGTTATTTACTGCTAGTCCAGAGACTTAGCTTGCAAAATGTTGTCGTATTGTTCTCAACCCCAAACTTGAAAGTCTGTGTCATAAAATGAAAAATACCCATTAGTGTCATTTTAGTGGACTGCATGAAGAGAAAGCACAGAAGTGGTCAGTTTATCACCTTTATCTGAAATTTGGCTTTTAAAATATTTATTGTGTTTATAAGACACTATAACTTTTATCAGCACAGAAATAAAATGACATGCATCAAAATTTCTAAGTAAGATAAAGATGTACAAAATACATTTACATTTTAGCAGAGAGTTTTAAGCATCTTCTATGTATCAAAACTGTACTCTTTATTGAGCATACAACCGTCAAGAGAAAATGGACATAACAACGGGCATTTTCTATTGTCTGAAATGTGTTATATTGGAAAAAAATCTCAAGGTGCTATAGGTACAACCAGGAGTAAGTCTGACCATAGCACAGTAGATCGGGGAAGTCTATCAGAAAAGATAACTTCTGAGCTCAGTCATTAAAAGATTAGAACTAAGTACTAAAAGAACAATAGGAAGTAGGAATGTCTCTAGCCAAATATAATAATAATGCATGTAAAATTCTAGAAGAATAAGAGAACACAGCAATGGGGGAAGCCTCCAATAATTCCATTCAGCATATTTAGAGCAAGATACGAAGGCAAATAGGAAAGATAATTGTCAAGGTACTTCCTTAAAAGGATAAATCACCTATTCTTTTTTTTTTTTTAAGATTTTATTTATTCATTAGGAAAGAGAGAGAGTGAGAAAGAGCATGAGAAGGGAGAAGGTCAGAGTGAGAAGCGGACTCCTCATGGAGCTGGGAGCCCGATGTGGGACTCGATCCCGGGACTCGGGGATCATGACCTGAGCCGAAGGCAGTCGCTCAACCAACTGAGCCACCCAGGCACCCTAAGTAACCTATTCTTAACATTATTTCAATTAGCAGTGTATTTACTGAATTAGAACACTACATATTGACAATAGAAGTATAAACAAGATTTAAATGGACGAATTTGATTTGCTAAGCACTGTTTGATTTTCAGTTTTATTTAGGAGATAATAATATTGATAATATATGCAGTCTAGATGGAAGAAACTTATACAAATCATGAAGGAAATATGACAAACAAACGTCAAAGGAAACTCTATTTTACTTTCTGTAGAAGTGATACTAAGATACATTATGGAGTTAGGAAAAAAAAACACTGAAAATATGAGTTGATTCTTGACATTTATTAAGTACTAAGAATAGAGTCTTGGCAAAGCTTCTTTAACAAGTTGCTATGACCTTTTATTCCAGCATCTCCCAGTGTTTTAAATTTATCATCATGAAAAATATAGTTAGTCAACAAAAGTAATTAGCAGCAAATAGAATTTTTAAAAATGTCTTGATGTTCAAGAAATTGAAAATCATATTCACATTCAGGTACTATGTGCTTTGTCTCTGTTACTGATTGTTAGGAAGAAAAAATGACCAAGAGCACACATTTCCAAAGGGCTTAACTCTACCTTAATTGCCACATTCCCAATGCCCTGCTAAAATGGGCATTTCAACCTAATTGTTTTCTGCCAAAAAACTGTCCCTGGTATTTCTTTGTCTATGCATTCACAATTAATTAACCCTTCACTAGTCCCTTTAAAACAAGTATTATAATGGACATTTTAACATGTGCTTTTAAAATTATTAAAGGGTATGGGAGTCATTTTCTAAGGTACTTATACTCAAGATAAGTATAATCTTATTGGGAGTACACAAGCAAGAATAGAAACGTGGACTAAATGGTTGTTTTTTCTTCTCTGTATATAATCATAGAAGTAAGACTATTCTCCCCAAAGAATATTTTGGCATTTATTTTAGCACGAATGGTATGTACTCAGGCTATTCTCTTCTCACCTTTCCGTTATGCAAGTAAACACACTCATTTACCCTTGAGAATATTTTATTTGTGGGGCAGCGACACTGAAATTGGAACCAAAGTCTTGTTTTATCCCCAAGCTAGCAAGAAACGCAAAGATATATTTTTATCATTATGAATTATGATCACTTTTGTAGCTGAGAAAAATAATGGATAAAGATAAAGGCACTTGGTTAAGAATATTATATCAATTTTTTCATGTTCCTATCATCATTAAAATTTTGATACCTTTATTTCTTTAAATTTTGGGTATCTCCACAAAAACCTTATACATTATCAGTAACTTATAGAACAAAGAACATTGGTATTCTAGATCTTAGCAACATTTGTGATTTGGGACTAGTTTTCAGCTTCTCACAGTATTAATTTTTCCATATGTAAAGTGGAACATTGACCACTAATGTCCCTATTAACTTCAAATTACCATAAAGGGCTTTTAATTATTTACCCGGTCTTAAAGTCTCTCATTTAAATATTAAGTGCATAACATGATTTAATTTTTATCTTATAAGTTTTCAAATGCCTTTCATATAAAATAAATATGTGAACAGCCTTTTTTATTCAATTATTATGGGTGAGTATTAAAAATTATTGAATCACATATTGGAAAACATTTTAATAAATATACTAATTTATATTTAAAATTTATTATAATACTAATTATTTCAGTTAATGCCATGATTATTTAGTATTTACCTAACAAGATAAAAAATTATAGGCAAGCAAAGTAGTTATTAAGACAAAGAATATTACCAGATATCAAGAATATTATTTCACAGTGATAAAAGGAGTCAATCCATCAAGAACACATAATAAACCTAGTTCTATGTGTACTTAAGAGCAGAGGTTAGAAATACATGAGACAAAAATTGACAGAGTTGGAGAAATAAATTTCAAATCCACACTAATATGGAGAGTTTAGCACTGCTTTGGTAATTGAGAGCAGGAAGACAAAAAAAAAAAAAAAAGAAAATCAATGAACTAAATTATCAACTCACTTAAACTAATTGACACCCATAAAGTGCATTTCCCCAAATTGTAAGATATATTATTTTTAGAGGTACACAGAGTATTTACTATACCATAGGCTACAGGATAACTCTCAGTAAAGTTCAGACAAATAATGTACAATATACTATTTTGTCACAAAGCTATTTATGAAAAATTGATTTAAAAAGATAGAAAATCTCTCAATAATAAGAAATTAAACAATAAATTTGTAAATAGCCTCTAGTTCAAAGAAGGAATCAAAAAGCCATTTAGAGACCACTTCAGACTGTGTGATAATGAAAGCAGATCATGCCAAAACCTGCAGAACACAGTTTAAGTGGCTCATAGAAAAAAAAAATGATTAAATTACTCTACTAGTAGAGAAGTGAAGTATAAAAATAATCACCTAATTTTCTATGTTTAGAAGTTAGAAAACAAATCCATTTAAAATTCAGAAAGAATAGGAGAAAAGAAAATTAGTGATAGTATATATCAATAAACTTGAAAATGAAGGTAAATATTTTTTAAAAAATCAACAAACTTAAAACTGCTTTCTTTGACAAGATTGATGAAACTGATATATCCTTAGCCAGTTTCAAAACAAAAAGGGTAAGTTCAAAATATCATTATCAGAAATGATGTGAACAATACTATCAATCCAACCCACAATAAAGTTTCATAATAGTATTTATGAAGAGTTTTATATTAATAGATGCAATAATTTAGAAACAATAGACAAATTTTCTAACTGACAGAAGATAATAAAGAAAATTTGAACATCCCTTTATCTGTTAAGAAAATTGTATTTACAGTTCAAAAGTTTTCCACAAAGAAAATTCTAGTAGCTATTCCAGTGAATCCTGCCCATTATTTGAAGAAATACACGAACTTAGAAAATAGAAAAAAAAATTCCCAATCTCATTTTATGTCTTTATATCAAATGAGAAAAAGACCTCAAAGGAAAGACAAATACAGCACAATATTTCTCACAAATATAAACACAAAAGTTTTTAACATAATATTGGCAAAGCAAATCAAGTTACGTAAATGATAGATGCTACATGATGACCAACTGGAATATATTCCAGCAATGCAAGTTTGGTTTGAAATTCAGAAATTAATATAATTTGATTATATAAAATATGGAGAAGACAAATAAGATCATCTCAAAAGATGCAGAAAAATATTTGAAATCTAGCCCTCATTTATGATAAAAACTTAAAAATTTAGAATCTTCTGAATCCCATTAAGAGTATACATGAAAATTAAAATACTTGGAGAAAAACACTGAATCAGTGTCTCCTAACATTGACAATATGATGACAGAATCAGTTCTCACCATGTTTTAAAAAAGATTTATTTATTTATTTGAGAAAGAAAGAGAGAAAGCATGCGCATGACAGGGATGGGTAGCTGGACAGAGAGAGGGAGAAAATTCTCAAGCCAACTCTCTACCAAGCCTGGAGCTCAGTGTGCGGCTTGATCCCCGGACCTTGAAATAATGACCTGAACCAAAATCAAGAGTCAAGTGATTAACATACTGAGCCACCCAGGAGCCCCAATTCTCACCATCTATTCAACATCGTAATGGAAGCTCTAGCTACTGAAATTGGACAAGAGGAATGAAAATGCAAATGTTGGCATGAAAATTTTAATATCAGGTAATATGTATATATATATAAGAAAGCCTATGGAGTTTAAAAAATATATGGAGTAATAAATGAATTTAGCAAGCCCACAGAATAAAAGGTCAGTATAAAAACTGATTGTAGTTCTATATACCGAAAATGGAAAATGAAAAATTTAAAATGTTAACATTAATAGCAGCATCAATAACATTAAATAGGATTAAATCCAACAAAATATGTGGATGCTTTCTACTATGGAAACTATGAATTGCTTCAGAGACTAATAAGGCCTAAATAAAAGGAGCTATGCCATCTTCATAAAGGAGAAGGCTCAATATTTTTAGGATGTTAATTTTTCCTTGTTTCTTAGCTTTAGTAGAAGTTCAATCAAAATATATTAGCTGATTCTAGGATGAAATGGAAAAGGATCTAGAATAGTCAAAATAATCTTGAAAATGAATATGTTTGGTAGTTACACTAATGTATTTCAAAACTTGCTCTTAATTTGTAATAATAACAAACATAACAATAGCATACTTCAAGTATTTAATAATGCACAATTAGATGACTAGAACAGTAAAAAGCTCACACAAATACTTTCAATGAATTTTGAAACAAGTTCTGAGCTAAATATGATTCTTGATTCCTACGTTTTCAATACACAAAAATTAATTTAGCTGATTCATAGAAATGAATGTAAAGCTAGAAGCAAAAAGATCCTAGATGAAAATATAGGAGAATGACTTTAGAATCTTGAAATATGCCAAGATTCTTAAATAGTACATAAAACACCAAACAATAACAGTATGCATTTGCTTTTCCTACTATAAATGCTTTCAGAGATTTATGTTCTAAGTCTAGATCTAGGCAACATGAAATATAGAAAGATCATGCCCCTGAAATAAAGGTAACCTGGTTAAACTAGTTTGGTAAATACTGGGTTAAATACCAACTATTAGTGTAAGAATTCTTGGACTTTTAATAGGCTAATGCACTTTTTCATTCTTTAAAAAAGGTATTTGGCATAATATTTTCCAAATTTCTTGGATAATTTCAAAAAGATTATTATCGGCTATCAAAAAATAAATGATCACAAAATTTCTATTTACATGTTTCACTGTGTATGGTATAAAGAATATGTTTCAGGAAGTTAGATTATAGGTATCTTGGTCTTCTGCCCATCAAATCTAATTAAGTATTTGACCTCTTCTTTTTGCATTTTACAAGTCATTATCCTTATGAGTTCTTCCTCAAATGTGTCTCTCAGAGATAAGTCCTGTGTTACTGATATTTTATTTCAGGCTTCCTGCTTTGTCAGTTTATCAAGTATTTGTCAAAGTCATTAGCAGTTTCTATGCATATTGATAATGATTCCTCCTCTAATTTATTTTGTAAAGTGAAGCCAGACTAAGTGGAGTACACACACCTACACACATGCAAATCACAGACACACATGTAGGAGTGCATATATGCGCGTGTATATATATTTAGCACACACTAAAGGAAAATCCTGTAGTACCTACAACCAGATTTTTCTGTATTGACTGCCATTTGAAATAGCCACATTCTTATTTTCTATGCTTTTAAAAGAAGAAGAGATTGGACATGTTCAGGGGACATAACTAAATGCCAACAGAATTCCAAATTCCTTAAACTAGTGTTAAATCTTCCACAATCTTGTTCTATTCTACGTTTAAATAAAATATCCTTTCAGCGCCAAATATAACATAACACAACCACATACATTTAGGATGATAAATAATAAGCAACTAATTCTTACTAATTCTTACTAATATCTTACTAATTCTTACTAATATCTTCTTGATGCCTTACCTATGGCCTTTCCGTGTGCCAAGAATTCCTTCAGCTTTCTTCAAAGCTTTCCATTTTGGCTTCTCTTTAAAGCTAAAGCTCTACCGTATTTTTGAAAGTGTGTATTGAATTTCCTTACTACATATTGATTTTATGAAATGAGAGTTAACAATTTATAATAGTAAATCGATAGACTTTTGCACAATTTCATACATACATTCATACACATACAGTCATCTCAATAAACGCTTATAAAATAAATCGATGTTTTTAATAACCATAGATTTTCATTGTTTTTCTTTAAACTATTTAAAAAGATCTATAGACTATTTCATAACTACCCTTGGACAATACTAGTTATGTGTGTCATGGCAGTTAATATTTAATAAGTTTTGGTAGGCTTTAGTTGTTTAGTGAGGAAGCTAATAAAATCTGAAACTTGCTGATTTCTCTATTTGTACACAATCTGTATTTGTAATTATTTTGTTAAATAAACTGCTGAGTATATAACATTTGGTACTATGTATTTAACAAATACATTACATTCTTATGTTCCTATTTACAGAATGATTTGGTTTTCATTATCCAATCTTACTTGATCAACAAATTTTAACTATATATTATATTCCAAGCACTATGCTGGGCACTAAATACTGTTTAAGTTTTGTAAGAGACACAAAAATAAACAAGTAAATATTTTTCTCTCTTCTCTCTATATTTACTTTTATTTTTTTATAAAATATAAATAAAATTGCTTAAAAATTATGGTAAATGCCATGAAGTAAAAAAAAAAAAACTTTGTAAGAGGTGATTGCTAGGTTGGATGCTTAAAAAAGACCTTAAAAAATGACATATAAGCTAGTTTAGCAGAGTCTGAAAGGTGGGGAGCTATTCATGTAAAGGACAGAAGAACTTTGTGATACAGAGAACTGTTTAAAAATACTGTTACAACAAAATATTTAAATTCAATGACTATCTCTAATAAAAGTTTTCTCTGAACCCCTCTAAAAATAATATGAATTTAGTATGTGTTTTTAAATAGTTTTTCTTAAAAGAGAAATACCTCCTAGTGAAGTATATAATAAGCTTGTGAAAAACATTGAAAATTCCAAATTTAGACTTATTTTCCCATCCTTAATAGAAAAAAAACTAGAATTGAACGAAGAGGGTAGAAATATGCCTGATTATATGTACTTTGCATAAAGCATATTGATTTTTTTTTAGTTTTATGAACTGCTTTTCTTCCTTTTTTTTTTTTACCAGAGAAAAGCTTATCAGAACATGTTGAAATTCTAAAATAGTTTTATTAAATATATTTATTTCACACTCCTATTTATTAGGTGGCCTTATAAGGTTTTAAGGTCACTGTGTAATTTAAAGATTGGAAAATACGATGAATATTTTATTTAAATACTATAAATTATGCATAAATGATAGAAGTTCTCACAGCAATGCCCTACTTATGCTTTAATTCATTAATAGGAAAATTCTGGTTCATGTTAAATGTTCCACATTTTCACAACTAGGACAAATATCAAAAGACTTGTACCATATAAATGCAGCATAAAGTCATCATTTTTATCTATTTGGAAGTTTTCCTTTTGCTACTTCATGAAAAGATCATTTGTTTTGGAATGCAATAAGGAGTATAAGGAACAATGTTAAATTAAAAAAAAAACATATAAGTTTATGTAGTTACTTTACCCACCGTTAAGACTGCTGTCATGTATGCTAAAAACTCTTTAAAAAGATTTCCCTGATTGTTTTCATTTAACTACCTCTTTGCCATTTATTGACTTAATTTTACACAAAATGGAGCACTCTTAATACCCCAAAGGACGATATTAGGTTTTAGTTTTATATATCTTATAATGGAAATAATAATAATAAAAAAGGTGTTTTTTTTGCATTTGTTAAGTATCCCACATTCAAAAAGATAGATCTCAGTTCAATTTTAACACATAAAAATAAGCATCTCTTTCATGTCCTTTTCAAATTTGAACTAGTGCCTGTCTCACTTTCCAAGGTATGCCATTTTCACACAAAATATAAATGGAGTAATAAAGTAGAATTTCCACAGCAGAAACTATATTGTAAATAGGAAAAAAAAATCTTTATTTTCTAAAGCTTTTTCTTTGAAAAGACCTGATTAAAATCAGCTCTGCTTTTTTTTTTTTCAGTAAAATTATGTACTTAAGTACATATCCTTTTGTTTGATAAATAGAGAAGCCATGGAAATGCATTAATCAAGAGTTAGGCCATTATTGGGAAATATATTTAAACTACTTAATCATCAGAATAAATGACTGTGCTAACAACAGAAGGGATGATTAATTTTTTGCTACAAACACTTGCATATTAATAGACAGTTAAATTTTTGTCAATCCCTTTCCTGTTGAAATATTCCAAGAGATCATCTGACATATGTTCAAATTACCAGCTTTCTAATAGATAAAAATTCAGTAGCAAGAAGCTATATGAATCAAGCATGCACTATCCCGCAGCATAGGTCTGATGACCCCTGAATGTGACCTGCTCCCAGAGGAAAGCAATTTAATGCTCCATGGCACACAGAACAGTATGTATGAATCACAAAAACCTCCAGATAAATTAGTGACAGGTACGTCTGAATAGGATTCTTTCTAAGTCGCTTATCTGCAGCCAGGCAAGCTTGTTTCACCCCCACTTTCAAAGATAAAGCCACACGGCATGTGGCGGTGGCAGATTCTCACAAAGCAAACAGCCCCCATCGCCATTACTGAGGGAAAAAAAATCTCCTTATTATTTCAGGTACTGTGTACTGTGACAGCAAATGGGATAAAGTGAAAACTATCTGCAGTGGGAAAGTCATCAATCAATACCAGGCCTTACGTCTTCCCGAACTTTCATAAGCTCGGTGCCTCTCGCTCTTTCACTTTTATTTTTGACAGTTCTGATACCCTAGAGTTGCAGCCATGGCAAAGTTCAAGAATAAAACAACAGGTTATTAAAGACAACTTAGCAGAGGCCAAACAGGGAGAAGAGATGCCAACAATTAGCAGCTGAAAGACAGATCTATGACAGAAAGGGGAAGAAAGACACAACAAGCTTTTACATTTAGCAGACTATGGACTCCATTTGAAAAAAACCCAGAGAAAAACTGAGATGCTAAATATATGCTCTAAGCACTTAGGGATGTTGATCACAGAAAAGATAAAAAATTAGCTATGTTCAAAATAACATAAAAGATATGTATTTGTAGGAGACCTTATTTATATATCTTATCAACCACAGATACAATGGAATAACAAAACTATACAAAGTGTATGCTTTAAACTGAATGTCAATGAATAGCACAAATATATCGTCTTCTTCAAAGTTAAGCATTAACTATGAAAACTCTTTTAAAGGAAACAATAAAACAGACATATCACTTTTCACTTTCCACACTTCTTATAGTCTATAATTACACTTACTCAAGACTTTCATTACATATCTTAATAAAGGCCATGTCATACCACTGAGTCAGTTATAGAGCATAGAATTCAACAGCACAAAGAAAGAAAAATAAATAGTACTCACATTTCAGGTTCTGTTGGTAGTCCCTCTCAGGCAAAATTAGGGTTGTGCTTTCTGGGTGAATCTGTGTTAAAATAAAATGACAAAAAATCTCAGTTTCCCATGGCACTGCCACTTAGAATGCATACAAATAAACCCTCAGTTAGTCAAGGAGAAAAAAATTGCATTAAAGAGTACTGATTTGTAAATTTGGTCTTTTCAAATGCAGATAATGTTTGTCCCTACTCCTCCCCGCATATCTTTGCAAAATTTCTTCCCAATGAACTCATTACTATAGAAACTCAAGTTTACCTATGGTCAGTGAATGAAATTCAGGTTTAGGATTAACCTTCATAAATATGCACAATGGAGGCACATGGATGGCTCAGTCAGTTAAGCGGCTGCCTTCAGCTCGGGTCATGATCCCAGGGTCCTGGGGTTGAGCCCCACATCTGGCTCCTTGCTTGGCGGGGAGCCTGCCTCCCCCTCTCCCTCTGCCTGCCTGCCTGCCACTCCCCCTGCTTGTGCTCTCTCACTATCTCTCTCTTTGTGTCAAATAAATAAATAAAATCTTAAAATCAAAATGCACAATAGTTGGGCACCTGAATTTGAGAGAGACAAGGATGATGCTGGAAAGAAAAAAAACAAAAACAAAAACCAAAAACATAGTTAAAGAATGCACAATACGATAGATTTAGCTGACTTAACTATTGTCCTATATGAGATGATTCATAGTATTCTAAATGTATAAAAATGAAAGCAAATCCACTTTGAAAACGTCAGTGCCATATCCAATGACACCTGGGGGAATATAAATATAGCTACTAAATTTACCTTCTTTGAAATTACACAGGTTTAATTAAATTGGATGTATGTCCTTTACAGCCACAATAATTTAAGCAACATTAAACACCATTTAAAATATGCAAGAACTTCAGTTAGCAGGCAATCAAATTATTATTTCTGCTCTATCTAGCAGAAATAGTTAAGTGTTTATATTGAGTTATTTATTTACAATATACTTTAATGTTATAAGTAATTTCTTAGAAGCTTCAGTAAATGAACTAAAATGTTCAATTAAAGCATTAAACTTTACTTGTGAGGTACCATATTATAATAATGTTAGTTTATTTTTTATGAATTAGAAAAAACTACGAAAAGTAATTAGAACAATTAGTTTAGATATTTAAAAAGCCAGATGTCATGTGTGTATTGTTGAACACCTTATTTAAGTTATATAAATAAAAATTTATGTAATAATCCTAATCACTACAAGTCAGGAGTGTTTTACTGTATAATGGAGTGTTCAATTTTTCTGGTTAATTATTCATTAAGTCAACAAATAGTTCTTGACTAAAGATGACCTTATATTCCTCTCAGCATGACTAAACTTTAGAAGAGTTTTTTGTTTTTTTTTTTTTCCGTCACTCTAGGCCCTTGGACCTTTTTTCTTAGAACATTTACTTTAAAGTTGCAACTGTAAATTATTTGTTCTGCCCCTTTGAGGTATAAATTTTCTCCCAACCTCTTGTCAGTTTTACAGCCTACATTGTCTTTTTCCAGGACTTTAGAAGCCATCTCTTTGAGATGTAATCATTAAGATAGTGCCTCTAGTATTATGCTAAGCGAAATAGGTCAGAGAAAGACAATTACCATTTGATCTCACTGATATGAGGAATTTGAGAAACAGGACAGAGGATCATAGGGGAAGGGAGGGGGAATACGAAACAAGATGAAACCTGAGAGGGAGACAAACCATAAGAGATTCTTAATCTCAGGAAACAGAGGGTTACTGGAGGGGAAGGAGGGGTGGAAGGATGGAGTGATTGGGTGATTGACATTATGGAGGGTATGTGCTACGGTGAGCACTGTAAATTGTGTAAGACTGATGAATCACAGACCTGTATTCCTGAAACAAATAATACATTATATGTTAATAAGATAGTGCCTCTGTCTCTGAGTCTCTGTGTGAGAGTACGAGCTTAACTTTGATAAGCACTATTAACAAACACAGATGCCTAATCACTTTCATCAACCTTCCCCCAACATCTTGCAGTGTTTTTTCCACTACGTCATCTCAGCTCTTAAAAATCTCCCATTTTTTATTTCAGCAGTTAAGTTCAATACCCCTTCCCCCACCTACGTAATAGTCTTGAATAAAGTCTTCCTTGACTATTTAACACCATCTGCTATAATTTTTCTTTCACAATCTCGAGTGTCTTTTATGTGCCAGAACACTAGTAATTCAGTGGTGGAAAAGACAGACATTGTACTTGCCTTCAGAGTACCTACAATCTAGTGGGAGACTGAGACATGTAAATTGACATATAAAATACAATGTAATCAATACTGTAACTGCAAGAAGAGAACAGGGCACCCAAAAAAGTGGACAGATGATGAAAAGAATAATAGAATGAGTGTCTTTGAATCCATCACTCCACAGACAATGAGGTATCAAGGCAAACTGGAAGAGGAACAATGGCCCAGGAAGAGGGCCTGGTGTGTATGAAAGCCCACAGGCAAAATAAGCACTCTATGCACAGAAATGTCACATCAGAAAGGCTAGATTGTTCCCTGTGTGATACAGGGAATGCCAGGAAATGAGTCTGAGTTATAACAGGAGGAAGACAGGAAGAGGCATTTATGAAGTAATACAGTTGCTTATTTTTCTTATAATTAACACATCAGGGGAGGCAATATAAGCTAAGGTTCAACATCATGGTCTCTGGTGTCAGGCTCTCTGACTCTGAAATCTGACTCTATCTCTCACAAGTTGTATACTAGGCAAATAGTCCATCCTCTCTTCATCTCACTTTCTCCACTTCATAAATGGGGATAATAAAAATAACTCGGGGCGCCTGGGTGGCTCAGTTGGTTAAGCAACTGCCTTCGGCTCAGGTCATGATCCCGGAGTCCCGGGATCGAGTCCCATATCGGACTCCCGGCTCTGCGGGAAGTCTGCTTCTCCCTCTGACCTTCTCTCCTCTCATTCTCAGTCTCTCTAATAAAAAAAAAAAAAAAAAAATCTTAAAAAAAAAATAACTCATGATGTTTTGTCAGGATTAAAAAGGAAATCTCACATAAAATAGTCAGCACAAGGCTTAGAACATGGAGAACGAGCAGTGATGATGATGATGATGTTGCTGATGGTAATGACAATGACCATGATAGAAAGCAATCTATGACGATATTGAACATGAACTGCACAATGTATACCAGGCCGTAAGGGTCATGGGTGAAGAGTTTTAATAAAAAAGAAATTACTGAAGTATTTAAACATGGAGAAATATTATTCAGTGTACAGCATTTTACACATTTTTTTGAAACAGCATTCTGATTACAATTAAAATAATGTTTTGAAAGTTGCAAAGTGAATGCTATAATCCAAGCCTGTAGAATAGATAGCAGTAGTTAAAATTTTGAGTAAGTATTTGTAGGGATATTAATTAAAACTCCATGTGTGCAGAGTGATGGGTTTTTAATAGAATGGCCTATTAATAGGGTAAATATACCTTTGTTTATTAACCATCGTCTGGTTATAATTAATAGTACAACCTTTTACTCATAAAACTATCCTGTGTTTAAGTGATAAACTACATACTCTTTGTGAGCATCAATTAGTACATTTATAAGGGAAATTTTGTTTAACCAAACAAATCAGTTGAATAGATGCTATTTCCAATATGTAATACATCAATAATCGTAAGAGAAAGAACTACTCTTTTTTTTATATTTATTTGTCAGACACTGTTTTATGCTACCTACATGTATTACCTCATTTAGTTCTAACAACCCTATGGGTGTTAATGTTATTTCACACATGAGAAAATTAGAGCACATAGAAATAATTTGCCCAAGTTGCATAGCATTTGGAAGAGCATAGATTCAAACCAGACAGTCTGGATCCAGAGTTTGTCCTCCGAACCTCTATGTGAAAAGTGCTGTAATAGAGAAGTTTTTAGAGTATCTGAAGCTCAGAGAGGACTACTGTAAGCTAAGAGGACACTAAAGCGTCACACAAAGAACATTGGGGCACTAGGAGAAGAAACTTTTTCAACAAGGTAAAAAGCACAAAGAGGATAAAATAAAAGCTTTAAAAAGGAAAGGCTATTTCAGGTAGATTTTAAAGAATGAATAGAACATTTGTCTCCTTGAAAACTAAACATAGTCTACTTTAAAGAAGAATCTATAATGGTACATATTTTTTCCTTACCCAACTAAATCTGATCTTTCCATCTTCCAAATGCCTTTGTATTTATTAAACATACTTAAAAATGTTTGTTCATCCCAAATAAATCTGTAATCAATAACATTCTGACAGATTTCTATTATACATAAATGAAAATCTAAAATTCAAATTCCTGCCACAATTTTTTTCTTTCTCAGAAACACCAGGCTTCTGCTATTTCTCTGACTAGTATAATCTTCACTCACATCTTACATTACCAGATCTATCTTATATATTTCTTTTTCTACTTCCTACCCTATATTATATTATCTTTATTTAAGAGATATATGGAGCCTTTTTTATGGAAAATATTTATTCTTTGCTAAAGAGATTTCCCTTTGTGGTGAGACAACTCTACCTGCTGCTTCATTTTTGGCTCATTCCACTATACTCCCCACTCCTTTAACAATACGAGGTAGTAAAGAGTAGCAAGTGTCACCGTTACCATTTTTCATGTATTTCTGTGACTATTGACAAAACTATTACTAATCTTAAGTCCCACAAGGCCATATGCCATCTTGGTTTTTATATTGTGATGTATCCTGAAAGAGATCAGAATATGCCATCCTAACACATGGCACTTTTCAATGTGGGTTAGTTGAGCTGAGGGTAATTGAGAATCAACAGATGCAGAAAGAAGCCTTCTCACAGTTTCTCTTACACGATTAAAAACAGAAACTTCAGAGAAATTAAGACTGTCAAAAATCCCTTCTCTGGTAAGTTTAATGGTCATGAAGAAGATGGAGAATCAGCACTGAGATGAGTCTTCACCAAAAACAAACAACGGTAATAGCAACAAAACCATTTAGTAAAATGGCCCTATCTTTCATTAGTTTCCCCATATCATTTACCCTCCCACAATTTAACTCTCCTAGGAGACCAAGTCCCCCTTTCCTTGTCTAGTCCATGATTTACTGCCCTTTGCCACTAATATTATATAAACTTCCAAGTCTACCACATTGTGGGGTGTTCACTTCTTTTTCTGTGGAGCCTCCATGCATGTAAAATTAAAGAAACATATGCCTTTTCCCCTATCAATCTGTCTTTTGTCAGTTTAATTCATGATGATATGGGAAAAGTTTTTTCTTCTGCTTCTATCCCCAGCACCTAAAACAATGCCAGACTCAATAAATATTTGATGAATACATGATGTGTGACTTGGCAGGA
>CM052807.1:90876512-90895214 GCA_028533885.1 Nasua narica
AGGAGGAGGAGGAGGAGGAGGAGGAGGAGGAGGAGGAGGAGGAGGAGGAGGAGGAAGAGAAGGAGAAGGAGAAGGAGAAGGAGAAGAAGAAAACAAACAAGCAAATAATAATAAATACACAAAAGAACCCAAATGAGATTGAGATAGGAAGTCCAACAGCTCTGTGGTCATCAAAGACCCAGCCTTCCTGATTTTCTACCCTTAGCCAGTGGCTTCTACCTTCAAGGTGTCTGAAGTATTTCCACTTTGGTTCCACCCTTTATACGTTTCAGTAAGCAAAAAATGGGAAGGGAAGAGGGCATAACAAGACAAGAACAAAAGCAAAATTTGGTGGCTCCCCTAAGAAGAGCTATTCTAGACACTAACCTATAACTTCAGCTCATGTCTTATTGAAAGCTCCTTCAGAACTAAAACTGAAATGTGGGTATTTAGGTAAATCTGTTGTCCATCTTAAACAATATGGCGATCTATTAGTAAGGTAAATGAGAAAAATAACTATAATTTTTCTTTTCTCTTATGAAAACTTTCCATTTTTAACTTTCTGGGCATTTTGTATCATAAAACTGTGTTTTCTCTTTTACTAAACCTTTAGGGGATAAATCTTGGCAATATAATTTCTATTACATATTTTTTTTAAGTTCAATTCTCCAAAATGATAAACTAAGGAAGCCCAGAGTTAAAACTGAATTTATGTTCTAGAGTATCAAGACTTGTGAATTATATTATGGGAAGAACAGAGACAAATCTCAGGTCATCCTAGATACACATGTGAAGATGCAAGGCTCTCTTTTACTCAGTCCGTATTCAAATATATCCCTATCAGCAACCTGCTGAGATTTCAACATCTTAAGTACCCCCAGTCCCTGACTACTCTCTTCTCAACTCTTAAGATGCTTCATTCAGTCAATCCTTGATGTTAATAACTACTGAAGTTAAGCCATGGCAATCAGAGGGCATTCTTCTTTGGCTTTTGAATGTGTGTTTTTAGGTGTCTGTACGCTTACACAGTAGTTAATGCTTGCAGTTTTGGCTATTATTTTCACACCAAACAATGAATCCATACAGTGATGACCTGAATTGGGACCAAGTTTGGCAGCTCTTCCATTTCTTCATTCTGCTTCTTTGTTAAGTTTCTGTTACTTGTTCTAAGCTGAAAATAGAATTACCTGCCAGAATGAAATGAGAACTGCAGATTCTCAAATAGAGCCTGATATTTGAATTTCAAAGACATGCTCTTTGTCTAAACAAATGGAGTAGAAAAATCAAGAAAATAACCACTTAAGAAAAGATGGGTGCTCTTAATAAACTTGAGAGGAAGATGTTCTGTCCAAAGAATCAGGAGTGAATATAATTCAAAATGAAATTATATTTTTGTTCCTACTTTTAAGCTAATTTTAGGGATTCTTTCAAAAGAGAGTTTTTTAATTGATTAGGTAAGGCTTTGAAAAACTAAATAGACTACTTTTTTATTTCATGATAGCTTTGCTATTCAAAAGAAGAAAAGCTTACACATGCAACAAAACAAAACAAAACAAAAAAACAACCCTGACTTCTGAAAAATAGCACTTTTAAAATTTTTGCCAAACACTATTAAGCAGTACAGTTAAACATAATTATATTCTCTTTCCCTACTCTTTCTTTTTGGTACTTTAGTAGTATCAGACAGATTTCAATTGAATGTACCTTATACGCATTGAATGGAGACTACAGATATGTTTAAAAATCCTTAAAATACAAAAGACCACGTTGAGAAAAAATGTCACTTCTTCTAGTGTTAAATAGCCAGCAATCCAGTTCTTTTTTCTTAGTGTGTGTCTCTGTGTATGGGAGATGGTGAGATGATATCTAAAGGACCAAACATAAGATTTCCCAAGAAGAGGCTGCTGCCACTGGATTAATTATGTGACATCTTCAGCTAGCAAATAGCATCTATCAGAATGATTAAAATAAAAGACACAAGAAATAATAAGTGATGATGAGGATGTGGAGAAAAAGGAACCATGTGTACTGTAGGTGGGAACGGAAGCTAGTCATTTAACATTTTGGTAATAGATAACAGGTTTGATATGGCATTTTATTGTGGTTTTGGTTTATATTTCCCTAATGATTAGCAGTGTTGATTATCTTCTCATCTACCTGTCAGCCATTTGTATATCTTCACTGAAAAACTTGAAATTTTAATTTTTTCTTAATGTAGGTGTTTATCACTATAAACTTTTCTTTCAGAATTGCTATTGTTGTATCTGTAAGTTTTGATACATTGTACTTGCTTTTTTGAAATATATATCTTGATTTCCTTTATAAATTTCTTCTTTGACTCATTGGTTGTTCAGGAGTCTTTTGTTTAATTTCCACATATTTGTGAATTTTTCCAATTATCCATTTATTGATTTCTAGTTTCCTACTGTTGTGATCTGAAAACATACTTGATACATTTTCAATTTTTAAAAATTTGTTAAGATCTGTTTTGTGGCCTAGCATATGCTCTATCATGCAGAATGTTTCCTGTGTGCTTGAGAAGAATGTATATTCTGCTGCTATTGAGTTACATGTTCTGCGTATTTCTTTTAGAATATTTAGTCCAGAATGTTCAAATCCTCTTTCCATATTGATGTTCTGTCTGGATGACCTTTCCTTTGTTAAAAGTGGAATACTGAATATTGAAATTCTTTTTTTTTTTAAATATTTTATTTATTTGAGAGACAGAGAAAGTGAGAGAGAGCATGAGAGGAGAGAAGGTTAGAGGAAGAAGCAGACTCCCCGCAGAGCTGGGAGCCCGACGTGGGACTCGATCCCGGAACACAAGGATCATGACCTGAGCCGAAGGCAGTTGCTCAACCAACTGAGCCACCCAGGCGCCCCTGAATATTGAAATTCTTGCTATTATTTTATTGCTTCTATTTCTACCTTCTGTTTTGTGAAAACTTGCTTTACATATTTAGGTGTTGTGATGTTGCGTGCATATATATTTACAACTGTTATATCCACTTGATGAATTGATGCTTTTATCTTTATATAATGATCTTTGTCTTTGTGACAGTTATGACTTAAAGTTTATTTTGTCTGATATAGGTATAATCATCCCTACTCTCTGTTGATTATCATTTGCATAGAATCTCTTTTCTATCCCTTCACTTGCTCCTTATATGTGTCCTTAGTTGTAAAGTGAGTCTCTTGTGAGTCAATCACTATGGAAAACAGTATGGAGGTTCCTCAAATAGATAAAAATAGAAATACCATATGATCCAGCAATTGTACTAATGGATATTTACCCAAAGAAAACAAAACATTAGTTCAAAAAAATACATGCACCCTGATGTTTATAGCAGGGTGATGTTTCCATAATTTGTCTATTATCTACAATAGACAAATTATGGAAACAGCCCAAGTATTCATCAACTTATGAATGGATAAAGAAGATGTGGTGTACACACACACACACACACACACACACACACACACACAGAATACTACTCAGTCATAAAAAAGAATGAAATCTTGCCCTTTGCAATGACATGGAAAGAGCTAGAGAGTATTATGCTAAGCAAAATAAGTCATTCAGAAAAAGACAAATACCATATGATTTCACTTATATGTGGATTCTAAAACTAAAACAAACAATAACAACAAAATAAGAAACAAACTCATAAATACAAATAAACTAATGGTTGCTGGAAAGGAAGAGAGTTGGGGAATAGGCAAAAATGGGGGAAAGGTAGTGGGAAATACAGGCTTCCAGTTCTGGAATGAATAAGTCATGGGGGTGAAAGGGATAGCATAAGAAATATAGCTTCTGGTATTATAACAGCATTATATGGTGACAGATGGTAGCTACATTTGTGATTATCACATGAGGTATAGAGTTGTCAAATCACTATGTTGTAACCTGAAATTAATGTAACATTGTGTGTCAATTATACTTCTAAAAAAAATTAAAAATAAAGTGAGTCTCTTGTAGCATTTGGTTGAATTTTATTTTCTATCCATTAAGCCAGTTTGTGTCATTTGTTTGAAGAATTTAATCCATTTATATTTAATTATTGATAAGTAAGGATTTACTATCATGATTTGCTAGTTGTTTCATGATTACTTCGTAGTTACTTTGTTCCTTTCATTCTCTCTTTGTGATATAATTTTTTTTTTTAGTTGTATGCTTTGCTTTCTTCATTTGCTTACTAGAGATTTTTTTCTTTGTGGTTACCATGAAGTTTACTTAAAACACTTTATAAGTCTTTAGTAAGCTGACAACAACTTAACTTTGATTACATACAACAATTCTACACTTTAATTTCTCCTCACACATATTATGTCATTGATACTAAAATTTACATCTTTTATATATCAAGTATTCAAAGATTATTATAGCTATGGTTTTTTTTAATTATTTCATTTAACTTTTATTTTGAGTGGAAAGTGGATTATATATCACCATTATAATATTATAATCTTTTGAATTTGACTATATTCTGATATTTACACTGAGTTTTCTACTTTCATATATTTAAGGTTGCTGCTGTATCATCTCTTCTTCCAACTTGAAGGACTCCTTTTAGCATTTCTTGTGATGTATGTCTAGTGGTAATAAATTCCCTAAGCTTTTCTTTGTCTGGGAAAGTCTTGATCTCACCTTTATTTCTAAAGGGCAGCTTACAGATTTGATACTCTTGGTTGACAGTTTGGGCCTTGAGCTTGACTGGAACAGGGGCCCAGCCTGGCACTGGGGGCAGGCCTAGTGACTTGGTCCATAGCAGTGAGCCTCGTCCTGAGTCTTTGGGGGCCAGACTGGTAATGGGGTCCACTGGGTTGGACCTGGGTCATGGGTCCAATAGAGCCTGGTTTAACTTAAACTGATTATTTTCTAAGTCTGTACTTTTCACTTAAATCTTTAGAAAGTTTCATTATTTCTTGTAGCTATGTATTTCTCTTGCTTGGATCTGACCCTAGCTTTCCTAGATTATACATTTAAGTAATTTCCTCAGAAAATAGTTTATTTAAAGTGAATTTTTTTGGATTTTTGTACCTACAGCTATCCTTATGGGGTCCCTGGCACTTGATTAGCTTGTCTGTGTATAGAATTTCAGAGTTTTGAAGGCATTGCCTCACTATTTGTACTCAGTGTTGCAGATAGCTGATGATTCTAATTCTTTAGTAGAAGGTATTTTTGTTTCTTCTCCTTGAAAACTTTTAGATCTTCAATTCATTCTTGGGATTCAGAGACAATACAGTGATATCTACTTATATAGGCCTTTTATCTTTTTGGTATTAGGAAACCTTAAAAAATCTTGGCACAACTGTCTCTCTTCAACTTAGGGAAATTAAAATTGGACTCTGTTAATAAATTTTCTTTTAAATAACTAAGATCAAATGCTTGTTTTTTTGTATTATATAATTTTTATTATTATATTACTCATTTAAATAAGAGGAACTATATGCACTGACTAAACTAAGGCATTTGCTAAAATTATTTGGTTAGAACCCTATAGCAATTCTTTGAAACTAAATATATTATTACTTGCATTTATTTTCATTATATATTATAGATATTGGTCACCATGCCTTCAGAATCTTATGGTGAGTTGACACACAAGAGCCTGGGATATATTTTCATACACAATTGTCAGATATTGTGTATGGAAAATTGGAAAAATTCTATGATTTTAGTTTCCTGAAGAAGAGATTTACTTTACCTTTTTGTGGGACTTTAAAGTAGGGAAGACTATCTTAATTCAATAAGGGGTTAGGGTAATTTGAATCTGGGTTTCACTTTTTGCAAGTCTCACTGTATTTCTACTCAATTATCACTTTTTAATACCTTTTTATAATGGAGTGAAATATTTGATATTTAATCTTCATAAGGTTATTGTGGAACTTGCATAATCATACATTTCTGGTGATAACATAAATTGATGTAATATTCTCTTTAAGGAGTCTGTGATTTAGTTACTTTTGTTGTTTATTTCCACATTTTTCTGCTCTAACTTCTACTGGAGACCATCTGGATATGTCCTTAGAAGGTTTTTTTTTAAATAATTTTATTTTGTTGAATATTTATGCATATTAAGAAGAATTTGGTGGCAAGGATTTCTCTGTCCAAATCAACAAATCCTTTGATTTTATGACTGTTTTTTTTTTGGACTTGTTTCTCTAAGCCCTTACTCTATTTTCACAAACAAATAAAAAGTTGGATGCTTCTGGTGGAAAATTTTGGTTGTTTTAGGGTAACCAACTTAACTTTTATGGTTAAGTTAAATGTTCACATTCAACCAAGATGATTTCTAAAACCCTTTCTTTTTATTTATTTATTTATTTATTTATTTATTTATTTATTTATTTATTAGGAAAGTGAGAGAGTGAGAGAGAGCATGAGAAGGGAGAAGGTCAGAGTGAGAAGCGGACTCCCCATGGAGCTGGGAGCCCGATGTGGGACTCGATCCCGGGACTCGGGGATCATGACCTGAGCCGAAGGCAGTCGCTCAACCAACTGCGCCACCCAGGCGCCCTAAAACCCTTTCTTAAGATACAGCAATAACTGGCATTTATTTGAAGTACACTACATTCACACCTAAGCAGATCTCTGGCCTGGAGGTGGTGGAGCAAGGAGAGTTGGAAAGAAGGGTGCTTCTAGATACTGGAAATTGTTTAGTTGCAAACTTAGGTCAAATTCACCTCATTTTCTTCTCTTTCTCTTGTACATACAGTATAAGATGTTTTGTTTAAACATGATTTTTAATAATGCCTATATTCTTTCTGTTTGACAGTTTCTAACCTATCTAAATAACTGACTATTGACATCAGTCAATAACTGATGACTATGGTATACATGTATTAGGTCAAAATGTTCTGTGGTGAAGAAACGATGTATAGAATAATCAAGAACAATAAAATCTTGCATTAAGTAGAGACAAAGTAGAGAAGAGATTGTTTAATACATTTCTCAATTATAACAAAATAAATGAAAATTTAAAATTAAAATAACACATAATCTCATCATCCTAACATAATTATTTCCTGTAAGATAATTTAGAAAAGCAGTTTATGAAGAATTATCAGGAACTATAAATATGCATATACTTTCACTTAATAATTTCATTTCTGGTAATTAATTCTGAGGAAATGAATCAATCAAAAGAAAATGCCGCTTTATGCATTGAGGGCTTTTTTTTTTTAATCCCCTTAAGAGAGAGAGAGGGAGAGTGAGTAGTGGGGAAGGGACAGAGGGGAGGGAGAGAGAGAGAGAATGAGAATCTTAAGCAGGTTCCATACCCAGTGCAGAGCTCGATGCAGGGCTCAATCATATGACCTGAGATCATGACCTGAGCTGAAATCACAAGTTGGATGCTGAACCAACCAAGCCAGAGGCTCCAAGATTTATGTTAACATTAGTTTTAATGACTAATGTTTTAATTAATTTGAATATCTCCCTAGTGTAAAATTATTGCACACCAACGTAACCAGTCCTTAAAATTATGATGACACTAGCTATATGAGATATCCATTTAATATAATACATAAAAATTATGTCAAGACTATTATAGCAAAAAGTGAAATTATTAACTTATGTGGTCAAAAATTAAAAGGGACCTGAGAAAATATGAAATAGCTGCATTAGGACAGTTGGATATTGTGATATTATTTTTCATTATTATTTTTATCATTAATATGTAAAAATCAGGGGGAAATGTAAAAAAGTAGAAAATTAGAAATAAATAAGAATGTATATTTAGTTACATAGTACTCACGGAATAAACAGCTAAGAGCACTTACTAATTGATACCGATTTGAAATCATGCTTGGTTTACCAATTAATTACTGTTATTTAGCTTTTTTATATGCAGTTTTGCTTTATTAAGCTTTTGTTGTAACTAGAAAGCTTAAAAAAATCCCACAACTTAATTTTTAAAGGTAAATTCTATGTTTTATTCAAATTTTTATGCACTAATGTCTAAAACAATGGCTTAAACATGGCATGTTTTTGATGAATATCTGTTAAATAAATATGAGACTAGAAAACTTTGACATCTTTTTAAAAGTTAATTTAATTTCGGGTGAATAATGAACCACATGAGTCAAACAATGGCAAAAGAACACACAGTGGAAAAAAAAAATTTCCTTTCCATCATCATCTGCCAGCCACTTTTCTCTTTCTACATATACAAACAAAAACCTATATGTAATATTTCCCTCTTTTTATACAACAAGAGTGAATTATACATAATTTACTGCAGATTGTTTTTTTCCCAATTAACACTATATCTTGGAAGTCTTTCCATATCAGTATATATTTGACCCTCTTCGTTCTTTTTTATGATCACATAGCATTCCATTACATGGATGGATCATACCCTGCCCTCATTCATAAATATCATTTTGTTTGTTTTTATTTTTTGCCCAGCATTTCCCAAGGTTTTTCAGTTGTATCTGTCAGTCTGATACAAGGCACCAAAGTCAAAGGTGAACTTCCTCACATATTTTTTTCAAAGCTTACTCTTACACACCGTATCAATTTGTTAGGAAACCCTGCTGGTTTTACTTTAGAAATATATCCAGAATTGAACTGCTTTCCACTATTTCCACTAAGCTATCATCTCTCACCTGGATTAATATAATTGCCTCTTAAATGGTCTCACCCTTTCAATGCTCAACTCCTTTGCAATCTAGTCTCCAAACAATAGATAGTACTAATTATCATTTTAAAATATAAGGTAGGGGACGCCTGGGTGGCTCAGTTGGTTGAGCAGCTGCCTTTGGCTCAGGTCATGATCCCAGTGTCATGGGATCGAGTCCCGCATCAGGCTCCTTGCTCCGCAGGGAGCCTGCTCCTCTCTCTGCCTCTGCCTGCCTCTCTGCCTGCTTGTGTTCTCTCTCTGTTAAATAAATAAATAAAATCTTTAAAAAAATATATATATAAGGTAGGACTTCTAGAATTCACTAAAATACAGTAAATACATAACACTGTATCCCTCCCACTGAATAAAATTAAAACTCTGGGCAGAATACATAAACAAATATCTTTATCCTCTGAAAAAATAAATAATAGCAAGTAAAATGAGATATCCTGAAAATCAAAACTCAAAGAAGAAGGACCTGCATAGGGACGAGTTCTCTGTCTTATTCTTTCTCCCATCTCTGACCTAGACTATAGTGTAGGCTGAATCTTAAGACTATGTAGCAGTGCAGACAATAAAGGCTCAAAGAAAACCTTTCTTTCTGGTACTAAAAGCTGGGAAGGAGGCCATTATGGGATAGAGAACACAGGAAGAAATTCTTATGTTTTGGATTTTCTGTTTTTATGCTGTTAGAATTGACCCAAGTCAAGTCCCAGTCATGAAGCTACCTTCCTATGGAGATGACAGTGGACAATGGTGGCAGTGGTGGTGGCATCAGTGGACTTGCAGGCACCTAAAACATTCAGGAAAAGAATCCTGTTCTTTTAACAGAGAAACAGGAAAGGGACCCCTGGTAGATCAAAAGTATGGTAGCAATCCTCTTTCTTTTCTCCCTTTCTTTCTATTGTTATTTTGCCCCAAGTTGGATCCAGTTATAGAAATTGCAAAATTAGTGAAATTAATACCTTGGCATAATAATCAGAATGTCAAAATTGAGGTACTCAGAGTATGGAGTCATTATGAACAGAACGAACCTAGAAAAAGGGATTTTTTAAATCTATACATGAACTCCGTCGCTTACTCCACATTGTACATGTATTGAATTGGCCTGAATCAACACATTAAAAGTTTTGAAGACTTCTCATATAAAGTAAGGCTTTCCTGGTGGCAAATTAGCATCTGGTTGGTTGACACGCTGGGTGGACCAGAATACAACTGCCAAGGCTTTATCAACTTTAATGATATTGGAACTATAGTGAATAGAAGTTGGGTCATAGCATTCAGCCTGAAACTAAGCAAGTTGATTGCAAGCTAAAACAAACACACAAAAACCCAAAATTTTCCAGAGGATTTCAATAGGACCCAGAGTTTCCTATCATAAGATTTAAAATATCCAGAATACAATCCTTTATTAACCAACATATGAAAGAACTAGGCATACCTCAACAACTCTCAAAAAAAATCCACTTAGAGACAATGACTTCAGAGACAAGATACCTATTTTGGGAATGTCAGTAAAAATCCTAAAGCAATTATTATAACTTTTTTCCATGAAAGAAAAAAGAACAAAAAACTCTTGAAATGAGTGGAAAAGTATAAGTCCTCAAGTGAGAAACTGAAGTTATAAAGAAGGCACCGTTGAGAATTTTGTACCTAACAATTATAATATCATAAATAAAAAGATCACTGGAAATGAAATTATTTAGGAGAGATTCCGAAATTTGAAAATAGACTAATAGAAATTATCTAATTTAGATAATAAAGTTTGATATATATATACACACAGATATCTGTGTATATATATATGATATCTATGTATAGATGTATATATATATCATATATATACATAGATATAGATATACATAGATATAGATATACATAGATATATATACATACACATAGATATATACATCTATCTATCTATCTATCTATCTATCTATCTATCTATCTATCTGGAACTGTGACACAATACCATGAATTGTCACCAGAGTCTCAGAAAGTGAGGAAAAGATTAATGAAGAAAAAAGTATCTGAAGAAATAAAAGCTGAATACTTTCCAGATTTGGTAAAGTACATTCATTTACAGATTTTAGAAATTCTGAAAATCCCAAGCAGAACATACTCAAAGAAAAACACATATAGACATACTTCAATCAAACTGTTGAAAAATGAAGATAAAAATTACCCATAGGCAGGTAATTATATAAGATTAAAAAACATGTATTATATAAGATGAGTGAACAGATTAACAGCATTTTTAAAGTGTCAGTCAAAAGAAAATAATTGATAATGCATGTTTCTCTATATAGTAAAAATATCCTTTAAGAATGAAATTTTCCTTAAGAATGAAAGTAGAATAGACATTCTCAGGTTAGAGAAAACCGGGAGAGTATTTTGCTATTAGACTTGCTCTCAAAGAAATGTTAAAGAAAATTCTTTAAGCAGAAGGAAAATGATAACAAAAAAATCTAGAACTTCGAGGATGATAAAACCGCAATGGTAAATAACTTGGTAAATGAAACATTATATTTTGACACTAAATTCTTTAAAATGTGTATGTATTAAAAGCAAAAAAAAAAAAGGTCAGGGAGCTTTTTAAAGTATGTAAATAAAATACATATTACATAAGGGGACCTATCTGGTGGTAAGGTATGTACTTTGTATTTGAAGTAATAAGACATTAATTCTATATAGATAATGAAAATTTATGCTTATATAATTGTAATTCCTAGGACAACCTACTCAAACATGTTAAGATATGTAGTTGAAAGCAGAAAAATAAATTGAAGTGGATTACTAAAAAAGTATTCATATAATCTAAAAAAGGACATTAAAATGACAGTAGAAGAACAAAATCAAAGAATGAAAAAAAGCAGAGATGATAAACAGAAATCTAATAATAAGATGTACCTAAGTCCAACCACATCAATAATTACATTAAATGTAAATGGCTAAACCTATCAATTAAGAAGACTTAATTCTTACTGTCAGATTTTATTAAAATAAAACAAGAACAACAAAACAAGATTCAGCAAGGTACTCTTCAGGAAACACACTTGAAATATGATTAAAGTAGTTTTAAAAAACATGATAACAGTAATCAAAAGAAAGCTGTTGTTAATCAAAAGAAAGCTAATATCAGAATAAGTAGATTTCAGAATTTACCACTGACAAAACAAATTACATAAAAACAACAAAAAAAGCAATTCTTCAAGAAGTTATAGCAACACTAAAGTAAATAAACCTAAAATTGATTGCTCTACATTTATGAAGAAAAGAAAAAAAAACTAATAGAACGGAAAGAGAAGTAGAAATGTTTACAATTTTATCTGGAAAACTCAATACTCCCATGAATATTAATTAATAGAACAAATACACAGAAAATAAGCAAAGATATTGAAGATTTGACCAATATAATATCATCTAACTTAAAACTATATTCCACAACTACAGACTACACATCATTCTCAAGTATACATGGAACATTTATCAAGACAAATTATACTTTGGGTTAAAAAAAACCCAAACATTAACAAATTTAGAAGAATTGAAAATATACAAAGTATGTTCCCATCTCATAGAGTTAACCTAAAAAACAAATAATGGAAATATGTCTGTAAAAATTCTAAAATATATAGAAATTAAACAAAATATTTGGAAATAATCTATAGGTCAAGAATATGTTTCAAGACAAATTGATAATTATTGTAAACTGCATTAAAAGGAAAATGCAACATATCAAAATTTATGAGATACAGTAAAGCCGAATTTAGAGGGACATTTATAAAATTGAATGCTTTTATTAGAAAAGAAGATACATCAAATCAATAATCTAAGTTTCCACATTAAGAAACTAAAAAATAGAGAAAATGAACTCAACACAAGCAGAAAATAAAATAAGAAAGATAAGTTCCAAGTTTTGATAAAGTTTCAATAAAGATAAATAATAAATTGATAATAAATAAGTTTCAGTAAAGATAAGTGGTTTTAAAACCACTGAAATTAAGAGCAGATAAACAATGTAAAAAATCAATGGAACCATGGGTTCTTTAAAAGTTTGCTATTTTGATAATATTGATTAACCTTCCCTGATCAATCAAAACTTTAAAAGTTTGATATTTTGATAATATTGATTAACCTTTTCCAGAGAAGGAGTGAAAGAGAAAATTTCTTTTCCAGAGAGGGAGTGACAAAAAGAGAAAGCAAAAATTACCAGTATCTGTTAAAAAACAGAACTCTTTATAGAACTCACAGCCATGAAATTTGTGTATCTAATTCTGGTAACAAACCTGCAACTATATCAGCCCAAGAGATCACTGCTCTAGCTCTAAGTTCCTTCTCTACTTATGCCTTCTGGGGATTTCCCTTTTCATTACTTCTTTTGCACTCAACTACGCATTTACTATTTCATTTATGATAGCTTATCCAATATTTTCAAACGTTTGTGACAACAGTGGGAAGTCCACATTGAATCAGAGCATCGTGTTGCTAGGACAAGAATTACATATGCTCTAAGACCAAGCTACTCCTCTCTCCACTCTCCTCTTTGCTAAAATTAAAAGCTGATTATTTCCATGTTCCTTTGGAATTCACCTTACATAAAATAAAGTTTCCATATTATCCTTTCCAACAATGTTGAAAAATATAAAGTAGAATGTTTTATGCATTTCTGCAGTTCCATCTTCCATAAGGTATTGTTTTTGTTTTTGTTTGCTGGTTTGAAGTATAAATACAAAACACTGTTAATTTTAATTAACCACCTCTTTTTATCTTCAATAGATTCTTTGTTAGATTCTTTTACGGTGTTTAACTTTGTAAACACTGCTTTAGTACTATTTATCTGATCTCAGCTGGACTAGACTGCTAATAGGTATCATTCTGGATCCTACTTTATAGCTCTTTCTTTCTCTGTTTCTTTCTTTCTTTCTTTGCTTGCTTGTAGGTTCCATGCCCAGGATAGAGTCTGACATTGGGTTAGACTCAACGACTCTGAGATCAAGACCTGAGCTGAGATCAAAAAGATGTTTAACTGACTAGGCCATTCCGGCACTCCCTTCCTTTTTTAATTTTTGAATCCTAACTCATTTTTTTTTCTGTATTATTCTTTTGAGTTTCTGAATTCTGTTTGAGAAAACAGGATTGGTGTACATAATGTACAAATAACTGCTTTATAGGAAAGCAATAGAATTGGGGCATCAACAAAAAACTTAATTTCCTGTTCATTCAAAAAATGATTATTGAGTGCCAACTTGTAACATTTACTGAGCTAGGAATGAGTTGCTCTGCACAGTCAAAAGTGAGGAGGTAATGACATAGTGTACTAGATGGTAGAATAAAGATATATTATGGACAGGAAAGGCAGAATATCTCATTTAGACAGACAGTGACAAGGAAGTCTTCCACTAGGGGATTATACTGGCACTGAAACTTGACAGATAAATAGAAATTTTCAGCTTGAGGAAGTAACATGTATAAAATATCAAGGAGTAAATAAACATGATGTGTAAGAAAAATGCAAGCATTTTGGTATAATTGAACCATATGCTGTATGTGAGAACTTGGCTAGTGATGAGTTTCAATGAGCTTCCAGATGTAAGCAGTTACCAGATCTTGAATGACTTTGTTTCTTTACTAAGGGAGTTGAATCTCCTTTGGAAAGTAATAGAGAAGTATAAATGGGTACTAATAAAGGAGATAACCTGACTAGATTTACAAAGTTGAAAGACCACTGTGGGAGCAACATAGAGTACTGAGGGCAAAATGTCTATGAACAACCTCTCATCACTCACTAAAGTAGCTCTATTGTTCCTCAGCATTTATTTTTGTCTTGTTTTGTTTTTATTGTTTTGGTCTATTTAATCCCCAAAATTTCTCTGAGTCAATATGCATGTCCAATTCTCCAGGTACATTTATTTCAATAGTATTGACAATGCCCTATGACATGCACCATGCTAAGCCTTAGAAATACTAGGATAAACAAGACAGGGCTCCTGCTTTCTCAAAGTCTACTACTTTATCAGGGAACAGTAGAGTCATTTTCAATAGCACATCAAAGTGATTTCACAAAATTATGTAATATATATAATATATAGTAATATGACTATATTATTATATAACTATAATATATATATATAGTTGACCCTTGAACCCCCATACCATTAAAAATCTGTGTATAACTTTAGACCCCCAGAAAACTTAACTACTGATAGCCTGCTGTTGACCAGAAGGCTTACCAATAAACTAAGAGTTAATTAACACATATTTTGTGTGTTGTGTGTATTATATAGTGTATTCTTAAAATAAAGTAAGCAAGAAAAAACCAAAATGTTATTAAGATAATCATAAGGAAGAGAAAATACATTTGCAGTACTGAACTGCATTCATCAATAGTGTAAATTTACATTTTTACAAAGTGAATCATCTGTTAGTACCTACATCAATATCGTCTTCTGTGATATAAAACTCTGTAGATGTTATACATATTACAAACACTACTAGACATCAAGATGAAAGAATAATAAAAAACAGAAATTCATATTTATTTACAAAATAAAAATTTTCAAATGTTTATTGAAAATCTGCATATAAGTGAATCTGTGCAGTTCAAAGCTGTGTTGTTCAAGGGTATTCTATATGGATAGATGTTTTTGTGATTTGTCCTGAATAATCAACCACATGGATTTGCACATATGCAAGCAGGGTAAGAAATGTTTTTTGTGAGACTCATGCAATGTAAATAACCCTGGGAGCCTGGTTATTTAAAATATGTTATCTGGCCTCCAGGTCAGAACTAGCCTTCTGTTCTGGATACCAAGAGCTACAAAGCTTGCCTAACATCCCCTCCTGCTCCAGACTGGACTGGCTCCCCAGAATGGAATCCAGGAGGGGAGACAGACACACATAGACCAGGCTCCTTGTAAATACAAAAACATGATAACATAGAAATTCAGCTGGCTCCAAACTGCATGGAGGTAAACAAATGTTTAATTTTAAACCCTGTTATTTGCCATATAACTATGGCCTTATGGATATGGTCAACTAGAATTCTCACCTGAGGGGAAGACATTCTGTCCAGGCCTCTCAATAGGGATTCCAGGCTGGCTGTTTCCATGGGGATTCCCTAGTTAATGGGGTTGGATGTTTTAAGTACCCAGTTTGATGTAACTTTGCCTTATTCTCATTTCTTGCTTATTACCTTCATCGATGTCTAGATCCCTTCCCTCTTCTGTTTCTATTAGGTTTCTATAATAACGATAAAGTTTTCTTTCCTTTTTGAAACCAAAACAAGGCCATTGTGATTCTCTTGTTCAGAACAAAAGGTAAACTGTATATATAACTAAAGAGACAGAGACAAACTGAGGTTGGGATCTTAGACCAGCTGACTTAGCAAATATTTTCTGCAGGAAATAAATTTACACTGAGACTTGTAAGATTAATAAAATTACAAAAGGTGCTTACTCCCCTTTGGCTAGTATTAATTAATACTTAATTTAGTATTATTAATTGCTCCAGGTAAATAAGACTAAATATTCCAAAAGTCTTCTTTTCTTCCTGCCCTTGACTCCAACACTCCTAGATCTTATTAGGCACTAACACATGCTATCTGCAGGTATGCATGGGGAAGGAAAAAACTTTAACTCAGACATTTCCTCAAACCTTGCTCTTCATTTCCTTCCCACTCTTCTAGTCCCTCACCATCTCTCACTTAAACTTTTGGTAATTACCTCACTCCAGAACAATCAATCTTTCATACTGCTGCTAGAGGGATCTTTCCAAAAGATAAATTTGCTTTTATGATTCTCTTCAAAAAAATAAATAAATAAAACAAAACAAATAAATAGAACAAGAAAAGCATTTGGTAGCCTTCTATTGCCTTCAGGGAGAAATCCAAAACTGCACAAGTCATAGAACACCCCTCACTATGTGATGGTGATTCAACTCATTAGCTCTTCCACAGCCTTTCTCCTTACTCTCAAATCCTTTATTTATATTTTTAATGTGTCTTCATTTGTAAAGCTTCCCTCTCTATCCCCAAAGGCAGAAGTAGACAAGACTCTGAATTATAGCACTTTTCTCTTTGTACAAAACTATTTATATGCTGTTTTCACTTCTAGACTGAATATTTAAAGTTGGGGAATGCAGTTTATTCATCTTTGAATCCTCAGGACTTGGCATAGTTCCTGGCCCAGTTCTTGTCATGTTTAAAGTATACACCTTTTAAAGTGAATTAAATAAAAATAAATTAACCCAGAGTTGAGAACAAGACCTAGATGTTAAATAATATAATAAATCATTTAAGAAGTGTTATTTTTAATTTTTTTTAGAAATGTTATTTTTGAAAGCAGAGATGTTAAAAATGTTCCTGTAGAATGCCGTTGAGTTTAATATCCAACATTTGCCTTTGGGTTCTTCAAAGTTAATCAAGATTTGTTTCTTTAGTTCATTAAATGATTTTTAGAAAACAAATTTAACAATACACACTGAGTAGAGTAAAATTTTATGTATAGTAACCATATTATTAGGCTTTTTCAAAGTATCAAGTTAATTCAATTCAGAGTACTGAATGTTTGCATAGCTAACCTTTTCTTTATTTGAATTCAGAATATATCAGTTCATGTGTTTTATTATTTTTAATATGACATCAAGACACTCCAGGGTACATTTTATTATTCCATTTATTCATGCCTAGGGTACATTACGAGCTGCAAACCTAAAGGCTAAGTGCTTTAACCACCCAAATCATGTATTAGTGGATCAATAAAACACACCCTGGAGTATCTTAATCCTATAATATGTCTCCTACTTCTTCTTAAAGGGGAAAAAAAGCAATTAATCTTGAATAAAACTAATACGTAGAAATCATATCATTCTACTGCTACATATTTCATACAGGGTACAGATGAAAAACAATGGCAGTTTCTTGTTAGGACATTACTAGAGAAACGATAAATTACGTAGTCCACCTACTGAAAGAATAAGAAATATTTATGTTCTAAAAGCTTCTATGGGTAGATAGCCCAAATCCATGTGAAATATTGTATATTTAGGTCTGATGATTCCTTATATAGCATCAATCTAAATCAAAATAATTAGACAATGGAATACTGCATTTAATTATATATATCTGATAAACGCTGACTTGCTATGTATTTCTGATAATTTTGCATTCAATTACACTAGCTTTTATCAACCACAATTTGCTGGTTTTATCTACCACAAGATTGCTTCTCCCTCTGCCCTCCGTTTAGTACAGAGTTTTTCTTTTGTCACTAGATTTATAATACCCAACATACCAGTTTGCATACTGTAGATGCTCAACAAATAGGCAGTTTAAGTGATGAAATAGTTATGTTGTTAAACAACCTGAAATTCCATTTTCGAAGTTACTGAATTACAAATGAAATTAAATACAGTCATATAAATACTAATATACAATATGGATAGGTAATAATCATAATAAAATTATCATAAAAGTTAAGAGAAGGCAATTATAATAATGGCATACACACACACAGACACACATAAATAGATAGAGATAGAGAGACAGAGACAGAAAAACTGGAGAGAAAAATATAACCCTAAAGTATTGACACCGATACCAGGGGAAGGTAGGGAAAAACTGATTGGGAAGAAATCAGAGAGGAAGACAAACCGTGAGAGACTCTGGACTCTGGGAATCAAACTGAGGGTTGCTGAAGGGAAAGGGGTCAGGGGATGGGATAACTGGATGATGTGTATTAAGGAGGTGATAAGCACCTGGTGTTATAAACAACTAATGAATTGTTGAACACTACATCAAAACCTAATGATGTATTATATGCTGGCTAATAGAACATAATAATCATAAAAAAGAATTTATTTAATCTGTTCTTTGACCTGTATTTTCAGATTTTTCTACAATGGATGTATAATCTTTTTTGTTAAAAGAAACAATAAAAATAATTTTGTTTTTATTTTTATTTCTTTTTTCTTTTTTTTTTCCTTGCCAATACTTGTTATTTTTTATTCTCATTTTTAATTTTTTATTTTTTTTCTCATTTTTTAAATAACAGCCTTCAACAGATGAGTGGATAAGGAAGTTGTGGTACATCTATAC